>CM060682.1:160686780-161331099 GCA_030686995.1 Artemisia argyi
AATAGAAGAGAAGCACAATGGAGCATAGTAGTAGTTTAATTTAGAAATATTAGTCTGGTTTAGTTTGTAACTTTCATTTTCAGTTAAAAATCAAGCTTTTAAGCATTGTAGTAGTGTAATCAAGTGTAACTCCAACTTTTTCATCAATCAATTTCAAGTTTCCTTTTGTCTATTAGTTTGTGCAATTTTCAATTTATTTCAAATTTCTATTTAAGCTGTAATGTTGTTGTTATTAGACTCCATGGACTCTTAGGCTCATATAAGCTCCCAGAAAGCTTAATTAAGCTTTTAGAAACCATAAAACACTGCTTAGATATAAAAAGCTCAAAAATATAAAAAAGTCAACAAAAGTCAAAGTCGCAGGTTTATGAAGATCTAAGCTGGAGCACAGTAAATATTGGATGGCTGTGGGTTAGTGAATTCGTGGGGATTCTATAGGTTGGTTATGTGCCCTTGGTTCATGAAAAGATTGCTTGGAAGGCTTTTGTGAGAAATTTCTTAAATTTCTATGATCTCTGACTTTATTGCCTATTTATAGTTAATCATTGCTTGTTTAGTTCTATTTTAGCTTATTAAATAGTTATTGATCAATAGCTTAGGTTGTTGTATCAATTAACTCAGTTTCTTTTGATTTCTATTTAGAATAGTAGTGTTTGGATTTAGTTATTACTCTGTGTTCTTAGTTGTTTTTGTTTGATACAAGTCACATTAGGTTCTAGTAAGTCATAAACACCACAATAACTAGGTCTTGTTTAATAAAAAGTCAAAATAACATATCAATAGGCCTACTTTAACCCTCTGTGTTGGATTTAGTGTGGCTTATGCCCCATTTCCATTCACTTGTGAGTGGTATAGCTTATTTTAGTCTTAACTTAGCTTAATTAACCTTAATCAATCATAAAATCTAGGTAGAGTTTCATAAAAGTCAACTTAGCTTTATAATTCAAAAAGTCAAATTGCAAGGTACTGTCAGAAAACCAAAAATTGGGGGATTTATTGTGATTTTTGTGTTAAGATTTGGACCCTGAGCTTTTCATAAGTTAAAATCTATCAGCTCATCTTTCAAAATCTGTTATCAGCTTATTTTTTGGATTTTTATTTAAGCTTGTGCAAAGGCTTATTTAGACCTGCAGGGCAAGGTACTGCCCTGCACCAAGGTACTGTTGATTTTAGTCAAAGTTTCAAACCCCCCTCCAGGGTGCAAACCAAAACCTTAGGACTTGATTTTTAGCTTTTTGAAAAGCTCATCAGTAGTGCTTTTAGGATTAGTCATAAAATTGGATCTCAGTTCACTGTAGCATAGCTTATTTTGGTCTTCAAGATTGCTGATTTCAAAACTCTATACTGAGTCATCAGTATAAGTGACCCAACTTCAATAGACCATAGCCACTTCACTAGTGGGTCCCACCCTTAGCTTTTTAGCTTTTTAAAAACCCCATAAGCCCAACTTTAAGGTTCTGAGCTTAAGTGCTTAATTTTGGCTTATTTGGTAGGGCTGCAAGTAGCTTAAACTTTGGCCATTACCACTAAGTACTCAGTGTTTGACCCCAACTTCCAAGCATCACCCAGTGCTTAATAAAAAGCCATAGGTCTAGCTTATTGGCTTATTTTGTAGCCACCCAGTCCCTTTTCAAGTTTCAAGTTTTTATTTGGACTCCTGAGCTTATTTGTGGACCCCACAGAGGTCCAAAATCCTTGGGTTTGGCCTGTTTTGACCTTATAGCTACTTAAGTGCTTATTTGCTCACAAATAGCTTTTCCAGAGTGCTTAATTGTTCCATTTGGCTTATTTCTAGTGTGTAATCATCTGTGTATGCTTATTTTGTCATTTGCTAGCTTTTTCAAATATGGCATAAGTCCTAATAAGTTTTTAAGCTCACTAATTAGGAAAAGGGGGTGCACATAGCTTATTTTTAAGCTATAACAAAAGTCATTTCACAAAAGTTTCTCATCTTTAGCTTATTTTCATCTGTTAAAAAGAAAAACCAACAAAAACCCAAATTTAAAATTAGTGATAGCTTCTATTTAATAGATTTTATCTTTTTAATTTTTCTTTTTAGCTTATTAATAAGCACTTCATCATTTTTATAATTTTCTAAATTTCCTGTTACCTTAAGGTATTTTCAATAATTTTCTTAGATTTTTCTCTTTTAGTTTGATAATTATCAGAATTAAAAATAGTTTAATTAATTAATTAGGTAATATTATTAATTAAATAGTTTTCTTAATTTTTAATTAACAACAGTAGGTTTTTATATTTTTTATAAGTTTCATAAATTAATTAAGACTTTTAGAAAATAGTTTCTTAAATTCTATTGTTCATTTTCTAATTTTCTTATTTAATTTAGTTAAATTAGGTTTTAATTAATTAACAAGTAAATAATTAGCAAAATAGTCTAAATTTAATTTTTAGAAACTTTTTATAATTTTTTAGGATTCCTGTGATGGTTAATTAGTTTGAAAAATTTTTCTATAATTTTCTAAGTCAATTTAGTATTACTAGTAATTTAAAATACTTTAAATAGTTTAATTAATATAATTAGTATTTAATTATAAGAAAATCCACAAAAAGACAAAAACATTTCTTTTTATTTTTTATACTTTCTTCAAGTTCATTTAGAGGTTTAGAAAATATTTTTGCAAGTTTTTAGTTTAATTTGTAGCCTTTGTCATTTTTAGTTTAATTTAAATTAGATTTAAATTACTTTTTAAATAAGTTTTTTTAATTAATTAGTATTTAAATATTAAAATAATCAAATAAATAATTTCATTTTCATTTTAAATTTTCTTTTTATTTTAAGTTTGAAAAAGTTTCACTTGCACCCCCTATAGTTGTAAATTTGTTAAATTCCACTTTTCTCTGTCTGTAAGCTGATTTCAAGTTGTGATTCTGTGCTTATTTCTGTATATCTGTTATTGTTAATATTATTTCAAGTTGTTCAAATTCCAAATAATCAGTAGCATAATCACTTCTCAATCATCTTTGGCTACTGTCCTCAGTGCCACTCATTCCTAAAAACGTTTTCAAAGCACCATTGCAATCTCGCTGGGACATAACGACCCGGGGAAACACTATACTATCCACGGAGAATTGGAACTGAGCTGTTTTTGACTTATTGACCTCGGTCAATAATATCTGATGGTTTAGCCCCAATCAAGGATCTAAACACAAACCTTGTGTTAGATAGATAATTTGAGTAATGTTAACTAGCAAGCGGAATTCACTAGTAAACACTTAGAAGATGTGTATGTATGTGTATGAGAGTATATAAGTATAATGAACAGAGAATGAACAAACTGGTTCAATATTATTATCAATAATACGAGTGATTAACAATATAACTAGGGTTTACAACCTTGAAGCTATCAATATTCGTAAGCTAGAGTTTTCAAGAGATCATTCAAAACCCTAATCTAGGATCTCCTTTTATAGACACAAGGAGTCCTTTACAGGTAAACAATATACGTATCAAACTATTACAATAAGATATTCACCATATCTTTTTCTATTCTTGCATTACACTTCCTTCATATTCTGCTATAACATAAGCAGTACAAATTATGTATACCAATCAGTACTAACTAACTTTGTACTGTTAGTGTATTCTTCAGCAGTAGAAACTTTGTCTTCAATCTTGTTGATACTGATGAGTTGATGTGCTGGATTGTGGTCTACACAAAAGTTTTACTTTTCAAGGGATCTTGAGAAGCTTACAATCCCCACCAGGCAGTGTACCTGACCGATGTAGTATAGTGAGTTGGCAAGTACCGGGGGATTGATTGTTCTTCACAGGGAATAGTGTTCGTTAGGATTGAAATTAATCTAACTAGGTCTAGGGGTGAGGGATGGTTCTTTTTATATTTTTATATTTTATGGAAAACAAATAAAAATCTCGGTTTTTGGAAGAATTGGTGGAATTAGTTGCTAGTCAACTAACCCAAATAACTACTAATGCAATAAAACTAAAATAAACAAGAAAATAAAATGAGAAAACTTATATATGGAGAAAACATGTTTACTTAGACTTCATTACTCCCTAGTTATCTTTTATTGATTGATAAGCTTGTTACAATTGCGTGGGTGACGGGTTGCATTCCTTAATACCATTCGTGGGGCCGTGTACGATCTTCCCCAACTCTATTAGCTTCTATCTCTTCCTATGGCGACACGTTAAGTATCCTTACCATGGCCTCCTTAATAGTCACTTATGCATTAAATACAACCATTAAAATCGTAGTACACATCCGATTCATGTTTCTTAAGACGTTCAAGCAAGTTACCGTATAGGAGATTAGCCAGTTTTCTTAAGCCTAATATCGATTATCAATCACCCAACAACAACTAATAACAAACCATCAACCAATAATCAATAACTAGGTTTCATTACATCTAAGAAAACACAAATAAACCTAGCCTAGCATGTTAAAAGAAAGACAAGCATAAGATATAATCAAACAACACATAGACATATTGAATGATTGATGGATTACTTATCTTTAATTGAACATGGAAGACACAAGGGTATGAAACCCTTGAAAAGTTATGAAATTCGTACTAGGGTTTGTGTGTGTGTTCCACCAAAAAGTTCTTCTCCAAAAGTTTTTTAATGAATGAAAAATCGAAAACTATATATAGAATTACATGGGTGACGGCGTCACCTTTTGATGGTTGACGTCGTCATCTCGCCGCGGCTAGGGTTTCTTGTTCTCCAATCCAACTTCTTGATGTCGTCTCTCTCTATGTCTTTTGGGCCGTCACGCTTTAGTGTGATACGTGACGGCCTACTCTTGGTAGAACGTGACGCCGTCACGTGTAAAACCTTGATTTCTCTTCTGGTGCATCAAGTGTAAATGCAATATCCACCTCTTGTCACATAAGCTGACGCCGTCCCCTTGAATATCTTGACGCTGTCAAGTGCAAATTCCAGCATGGATTCTTAACTTTGTCGTTTTCTTCACTTTATGCTCCAAAAACGTCCAAAATGCTTCCTTTTCTAGAATTCTTCTCAAAAGTACATAAAATGACAAAAAAAACGATTTAGGGTAATAATTGATCACATTATCACGACTTAAGGCTTAAATAATCCCTTAAAAGCGTAACAAATTTCGGCTCATCAAATACTTTTACACTTGAGATTTGCTTGTCCTCAAGCAAATGAGCTTTTATTCTAATCAAAATACAAGCTAAGGGTCATTTAACACTAATATAAAAGTAATTACAACACATGATCGTTCCACCTTAATCAAAACAAGCACGGAGATTATACACTAGCACCTCAGTACCTCACAAATAGTGTTTGGATACTCTCATCTCTCGGTTGTTATAAACCTAAATATAACTAATGGAAATGGAAAAATATCACTCACTACCTGTCATAGCAAATAGATTACCATAGGCATGGGAAAGGATGAAAAACCTCCACCACTTAGCATAAGCAATGATCTTAGTTAATTACATGTACAATGTAATTATCTTAGTTAGTTACATGTACAATGTGGCGTTGCTAAGCCAAGACTCGACTCAACTTAGGCTAATTGTAAACTAACAAAAACGTAAAATAAACATAAAAGGAAATGGGATGGTAGTCCGTATGTTTTTCCTCTTTTTCTTTTTCTATTTTTTTTCGTTTTTCTTGATTTTTTTTATTATTTTTTTATTTTTTTATTTTTTTATTTTTTTTTTGCCCTACCATCCAAAATAATACATCAAGGAGGCTCGGTTCTCCCCTTACACTTGAACTTTTACATACTTTACATTTAACTAATCTAATAACTCGAATCAAGATAATCAAAACGCTTGAAGTACTTTAAAATATTTACGCACATATGGGGGTAATAATTGACATTCTTCCCCATTATTCCATAACAATAGTAATTTACTCATGAGTCCCAATCATCTCAAAACAATATGTACAAGATATATGACTCGACTTAGCAACCATATAATCAATTAGACAATTAACAAAGGGTTAAAACAAATGTTGTCACAATAATGCACTAAAGATGAGTGCATACAAGGAATGCTAATGCGATTTGGGTGTACATTTGGGGGTGGATTGCAAACAAAGTCTTCCTTTAAGTAAAACGCTTAAAGTTAGAAACGAAAAGGATAGGCTATGACGGTTGTACTAGGGGTATCGTGTACTAAAAATGAGTACATCGCAAAGGTGTGGGAAAATTACTTGACCAATGAAGTCAATCGTAATTATAAAAAGAAACAGGCTTAAAAACATGGGTTATCCTATGCCTCTTATCATGTAGTAATTCCAACTACACGAATGTAGTTCCACATGTGGTCTTGGAATGAATCACTAACGCAAGTTCTAGAATCTAAATGCTATCGGTACACTCATAAGCACTTAGGCTTTTCCTAATAAAATCTAGGGGCGAACTTCACATATTTGGGGTGGAAATTTTTGAGTGGTACGGTTTCTGTGTGTGCTAGTCATATAACTCCTATACATGAGACTGATTGTGTCAAAATCAATTATATAATATAGTAGTATAGTATCGAGGAGATTCGCAAGAATTACGAATCACCCGAGTCGTAGCCGTACGAAGGTGAATGGAATCAAAGAATATTGATTCGTGCAAATCGTGTAGTGAAAAGTGATGAAAATGAAAGTAGTGATCAAGTAAATCAAATTATAACAAACAAACACAAACTATGCAAATTGTACAAGCTAGGCATGCACTAAAGTTAAAAATGTAAAAACGGAAATGCAAACGCGATTATTTAAAACGTAACGTTCAAAATAAAACGTAACTTTAATTGAAAAATGATCCAAAAAACGTGAAACAATTTTCTAAAAATCTTATTCTAATAAAATGAATTTCCAGAAAAAGAAAATTATTTTTTTGACTTTTCTTATATTTTCTATGAATTTATTTTGATTTTTGTAGTTTTAAATGAATTAAAAATAAAGGAAATTAGAAAAATAAAAGGGAAAAATGTAAAATAATTTCTGAAAAATCTAAAATATTATAAAAGAATTTTCTAAAATATTTTTGTATTTTTATGGCTTTTTCTGAATTTTTATTGATTTTTGTTTATTTAAAAGTATATAAAAATGCTTAAAATCAAAGAAAAATAGCAAAACAACTCAGAAAAATTTGAAAAATTCACAAAACATCTAAAATATTATGAAGAACTTGGAGAAAAATTTGGAAAAGAAAATAAGCTGAAAAAGTGCTTATTAAGTACAAAACTGCTTATCACAAGTGCTTAATAATAAGCACTTATGTCCAAACTTGGTGAAACTTAAAACTCAAGTTTATTTCACTCAATTATGCTCAAATGTACTCAAAAGTGATCAGGTTAAGCTCAGATACAAATATAATGACCAATAAGCAGTCTACGATAAGCAAATTTGATAAGCATGATCTAAATGGAATAAGCCAGATGTAAAGAAACTATGAAATCACAACTATACACCTTAATGGAACACAGATACAACAGATAAGTTCAGATTAAAAGGTGAAAATCACCATAGCTGGTAAAATCTCACATCAGCATACTAAATTAAATGACTAGATTAACATACATTAATAAGCTATCTAAATAAGCTGAAAATGTAAAACAAATGGGGCAAAAGCTAGCTGGTAGTACTGAATCACTAAAAACAACAAAAGCCCTATGCTAGACCACTAATTAATACCCTAATTGATACCTAAAACAGGTGCATGTACAGACAACTTATGCTGATTTTCTATTACTAAGCTGACTATTCAGTAAACTATTTACTTTGACTAAATCAAGTTTCTAATGATCAAATCTACTCAATTATGTTATAAAAAACTACTAACTAACTGAAATAAGCTAGATGATACTGATTTACTACTAATTTTACAATTTCACTAACTAATCACACTTAATCCAACAGTTAACTAAGTTTAACTCTAACTTTGACTTATTGTGAACTAAACTACCATTATTTAGTTATATCTCAATTACACTATCCTATGTTGAGCAAGTTATGCAGTCAATTCTTAAGACTAACAGCTAGAACTCAGTTAAACCAGGTTATCCAAACACCCCTTTATCTAACAGTCTATACTATGAAACTATGATCTAAACTACAAATCACCAATCCACTGATTCAATAAGTTATAAAAACAATAACATAAGCAATTTCAACAATTAAATGCAAGTGAAAACAACAAGAACACAGTATCACAGATCTATGAAAATCAAAGCAGAATAGAAACAGATGTAACTCAATAAAAGCAATTATGATCAAGCAAGCTCAATTATCACATTACTGCTAGATTAAGATCAAATAAAAGCTATGGAACAGTAGACATCAAAACTACACAAATCAAAATACTATGCTATAAAAGAAACATGGAAATGGAAAACGAGGAACTTACAAATTCCAATCCCTAACTAAAATAGGGTATACTTGCAAACTCAGTCAAGCCTATCTTTTAGATAAGCTCAAAATTACCTATTGCTACACTGATTCAACCTCAGTTTACCCCATTATCACCAAACTACACCTCTGTTGACTTTCGTTGACTAATTACCATTTGAACAAAGTTAAGCAGAATTAAAACAGAAACCTCACTACAAGCTATCATTTAGTTTGAATGATATCTAGTGAGCAGTAAATGAAGACTTGAAAACTTGATTTGAACTTATGAAAGTAAATTGCAATTAAGTAAAAACTGATTTAATTGATATAATGAAAAGGAGTACAAAGCTAAGGATCTAGAAAGCAGAAATTAAACTTTAATAAGCTAATTTGATTAAACTACTCCTAACCTACTCTACTCTACTCCTACAGCTAACAGCCTCTAAATGTGAGAGGTGAGGAGTATTTATAGCTGAGCTCCAAGCTTGAGGTGACGTTATTCAAAAACTCCTAGAACCTTTAATCATAGCCCTTGGATGTTGTGTGCTTTCTCTAATCAATTAGGATCGTTTGATCATCATTGGTGATGTGGATAAGCCAATCAGAATGCTTCATTGAGACAAGCTGGCAATCTGTGCCCTGACACCCTCTGACACGCTGGAGATGCTAAGTACAATGCTGAGATCAGGGGTAATACCGGTATTCTAGGTGGGAAAGGTTTGGGGAAGAAGGATACGGGGTGGGTAATTAAGGAATTTTTTATAATATTTCCATTATGGTTGACCGGGTCTTGGGTATTTTGACCTCCGGATTTTTAGAGGGAAATGGATACCGGGTACTGGGTTAGGATCCAAGTTAGAAGTTGGGAAATGGGCTCTTGTTTGGTGTTGGGATAGGATTGGGAATTTGGGTTTTGTTTATGAGTTTAACAATATGATATAAGTTTAGTGTGTATTTTGGTTTAAGTAAACTTTAAGGATCAAAGTTATAAAATGATAAACTCTAAGGACCATTCTTGTCAAGTCTGAAAAATACTTCCAAGGGCCTTTCTTAACATTTGATAATTCTTGAAGGTTGACCTTTGACTTTTTGAGCATGTCTTTGATCCGTACTTGAAATTTCTTACTCGGCTCCATTTTTATTCACTCTTTCCAAATCCCGTGCTCGTGTTGTTGTTTTTGACTTGGTTTTGTCCATTATCTTAAATATCCGTACCTGCACATTCAAAAACACAAAAACAACATATTTTTGGCATTTATGGTCTGTTTTTGGTCATTTTGGCCCGGTTTTGGTTGAATAAAATGTGTGTAAATTAATACACACTAGAGACGCTTATTAAGACTAAAGTTTCACTCCTACATATCGCAAAAAATTTTAAATTTGGTCCTAAAATTACCCTAACAAGTGTTTCTCTCAGTTTTATTACACATCAACTATTAGACAAGACAAAAATCAAGTGCAATTGTAATTTGTAAGGAATCTTAATTTACCTCCCCCCCCCCTTACACTTAAGCAGAACATTGTCCCCAATGTTCAATTGAAAGAAAGTAAAAGTAAGGAAAATGAAAGAATGAAACAAATACTCGCCTGATCTGTTTGTTGTGGATGATGTAGTAACATGGTTAAATCCTCTTCCAAGAAAATGTGAAAACTTCAAGATTAAAGCAACGCCAAAAGCTTGATTATCCATGTACATCTTCTTGTCCAGTATAACCTGTTAATTAGCTGAGAAAACAAACAAGAAAACCTCGCGTAAAATCGGCGGTAAATCTACATAAAATTAAATCCTAGAAAGCAAGTAAAGATATAATGCTTCTGGAATGAATGTTTGTAGATTCCTGGAGTTTATAAAATACAGATTTTACGAAACTTTACAATTCCGGCAGAAAAACAAAGCCTGCAAAATTTCCAGAAAATTATACCTGACGTCGTCAGAATTCTTTTATTTTGTTTCAGGAAAATTTCTAGAAAAACCTATGTTCTAATTCCTGGAATCCTGCAAAACAATCATTATGACTCTGATGAGGTGAAAAATGAACCACTTTTAGGGGGTCATTTAAGCCCGAAATTGAATTTATTTGATCAAATATTGCCCTAAATCGTTCCTTTTGTGATTTTAGGTACTTTGGGAGTGAATTCTGGAAAAGGAAGCAATTCGGATGTTTTTGGAGCATAAAAGTGAAGAAAACGGCAAAGACTTAATTTTCCATGCTGAGAACAGTACCTGACGGCGTCAAGAGGAAATACATGACGGCGTCAAGAGTAAAATCCATGACGACCCAGTGCAAACCTGAAGGCGTCACAAGAAGGGCGTCAAGAGTATTTTTGGTGATGGCCTGCACAAGGGGAATACATGACGGCGTCAGACCCAGATCTAGGCAGTCCGAGAAACTATTTGGTGGCAAGATGACGGCGTCAGACATTTGTTCTTGACGCCGTCACCTATCAATATCTATATATAGTTTTCTATTTTTCATTCATTAAGAAGGAACTTGTGTGGAGAAACTAGGGCCGAACTTTGTAAACCCTAGGTCATATTTTACAGTGTTTTCAAGGGTTTTCATCCCTTGAATCCTTTCATGTTCAATTGAGATAAGTCTTCTCTTAATTCATTCGATATGTCTATGTGTTGTTTGAATATATCTTATGCTTGTCTTGATTTTAACATGCTAGGCTAGATCTATCTTGTGTTTGCTTAGATCTAATGAAACCTAGATGTTAATTATGTGTTGATTACTTGTTTATGGTTGTATTGGATGAATGATTTCAATGTTAGGCTTAAGAAAACTGGTAGATCTCCATTGTGTAACATGCTTGAACATCTTAGGAAACATGAACTGATGTGTACTAGGTTTTATTGGTTGTATTTAATGCATGAGTAAATTCTAGTGATCCCATGTTAGGAGCTTCTTAGCCGGCTCGACATAGGAGTGAAGTAGGCGCTCATAGGATTGGGGAAGTAAGTACGCCACCCCATGAATGGTATTAAGGAATACAATCCGTCATCCACGCAACTATAACAAGTAATTAACGTGTAAAAGATATCTAGGGAGTAGTGAAATCTAAGTAAACACAATTCTCCCACATATTGCTCACAACTTTAGTATAATTTAGTTTAATTTCATTTCTAGTATTTTATTTTGATTGCATCTTTAGTATTGGGTTAGTTGACTAGCAACTACTTCCGCCCAACTCCTTCAAAACCGAGATTTTTACTTGCTTTCAAAAAAATATAAAAATACAAAAAGAATCATCCCTCATCTCTAGACCTAGTCTTTAGGTTTTCTAATCCTAGCAACACTATTCCTAGCTGAACGATCAATCCCCTGGTACTTGTCATTATACTATACTACATCGATCAGGTACACTGCCTGGTGGGGGTTGTAAGCTTCTCGAGATCCCTCGAGAGGTAAAGCCTGGTGCAATCCCTATGCATCAAGTTTTTGGCGCCGCAGCCCGGGGAATAGTTATTTTCTAGGTTAGAATCTCTTTTTATTAGGTTTACTTGCTAGAATCCTTTCTAGTAAGATTTTATTTTTATTTTTAGGTTCTCTTTAGTCTATCTTTTTTCTTCGTGTTTTTGTTCGTAACTCTTCACCACCCGACATCATGGACGATGGGAACATCTTTGAACCCGTCATCCCACCACAACAAAACCCACCACTAGAACCTCTTAGGCCCTGAACCTTAGGAGAGTATTCCCGACCTAGCCACCAAGGCTACCGAAACACCATTGAGCTCACCGGAGCCAATGTGACCCCGTTGCGATCCAACACCATCAGGTTGGTGCAAAGCGGATATGCATTCCATGGACTTCGTTCCGAAGAACCAAACCAACATCTCAAGGACTTCCTTAAAATCGTAGACTCTATATACCTTGATGTTACAACTAGAGAGTCAACCCGATTACACCTATTCCAATTCTCTCTACGTGATCAAGCTAGCCAATGGCTTGAACGATTACCCGCGGGATCCATCACCTCATGGGATGATCTCACCACTCGTTTCCTTGCTCTATTTTTCCCACCGGGGGGAACTACCAAGCTTAGAAATGACATCTTGATGTTCCAACAACGTCAAAATGAAACTCTTTATGAAGCATGGGCTCGTTTCAAGGACTTACTCCAAAAAGTCCCTCATCATGGCATAGGTCTTTGGCTCCAAGTCTAAATATTCTATGACCATATCGATCTCTCCACAAGGCGAGCCATTGACCAATCGGCTGGTGGTAAGCTACGTGATCTAAGTGCGGAACAATCATGGGAACTCATAGAAGATCTTGCTCTCTATGACAACGAAAGTTGGAACGATCCACGTGATTTGAACAAAACAGTCAAGGCAATATCTTTGCCTTCGAACAACTCTAGCACTCCTGACCGTAGGATCATGGAACTTGAGGACCAAGTCAAGTTTCTCATGAAATCTTACGAAGCTCCTAAGCCTTCAAGCCAAGTGAACAAAATCACTTCTTCATGCGAATTATGTAGTGGTCCCCATGATACTCGTGATTGTGTGGAACTCCCCGGAACAGCTGGTGAGTGCTTATTCACTCACCTTTTCTAAGCCAAAAATTGGTCCAAATAAACCAAAAACTAACCAATAATGCCAAAGAATGTGTGTTTTTGTGTTTGTGAATGTGCAGGAACAGATATTTAAAAAAAGACGAAAAATCACGAGAAAATGACAAAACGGGCACGAGATTTGGAAAAGTGAATAAAGCCGGAGCCGGGGAAGCTAGTGGTCAAAGTCAAAGCTCACCAAGTCATAAAAGTCCTCTAAGTTTCAGAAATTGCATAAGTAACCAGGGAATGAAGAAAGTTCACATTTGGTCCCTCAACTTTCAAAGTTGACAACATTGGTCCTTATGAAGATATTTTGAAGAGTTGACAACTCAGGCCCTCCAACATTCAAGAAATGCCACAATAGACCCTTAGGAGTATATTTATGAAGTTTGGTAGATTGGGTCCTTGAAGTTTCAGATTTACAAGTTTGGTCCCTTGGTTCTTATTACTAATACAAACCGGATCCACAATCCCTTAATCCAAAATCATATAACATGAACAGCCCAAAGCCCATACACAACACAAGCCCACACCACCACCTCTTAATACTACCCGATCCAAACCTACCCTTATACCCGGCCCAACTCTCAAACAATAATAAAAAAATACCCCGCGCCTTTTACTATACATCTTCCCCCAAAAGTTACCTCGTACACCATAAATTTACCTCGTACCAATCCCTAAATACCCACCTCGTACTAAGCATCTTTCTAGAACCATCTGACACGTTGTCAGATGGTGTCATCACCTCCACGTGGCTCCTCTTTGCCCCCTGATTGGCTTATTAGACGTGGAATCAAGATAAGGCATATCAAACGGATTGAATGATAATGGGATGACGCGGATTTGGATTGAATTGAAGAATTTGTGGCCTCAATTGCTCTTCTAGTAGCTTCCCAAACCCTAGCACCTCACCTCCATGCTCTCCTATATAAACCCCCCTTAGACACGATTTATATTAATGAAAGTTTTATATTGCTCTTCTTGTAGAGTATTTGTAGTGTTACTCTGCCATTTTTGTAACTCAAGTTTTATATTAATGAAAGTTTTCTTTTGATTGTCTTATTTAAATTTCACTACAACTTAATTTCTTATTGTCTTATTCTTTACTGCTTATTATAGCTTATTTACTCCTTATTTCTGTTTAAAGCAAGCTCTTTTATTTCTATTCTAGTTTTACTCTTCTGTTTCTATTATTCTTTTTGTTATTGTTTGTTATTTAAAGAAAAGCCAAAAAAAAAAAAAAAATCTTAAAATTTACAAAAACCAAAAATAAGTTCCTTTATCTTTTCTTAATCCTTTTTAGTGCTTAAATGTTGTTAGTTCAAGCTTATTTACATCTCTAAAGCTTTCAGTAGCTTGTTGTTTTTTTTATTTCTCAAAAACAAAAATTTTCCAAAAAAAAGTCAACATAAGTCAAAGCCCAGCTTATTTCAATAAGCTGAGCTTTGAGGTGGTTAAAGGCAGCCAAAAAGGAGTCCATTTGGCCTGTCAAGAGACAGGCTAGCTTAGTGAGCCCCCTCTGTTTGAGCTGAGGGGGATTTGGATTTGTAAGTCTCACTTTTAAGTTCCATTTCTATAGCTTATTGATAATATAGATCATATCTGTCTTTAGTAGCTTATTTATATTAGAAATTACTTGTTATAGCTTAATATTGCTTGTAGATTGCTTGTTTGTTACTTTTGAACATCTGTGGTGAAAATTACTCTTATGCTGTCTCATAAGCATACAATCTGTGATATCTTTGATTCTGTGAAAATGATGTTTTTGATCCATGTTTCTGAGTGATTTCATGTTTATTCATCATATTGGATACCTTGGATGTGTTTTGGACATGATTTATAAGGTCTGTGTTTGTATTCTCATTGGTGACAGTCAATAAAGGGGTGTTTGGTTGTGCAAGGTTAGCTATCATAGGCTTAGGTTAAAAGAGTAAAATTGGTTTAGGCAGTTCACTAGACTTATATTAGAGTTAGTCAAACCAATAAATTAGTTAGTTATAGTTAAAAAGTCTAAGTTGCTTATCAAATTCATACACAGTTAGCTTAAGTGAGTTTTAGGTTAAGAAAACGTAAAAATAGTTGCACAATAGATAATAGTAGCTTAACATAATCATAACTTAGCTTTTTATATCATAAATAATCACATTAGAGTAATCAAAAATCAAAATAGTCAATTTTCTGTTTCATATGAAAAGTCAAAAAGAATTTGGAACTCAGAAATGGTCAAAACTTTGTGGTGATGTGTAGCCTTTGATTTGGATTGGAAATACTTTTTTATTGTTGTTTTGGATAGCCTGGTACCTAAATAACTTATTTCAAAAAGAAAAATGAGATTTGAAACCTGTTAGCTTATCTGAATAAGACCTTGAAGTCTGCTTATTGTTCCATTGGGTGCCCTGCACCACAGTTCCAGGCCCAACTTCTTGGGCATAGTAGACCTAGTAGATTACATCTAGTATCTGTATCTTTGCTTGTTTTGTGTTGCCCTAGTATCAGTAATTAGAATTTCACCAATAGTTTTGCCTAATTAGCTTATTAGAACTGCTTATTTGGTCCATTTAGATTGTAGGATTAAGCTTATTCTGTTTTTAAAATAGGGCTGCAAATGCTTATTATAGATCACTAGCTGAGTTTGTTGATTGTTCTGAGCATAATATAGCTTATAGTACCTGTTCCAAGTGATAATTGGCTTTAGCTTATTCTGCTTTGCTTATTTGCTCTCTAAGTGCTTATTTGAGCTATTCTCTTAGCTTATCTGTGTTCCTGTACATCATAAGGCCTGAGTATTGTTTCTATAAGCTCATTTTAGTATAAAAAACATTTTGTGAAAGTTTGGTCAAAGTTTGGTCAACTGTGCTTATAAATAAGCACTTAATATAAGCTGTTTTTAAAGCTAATAAGCACTTCCAGTGCTTATTTTTCATTTTTTCTAATTTTCCTAGATTCAGAATATAATTTTAGATTTTCCCTGAAATTTTCATAGTTTTCTGAGTTTATTTGCTACTTTTCTTAATTAATTTCCATTTTTAATCATTATTTAATACTTTTTAATTATCAGAAAATCCAAAAAAAAAAATCAGAAAAATCCCAGAAAAATCCAAAAATATTTTAGAAAATAGTTTTCAGTTATTTTAGAATTTTAGAAATTAAATTTGCATTTTTCTCACTTTATTTACATTTTCTTTTAATTATTAAATAGTTTATTTAGTTTTTAATTCACAAAAAATTATTAAAAAGTCAAAAAAAAAATATTTTTATTTTTCTCAAAATTTTCTTTTATCAATTTTAACTTTTTAAAATTATTTTGAAGTCCGTAGGATTAGTGTAGCTTAAAACTCGCGTTTTATTTCGCGCGTTACGTTAATAATCGCGCGTGCATTCTCGTTTTTGCGTTTTAGATCTTGGTGCATTACTAGCTTGTACTCTTTGCATGTTTAATAATTGTTAGTTGATAATTGAATTATTTAATCACTATTTGCCTTTTTACCACTTTTCAAATCACGATTACACGAATCAATATTCTTGATTCCATTCACACCTTCACTTGGAAACGACTCGGGTGATTCGTATTTCTTGCGGATCACTTCGATACTATACTACTATTATATATAATTGGTTTTCACGACGAATCAATTTTTGGCGCCGCTGCCGGGGAAGGCTTGAAGTGAATTTTGAATCATTGTTTTGAAAAATCGTGTTTTGTTAAGCCTTCTTCTATTTTTGTATATATATATAAATATTGAAAAATCAGAAATACTTTTCCTAAAGTATTTCCAACAAAAATACCAAAAAAATAATAAAAGTTACAGCCTCGACTCGATCGAAAGAAAGGGCGTTGTAAACCAAATAAGTCTCCCAATATAACGAAAACGTAATTTAGTTGTTTATCGGACTATTTCAACTACTACAACCGATTAAGCGGGAAATACGGAAGCTAAGACATTAAATTGCTAGCTGAAGAGAGATCCATTCTTCTCTCCCGTCCCATCGCGCGTGGTTTTGAAAAAAACGGTTTTCGATTAATATTATGTTTTAAGAAAAGAAAAACAAAAAAATAAAAAGTTTTTGAGAAAAAATAAAAAAAATTTGAAAAATAAATAAAAACAAAAAGATTTTCTTTTCTATTTTCTTTTTCTTTTTAATTTTGTTTTTGGTGTATGCACACCCGTTCTACTTCTGAGAATCTTACTTCTCCGCTCTCAAACCCCGAGCGGGTTTTACGACATACGAATCGTGTTCATTTCTTCGATGACGAGGAGATGAACCATAACGAACAACACAACGGGCCCCCGCCGATGGGTGGTCCGCAGCACAATGTTGTCCCGCCGATAGGACAACAACCGGCATTTGATCCGCGTCCGATGGAAGAACAACTCCAATCACCATTTAACGGTGTGAGGAGAGCTATTGTTATTCCGGACATCAATGCCAACTTTGAAATTAATCACGGATTACTCAACTTAATCACGGGTATATCATTCCACGGGTTTGATAACGAAGACCCCTATGCACACATCCGAAATTTCACCGACATCGCTGAGACTATTAGGATGAATCAAGTCCCTCACGATGTGGTGAAATTGAAGTTGTTTCCTTTCTCCTTAAAAGGAGCAGCCCAGACTTGGCTGGAAAAGGAACCGCCGAACTCGATTCACACTTGGAATGATCTTGCTTCCAAGTTTGTGAATTATTTCTATCCTCCTTCTAAAACTTCTAATCTACGTTCCCAAATCTTTCGGTTCCAACAAGCTTTTGATGAATCGTTTAGTGAAGCTTGGGACCGATTCAAAGATTTGATGGAAAAATGTCCGAACCACGGGTTCACACCCCTTCAGCAGATTGACACTTTCTATAATGGGTTGAGTCACGTTGACCAAGACTCACTCAACTCTGCTGCGGGTGGGAACTTGTTGGCTAGAAACACGAATGATGCCTTCATGATAATCGAGAACAAGGCTCGTATGAGAATGTCTAGGAACAAACATCAAGTGTCTAATAATGAGAAAAATAACGATGAAATGAAAAGTATGATATTGGCTTTAACAAAGAAAGTTGATGCTATGTCTATTGAGAAACCAAACCATCAAGTCAATGTTGTGAATCAAGGTTGTGTTACTTGTGGTGGTCCACATCCGTATTATGAGTGTCCGTCGACCGGCTCTTATGCTCAAGAGAACGTGTATGCTGCAAACATGGGTGGCACCGGCTACCCACCTCTTCAAGGAGATCGAAATCTTCTTAGCTACCGTTCGAGCCATTTTCATGGACCACCCGAGTTTAATCAACCTAATCAAGTGAATCAGAACAATAATGTGCAAAACCGTAATTATCAATTCAATCAAAATCAAAACCGGCAAAATCAAGGTTTTCAAAATCAAGTTGTAAACCAAAATCGGAATTTTCAGGGAAATCAAAACCAAGCCCCGCCTCAAGGGAACAATTTTCAAAATCATGGGAATTTTCAGAATAATCAAGGGAATTTTAACAATACAAATCTGAATCATGGCAACTTTCAAAACCGTGGGCAAAATTTTAATAATCAAAATCAAGCTGTTATTCCGAATCCGTCGCCCACGGAAGATTTGATTAAGCAATTGCTTCAAAACCAACAAGCTTTTATGACAAAACAAGAGGAAACAACAAGGTTGTTAGCTAATCAAATCAATGATCTTAACAAGCGTTTAAATGATCGACCCTCGGGCTCTGGAACGTTGCCGAGCAACACGATCGCTAACCCGAGGGGCGATGCTAAAGCGATCACGACAAGGAGTGGTGTTTCTTATGATGGACCAACGGCTCCGACTACCTCTTCTTCTCTACCTCCCAAGGTAGTCGCCCGTGAACCCGAGGCGACAACGGATACGGAAATTCCTATTAATAATGGAAGGACCGACGACATCCAACCTCCGGTGGTCCCGACGTCCAAGGGAAAAGAAAAAGTTGTTTATGAAAAAGATATTCCCGTTAAAACAAAGTTGCCTTATCTGTCACGTTTAAACGAACAAAAGCACCGCGAGAAAGATAAAAACCAAATGGAGAAATTTTATCAGATTTTTCAAGAATTGCATTTTGATATAAGTCTCGCGGATGCTATACTTTTGATGCCTAAATTTGCTTCGATGCTAAAAGGACTTTTGAATAATAAGGAAAAGCTTTTTGAAATGTCAAGAACACAAATGAACGAGAATTGCTCGGCGGTCCTTCTTAAAAAGCTACCCGAAAAGCTTGAAGACCCTGGCAAGTTTCTTATACCGTGCAATTTTCCGGGTATGGTTCAATGCTTCGCCTTGGCCGATCTTGGTGCTAGCATTAACCTAATGCCATTGTCGATTTGGAGAAAGTTGTCTCTCCCTAACTTGACACCGACGCTTATGACCCTCGAGCTTGCCGACCGATCTACGTCTCGTCCAATTGGTATAGCCGAGGATATTTTTGTCAATGTTGGGAAATTCCATTTCCCTGCCGATTTTGTGGTTGTTGATTTCGATGCCGATCCACGGGTTCCTCTCATTCTCGGGAGAGGTTTCATAAGGACCGGTCGTGCTTTAATTGATGTTTACGACGAGGAGATTACTTTACGTGTGGGAAACGAAGCCGTTACTTTTAACCTTGATCAAACCGCGAGATACTCCTCAGACTACGATGTCTCTTCCGTCAATCGAATCGATGTTATTGACGAAGCTACGGAGGAGTATGCTCAAGAAATTCTTGGTTTCACCGATAATGCTTCGAGTGGCAATCCCACTCCTTCTTTTGAACCGATCGTCTCCGATTCTTCCCCTTCCCTCACTCCGTTTGAGGGAAGTGATCTCGCTTTGGAAGAAATCAATGCTTGTCTTTCAAATGAATCATTTTCACCGGAAATTGATAATAATAACTTTGATCCGGAGGGGGATATTTTATTAATTGAAAAGTTGTTAAATGAAAAACCAATTGTTTCTTCCCCTCCGGTAGACTTAAAAATGGCAGACGTAAAAGAAGTAAAGCCGTCTATTGAGAATCCTCTGGAGCTCGAGCTCAAGGATTTGCCTCCTCATCTCGAATACGCATACTTGGAAAAAAAATGATAAATTACCGGTTATAATATCAAAAGACCTTAAAGATGAGGAGAAGACACGACTCTTAGATGTGCTTCGGAAGCATAAAGGTGCGATTGCTTGGCAAATATCCGACATTAAGGGAATCGACCCTCTATTTTGTACTCATAAGATTCTGCTTGACGATAATCACAAAGCTTCCGTCCAACAACAACGACGGGTTAACCCACTAATCCACGAAGTGATCAAAAAGGAAGTTATTAAACTCCTTGACGCTGGAATGATTTATCCGATCTCGGATAGTTCATAGGTTAGCCCGATTCATTGTGTTCCAAAGAAGGGCGGAATCACTGTTGTGAAAAATGATGATAATGAGCTTATACCAACTAGACTTGTGACCGGATGGAGAGTTTGTATCGACTACCGCAAGTTAAATGATGCGACTCGTAAAGACCATTTCCCGCTCCCTTTTATGGACCAAATGCTTGAACGGTTAGCGGGAAATGAGTTCTATTGTTTCTTGGATGGCTTTTCTGGGTACTTTCAAATCCCCATTCTTCAAAAGGACCAATCGAATAAAACACCCGATATAAAACTGGTCAAAAACATAGTTGAAACACCTCCTACGAAAGACCTTGATGATGAATTCAAGGAGCTTCACCTTGAACGTCCCGTCATTGATGTCTTAGCCCGTGCTCCCTACTATAGTGCTGATGAGGCGAAAAATGATCCGTTTTTAGGGGGTCATTTAAGCCCGAATCCGACTTTATTTGATCAAATATTGCCCTAAATCGTTCCTTTTGTGATTTTAGGTGTTTGGAGAGTGAATTCTGGAAAAGAAGCCATTTTGGACGTTTTTGGAGCATAAAAGTGAAGAAAACGGCAAAGTACCAAATTTCCATGCTGAAGATACAAGGTGACGGCGTCAAGAGTAATATCTTGACGGCGTCAGACATGCAGATTAAAATACCGAAGGTGGTGACGGCGTCAAACGCCTTCATGACGGCGTCAAAGTGGCAAGAATAAAATACCGTGGTCGGTGACGGCATCATATAGGCCGTCATAAGTGGATCAAGGCCGTCCGAGGAAGTATATGGCGGCGAGGTGACGGCGTCACAATTAACTCTTGACGCCGTCAGCCTGTTTTTCCTATATATAGTTTTCTAGTTTTTTCATTAAAAAAAAGAGAAGTTTTGGTGAAACCCTAAAGACGATTTTGGTGCCTCTTTTACAGGTTTTTCAAGGGTTCCAAACCCTTGAGACCTTGCATTGTAATTGAGATAAGTGTACTTTCAATTCAATCAATATGTCTATGTGTTGGTTGTTTATATCTTGTTCTTTTCTCAATTCTACTATGCTAGGCTAGATCTCTTTTGTGTTTGCTTAGATCTAATGAAACCTAGATGTTGATTATGTGTTGATTACTTGTCTATTCTTGTTTTGAATGAATGATTTATATGTTAGGCTTAAGAAAACTGGCAGATCTCCAAATAGTAACATGCTTGAACGTCTTAAGAAACATGAACCGAGGCGTACTAGGTCTTTATTGGTTGTATTTAATGCATGAGCCACTGTTTACAATCCCTATAGTTGTGCTGGGTCATGGTGTAGGAGGAGATAAGAGCTCATAGAGTTGGGGAGTTATGTATGCCACCCCACGAATGGTATTAAGGAATACAATCCGTCATTCATACAAGTGTAACAAGTAATTAACATGTAAAAGATATCTAGGGAGTAGTGAAGTCTAAGTAAACACAATTTCTCCAATTACTGCTCACAACCTTAGTATAATTAGTTTGTTTTCATTTTTATTATTTTATTTCGAATATATCTTAGCTTTGGGTTAGTTGAATAGCAACTAATTCCGCCCACTCTTCCAAAACCCGAGATTTTACTTGCTTTCATATAATATAAAAATACAAAAATAATCATCCCTCACCTATAGAACTATTAATTAGGTTTTCTAATCCTAGCGACACTATTCCTAAGCTGAACGATCAATCCCCCGGTACTTGTCACTATACTATACTACAACGATCAGGTACACTGCCTGGTGGGGGTTGTAAGCTTCTCGAGATCCCTCGAGAGGTAAAGCAAGGTGCGATTCTCACGCATCAAGTTTTTGGCGCCGCAGCCCGGGGAATAGTTATTGTCTAGGTTAGGATTTCTTTTTATTAGGTCTACTTGCTAGATTCCTTTCTAGTAAGATTTTTATTTTTAATTTTAGGTCTTCTTTAGTCTATCTTATTTCTTCGTGCCTTTGTTCGTAACTCTTTACCATCCGACATCATGGAAGGTGGTAACATCTTTGAACCCATCATCCCACCACAACAAAACCCACCATTAGAACCCCTTAGGCCCCGAACCTTAGGAGAATATTCCCGACCTAGCCACCAAGGCTACCGAAACACCATTGAGCTCACCGGAGCCAATGTGACCCCCTTGCGATCCGACACCATCCGGTTGGTGCAAAGCGGATGTGCATTCCATGGATTTCGTTCCGAAGACCCAAACCAACACCTTAAGGACTTCCTCAAAATCGTAGACTCCATAGACCTAGGTGTTGAAACTAGAGAGACTACCCGTTTACGCCTATTCCAATTCTCTCTACGGGATCAAGCTAGTCAATGGCTTGAGCGTTTACCCGCGGGATCCATCACCACATGGGATGATCTCACCACTCGTTTCCTTGCTCAATTTTTCCCACCGGGGAGAACTACTAAACTTAGGAATGACATCTTGATGTTCCAACAACGTCAAAATGAATCTCTTTATGAAGCATGGACTCGTTTCAAGGACTTACTCCAAAAAGTCCCTCATCATGGCATAGATCTTTGGCTCCAAGTCCAAATTTTTTATGACCATATCGACATCTCCACGAGGCGAACCATTGACCAATCGGCCGGTGGTAAGCTACGTGATCTAAGTGCGGAACAATCATGGGAACTAATAGAAGATCTTGCTCTCTATGACAACGAAAGTTGGAATGATCCCCGTGATTTGAACAAAACGGTCAAGGCAATATCTTTGCCTTCGAACAATTCTAGCACTCCCGACCGTAGGATCATGGCACTTGAGGACCAAGTCAAGTTTCTCATGAAATCTTACGAAGCTCCGAAGCATTCAAGCCAAGTGAACAAAATCACTTCTTCATGCGAATTATGTAATGGTCCCCATGACACTCGTGATTGTGTGGAACTCCCCGGAACAGCTTTTGCGGACTACGCATCCACGCGTACCGACGAAGCGGGAGATAAGTGGTACACTTTCAAGCCCGAGCCAAACACATACGGTGATTCATACAACCCCTCATGGAAAAATCACCCAAACCTTAGGTGGAAACAAAATCAACCAAATTCTTCCAATCCGCCTAATCGTTACCAATCAAACGGTCCACCATCCAACCGTACCTTCAACAACAATCCTTCTAACAACTATGGTAGTACCAACAATCTTGAAGGATTGATGTCAAAGTTCATGGCATCTCAAGAAGCTCGCATAGCTAAGTTTGAAGCCGATTTCAAACAAAATCAAAGCGAGATGACCAATAGAATTGACGCATTGTTGAAAGTTCTCAATGACCGAGAAATGGGAGCACTCCCAAGCGACACAATCAAGAATCCGAAACTAAACGTTAATGCCATATCTTCAGTTTCGTCACCCACTTCGTGTCCACAATACTACTCGGTTAAATCGACGAGCACGTGTTTCAAACAAAACCAAGTTCCCCAAAAGGACCAATCAAATAAAACACCTACTATAGAGCCGGTCAAAAGCATAGTTGAAACACCTCTCACGCAAGACCTTGACGATGAATTCAAAGAACTTCACCTTGAACGCCCCGTCATTGATGTCTTAGCGCGTGCTCCTTACTATAGTGCCCTCCTAGAAAAATATGAGAAGTATAAGCTAGGTAAAAATGGGACCGCCTTTGTTCAAAACAAGTTGCCTAAAAAGCTTGATGATCCGGGTATATTTGTTTTGCCTTGTAAGATAGGAAGATCCGAAGCTTTCGACACACTAGCCGATTTAGGGTCAAGCCTCAACTTGATTCCCTTATCCTTATTCACCGCTCTTAAGCTAGGAAAGTTAGAGGAAACGGAGGTATTGATAGGGCTAGCGGATGGAAGTATTGCCCACCCGGTTGGAATGATTAAGGATGTAGTTGTTCACGTAGGAAGGTTAACTATATTAGCGGATTTTCACGTCCTAGACATGGTTAGTGACACTACATGCCCATTATTGGTAGGAAGAGGATTTTTAGCAACCGCTAGTGCCATGATTGATTGCAAGGAATCCAAGATAGCGGTAGAAGAAGGCGATACTTGGTCGGTGTATGATGTTAAGAAGCATAGTTATGATTATGATGATGAACCAACACCGCATTGGGTAGAGATGAATAGGAGACCATCTAGATATGGACCTTGGATAGAAAGGAACTTCATAGGACCTCAATGCCCATTTTATCTAGAAAAGGATTTCGTTGAGAAGACACATTCGGTAGAACAACTCATAGCTAGAGACGAGGAGCTAGATCCCTTTGAGGACCCCTTAGTCTTTAGAAAGATGATTGAGTTCTTGAGCGTAATGCCTATTAATATAGAGTTGAATAAATGGAAAAGAGATGGGGATAAGTATAAATGGAGGTGGGACAAGCCACCTAAAGAAGGTGACGGGTCATGGCATATTAGAATGACCTTGTATGATCCGGATGGAGAAAAGTTTGAAAGGTCATACCACACTAAGGAAACCGATAGAAAGTTGAAACCTAAGTTCGATCCCAAAGATGTCCTCAATGAGGAACTCACCCGAATCACGTAGTAACCCACGACTTTGAGTCTAGCTACAAGACTCGTAAATAAAGAAAAGCGCTTCTTTGGAGGCAACCCATGTTTTGTGTGATTTTATTTGTTTGATTGTTATTTGCTTCCGTATGCATGTTTTATTTTTATTGTTGGTTGATCATGTTTCTCTACTAAAATGTGGAAATACTTTATCATGTTGTTTAGCCTAGTCTTAACTTCAACCTAAAGGTATTTTTGCAAAATAAAGTGTAAGGGGAAACCCCAAATATGTTTTTAAGAAACAAACCGATCATGATTCTCCACAATATTTAATGAACATGTGTATTCGTATTTGTTAGAGTCAAATGCTTGTATTGAGTCATAATGAAGTTTTGCAGGATTTTCCAGGAAGTAAGACAAAGTTTTTCCAGAAATTTTCCGGAAACTTAACATAAGAATTTCTGCAGGTCCATTCTGACGGCATCAGGGTATTGCTCTTGACGGCGTCAGGAGTTAAAATCTGGAAATTTTACCGGTTTTGTTTTTCTAACGGAGTCTTATGGTTTTTGTGAATTATTAAGTTTTATAATCTCCAGGAAATCTGCAAACTTCATTCCACAAGCATTATATCTTACTTTGTTTTCTAGGATTTAGTAACTTATATAGGATGCCGCCGATTTTACGCGAGGTTGTCTTGTCTATTTTGTCAGGATTTACAGGTTATGTTTGACAAGGAGATGATTTATATTCTGGAAGGGAAGCTTTGATTGTTCGTTTTCTTGGAGGAAGATTTAACCTGGCCAACCTATAATCCATACCGAGCGAATCAGGGGAGTATTTGATTTCATTCTCTTTACTTCTTAACTTTTACATTCTTTACTGGAACATTGGGGACAATGTTCATCTTAAGTGTAAGGGGAGGGTAAAAAGATGATACCTTACATATGCACTTTCGCTTGAGTTTGTTTTGTTTGATAGTAGATGAGTAATAAAACTATGAGAAATACTTGTTAGTGTAATTTTAGCGCCAAATTTAAAATTTTTTACAACATTTAGGAGTGAAACTTTAGCCATAGCAAGCGTCTCATGGATAGGAGGTTGTATGACTAGCACATAACCGTATATTCAGAAAAATTTTCCACCCAAAAATGTGAGGTTCGCCTTTAGTTTTGATAGGAAAAGCATTTATTATTGGTGCTTATGAGTGTACCGGTAGCATTTAGATTCTAGAACTTGCGTTAGTGATGCATCCCGAGACCGCTAGTGAGACTACATTCGTGTGGTAGGATTTACTACATGATAAGAGGCATTAGGATCACCCTTGTGTTAAACCCGTATTATAATTACTTGACCATTTAAGTCATATTACTTGGCTAGTTAAGTCAACTAATTTTTCCCACACCCTTAGCGTTGTACTCATTTTTAGTACACGAAACCCCTAGTACACCCCTCCGAGCCTATCTTTTCGTTTCTAACTTTAAGCATCTTACTTAAAGGAAGAATTTGTTACACCCCACTTAAATGTACACCCAAATCGCCTTAGCCTTCCGTGTATGCGCTCATTTTTAGTGCATTATTGTTATTTGTTAAACCCTAAGTTAACTTTCTAATTGATTACATGCTTGCTAAGTCGAGTCATATCCTTGTACATATTGTTTTGGGACGATTGGGACTCATGGGTAAGTACTTATTTTATGGAGTAATGGGGAAGAACATCATTTATTACCCCCATATGTACGTTAATCTTAAAAGTGCTCCAAGTGTTTTGATTTTCTTAATTCGAGTCATTAGATTAGTTTATTGTAAAGTATGTAAAGATTCAAGTGTAAGGGGATTGCTCAAACCCCTATGATGTATTATTTTGGATGGTAGGGTAAGAGTGTATGCAAAAAAAAAAAAAAAAGAAAAAAAAAAAAGAAAAAAAAAATCGAAAAAATCAAGAAAAAGAAAAAAAAAATAGAAAAGAAAAAGAGAAAAACCATACGGACTACCATCCCGTTTCATTTTATGTTTTTGTTATTTTTCATTTATTAGCTTAAGTCGAGTCTAGTCTTGGCTTAGCAACGCCATCTTGTACATGTAATTAACCGAGATTGTTAACTCGCCACCAGTAAAACTTCCTTTATCCAACAAAACCGTGTAATTCATATCCCTACACCTAACGTTATAACCCTTTAAAAGACCTCTTTGATAGTTTATCCTAGGTGCTTACGCCATGTGGTGGAGGTTTGATCCTTTCCCAAGCCTATGGTAATCTATTTTGCTATGACAGGTAGTGAGAGATATCTTCCATTTCCATAATGTTATATTACTTTATTACACCCGAGAGATGTGAGTATCTAAACACTATTTGTGAGGTGCTTGTGTATGATCTCCGTGCTTGTCTATTGGTCTTTAGTGGAACGATTATTTGTTGTAATTACTTTTATATTAGTGTTAAATGACCCCTAACTTGTCTTTTGAGTAGAATAAAAGCTCATTTGCTTGAGGACAAGCAAATCACAAGTGTAAGGGTATATGATGAGGCGAAAAATGATCCGTTTTTAGGGGGTCATTTAAGCCCGAATCCGACTTTATTTGATCAAATATTGCCCTAAATCGTTCCTTTTGTGATTTTAGGTGTTTGGAGAGTGAATTCTGGAAAAGAAGCCATTTTGGACGTTTTTGGAGCATAAAAGTGAAGAAAACGGCAAAGTACCAAATTTCCATGCTGAAGATACAAGGTGACGGCGTCAAGAGTAATATCTTGACGGCGTCAGACATGCAGATTAAAATACCGAAGGTGGTGACGATGTCAAACGCCTTCATGACGGCGTCAAAGTGGCAAGAATAAAATACCGTGGTCGGTGACGGCGTCATATAGGCCGTCATAAGTGGATCAAGGCCGTCCGAGGAAGTATATGGCGGCGAGGTGACGGCGTCACAATTAACTCTTGACGCCGTCAGCCTGTTTTTCCTATATATAGTTTTCTAGTTTTTTCATTAAAAAAAAGAGAAGTTTTGGTGAAACCCTAAAGACGATTTTGGTGCCTCTTTTACAGGTTTTTCAAGGGTTCCAAACCCTTGAGACCTTGCATTGTAATTGAGATAAGTGTACTTTCAATTCAATCAATATGTCTATGTGTTGGTTGTTTATATCTTGTTCTTTTCTCAATTCTACTATGCTAGGCTAGATCTCTTTTGTGTTTGCTTAGATCTAATGAAACCTAGATGTTGATTATGTGTTGATTACTTGTCTATTCTTGTTTTGAATGAATGATTTATATGTTAGGCTTAAGAAAACTGGCAGATCTCCAAATGGTAACATGCTTGAACGTCTTAAGAAACATGAACCGAGGCGTACTAGGTCTTTATTGGTTGTATTTAATGCATGAGCCACTGTTTACAATCCCTATAGTTGTGCTGGGTCATGGTGTAGGAGGAGATAAGAGCTCATAGAGTTGGGGAGTTATGTATGCCACCCCACGAATGGTATTAAGGAATACAATCCGTCATTCATACAAGTGTAACAAGTAATTAACATGTAAAAGATATCTAGGGAGTAGTGAAGTCTAAGTAAACACAATTTCTCCAATTACTGCTCACAACCTTAGTATAATTAGTTTGTTTTCATTTTTATTATTTTATTTCGAATATATCTTAGCTTTGGGTTAGTTGAATAGCAACTAATTCCGCCCACTCTTCCAAAACCCGAGATTTTACTTGCTTTCATATAATATAAAAATACAAAAATAATCATCCCTCACCTATAGAACTATTAATTAGGTTTTCTAATCCTAGCGACACTATTCCTAAGCTGAACGGTCAATCCCCCGGTACTTGTCACTATACTATACTATACTACAACGATCAGGTACACTGCCTGGTGGGGGTTGTAAGCTTCTCGAGATCCCTCGAGAGGTAAAGCAAGGTGCGATTCCCACGCATCAAGTGCCCTCCTAGAAAAGTATGAGAAGTTTAAACTAGGTAAAAATGGGACCGCCTTCGTTCAAAACAAGTTTCCTAAAAAGCTTGATGATCCGGGTATATTTGTTTTGCTTTGTAAGATAGGAAGATCCGAAGCTTTCGACACACTAGCCGATTTAGGGTCATGCCTCAACTTGATTCCCTTATCCCTTTCCACCACTCTTAAGCTAGGAAAGTTAGAGGAGACGGAGGTATTGATAGGTCTAGCGGATGGGAGTATTGCCCACCCGGTTGGAATGATTAAGGATTGATACGTAGGAATCGCACCAGGCTTTACCTCTCAAGGGATCTTGAGAAGTTTACAACCCCAACCATGCAGTGTACCTGATCGCTGTAGTATAGTATAGTGACAAGTACCGGGGGATTGATCGTTCAGCTAGGAATAGTGTCGCTAGGATTAGAAAACCTAATTAGTAGTGCTAAAGATGAAAGAAGATTATTTTTGTATTTTTATATTTTTTAGAAAGCAAGTAAATATCTCGGGTTTGAAGGATTTGGGCGGAATTAGTTGCTAGTCAACTAACCCAATACTAAAGATGCAAACAAAATAAAATATTAAAAATGAAAATAAAACTAAATTATACTAAGGTTGTGAGCAATATGTGGAGAAAATGTGTTTACTTAGATTTCACAACTCCCTAGACATCTTTTACATGTTAATTACTTGTTATAGTTGCGTGGATGACGGATTGTATTCCTTAATACCATTCATGGGGTGGCGCACTTACTTCCCCAATCCTATGAGTGCCTACTTCACTCCTATGTCGAGCCGTTAAAAACTCCTAACATGGGATCATTAGAAATTACTCATGCAGTAAATACAACCAATAAAACCTAGTGCACATCGGTTCATGTTTCTTAAGACGTTCAAGCATGTTACCAATTGGAGATCTGCCAGTTTTCTTAAGCCTAACATCGAAATCATTCATCCAATACAACCATAAACAAGTAATCAACACATAATTAACATCTAGGTTTCATTAGATCCAAGCAAACACAAGATAGATCTAGCCTAGCATGATGGAATTAAGACAAGAACAAGATATAGACAACCAACACATAGACATATTGATTGAATTAAAAGAACACTTATCTTAATTACACATGAAAGGGATCAAGGGCAAAGAACCCTTGAAAAACCTGTAAAATTCGTCTTAAGTTCGGACCTAGGGTTTCTCCAAAACTCCTCTCTTTTTAATGTGAAAATTAGAAAACTATATATAGGAAATAGGGTCTGACGGCGTCAAGACAAATTTTGTGACGCCGTCATCTCGCCGCCAAAATACTTCTCGGACTGCCTTGATCTACTTCTGACGCCGTCATGTGTTAGCATTTTCCAGGCCGTCATGCATTTTACTCTTGACGCCGTCAAATCTGTACTGGGTCGTCATGGAAAGTCATGAAATTTACTCTTGACGCCGTCAGAAATTCCTTCTTGACTCCGTCACCTACTGTTCCCAGCTTGGAAAATTGAGACTTTGCCGTTTTCTTCACTTTTATGCTCCAAAAACGTCCAAAATGCCTTCTTTTCCAGATTTCACTCCCAAAGTACCTAAAATCACAAAAGGAACGATTTAGGGCAATATTTGATCAAATAAATTCAATTCCGGGCTTAAATGACCCCCTAAAAGTGGTTCATTTTTCACCTCATCATATACCCTTACACTTGAGATTTGCTTGTCCTCAAGCAAATGCGCTTTTATTCTAGTCAAAATACAAGTTAGGGGTCATTTAAAACTAATATAAAAGCAATTACAACAAATCATCGTTCCACTAAAGACCAAAGACAAGCACGAAGGTCATACACAAGCACCTCACAAATAGTGTTTAGATACTCACATCTCTCGGGTATAATAAAGTGTAAATTACAATATGGAAACGGAAGATATCTCTCACTACCTGTCATAGAAAAATATATTACTATAGGCTTGGGAAAGGATCAAACCTCCACCACATGGCGTAAGCACCTAGGATAAACTATCAAAGAGGTCTTTTAAAGGGTTGTAACGTTAGGTGTAGCGATATGAAATACACGGTTTTGTTGGAAAAAGGCAGTTTTGACTGGTGGCGAGTTAACAATCTTGGTCAATTACATGTACAATATGGCGTTGCTAAGCCAAGACTAGACTCGACTTAAGCTAATAAATGAAAAATAACAAAAACATAAAATAAACAAAGAATGAAAAGGGATGGTAGTCCGTATGTTTTTTTCTCTTTTCTCTTTTTCTAATTTTTTTTTTTTTTTTTTTTTTTGCATACACTCTTACCCTACCATCTAAAATAATACATCATAGGGGATGGAAATTCCCCTTACACTTGAATTTTTACATACTTTACAATAAACTAATCTAATGACTCGAATTAAGAAAATCAAAACACTTGGAGCACTTTTAAGATTAACGTACGTATGGGGGTAATAAATGATATTCTTCCCCATTACTCCATAACATAGGTACTTTATCCATGAGTCCCAATCGTCCCAAAACAATATGTACAAGGATATGACTCGACTTAGCAACCATGTAATCAATTAGATAATTAACTAAGGGTTTAAACAAATAACAATAATGCACTAAAGATGAGTACATACATGGAAGGCTAAGGTGATTTGGGTGTACATTTAAGTGGGTTGTAACAAATTCTTCCTTTAAGTAAGATGCTTAAAGTTAGAAACGAAAAGATAAGCTCGGATGGGTGTACTAGGGATTTCGTGTACTAAAAATGAGTACAACGCTAAGGTGTGGGAAAAATTAATTGACTTTACTAGCCAAGTAATATGACTTAAATGGTCAAGTAATTATGATACGGGTTTAACACAAGGGTGATCCTAATGCCTCTTATCATGTAGTAATTCCTACTACACGAATGTAGTCTCACTAGCGGTCTCGGGATGCATTACTAATGCGAGTTCTAGAATCTAAATGCTACCGGTACACTCATAAGCACTAATAGTAAATGCTTTTCCTATCAAATCTAAAGGCGAACCTCACATATTTGGGTGGAAATTTTTCTCAATAGTACAATTTTGTGCTAGTCATACAATCTCCTATCCATGAGACGCTTGCTAAAGCTAAAGTTTCACTCCTAAATGTTGTAAAAAATTTTAAATTTGGCGCTAAAATTACACTAACAAGTATTTCTCATAGTTTTATTACACACCTACCATCAAACAAACAAACTCAAGTGCAAATGTATCCTATAAGGTATCATCATTTACACTCCCCTTACACTTAGGATGAACATTGTCCCCAATGTTCAATTAAAGAATTAAAAGTGAAATAGGTAAAAGAATGAAAGCAAATACTCCCCTGATTCATTCGGTGTGGATAGTGCGGTAACAAGGTTAGATCTTCCTCCAAGAAAATGAACAATCAAAGCTTCCCTTCCAGAATATAAATCATCTTCTTGTCATACATAACCTGTTAAACCTGAGAAAACAAACAAGGCAACCTCGCGTAAAATCGGCGGCAATCTATATATACTAACAAATCCTAGAAAGCAATGTAAGATATAATGCTTGTGGAATGAATGTTTGCAGATTTCCTGAAGTTTATAAAACTAAAGATTTAACAAAAACTTTAAGACTCCGTTAGAAAAACAAAACTAGCTAAATTTCCAGAATTTTAGACATGACGCCGTCAGGAATTAATTCCTGACGCCGTCAGAAGTGATCTGCAGAAATCCTTACGTTAAGTTTCCGGAAAATTTCTGGTAAACTTATGTCCTACTTCCTGGAAAATCCTGCAAAACATCATTATGACTCGATACAAGCATTTGACTCTAACAAATACGAATATACATGTCCATTTAATATTGTGGAGAATCATGATCGATTTTGTTTCTTAAAAAACATATTTGGGGTTTCCCCTTACACTTATCTCTTGCGAAATACCTTTGGATGAAGTTAAGACTAAGTCAAACGACAAAATAAAGTATTTTCACCATTTATTTTTGAAACATGATCTACTAACAATAAAAATAAAGCATGCATACGGAAACAAATACCAATCAAACAAATAAAAATCACACAAAGCATGGGTTGCCTCCCAAGAAGCGCTTTTCTTTATTTACGAGTCTTGTAGCTAGACTCAAGGTCATGGGCTACCGTGTGTCGCTTATGCTCACATAACCAAGGGTGAGCCATCTAATAGTCACCTCATCTTTCTTATAATCATCACTTATCTCTAAACATCCACGATAGTACCTTTTATTTTTTTCATGGGGATATTTAAGCCCTTTTCTTTTATCATTCTCACTTAGCATTTCTAGGGGCGGGTACCTACTACACTTTTCCATGGAAAAATCCTTGAACATAGGGTGTGCACGGGGCATTTGGTAAACAAAATCTTCATCCCCATCCGAGAATGTAATTAACCCTTCCATATGTTTTTCATCAAGGTTGGTCAACCTTTTGAAAGGTTTCCCGAACACAACTTGGGTTAACTTACTATTGATAAATTCTCCTAGATTCTCCATAACCATGAACTCAACAAGATAAACAAAGCTTCCTACAAACACATGCAAGGACATGGCCCTAGCAATAATATTATCTCCTTTGTATTCTAACTCATCTACCATGATTTTATTATATTCACTACGCGAGATTATGTTCATTGGGAGAGATGAGTTAAGGTAGGCATCAAAGCTCCTAAATCCAATCTTACAAGGAAATTGCATATTGAATGAGCTATCACTCTCAATCCTTGTTCTAGGGTCGACATACCTAAGAGGGTTCACTTCCTCTTCCATCCAATCCTCATTAATCACATCACCATCACCTAGATCCTCATCGGAGTCTGAATAGTAAAAAGGACTAGCCCTATGGTCATCATGATGGTCAGACTCCTCCATTTCAGAATTATTGTCAAAGTGGTGGTTAGGCGATAGGTTAGGTGGGTTCTCATTTTCCACTAAAGGGATTGGGGCGGGTATTTGGAAAATCCTACGACGAAAAACACGAATAACAGGAATCAAACGATCAATGCTATTGTTATCCATCGAGATAGTTTACGAACAACGGAAACAAAGAAATAAGATAGACTAAAGAAAAACTAAAAATAAAAAATTAAATCTTACTAGAAAGGAATCTAGCAAGTAGACCTAATTAAAAGAAATTCTAACCTAGACAATAACTATTCCCCAGGCTGCGGTGCCAAAAACTTGATGTGGGAATTGCACCAGGCTTTACCTCTCAAGGGATCTCGAGAAGCTTACAACCCCCACCAGGCAGTGTACCTGATCGTTGTAGTATAGTATAGTGACAAGTACCGGGGGATTGATCGTTTAATTCAGGAATAGTGTCGCTAGGATTAGAAAGCCTAAAAATTAAGTATAGAGGTGAGGGATGATTCTTTTTGTGTTTTTATATTTTTATAAAAGCAATTAAAATCTCGGGTTTTGGAAGAGTGGGCGGAATTAGTTACTAATCAACTAACCAAATAACTAAATATGCAATCAAAATAAAATAACAAAAATGTAAATAAAGCTAATTACTAATATGGTGTGAACAATAAATGGGAAAATTGTGTTTACTTAGATTTCATTACTCCCTAGATATCTTTTACAAGTTGATAGTTTGTTACAATTGTGTGGATGACGGGTTATATTCCTTAATACCAATCGTGGGGTGGCATACGTACTTCCCTAACTCTATAAGCTCCTACTTCACTCCTATGTCGAGCCTGCAAGAAGCTCCTAACATGGGATCACTAGAATTCGCTCATGCATTAAATACAACCATAAAAACCTAGTACGCATTGGTTCATGTTTCTTAAGACGTTCAAGCAAGTTACCCTATGGAAGTCTGCCAATTTTCTTAAGCCTAACATCGAAATCATTCATCCGTAACAACTATAAACAAGCAATCAACCCATAATCAACATCTAGGTTTCACTACATCTAAGCAAACACACAAGAGATCTAGCCTAGCATGTTAAAATCAAGACAAGCGTAAGATATATTCAAACAACACATAGACATATTGAATGAATTGAAAGAATACTTATCTTAATTGAACATGAAAGGTTTCAAATGGTGAAAACCCTTGAAAATACTGATAAAATCGTGCTAGGGTTTCTCCAAGTTATCCCTCTAATTATCCTCTCTTAATGAATGAAAATTACAAAACTATATATAGATTTTCCAACGTGACGGCGTCAAGAAGAGAAATCTGACGCCGTCAACTCGCCGCCCATAATAATATCGGATTGCCTAGATCCATATCTGACGCCGTCAAGAGCAATTTTCCTCTGGCCGTCATGTGTAATGGGACCATGACGGCCTATGGTGACGCCGTCATGTCCCATATTGTAAAACTCTCTGGACAGTCACGGACTCTATCCACTTCACCTCTTGTACTACTCTTGACGCCGTCATGTAGAGCTTGGTGACGCCGTCAGGTACTGTTCTCAGCAAGGAAAATTAAGACTTTGTTGTTTTCTTCACTTTTATGCTCCAAAAACGTCCAAAATGCTTCCTTTTCCAGAATTCACTCCAAAAGTACCTAAAATCACAAAAGGAACGATTTAGAGCAATATTTGATCAAATAAATTCAATTCCGGGTTTAAATGACCCCCTAAAAACGGATCATTTTTCGCCTCATCAACCATTGATCTCTCCTTTCCCCCAAGCAAAGAATATTCCTTGGAATATCCCTTCTCAACCCCAACCAAGGCATCTTTGATCCTAGCCATCCATTTCAAATGAACTCATCTCAACCATCCACATTCACCACATGCCAAATTGTTTGAAAACCAAGGGAGGCTCCCTTTGATCCTAGCCATCCAATTCAAACCATTTCATCTCAACCCTCTATCTCATTGTTCCCCCAAGCATTGGAATATTCCTTGGCATATTCTTTCTCTCTTTTCTATGCCATGTGAGGAGATACACTTGTACCCCTTCCAAATTACCCTATCTACACTTTATACCCTTGGTAATTTGGTTTCTCTTTAAACACTTCACAAAACATTTTCCAAATTGGCTATTTGAGTTGGTAAACCTTAGATTGATTAATGTTAATGTTTAGTGTGAAGTACAATTGGGGGTTTAGCAAGGATAGGTATTTGTAAGATCCAAACACCCAACACTTGGGAAACATTTACAGACGCCTGGCGCACTGCCCGCGCGTTGACGCGCGGGTGACACGCCGGCCTCGGTAAATTTTCCCAAGTTTGGGTTCTTGGCCTATAAATACCACCCTTGCCTCTTGTATTCCTCACCCCTTGCCATTATTCTTTCTCTCTAGATTCTTTCTTTCTATACACTCTCAAATCTCTCTATCTCTCTATCTCTAATCTTGTGTTCTTCATTTTCATACTAACATCTTTGAAAGAACACATCTTCTTGGAAGGGAAGAATCACAAGAACCTAATCCACTCTTGTGATTGTGTCGAGGGTATTCTTTCTTATACCATTTCTATTACAATTGAGTCTCTAGGTTAGGTTAGGGCTTGATTAAACAATAATTTAATCATTCATTCAATTGTTTGTAAGGGAAGTCTTGTGTCTTGGTGACCAAGCCTAGATCATTAGGGATCTAGTTGGGTTTGATACTTCCGGGTGGAAGTCTTGATAGAGATCTTTGTGATCCTTAGGTGAAGTCGAATCGCGAGATTCTTTTGGGTGGTTTCCGAGGGCGGAATACCGTTGGGGAGTAACTCCTTCTTTGTGAGCATCAATATTGGTGAATATTGGTGGAATGAATTGTAACGGTTTGTAGTCCACCAAAAGGATTATACTAGTGAATAGTATCGGAGTCGCGGATTCGCAACTGGACGTACGGATGGTATAAACCCCCCATCCCGAACCAGTATATATCGTGGTGTTTTTCTTTACTAGCTTTATATACTTGGGTTGTGTTTGTGGTTGTTTGGATTGATTGTACAACCACTTGGTTTTCTTTTGGCTTAAAGTTCTTAAACATCTAAAAAGCCGAAAAAACCATATTCACCCCCCCCCCCTCTACGGTTCTACAATAATGATAACAGAAATATAGAAATCCTACATGCATAAAGATTAAATGAAAAGTTACAAACATCCAAAGGCAAACAGAGGCCAAATCCTAGATTATTACAAACTAAATTGTCTTAAAACATAAACCCATAAACTATTCAAGGATTACATCACATCATAAGAAAAATCATCACTGAGGAGGGGGACCATAGTGGTAATCATAGCCAGGAGGGAGGTGCCCATAGTACCCATAGGGTGGGTAGTCCTCCTCACGGCCAGGGAATGGGTCGATCTGAAGATGTGGCTCCAAGTGATCACGCATAGATAAATGATGCATCTGACGCACTATGTGATCGTACAACCAATAAAACCTCTCATCAGTGCGGGTCCTCTAAGTATCCATCTGACCCATCCAGACCCTCTAATAGGCCTGCCAATTCCCCCCGACTCATGTCCCTGTAAACATCACCTGAGCCACCTGCACCCTGATCCCTAAACGGCTGATGATGTGGATCCTGATCATCATCCTCGTCGGCATCATCACCACCAACCCCTGCTGGTCCCCCCACAACATGCCAGAGATAAGATGCATCAGCCAACTCCATGATGACCTCCATCTGCTTGAGGGACCTGGACCTAACAACCCTGCATGGTCCTCCAACACTCAAGTATCCCAAGATCTCAGGCCTAAGGACTCCATATGACTTAGCGAGCCTAGTGACAAACATCCCCCCATAAATCTTATCACTCTGCTACTCCCCAACTCCCCCTTTAAATAACTAGCAACCCAGAATGGGATGTTTCAGTAAACATCCGAGGAGTAAATGGTGTAAAGGAAGAAGAGGTCTAAACCATTGATGCGGTGTATGGAACTCTGTCGTCCCAATAAGGAGTAGGATATGCACCTGTGAGTCAGCCTGATCCTAGGATCGCTAATGCTAGAGGCCCCAGTAGTTGAAGTATACACACCGTTCCCAATAGTGGGCCATAACATAGCACATCTTAAGTCATTCCTAATAGTCTCACCATTCATCAACCTACCTAGAAACTCTCACTGCAAGGTCTCATGCTGGCTATACAACCCCAATCTCCAACCAAACTCTGCAATAGAACAAGTCCTAAGCTCACCCCCAGCCTAAAGTAGAGTGTGGTGGCACCGATGTTACTCCTTGCCTCCCCTATTTCAAAATGAAAAGTAGCCAGAAACTCACGTACCAGTTTGTCATAAACTGGCTCTTGAATCCTAAACAACCTTTCCCACTGGGGAGTCGTGAAGTCATCGGTTTGGAAGCTTTCCAGAAAACCTTGCTCGAGGCCCTCGCCCCTCAAGAATTCCCAATCAATAACAACCTCATGGTCAATTTGATGGTGGAGTAGTTGCTTGTACTTGAAGTAGGAAGCATCGTTATCAAAGATATTCCCATTTTGGACCGTTTCCGCATGGTTTTCACGTTGGGACATTGAAGAGCTCCCTCGGTTGGATCGGTTACGCTTGCTCATTTCTTGGAACAAAAAAGGAAGGAATGGAAAGGATTAGATCATGACCAAAGAAAGTGGCTAAACAATAGACATGCCGGGCGCCGTCACTCTCTGCGAAGTGACGCCGTCAGGTTCATTGTTTTTCAAATCCGGGATTACGAGGGAAAAATCAATATTCAAACTATAAGTTCATAAACCAAACACTCCTTTTTACAGCAAAATGGGCAATTGGTCCACAAATCACGGTTTAAATTTGTATTTCCCCTTAAGTCAATAAACCCCTTTGATTAATACTTTCTAATGCCTTAATCATTGCCAAAACAACACTAATTAAGGGGCATTATAAGTTCTAAGCATGAATCAATCCTAGGGTTTCGATCATTGGGGGTTTACGAAATCGATAGATCCTATGAATAATTGAAGCAAAAAGGATGAATAAAAATTACTTATCACGTGGAGATTAGCGAAAAGAGTTGGTGAATTAGGTCTTAGAGATTCGGTAGGTGGGTGTGGGGTGGATAAAGTTTGTGGGGTTTAGGATGAAAGTGATTGGTATTTGGTTATAAAAGTTGGGTGGGCGAAATAACGCCGTCAGGTTGTAATCCCTGACGCCGTCATGTGCCCGTGTGATGGTGTTTCGTTTGTATTATCAATTGGGCCCCTGATCTTTCGAAAGTTGGTCAATTAGTATTGGAACCCCTTGAAGGCAAAAGTCATTTTGTTTAACAAAATCCACCTGGGTCAAACGTTTTGTTGTTATCCCGAGGTGAAAATTAATTTTCAAAAAAGTCGGCTATTACCCAATCAGGCTTCCATTTATCATTTTGATAGGTACATGATGACCAAAGGGAACTTTTCCATGGGGTTTTCAAAATGATAAGATACTTGAGTTGAGTTTTTCGCACACCAGATTTAAAGCCGAAGGACCGTTTTCTAACTTTATGGAAGTTAGGGAGCGTGACTTGCAAGCTTCCAACGAAGATGTTATGGATTTGAGAACTCTTTTTCTCGGGAGGAGGTCCATAGGGATAGGAGTAGTTTGGAGATGAATTTTTTTAAGAGGTATTCCATCCCCCCTTTCGTTGTTCGATACATTAAGGGTTGGGAGTTCAAAGATCTTTTCGATCTTTTTAGGTACAACTTTTTCCCTAATTTTCTCATTAATCCTCGATATAAACTTATCAGCCAGGTCCATGAAAACACTTTGGGTGTTTTCCATGTGGACTTCTAATTGCTGGATTTACCTTTCTTAATTGTTTACCAAAGTTAGCATGATCCCTTCAAATTCCTCTTGTCGTGAACGTTCAGGAAACGTATGTTTATTAATTGCATTCACGTATTCACCAGGATTGATTTTAGTGTTATCCATAGGCATCTCGGCTTTCATTAATTTCTTGACCTGCCTTTCGATGTTCTCAAACAGCTGCTCTTGGGTTGCATTCATGTAATCTAAACTTCCCTCCTCCAAGAACACTGAATCCTCCCATTCTTCTTCTTCGTATTGTGCTAAGTCTTCAATGACCTCCCAGCACTTACCAATGCTGAGCCTGCTCAGTCTACCATTGGCAGCGTAATATATGGCTCTTCTAGTTTGATGATTGGTACCATCATAAAAGGATTAGATTTGGAGCCAAAGATCTATGCCGTGATGAGGGACTTTTTGAAGTAAGTCCTTAAAACGAGTCCATGCTTCGTAAAGAGTTTCATCTTGACGTTGTTGGAACATCAAGATGTCATTCCTTAACTTGGTGGTTCTTCCCGGTGGGAAAAATTGAGCAAGGAAATGAAAGGTGAGATCATCCCAAGATGTGATGGATCCCGCGGGTAAACGCTCAAGCCATTAACTAGCTTGGTCACGTAGAGAGAATTGGAAGAGACGCAATCGGGTCGTCTCTCGAGTGTCAACATCAAAGTCTATGGAATCTACAATTTTGAGGAAATCCTTGAGATGTTGGTTTGGATCTTCAGAATGAAGTCCATGGAATGCACATCCGCTTTGCACCAACATGATGGTGTCGGATCGCAAGGGAGACACATTGGCTCCTTGAGTGAGCTCAATGGTGTTTCGATAGCCTTGGTGGCTAGGTCGGGAGTACTCTCCTAAAGTGCGGGCTCTAGGAGGTTGGTTTGATTGTGGTGGGTCTTTTTGTGGTTGGTTGATGGGATCAAAGATATTGCCACCTTCTATGATGGCGGATGGTAATGGTTACGAACAAAGAAACGAAGAAATGAGATAGACTAACGAAGACCAATAAAATAAAAATAAAAGTCTCACTAGAAAGGAATCTAGTGAGTAGACCTAATAAAGATAAAATTCAACCTAAACAATAGCTATTCCCTGGCAGCAGCGGCAAAAACTTTGATGTGCTGGATTGTGGTCTACACAAAAGTTTTACTTCTCAAGGGATCTTGATAAGCTTACAATCCCCACCAGGCAATGTACCTGACCGATGTAGTATAGTGAGTTGGCAAGTACCAGGGGATTGATCGTTTTCCACAAGGAATAGTGTTCGTTAGGATTGAAATTAATCTAACTACGTCTAGGGGTGAGGGATGATTCTTTTTGTATTTTTATATTTTATGGAAAGCAAATAAAAATCTCGGTTTTTGGAAGAATGGGCGGAATTAGTTGCTAGTCAACTAACCCAAATAATTACTAATGCAATAAAAATAAAATAAACAAGAAAATAAAATGAGAACTTATATATGGGAAAACGTGTTTACTTAGACTTCATTACCCCCTAGTTATCTTTTATTGATTGATAAGCTTGTTACAATTGCGTGGGTGACGGGTTGCATTCCTTAATACCATTCGTGGGGCAGTGTACGATCTTCCCCAACTCTATAAGCTTCTATCTCTTCCTATGGCGACACGTTAAGTATCCTTACCATGGCCTCCTTAATAGTCACTTATACATTAAATACAACCATTAAAATCGTAGTATACATCCGATTCATGTTTCTTAAGATGTTCAAGCAAGTTACCGTATAGGAGATTAGCTAGTTTTCTTAAGCCTAACATCGATTATCAATCACCCAACAACAACTAATAACAAACCATCAATCAATAATCAATAACTAGGTTGCATTACATCTAAGGAAACACAAATAAACCTAGCCTAGCATGTTAAAATAAAGACAAGCATAAGATATAATCAAACAACACATAGACATATTGAATGATTGATGGATTACTTATCTTTAATTGAACATGGAAGACACAAGGGTATGAAACCCTTGAAAAGTTCTGAAATTCGTACTAGGGTTTGTGTGTGTGTTCCACCAAAAAGTTCCTCCCCAAAAGTTTTTTAATGAATGAAAAATCAAAAACTATATATAGATTTACATGGGTGACGACATCACCTTTTGATGGTTGACGCCGTCATCTCGCCGCGGCTGGGGTTTCTTGTCCTCCAACCTTCTTGACGCCGCCTCTCTCTATGTCCTCTGGGCCATCACGCTTTAGTATGATACGTGACGGCCTACTCTTGGTAGAACGTGATGCCGTCACGTGTAAAACCTTGATTTCTCTTCTAGTGCGTCAAGTGTAAATGCAATATCCACATCTTGTCACATAAGCTGACGTCGTCCCCTTGAACATCTTGATGCCGTCCAATGCAAATTCTAGCATGGATTCTTAACTTTATCGTTTTCTTCACTTTATGCTCCAAAAACGTCCAAAATGCTTTCTTTTCCAGAATTCTTCTCAAAAGTACCTAAAATGACAAAAAGAACGATTTAGGGTAATAATTGATCACATTATCACGACTTAAGGCTTAAATGACCCCTTAAAAGCGTAACAAATTTCGCCTCATCATGAGTATAATTCCCAACAATCCTCCCCTAAACTTATGATTTCTCTCTAAATCACTAAGTTTCTTGAAATAAACCATCTTCATTGATGATGGGGGGATTCTTCCAAACACTAACCTTTTTCTTCTTAATTCCTCAGTAGCTCTTCTATTTTGATCATGTATCCTCTGTAACAATTCTCTAACTTTCTCAGTAATTTCTTGAATTCTTAATTTTGATGATAACATTATTTCAAGAGTTCCAGCTCTGAGAGGATACTCCTTTTAAGTTAACATAAATTTATCAGTACCTTGTTTTGTAGATACATTATGAACCTCACATGAGTCATAATAGGTCCATGTAGTAGCAAGGTCCATGGCTTGAAACTTCCAGTATCTATCATCAACATCAGCTTCATATAGCCTCTTGAGATAAACCCTTAACTCTTTAGCCTTCACATCAGTGAGTTCACCTTCCTTGGACTTTTCTTGAACCATTCTTCAAATAGTATCAAGATCTTCTCTGTCACAAGCCTTTACAAGAGTTTCAAAATCTCTGTATACTCCTGTTATCCCACCTAGCCTTGTTATCTTCCAAGCTGCTTGAAATTCACCATTGTGAATTTCCCTATCAATAATGGGATATCTAGCTTGTAAAGGTTCCACATCTACAAATTCAGGTTCAATCAAAGCAATCATCTCTCCAGGTTGATCTTCAGGTAATTCTTTATCCTCTTTGCTTTGATCTTTGGAGATTTCTTCTGTATCCTTCTGTTTCTTTGTAGACCTGAGATACCTTGTCTTTTCTTATTAAGAATCCATAGGAACAAAATCTTTATTTCTTCTGAAAGCTCTATAGTATAAGGCTTGTATTTCTTCATAGATTTTTCCTTTAAGTTGATTCATCTTCCAACCAGCTTGCATACATAAAAATTTCTTCATACCTGCTATTACTTGAGCTTGAGAAGGTTTCCTTGGTCTCTTCTGTCCTTTCTTGATAGAACTGATCATGTCATCCAATGCTTAATCATTCTTCATTCTAATGAAATCTGCCAATTGAGCTGATCTTTGCTCTTCTGTGACGGATCTATCAGCAATGAGTTGAATTGATTTGGCTTTGACTTCAGGATCTTTGTTGATCATGTACTCAATTTCTTCTTCACTTGGTTGATAATCCAAAATAGGATCATTCACCATCTGAATATTCTGTAGTCTTTGAGTCTCCATGAAGCTTGCAACAAATCTCTCATCTTCTTGGAGTTTTCTTGCTAATTCTGCATCATGATCAATTTGTGCAGCTTCCCTTGCTTTCATCTTCTTAGAAGGTTGAATTTCCTCTGCTTCTTCCATAGGAGCTTTACCTTTAGCTTTCCTCTTTCTTTCATATACTACATCAGCAATTTCTTCTCTGTGGATGAAAGCAGTACCTTCTTCCATTTGAACAGCAGTACCTTCTGAAACAACAGTACCTTCTTTCTGTTGAAGCTCTTCATCCTGTTGAACACCATCATTCTCTTCATCACCACTATCCAAATTTAAATTTCCCTTTTCATAAAAATCCAATCTCCTCCCCTCAGTTTATGAATCAGTTTTCCTCCCCTGTTTGGAAGAATCTTCATCATCACCACCATTGGAGTCATTAGCATTAGAAGTTGAAGAAGAATCCACAATCTTTGTCTTTCTTTTGGCTTTGAGCAACTTTACTTCATCTTCAAGTTTCTTGACTCTGTTCATCATCTTAGAATGAACCTTCTTGTGATGCTCCTTAGAAACTTACTAACAAAATTCTTACTAGAAAAATTTTCATCAAGTGCTTTTAAACTTGTGATGATAGTGTTAAACCTAGCAAAAGCATTATCAATTGATTCCTCTTCCGGAATTGTGAATTGCTCATATTGTTGAACAAGTAGATCTATTTTGTTATTTTGACTTGACTATTGCCTTGGTGAGTTATTAGTAAAGAGTTCCAAATTTCTTTTGCGGTTTCACACATAAAGATCCTTTCGTATTCGTTACGTGGTAGCGCATTGTAAATAACCATTTTTGCTTCATCATTTTTAGCAAGTTTTCTTTTTAAATCATCGTTTTGTTTTTCAAATGGTACGATTTCATCTTTCTTTGTTTCGGGATTTTTTTGAATAGGTGAAAAATCACCATTAGTAATAACATGCCAAAGATCTAGATCTTTTAATTTCACATAAGTTTCGAATCGATTTTTTCAATATAAAAATCCATCACTTTCAAATAGTGGTGGTCTTTGCATAGATTGCCCTTCTAAATATTCTTCAGATTCCATAGATCATTACAAGTTTTAAAATATAATATATTTTAAAGATCTTGCTAGATTTGGCTTTGATACCAATTGTGGAAAACTAGAAGGGGGTTGAATAGTTTTACGTTCTTTTTGAGTTTATTTTCGAAAAACTTTTGTTGCTTATTAAAACTTTAATTCGATCTTATGTGAATTCAATTGTTAACAATTATGAGTAAATCTAAACAAGTATAATCTAATAATGTAAGTAATGTAATGAAATGAAATGAATGATATAGATGGAAAGATCAAACCACAACACGCGAATTTATAGTGGTTCGGCTACAAGGACACCTTTCTTGCCCTATTCCACTCCTCGAGTACCACACTCAAGAGTTTTCTTCACTATATCAACAAACTCCTTATGGTGGAGAAACCTTACACACCTTAGCTTACACCGGTTAATGACACTAAGCTAAATGTCGAGTTCTAATCCTAGCTAGAACTAATCTCACGACTTCTTCACAACTTCACAACTTCTTCACGATAGCTTCACAACTTCTTCACGTCTTCTTCACACCCTCTTCTTTGCACAACTTATTTACAATTACTACAATACTTCTTTTCAACACAACTAATATCTACAACTAACTTAATCACACAACACTTTACAAATTATCAAGCACTACTACAAGATGATACTAACTAAACACAACACTACTACTATGTATAGATGTTGAAGGAGTGTTCTTCTTTTTGCACTTGTGTGGATAAAGCTTTGGATCACTTGGAACCAAAGACTTATGAATATATGATCAAAGGCTTTTAGAATAGAGATAGAGATTGAGATCAGAAAGTTTTTAGTGCAAAATGGTGAGGAAAATCTGTGGGAATGAACCAGTATTTATAGGCAAAGCTGGGAGGGGGGGGGGGGTCAAGAGCGTGGCCGGTCCCCTTAATAATTAAGGGGGCCGCCTAGTTAATTAAGGTGGCCGCACCTTCTGAGCATTGCCCAGCTTTGTCTTTTTGTGGGGAAGGTTTTTCTGGAACATTTTTGCCATTTTTGGTTGAAAATTTGAATTTATATATTTATGGTTAATTAATCATTTTTATTTAATACCAAAAATAATTTTCTAAAGGATATAAAATGTTTTTGACATTTTATAAGAAATCTAGAGATTAAGAGAATGTTCCTTTGATCATATAATGCATTAGACACTTTGTTTATATATACCTTAAGTGATTAGATGGTAAAAATTAATATTTACCACTAAATGCTTGTTTACATCATAATTTTCGATTTAATTTAATTTACATTTTGTGATTATCAAAACGTAGAGTTATTCAAAAATATTAATAACGTTTTTAAGCATTATTTATATCAACAACTTACATATGCCCTTTGGTTCTTGTCCTTTGTTTGGTGTGGACAATCTCCAACTAAATGTATTGTGTCACCACATCCAAAACATCTTTTCTCGCCCTTGCTATATCTATCTTCACGAGCTTTTAAAGGTGCTTTCTTTTCATCTCTTGGTTGTCTTACGAATCTACCTCTTCGCTTGAAGAATTTCTTGAAATCTCTAACCTCTAAAACATATTCTTCGTCTTCACTTTCCAAGCTTGAATATTCATCATCACTTATCTCCTTTTTAGCTATCAAGGCAATAGATCTTCTTTCAACTTTGCTTTTGACAATCTCGGAATCATTTTTGATGACTAACTCATGGACCTTTAAGTTGCCAATGAGCTCATCCAATGATAGAGATGCCAAGTCTTTGGATTCTTCAATCGCCGTGACCTTTACTCTCCATTTTGGATGTAAAGCCCTTAGAAATTTCCTAACACAACTTTTGACAGAAATACCTTCATCGAGTGCTTTCAAACTCGTGATAATGGTGTTAAATCTAGCAAATACACTATCTATAGATTCGTCTCCAGGAATGACGAATTGTTCATATTGTTGGACCAAAAGATCGATCTTGTTGCCTTTGACTTGATTATTACATTGGTGAGTGATTAAGAAAGTTCTCCAAATATCTTTAGCCGTATTACACATGAAAATTCTTTGAAATTCCTTTTTAGGTAAAGTGTTGTAAATTACCATTTTTGCTTCATCATTTTTAGCTAGTTTCTTTTTAAGACTTTCACTTTATTTATCATAAGAAACTATTTCATTTTGTTTAGTTTCTGAATTAAATTTAACAGGCTCAAAGTCACCCATGGTAATAACATGCCAAAGATCAAGATCTTTTGATTTCACATACGTTTCGAATCGAGTTTTCCAATAAATAAAACTATCAGTCTCAAAGAGTGGTGGTCTTTGCATAGACTGCCCTTCTTGATATTTTTCAAATTTCATTGATCGTTTCAAGTTCTAAAATACAGTATATTTTAAAAAATCTTGAGCAATGAATCTCTGATACCAATTGTAGAAACTAGAAGAGGGGGATTGAATAGTTTCCTCATTATTTACGCTTTTAAAAAATTTACTTTACAAATTGCGTTTGTGAAAATGATTTGATTCGATGTTTACGTGAAATCAATACAACAATAGATATAAGCAATAACAAGTAAATAAGTAAAAGAAGGTAAAGGAAAGATCAAACCGGCACACAGAGATTTATAGTGGTTCGGCCACGAAGCTCACTCCTTCGTCCCTACTCCACTCCTCGAGTCTCACACTCGAGAGTTTCACAAACACTATATCAACACGCTCCCTTATGGCGGAACAAACCGTACTCAAGCTTACACCAAGTTTGACGACACTAAGCGGAATTTCGAGTCCTAATCCTAGCTAGAACCAATCTACCAAAGCCCACGTGGCTTCACACCTCGTACCAACACAATGGCATGATACAACAAAATACACAATATAAGACTTGCACTCAAGTCCTATTACATACATGAAACGATGAATGTAAATGATCATAGATCCGCAACAATAGGATGAGATGAGCAAAACTCTTTTTTAACACTTCGTCTCTTGATTACAACGAATGTTCTTCTCTTGCACTTTAGAGGAATGATGAGTGTGATCACTTGTAAACAACTAGAACCCGATAATGTGATCAAAGAATAGGTTTTGGAAAGGATTTTGGAATACAGAAGCTTTTAGTGCATAAGAGGTTAAGATTTCTGAAAGAAAATAGTTCTGTATTTATAAACGCCAGGAGAGAGGCGACGATCTCGTAAATACCAGACGATCCTTTACGCTAAGGGACCACCGGCCTATTTAAAGGACCATCCAGACATACGCGCCCAATTTTGTCCTGACGCGGTGAAAAACTATCTGGTGAAGTTTTGTTATCGGTTTTGAGCGAGAAATATGGCTGTTATGGATTTGAATTTTGAAAACATTTTTTAATAAAACATTTCTTTAAATTATACAAAAATACTTTTGTAGAAATGTTTTGTGACATGAAAATGTAAAGTTTTAAATCCTTTGATCACATACACAAGTTGGTAGAAGTTTGTACATACCTTAAGTGATGTTGATGACGAAAAGGAGTTTTCTCGATTAAAAAACTTATTAGCCGTAGTTTTACGTAACGTGTGTTTGTATATTGTGATTATCAAAACTAGTAGAGACCGATTAATGCAAAGGACGTTTTTGACATTATTTGTATTAACATATTGCATCTATGCAATGAATTAGTTGTGTTGAATCTATGTTATCGTGATGAATTAGTTGTTTTTGCAGTTTATTAGTTTGCAACAAACTACAGGGATGATAATGTCAAATTTGAAAAGTTGGAGGGTAATATATGTAAATTCTGAAAATGAGAGTATTTTTGTTTGTCAACACCAAAAAGTGTGGAGTTTTTCTAGTTGCCCACATTTGAAAGTGTGGAGTTTTTTTGAATGTCCACATTTTAAAGTGTGGAGTTTTATGTTTGTTCACACTCTCACGGGTGGAATTCTTGGGGCCTGTCGACATTATAAAATGTGTACATGGAGTTTTTATCCACGCTTTTTGTAACACCCCCAAATTTATGGTCTAGCAGCGAAAAAGTAATTTGGGTGTTACGGGGAGGATCGAAGTCATAATAACATAAAACGGCTTAAAAGAGGCGTTTTTTAAAGTTATTTGTCATTCAAATAATTTTTTTGATAAAAGATGAAACATTTGATTTAAAATCTCATTAAAAGATATAAAGGTTTGAAAAAAATGACATATTTGATTTTTACACCATTTTAATTTATCAGAGTAATAAATGCCCGCTCCGTGTCTTGTCATGCTCCGTAAATTACCTGAGATACACATGCTTAAAAGTGTCAACACAAAGGTTGGTGAGTTCATAGAGTTTAATGGAAAACCATTTATTTCAATAGATTCAGGAATATTTAGTAATAATTGTAATAAATTCAAGTATGATTAAACAATAAGTTTTTAATAAGTTCTTGGTTAAAATGATTATCCGATATGTGTTTCAAGTATTGATAAATAGTTTCATTTCAATGAATTCAAGAGTGAAGTAATAATTGTAATAAATACTAACAATGATAAAACAAGTAATAAGTGGTGTTGATTATAATCACAGATAAATCATATATGTGTTCAATCAAATTCAAGTATTGGATCATAATCCTAACATGAGATGGAAACTCATGATACTAATGTAGTGAGATTTATAATTCAAGTCGAGTGAAATACCTATACAGCTGTATCTAAATATATGTTGAAGACATATATTTTCTTATGGATATTGCCCCAAGCCTCATGACAAGCAAAAGGTTAACAAAATACCGTAAAAATGAAGGTGATTATCAAGTCAATGATAATATTGCCCTCGTGTAATAGGTGATTTGCCAATTCCTATTTTTACTCAAATATAGTGTATCACGACTAATACGACTAGCCACATGCATGTGGCATTCCGTCAAGTATTTAGTGGGATAGGAGGTCAAGCCTTAACAGGTTTCGAAACTGTTCACTGTATTCGCGCTCACATCAAGTGATTAATGGCTCATGATAGAGGGACTTTATGGCTATAAGGGTAACTTAGGCAATATCAAGGTAATGATGTAACTAGAGTATTTGTGCTCTTCCTAGCAATTATTTCTGTTGAAACATAGAAATATCATATAAAGATAATGGAATCATTTAGGATGTTATAGTATAGTCAAGTATCATGCCACAATAATCATTTTGGAAACATTATCATCTAAGTTCAATATTCTAGTTAATCAAATTGCCAGTAAAATATATTTATCACATCTTTGATCATAAACCATATCAGGTAAATATTAATTAGGAAATTGATTTGAATCATGTAAATTATTCATATACTTATAAAATTATCAAAGTATATGTAAGCATGTATCTCCCCCAAAGAGTTAAAACAAGTATTAGAAATTGGGGCTATGACTCACCTGATGCAATGGTTATGATGACAAAAGTAGATACACTGAGATGATGCGAAATCTCTAACTTCAACCTACATGAATGATATGATCTACTTTAATTTAAGAAATAATGTTACACATGCATATGCGTACATTATCGATACCACTTCTAAAGTTTTTGGAAATAACGTTTATCGTCGAAAAATATATTTTTGACGTCTTGTCTTGCTATAAAATACTTTACGCGTATATACGTTGTAATGTCAATCCCCAATAATCGTTTAGTGATATATTGAGAAAATAGAGTTTTTTGAAAGATTTTCGGGCATAAAGATGAGGTCATAGTTTATTTGTTACAAGTCCAATTGACAAACGGCCAATTGATTTGAAAAGTAGGCTGGGAATACTTGATTTCATTTAACTATGGCTCGGACTCAAACTGATCGAATCATAAAGAAAAACAGACGTGAATATGGCACTTCGCGAAGACAGTTTTGCGGCCAAAATAATAATAGTGTTGCTGTTAGAAAATATAAGTTCAAACGCTTGTATCTTCTTCGTTATAAGCTTGTTTTCTACGTTCTTTATATCCTCGGAATCTTGGGACAACATACTAATATATTTTTGATAAGTCGGGATGGCTAGATTACGTCTAATGCCTCAGATTTGCCCTTGAAAAACGTGGGACAGCAAGGTATTTTCTTAAAATAACAGTTTTCGTCGTTAACTCGTTTTTAGTATAACTTTCTCATCACAAATGATCTTTTAGTGAATCCAGCGGCTACGGTTTTGTTTTTGAAAGTATTTTTTAAATATGAAAACCAAACTTTCACCACTGTAATACCTCAAATTTTAAAACAATGCACAATGACCAAAATACCCTTAAGATTAAAAAAATTATATAAACACTTAAACAATACCAAATAAACCTTATAAAATTGGAACTTTGCAACATATGATCATAATAAAATAAGTATAAATAAAATTTGTTATTTTTGTAAAAGTAAAATAATTTAATTTCATATAAATTAATATTGTCGATTTATTATATGTTTTATATATATATATATATATATATATATATATATATATATATATATATATATATATATATATATATATATATATATATATATATATATATATATATATATATTTAAGAAACAAATCCTAAATAAATAGGAAACTTGGATGATATTTTTATTTGGCCTTATCCCATTAGATTTCAGCCCAAGATAAGAATTTCACTCCATATAAACACATATTACATGTTTTTATTTTTTTTAGAAACCTAAACCGACTTTTATAATAAGTCGACAACCTCCAAAATCCCATTAAGACGAATACTAATTTTCCACAGCTCCTAAACAATGTTCCTGGTCTCTAAGAAGTTCAAATAAGTTTAGAAAAATATTGGTTCAAGTCTGGGTCGATCGTGTGAAACTAAGGGAATTGTTTAAGTCGGTTTTATTCCATCTAGAAGAAGAATTGTTCTGCTCTAATCCATACGTTCTAAACACTTTCTGGTATTTTTCTAACATCCTATGTATCATATATTAGCAGTATAAAATAGTAAAATTGAACCACACAAGCTAAATTGATCATACAAATTTATATAATTTAAGAACCCTAAAATCGACTAACAATTTGTAATCAACCTATGCTATTTTTGTGAGCTTTGTATATATTTTATTCTCGTCCTTTATACATCATAAGACATTAGAAAAATAGTCCTTATAATTTTAAAGACCTAGAAACTTGGTTTGGATTTTATTTGTAATCGGATTAATTAAAGAAAAGTAAATAGAATAAACAGAAATCAATTAGGGTTAGGGTTAGGGTTTTGGATCAAAGATCTGGTGTAATAAAGTTGTTTTCAAGGTTATAATTAATGCTAGTAATGATGGGTAATTTAGGGTTAGGGTTTGGGGGTTTATTATATAAACCGATTGAGTTTTTATAATAAAGGGTGTGTTTTGTAAATTACAAAACTTGAGGATTTATTTTGTATACTTAAATAATTAAGGTTAAATCGTATAATAATTAGTATAAGGGTATAATGTGCTATTTTTTATATTTAAAAGGTTTATTTGGTAAATTATATAATTAAGAAGTTTAAATTGTAATTTCGTAACTTAAAGGGTGTAAAGTGTAAATTACTAAAATATAAGGATTAATTTGTAAAATATGAAAGTTAAGGGACTAACTTGGATAATATGTAAACTTATGATATTTATATTTAAACCCCTATACTTTAATATAAGTACACTTAAAACCCTAAAACCATGTTAACAAGTTATTAAATATTTAACCTAAATATTTATGTAAACTCTATAACTAATATGGAATATGAAAAAGTAAATGATTAAATAAGATATTAATGAGTAACACATCGTGTGTAGATTTCTGAAGAAGAGTACTATTCCGTTATTTGATCTTTCTACTTCTGTCAGCTTTGCTTTTGAGGTACGGATATTCTGACCTTACTTTTAAGGTTTCCTTCGTGATTACAACCTCTATTATGAACTTTCTATTTTTGAAACATTTGATTTGAATCTCTGCTATGAACCTTCTGTTTTTGAACTTTGATATGATAAACTTTATAATATGAAAATTATGTTTTGAACCCTTATATATGAACCATTTCATTACATGAGTTTCACTAGGCATGGGGTTCCATGTCCGTGTCAGGGATGCACCTCTGACATGACTCTAGGGCAGTAGAGTGATGTTCTACCACGTCCCTTGGTTTGGCTGCAAATGTTTATGTGTTGGGAAGGGGCGTATGGATGCATCCTAGATCTGTTTCTGTTTTTGATATGATATGATATGATATGATATGATATGATATGATATGATATGATTTGTCTGGTGAATGTGGTTGTGTGTGCAATACATGTCCTTCACAAATTCTGGGAGCTAGCTACTCCATTATGTTGCCTTATATGTGATTCTGATTATGATAAGTTATCTGTTTCTGAGCTTATGGTATTATTATGGTTCTGACTCTGTTTATACAGGTGAATGTATGAATTCCTTAACTAACCTACCATTTTTAATTCCATATTATCCGTTACACCTAAAAATGTTTTTTCCAAAATTATATCATTTATACTTCAGCATTTATATTTCGTTTCATTTTGTTATATATCTGTTTACTGGGCTTTTTAAGCTCAGCCGCATTTTCTTTCACCGTGGCAGGTATTCAAGCTAGCTTTGGGATGGTTTATGGGCTTGAGTGTAGAACTGAGTGAAGACTTTGACCATAGTTATTGGAGTAAGTTATTTATATAAGTTTTCTGCTTTTGATCTGTCTGTTTGTTCTGATGTAACACCATAATTTGTGACATTTTTACCCTTATCGGGTTGGGGTGTTACAACCACAGTCCCTGAGTTTTCTGGATTTTACAAAATGGGACAGCAGCTTTTCTATAGTGTCTAAAATTGATTTTTCTAGTTAACTACTTGTACAAATCCATTCCAACCAACTTCAAAACAACCCTTAATCTACCATACACCTTCTTAGGATGTCATGGAGTCCTAATCTTCACCCAAACTAGTGAAGTTCATGTGAAATATTATAAAATGATTATAACTCATTATAATTAGAAAAATACTTGAAAAGTGGTATAACAACTTAAGTATATTTGCATGTTTTGTTTCTAGAGCATAAAAATAGATCAAGTAATAGTATGTAAGATTAGGAAAAATATTTAGTATACTTACTAGTGATATGAAGAGGTTTAGGTAACTAGGTACTTAATTACTTCTTGGTTTTTATTTCAAAACCTAATATAGAAGTATACTAAGGTTATATAAATCACTTTGTTTTAGAAAAATAAGATGGTCTTCTTCTTCTTCTTGCTTGGTCGAACCTCCAAATAGTAGAGAGAGTTTTTGTTTAGTTTTTCTAAGTTTAGATATTATGAAACGATAGTAATATGTTTACTTGGACCTTTTGTTACAAATATCTTTCAATTAGGACTTAATGGTAAATAAAAGGTCAAATGAAAGTATAATATGTGTACACCTACATATATATGTCGACACTTATATTTTGAGGTAGGGAAGTGCTAGTTTGCTTGATAAAATTGTATATTATGTGTTGAAAATGATGGTTACTTGCAAATATCTTGTATGTATGGCACATTGGTAAATTATTGATCAAGTAGAAGTATAAATCTTACTCATATACATACATAATGTCGACACTAGAGTTTTTCTTGCAAGATATTTGTAGCTTTGTGTGATATTAAGAGTATTATTAGTCATTTAGTGTACATAACGTGTTGTGTTATAATTTTTAGGTACTGTGTTTGTTAGAAATCAATTTTAACGGAACGAAATGGAATATATTAAAGTCGTAAAAATTATAAAATTACATTTCTCATAAGTATCGGGTGAATAAATATTTGTCGTGTTGAAATTACTGAGAACCGTAGAAGTTATAAACGTTTAATGATACGTATATCAAATAAATTCAAAAAGTCGGGTATATTAATAATATAACTTTTATAGCATTATAACGAGTGTAAAAATATATTAGGACCATAGTCGGGATTGTCGGATCAATTATTCAAAATAATAGCTCATACGATAACGTTTATTAGATAGATAATCGTACGTATACTGAAATGTTGCAAACTCACACATGAATGACAAACTTTCTCAGGGAGTGAATAGTGTTTTGTGAATAGTAAAACTTTTGAAAAACATCTCAATATCACTAACCGACTTCAAAAATGATGAATAGTGTTTTGGTGAATAGTAACCGATGAATAGTAAATTTGAAAAATGTCCTGAAATTACGGGTTTGTAACGACCAATTAATATAATAAGAAAAAATTTAAATTTTTCTGTAAAAATAGTGATTAAAAGAAATGACAGAGATTAATATATAATTAACCGTTGTTAATTATATGGATTTTTGCAGTTCTCTACACTTTTAGTGTGAAGATTCAAGTGATGTATCCACACTTATAAAAGTGACAACTTTTGTGACACATCAAATCTCCACACAAGCTCTAAATGTGTACTTTACAATTGTGCACGCTCTTAAATGTGGAGATATCATCAATAAAACGTGTAAAAATGCACCCTGTTTTGTAGTGCCGCTCCAACTCCAGCAGTGTATTAACCGAATGGAATAAGGATTAGTATTAGTTTAGAACTATCCCATTATATGTTAGCTTATTTATCAAGGGTAAGGATCCAGTGAGAAGAAAACTTAAAATGAGAATGATGAGAAATACTTATAACCACACATTTGAGAAGCATCTACTTGATTTAGATGCATCTCTATTCATTTAGATGCATCACAATTAGTTTCGAAAGTGATTTTGAAGTGAAAACGATGCAAAATAGTACTAAAAACATATTTGACCCGCAAAGGACGAAAAATGTATAGGATTCGTCTAACTTGACGAAATGCATCTAATATATGTATATGCATCTAATTTTTTGCTAGAAAATATATTATGATGCATCTAAAATACTAGGGATGCATCTAATTCAAGTCGATGCATCTCAAATGTGTAGTTATAATTATTTCGCATCCTTCTTATTTTAAGTTTTCTTCTCATTTGATCCTTAGTCTATTTATCAAATCATTATGTACCCTATATATATGACACATTATCAATAATAAATCCGAGCACTTTGTATTCTTCTCATACAACATCACCAAAGAAAAAAAACATGGGCATGATGACTGGTTGGTTCTCCCTATTTTTTGTGGTTATAATGTATGCTCTTGTCAAGGTGTTGTACTACTGTTGGATTTTGCCAAATTTGGCATATATCAAACGTACTCAGGAAGAATGGATTTGATGGCCCACCTCCAAGATTTTCATATGGAAATATCAATCAAATCCTAAGGATGCAAGATCAAATTACCACGTCTTCATCCTCATCATCGTCACCATCAACAATCAACCATAACATACATCCTATCGTGTTTCCGCACTTTTCTCAGTGGCAAAAGATTCATGGTAACACCAACTCCTATAATGTCTTCATTAATTACCCTTGTACTTATCTTGCCTATATATCATATTCTTGTGGTGTGAAATGCTACTTTGTTGTGGGTTTAAGACCCTCCTCAAGCAAGTGTGAGAGATATTTGTAATGTATATAGTGCGAATGTGTTAGTTAATTTGTGTATCTATCATGTACCAAACAACTAAAAGTAAATCAAGTTGGTATAACGGGCTTGCAGGAAAGGTGTATGTATACTGGTTGGGAACAAATCCATTCTTGTATGTGTCGGATCCTGAGTTTCTAAAGGAAATGGCTACAAAAGTGGTGTCTAGGAGATGGGGAAAGCCAACAATATTTCAGAACGACAGGCATCCCATGTTTGGCAAAGGCCTCAGCATGGTTGAAGGAGATGATTGGGTTCGTCACAGGCATGCTATTGCTCCTTCTTTCTCGTCTTCCAACTTGGAGGTAAAAAAGTAAATTGTCAATACATATGTAGAGTTTTTTTTTTTTTTTTTTTTTTAATAACTGGCTTGCACAAATTTTATAGGGTTAAAGAAACGCAGTTTACAAAATTTCCACATATGGGTATGGGTAATATAGTTTTAAAAAATCCATCATCACCATTCAAACTTTTTTACCGGAAATTAAAGTATTACCCGAAATTTTGTAAAGTATATTACCCCATATGTGGAATTTTTTTTTTTAAATTATATTACTCATATGTATAAATTTTGTAATTTATATCTTTTAACCCAATTTTTTAACAACAAAGATTAATGTATTACTACTAAATATAGAATTGTTATAATCTAAAATGTCAAGGCATTCTATAGGAAATAGTAATATACTCCTAGCATTGTTATAACAGAAGGCAGAAGACATGAAAATGTAACTAACTTGCCAATTTTTTGTTTTGTTGTGTACCCGTCTTTATTTTTATCCTGTTGTATGCATCATACTTTTAAATTTGTTCGTCGATTTTGTGTATCTTATAACCAGTTTACCCCTACTTGTTAATCTGAGTGTTGATAGATGAGAAGAATAAAATTGTCACAAAATACATACAACACAGAATTCAAAAGTATGATGTATACAAAAGGAAAAAAATAAAGATGATTACACAACAAAGCAAAAAGTGTCAAGTTTGTTACATTTCCGTGTCATTTGCCCTATAATCTAAAATGTCAAGGCATATAATTGTTACTTCTTGTTTGCTTGATATTCATAACTTTTTTTTTTTTTTTTTTTTTTTTTTTTTATTAATTCTATGTAAAGGCTATGTTGAGCTTGATAGTAGAATCCACCACCAAGATGTTGGATCACTGGTCATACTTAGTGAGCTCAGGCATGCCGGAAATAGAAACTGAGGAAGAACTCTCAAAAGTCACAGGGGAGGTGATAGCAAAAGCAGGTCTTGGCATAAACTATGAAAACAGAATAAAGCTTTTTAAGAAAATAAGAGCTTTACAATTCACTCTTTTTAGTTCGACCAAATACGTGGGTGTACCATGGGGCCAGTTCTTTGACATCAAGAGGACTATGAAAGCTAACAGGTTAAGGAAGGACATTGATTCTCTCATGTTGTCAGGAATACAAGCTCAAAAAGGTCTTAGTTGTAGCGACACCAACCTTACCCTTGTTGGCTCGTTATTGGCTAAACAAGACGAGGGCACAAATGACAAGAAAACATTAAGTGTAAATGAGCTTGTCGATGAGTGCAAGACCATGATGTTTGGTGGTCTTGACACCACTGCATCAATGCTTTCTTGGTCTCTTTTACTTCTTGCTTTGTATCCTGAATGGCAAACTCAACTAAGAGACGAGATTAAGGTAGTCATTGGAGATAAACAGATTGATGCTAGTATGCTTTCTGAGCTAAAGAAGGTAGTATTATGCTTTTTTTATCATATACTACGTAGTTATTAGTTAAAATAATCACATTACAAATATTTAAATTCAGTTTCGTTTTATGTTCCACTCTTTATTGTTTAATTTGTATCAGTTATACGCTAATTAGGCTATTTGAGAGTTTGAGTTAATATTCAAGTAACTGGATCTGAATTGAACTATATATTGTTACATTGTGATATAAAATAAGAATTTGGATATTGGTTTTGCTAATTAGCTTGAAACTAAAATATGTAAATGCAGATAGGATGGGTGATGAACGAAGTTCTACGTTTATACCCTTCAGCGCCAAATGCTCAAAGGCAAGCAAGAGAAGAAATCAAAGTAAATGACATGGTGATACCTAAGGGAACCAACATATGGATCGACATTACATCCATGCACCATGACCCTGATATTTGGCGTGACGATGTGAATAGGTTTAGACCAGATAGGTATAAGGACGACTTGTATGGTGGAGCCAAATACAAGAAGGGATTCATGCCTTTTGGTTTTGGTGGAAGAATGTGTGTGGGAAGAAGCTTGGCTACAATGGAGTACAAGATTTGTTTGTCCTTAATTCTGACTAGGTTCCAAATCACACTATCACCAAACTATCATCACTCCCCAGCTACATTGCTCACTCTTAGGCCCCCCAAAGGGCTGCCTTTGATTCTTCAACAACTTTAATGTGACTTTATGGCTTATGCAACTAGATGAAAGTCATTCATTGCCCAAGCCCCAATGACTCACCAACATTATGTCATTGTAAATGGCCTATCACTCCGTATAATTACATTTTCTTGAATAAATATGATGAAATAAAAGAATTACTATATAGATATGATTTTAGTGCAAAAGATATAAATGTAACAACACGGTCAAGAAATGTAAAAAAAAAAAAAAAAAAAAAAAAAAAAAAAAAAAAACAAAAACAAAAACAAAAACAAAAACAAAAACAAAAAAAAAAACCTACTAATGTTTATCCCACCTATTCTCTATCCAATTCCGTGATGGGTTATGAAAGCTTTTGTCTTGAAATGCCAATAAGGAATAGCCAGTTATAGAAGCGGGTTGCTTGTTAAAATGTTTTAGCTAGCATTGTTGACATTAGGTGGAAGGTAGATCATTATATATAAATGCCATTGTTTCTAAAGCTCAGTCTTTAAGTTAAAATATGTGAAAAGGTGTGGAAATGAGCTGAGTATTGATCTTGGCTCGTTTAAAGTTACTCGTTTCGAGCCTTAGGGCACGTTTGGTAGGGTGAAATTCAGAGAAATGAAATGAAGCTCAAAAATGTAATTCACAGAAATGAATTCCAGGGAAATTGAATAATAATTCCAGTGTTTGGTAACACCAGAGAATTGACTCAAGAAATCAGTATTATTATTATTATTATTATTATTATTATTATTATTAATATATTATTATTATTATTATTATTATTATTATTTCATTATTATTATATTATTATTATTATTATATTATTATTATTATTTATTATTTATTATTATTATTATTATTATTATTATTATTATTATTATTATTATTTCATTATTATTATTTTATTATTATTATTATTATTATTATTATTATTATACAATACTAGGAATTGATTTCCACTCCAAATGTAAGGGAAATGAACTCTTTGAATTTGCATGTAAACTTAACTCCCTAGAATTGGAAATCTCCACTTTTTTTATTTCTTTAGGTACCAAACAAATGAAATGAACTCATTTCCATTTCCTTGAGATCATTTCACCCTACCAAACATGCCCTTATGGTTTTAGCTCGAGATCAGCTCATGACATCCTTCACAAACTTGTGGTCGGCTCGTTCTTATGATAAACCTAAACAAAATAAAGCTCCACTTGAAGCTTGGCTTCTTAGAGTGGAAGGTGTAGTGAAGAGCTTGAATTACTCATTTTAGACCCACGGGTGCCACATTATCTTAAACCGTCTTCACAACTAACCTTAATTCCCTCACCAACAACTAACATCAACTTACTCATTTGAGGCCCACCACTTACAACTTTATTTTTTTTATTCATTTCATTAAATAAACAAAATTCATTACATTAATAATTAAAATAAAGTACAACACAATAAAATACACAATTAAAAATAACGTAACAAAAAAAATACGATACGAACTAAAACACATCAACTTATAACGAAACTAATTATTCTTATTCCGTTGAATTTCTTCCCATTGATGTTGTTGCCAAACATGCTCGATGAGACATCGTTGAAGCCTTGAGTGTGTGCGTTTATCCTGTAATTCTTTTGGTTTTTCTTCTTTGCATTGCGCAACATTCAACCCATGTCTATTGCATATTTGGTTGTGGAGGAATATACATTTCAGCAGCTTCGGATATCGCAAATTTTTTATCTTTCAAAATCATGTTATGCATTATGATGCACGAGTACATGATTATCTGTAACTTGCCCACAATAAATTGGTGCGCCGGTTGGGCAATAATATGCCAACGTCCTTGGAGGACACCAAAAGCTCTTTCGATATCTTTTCAAGCACGTTCTTGTTTCGCTTTTCATGCGGCATTTTTTTTGGGTTGCTTGGAACAGTAAAGGATTTGACAAAAGATGCCCACTCTGGGTAAATTCCGTCAGCTAGATAATACCCATGCTTAATTTTTTTTTCCGTATACTTCAAACGGAAGTTGATGGCCGATGTCATCAAGCAGGTCGTTAAATAACGGAGAATTGTATAAAACGGTAAGATCGTTATTCGCACCTGCTACACCAAAAAAATGCATGCCAAATTCACAAATCATACGATGCAACAGCTTCAAGTATTATAGTTGGATACTTTTTATCACCTCTGTGAAATCGCCATTGCCATTCTTTCGGACAATTCCTCCATTCCCAGCGCATACAATCGATGCTTCCCAACATTCCCGGTATCTTATGAATCATGTTATGTGCGTGGTATAACTTATGAATGTCATTCTCGTCTGGTTTTCTTAAAAACTCCCTCCCAAACAACTGGACTATGCACATAGTAAAAACAATCTATACAATCGCGTGCACAATGTTCACTTATTTGTATATACTCATCTAATGCATCCGGTGATATCCCATAAGCCAATTGGCGTAGGGCACATGTGCATTTCATAATCACACTAAAATTCATTACACTTGTAGCATTGGGTAGGACTCTAAAGAAATCAAAATGCGAAGGGAAATCAAAATGCGAAGGAAGAGGATGATGAGTTTCAATATACGTTTTAATACCTTGGACTATTTCTAAAAATAGTTTACGGCTCATACGATAACGACGTCGAAAACTTTCTTCCCTATATTTTGGTTGGTCACCAAAATAGTCGGCCACTAGACATGCTTCAGCAACTTCACGTTTACGGCGGACGTATCTACGGCATTGTGAAGGACCAGATTCTTCATTTTGCAACGATTGCTCGTACTCAAATTCTTGAAGAATCATCTCTAGCTCCGTTATCTCTTCAAAGTCACTAACACTTGAATAAGATTCTTCACTCATGTTTCTTGCTTTTAATATGTGTAAGTTTTTGAAATATAAGTTGTGTAACTTTGATGGAAATATGTACAATATGTGTGGTATTTATAGTTTAATAAGTTAGTTTTTTTAAAAAGAGAAACAAAAAAAGTTAACGTTACAATTTAAAACGTTATACAACGTTAACGTTTATAAAATAAAAAATCTGACACACAAGTACAATTCACTTGCTCATCGTGCGTGCAGACTAGTAGCTCCCAAACGGCGAATGACGGCGAGGGGATTGGTGCAGCAGCGAAGGGTGGCGAAGCAAAAAAGTGTCCACGTAGGAACGGCGAGGGTGCCTCGGCGAGCTACACCTTCCACTCTTATGTATACTATGCTCAATCTTATTTATATGTATATTTACAAATACATGTGTACGTAAGTATATTTACATATATAAACGCATATATTTCTTAGGCTTGTGTAGGCTCACAAGCTAGCCTAATTGAGCTTTGGGTATGGAGATTTCAATTAAGAATGTAAAATAGCAGAGTTGAAGTGTTAAAAAGGAAAAAGAAATCCAGACTTGGATTTGAGATTAATTTGAACATGATCAAGCGGGGTCTCATATTAATTAAGCTTTGAAGTCTAGCCAATATATTTTAGAGAAGACTTATGGGCTGTATAATTTTGAGGCTTCAGCAGGGCCTGAGTTTGAATATCCTCATTTCTTATCCCAGATGGTTTATACAAAGTTTATAATGGAACCTTGTTGAGTATGCCTAACAATCTCTCTATTTGGATATGCCTTTTCCTTTATATGTACGAAACAATCACATGGAATTGTACACCATGCTTTGAACTTTAGCTCAATGATTTTTGCCTTTTTGGTGATTTAACATTATAGCATGTGCAAGGATCCTCAACATCAAACATGCAGTGGTACGCTGGTGTGACAAACGTAGTGCTATGTCTTAATCAGATCGTGATGTGCAAAAGATTTCTGCGGCATCATCTAACACATGACTTATCTTAATTGAAGATAATACATGTAGCATCACTCACTTTCAAACTGATGATCACAATTAGCGTACTTTCAGTAAAGCTTATCGCAACTAAACCAGCAACTATTACGTGATTACTGAGATGTATGGTAATGTACCATTTTAAGATATTATTATAGGATACATTGTTATATTTTGTTCTCTAATGGTGTGTAACATTACTTCTTTGTATGATGACAGTGCGGGATAGGTGCTTTGGTGCGACAATCATGGAGCTATGTTTTTTTCTGCCAAATCGTTTATGTCAACCTTGCATCAACAACTACTAGTGGATAACTCCATTGATTGATCCTCCAAAAGAACCACATATCTATTAATATGTTAAGTGGTCCATACGCCTCCAAAACTGTTGATATGCTATTAGTCATTGTGCTTTAATAATGTTCATGATATACGTATCTTAGTGGTCATTGGATGATTTTCACAAATCACAATTGTTCTTCAAGGTCTTTCTTCAGTAAAAGGAGACAAAATTCAAAGTAAGGTACTTGGAACCATCATTTGAGTGTTCCTACATTAAATTAACTAATATACTAAATGAAACGTATAACGAAACTTGAAGCCAACATCTTGGGGTTGAGAACAATTTTTTTATTTTCTACAAACACACACTTTCAAATCTCTGGTATAGTTACATACACACTTGCATAAACAATAAATACAACACAAATCGTTTAAATATATATACTTAAAAACAAAACCACACTCAAACCAGCTTAACTAACCTAATTCTTCAATATTTTGATAGCAAGATTTTCGAGTTTAAGATATTGAAAAGCGTCTCCTTCTAGGTTTCGTAAGATCAACATCCTCTTCGATATTAGACGTATCCTTTGACCCATGTTTAAACGGATTCAACTTTCCAAACTTTTTAGACATTGACGAGAAGAATGTAGTTTTCTTTCCGTTACCTATTCTTGATGAAGTGGATCCAACTTGATTATTCTTGTGTTGTATATCGGATATATAAGCTTTCATTTGCAACAACTCTGATCTTAAAGCTTCGTTTTCTTTAGCTAATGATACGTCTGCTTGTACTTGAGTCCTCATGCTTAGTGCATCGGGTGTCTTCTTCTCGTCTTTACCACTTCGTGTTTGTAGTTGATCAAAATATAGTGCGTGTAAAACCATTTGTATGGGTAGTCTTTTATTTTGAGAGGCATGTACCCTTGCTTCGTATGATAGTTTGAATGGGTCCATTACGCTGCAAACTTTCTCACGCTCGATTTCATCTAAGTTTGGATGAGCCTGAAACAAGACAAGTTGTATGATTCGTAAATGAGAAGGTAATTGTAAAAAAGTTTATGCAAAACACAATAAGCTAAAAGGAAGAGATCATTGGCTTATATCTCGTAAAAGGGTACGGTGTTTGGATTAGGTTTAGACAAGTTGTTGGCTTATTGCATATTCAAAACACAATAAGCCAAAAGACAGATTACTGAAGGCCTTATTCTGTTATTGATGAAAAAAATATCTTTCGTTTTAAACAGCTTCAAAGTCATTACCAAATAAGCTATTCCAATCACCCTTTTAGTTTGTGTACAATTTAACCGTTTATCGAAAAGATACTTCAACTAAAATAACTACCTTGAGGAATATATCAATAGCTCGATAAAGATCATCATCAAACTTCCTTGCATTTTTCGGTACCAAATTTGCAACACCATTAAACTTCGAAATACTCAGCTCATTGCATGTGGCAATCTCCCCTAAATAAGCATCAACTGTCTTAGCAACTCTAAGCATCGCCGTAGACGACACTTCTCTAAAATCACCACCATTAAAAACCGAAACACTCTTTTCCTTCTCAACAAACCCTGAAATAATCCTCCTTACACTCTCCAAATCAAACAAACTTTCACCATCAAACGTATAGGACAACACCAACAAATCATCAACCGTGACATGCTCTAACATACCCGTTATCTGTTTTTCTAGTTGCTTCTTGCACAAGTCATCATTTCCTAAGAAAATCGAAGTTCTTAAGAGGCAACATAGGAAGTTTATAGGAAATGATGAACGGTTTGTTTCTACTGGGAGGAGATTAATGATTGATTGTACGAGTTGTTGTTGTTGTGTTCGGGTTGTGGAGTTGATGGAGATAGTGGTGAAAGTGGTGCCTGCCTGGTTGCGAACGAGATCTGGCAATGATCGTTCAGTGTAGGTTATAATGGCTGAAGCGATTGTAAGTGGCTTTGCTCCTCGTGCTGTCATTGATTTGATTATTTTCTCGAAGAACGTAATGTGGATGATTGATAGTTCGTCTGTCCACCAGTTTGGGGGTGATCGGCTTGGGAAATTCGCTTCGTTACAAGCCTGTAAAATCCAATGTTGATTCAATTATTATGTTCACAACTTCACATCTACTAGTTATAGTTAATTAGACCGAAATATAACTTATACATTTTTGGCACTGAACCTAAGAAAAAAATGCTTCATTTTAATATGTAACGTAACTTCAGTTTTAATTACAGTAGGTACGTTAATAACCTTTTTACGACAAGTTACATTTTTTCACAAACCAATAAACTACTGTAACAAAATTATAAATACAAAAAGAAGCAAATTTAAGGTTTCACAATCTTTTCTCGATGCTTTGCATATAATGAACTAAAACACTTTTTTTCTTGCGTAGAATGACAAAAGCCTAAAAGTAAGTTAGCATGGTTTGAGATGATGAATTTACCTTAGCACTAGCAACTTCAACGCATCGTTGAACAATATTAATCTGTTCAGCAAATGGAAGAAGATCTTCACATGATTTCAAGACAACTACAGCACCCGATAAGCTCGATAACGCTACTTGAACAAGGAAACTGTCTGTCCGACCAGCAAGGTTACCATCACAGTACTCATCAGTCATATCAAGATACTCAGCAGCACATCTAAGAGCTGCTACGTTATGTACAGTTATTTCGAAGTTGACACCGTAACAAAACTTGGCTGCTTTTTCGAAGATTTCAGCTCCTCCTGGGATGTTTGAGAGATCTAGTTTTGCTAAATCGGGTTCTTTTGATTCGAGTATTAGGCGTCTTATGTAGTTGCTCTTTGCTACTAACATGAACTGTGTCATAAAAGTACATGTTTTAATAAGTACTTGCTAGCTTAATACCGAGATCATTAAGTCATTGCGTTTGCTACTAACATCTGTTCTTTTAATAAGGCAAGCAAGCATTAAGCATACATGCATAACTATAACGAGACTTGAAACCTCGACCTCGTAAAGCTAAGTCAAAGGGTCATTGGTTCTAAATCACTTATGTTATTAAAAATCAATCACATAAAACATATTTGTATAAGCAATTAATTAAAAGCATGACCAAAATTGTTTCTCTATATCTCTTTGTTCAACAAACCTTGCATGTTTCATTGATAACTAATCAAGTAAACACTTTATCTACCAACAAATAATCAAATAAGCATTTTGAAATTTTGGATACATAACCTTAAAACACCTTTAAACTACCTATATGCCATATCAAAACACAATAACCAAGTAAACAATATAAATTTCCAAATTTCTACCAATATAGATATGATCATACCTTGTGCAAAGGGAACTTTGCTTCACCAACTTGAATAAGAATATCAGTTGGTATATCTTGAGAGAACACCCTAATCAAGAACAAATCATACAAAACAAATGTGAGTTTCTTAAAATTTTTGAATAAAATGATATATAAAACTTTTTGTGTGTGTGTAAATTTTATTGAAATTAAGTAGTGGATATTTTTACCATTGGCCAGTTCTCTCCATTGCACGAGAAACTCTATTGGTGTGTGCAGCCATGGACTCAAGTTGTGAATGGGAGGATAAGGTGGTGATTATGATTTATGTGCCATGGAATATATAAAGGATGTAAAGTAATAGAATAGTCCTACATGTTGCCTTTTTTTTAATACACTTTTAACAAGTCTTTTGTTTGGACATTTTAGGGAAGATGCTACTGTATCACATCATGGTCAGTTGGTCACTTTTTTTTTCTTTGGACCTTTTAATCTTGCCTAATATCTAACTTTGTGACATTATACCAAGTAAATAATCATGTTATTTATTCATGTTATTTACTTGTGTTGGGAAGATATTATTTACTTTTTCTTGAATAAATGTAGTTAGGTAATTATTATATACTAGCAAGGTACCCGCGCGATGCGGCGGCGGGTACCCTGTGACTATATTTTGCAGCGAGCAAATGTTGTTCGATAATTGAACATTGACAGCCGACCCACTATTGCAATTAACCCTAAAATGATATGACTAATGTTGCCCTATTTCTCTTCATTCACCAGCCACTTTGTCTTTCACGGTTTTACAGACAATAACTCGGTAGCTTAATTCAACGAACTCAATACTTCGGCCCAATTCGAAGTCACAGTTCAAAATATTAGCCCAATATTTATCCGTATTTCAAACTTTATTCAGCCCAAAATATCTTCACAAATACAACACTACTTCAAAAATTGATAACCAATCCATCACTTGTTAACCTAAAATGATATAAAACTTTCAGCCCAAAATATCTTCACAAATAGCCTTGTTACCCTAGCATCTTAAACACATTTCATACGCCTCCTTTTCACAAAATAGCCACCACACATCATTTCATTTACTTTACGAAAATACTAACACCAAATGCTCTTATTATTTTTATTTTTATTTTTTGCTAAATCCGAATCACAAACACCCTATCTTTCTTTCTTCTCAAAACGACACAATTCAAACCAAGAGATAATCACGAAACCCTTGTTCCTTGATCCAAACCACGAACATAAACACGTCTTTGTGGTTCTCGTTACTTGACTCTTTTCGGCTTCAAGATCTTTTGAAAATGAGGTGTTGGGTAAGTTGTTTTCTTTCTTTTTAGCCGAACCACACAAATCCATGACACAAGCCATGAACCGTGGCTTTGTTGTTATTGTTTTGTTGGTTCTTGGTTTCAAGAGATCGATGATGGGTTGTGTTGGATCGTTAAAGATCTTAGATTATTTTTATTGTATTAAGTATGTTGTTACGTGAGATGGGAATGTTGGGTGATGTTGATTGGCTATGAGGAAAAGATGTTGTAGATTAAATATGGATTTGTCGTTCTTTTTCTTGTTGTAAGGAGATGGGTTTATAGGTTAGTTTGTGGATTTGTTATGTATTAGATGTTTATGAGTTGTGATTATTTTTGATTTGTTGACTGTAGTTGATTTTTATTCTCTTGCTAGTTCTTTTTCATTGACTATTTCTTTTTAAGTTTTTATAATCTCAGATTTATATAAAAAAATATTATATATCCATGTTTTTTTAAATAATATCTTAGGTTTTTCGTTATACAATCTTTTTTTACATTAATTATTTTTTTCAAGGTGAGCAAGAAGCATCATGATGAATCTAAAAATTGTGAAAAAAGGAGGCCGGAGGGAAAAAAAAAGGCTAAAAAAAATAAAATAAAAAATAAATAAAAAATAAAAAACTAGAGGAATTATGCGTATGTTTTAATGGATGAAAAGTTTGTAGAGAGTGATCATTTTGAAGCTTGATTTGTTTGTACATAATGTTTTATTAATTATACATTTTATCAAAAGGGTGTTTTAAAGATGACATTAATTATAAATGTTGACCGGTCAATATGTGCAAGTGTTTATGCATAAATTAATTGTACATGTAGCTTAATTAGTTGTATTTACTTAAAATTTATATATGAAAATCTTAAAAAGTTAGAGGAGAGAAGGTGCTAAATGCTTTATAAGTAGTATAGATACTAAAAGGTAGGAACGAAAACAATACCCCCGCACTATAGCAACAACAGTGCTCTCTACAGTTGTCAAAAAAAATGGTTGTTGAGTCCATTCAGTCCTCAAGCAACCTTAAACAAGGATTTGAATACAAATTAACTTAAGTGTTAGAAGACCTTCAACAACACTCAAGTCACTGAGTTAACAGTTGCTCAGTGAGTCACCTTCAGGATGCTTAGGACGAGTCAAAGAAGAAAGTCTCTCCATTCAGTGAGGCGGAACTCAGTGAGGGCACCTAACCCAAAGAAGAAGGTGATTGGTTCAGTGAGTGATGCCAATAACTCACAGAACCCTGTTTCCTCACCAATTATGAAGAATGAAGATTGAAGACTGCAAACCAAAGACTGGAGAATCTTGGACTGAAAGAAAGGCGGGACAAGGCGGAAAACGTTTGAAGAAGATAAGGAAAAGTCCTTATCAGGCTGAAGTCAAACTTTTCCTGAAAGGCAAAATGTCAGGACAGTGTCATCACTGCTCCTTAGAAAGTGTTATTGTCATATACCCAAAATAGGTTCTTATAACAGTGACAAAATACATCAGTATTTTGTCCTGATTAGCTTAGGTCATCTTTTGTCTTGTAAGTAACGGTTGCATTCTTACTTGTATATAAATAGGATCATAAAACGGAGAAAAAGTTGACAAGTTTGTGCAGTTAATGCTTCGACATTCACAAACAACTTTTTCTCCTTAAGCAACCCTGTCCCTGAGATAACTCAGTGGTTCCTTATACTTGCTAGTTAAGCTTAGCTTAGGCTTACAGAGGAGACTACACCATACTTGTCATTCAATCTCAAGTGTTATTCCGCAAACACTTGTGTATAATTCTTTGTTAATTACAAATAGAATTAAACGTTGAAAAACTTGTTTTATTTACTTTACGTTTATCCTTTTAACAAAGTTTATTTCTCATTACTTAAGTCATGGAACTTGGTTAGTTTAACTTTCTAGTTAATACTAATTAAGTATAAGGGAACAACAATGGTCCCTGAGGTTATGGATCAATTGCGAAGTTAGTCTTTAACAGTCGTTACTTAACTTTGCAAGTGGCCAATAACCTCAAGGACTGTTTCCGTACAAATGTTTAGCGAGAATTTACAAAGAAAAATGTCCTTAGCATTATCAAGTTACGAGAATAGTCCCTCAAATTATCTGTAAGTTTCAAAGTTAGCCCCTAAAGACTAACTTTGCAACAGCCCAATAATTTTAGGGGTTTTCTCCGTAAAAAAAACTCATACTATCTTCAGAAATAATTTACAAAGATAGTACTTGAGGTCAATGTTGCAAAAAACGGCCTACAAGGCCTTGTAATCGCCGATTCCAAGCTACAAGGCCCTAGAACTTGGAGACATTTACAAGGAAGTCGGCCGATTAATCGGCGATTACAAGGTTTTGGGCCGATTAATCGGCTAAAAAACGCAACTCGGCCCTCGACCGCCTCAGGACCGATTCACGATTTTTGCAACATTGCTTGAGGTTATCAATCTTTTGCATATTTACTCCTTAATGAGTAACTTACTATACATAAATAATCTTTAGGTAATTGTTTCGTTTCAAATTTCGATTTAGCACGGCATTTCCGCAGCAACGCGCGGATTCGCCCACTTGTTGTAATCATCCTAATACGACCTGCTTGTTTTTTAGAAGTTAACTAATCCATCTAACGTGTCGTAAACTAAGCCAATTAAGCTAACAACTTGGTTAATTTTGTTCATTTCTCTCTTCTAATTATAGCCGCTGTGTATCCCATTACTTCAAGACTGATATTTCAAGTCCATTTTTAATAAAATCGCACTTTTCTTATGATTATTTAGCTTGAAACAAGCAATACGTAAGCTTGTTTGATCATCAGGGATTTAAAGTAGTAACTACAATTAAAAGGTTCAAAACATTACATAAAATACAGGTAATTATGTTAGACATTGTGAACCTCATAGGCTCAACTTTATTAACCATCAACTATTTATAGAGTACATATGAGAAGTAGGGGTGTCATAAATCCCGACCCGGACCCGAACCCGAATAATGATACTCGGGTCGGGTTACTCGGGTCCAAAATCTTAGTCGGGTCAATCGGGTCAACCCGACTAACCCGATTACGAACTCGGGTCGGGTACCGGGTTTAAAATACATGCCTATTCGGGTTCGGGTCAACCCGACTAACCCGACGATTTTTTTATTTTTATTTTTTTTTTTTGTCTTTGTTCAATTGAAAGGCCCAAGTTAAATTAAGTGATCCATGTAGTAAACTTGGCCTATTTTCTATATAATTTTTAGTATGGTTTTTTGCTTGAAAACTTTGTAGGTCTAAGACGTACCGTATCTTAGAGTAAACTATATCATCATATCGTGACTCATCATTTCACATGAATTGTATACTTTAATAATAAGAATATAAGAATGTGTATGGAAATGCATATTACAAAATGGTATGTTTCTGATTTGTTGTTCCGAGACGAAAAAAAGTTATAATTGACTTGCAGAAGTTGCGTATAGCCTGGACATCAATGTTGGCTTAGGTCAAACAAAAATATCAATGTGCAATTACTTACATGCTCATGTGTTTATATACTGTAATATGTTTAAAATCTAAGTGATCTATTCGTTAAATCAAATACTCATTTACCAATTGTGAAGTTTTCTTACTTTTATTAGTTCATAGAAACAATTGTTACATAAAATGATTTTAAAGACTAGTTTTGATATATACTATGACAAGAATAATATAATAACTAAGTAGACTTATGGTTCATATACAATTTATGCAACAAATTACTACATTTTAACTACTAAGTTTAAGAAATAAAATTATGTGATTTTGTAAATTGGACAAACCCGAACCCGACTTGACCCGACCCGACTTGACCCGACCCGATTTGACCCGAACCCGACTAACCCGAGTTCAAATAGGGTCGGGTTCGGGTATATTATTTTTACCCTCGACCCGACTTGGACCCGACCCGTTTGACCCGAACCCGATCAACCCGACCCGAATAACACCCCTAATGAGAAGCATTATTAAAATTTAAAACCCTAATAGACCCGACTCACACACAGGCTTAAGCCAATTATCTATTAGCTAATAAATTAAACTACAATACTTATAAGATTTTTCGGCGTCAAAGTGTGATTAAACCACCGAAATTTCCCACATAGACAATGTTCTAGACATTCAAATTTCATTACTCAAAAGCTTGTTAAATTGGTACTTTTAGTATTAGATGTTGTACAATGTACACCAATACGGTTCTTCTTCATATATGCAAGTTGTCAATTGGCACTATTAGGACTTAGAACATAGACTTATTGGCGAGACATGGTGGCAGGTACCGATCACAAAGCTAATAAGACCATGTGAATGTGGTCGAGGTTTCTTTCCACCACAAATTTATGTGGTTGAGCTAATTCCAACTTGGTTTCAAATCTTGGCCATATCCTGGTACAAGTCACTTGGTCCCATATACGTTGCTTTTCATGACACAATATTTGTATGGCCCACTGAGTATCCAATTATGGCAAATGATAGTATCACACGTGGATCATTGCCCATATCTAATCTAGTTGATGATAATATTTTTTATTATTTTTCTAACTTGTGCCCTAGGGGCACAAGTTAAGCACATTAAAAGACAGCGGGGTCCCACTCCTTTTCTGTGGGACCCCGCTGTCTTTTAATGTGCTTAAAGACAAACCTTATTTTTTAAATCATTTTGTGATTTCATGATTTTCATCTAGTGATACTAGTAATTTCTTTCTTGGGAAAGAGAACGTTTATGATTCGGATACTCTCAATTTTTCGATGAACATTATCGATCATATACTCATTAAAAAAAAATAATAAATAAAAAATAATGTCTTTCAGCAAGTTTCTTTGTGTTGTTATAATAATTTTGTTTGTGAGTAAACATAGCTGATCATGTTCATTCAAATTTGAGAATTATTTTGTTATGTTATAATAATTTTTTTGGCTTACGAGCTTTTTGAATTGAACATATAGTTTATTTAACTTCGATCTGATTAATAAGTAAAAAAAATAAACTTGCAAGTTTTTTAAAATCAAATATGGCTACAAGCCTTTAAAATAACCCAATCCAAACTCCTATGTTGAGTTTGAAGGGTGTTTAATTTGCATTTAGACATGGCTTTACATTCTTTTTACAAATTTTATTTTTCTCTTACATAATTTACTTTTCGCAAACTTGATAATCACATAATCTCCTTTCAAACGCAAACTCCGTAACAGTACTTGAATGACAACTATATTATACGTAGTCATTAACTTAAACAATTGTTTTTTGACTTAATACAACCTATTTACTGAAAAACTTCTAATAAAAATATGTTGAGTAGAAAAGCATTGCAATCAAAAGTCTGAAATAGCAAAGCATCAACATGATTAGGCACGATGAGACAGACATAAATAATTCGACAACTACAACTACCGAATTAAAAAGATGGATAACGAATGTCGACATGTCGATTACACTCAAACCCACAAAACATGGTATTTAGTTAAGAGAATTGACATTCTAAGGGTATGTTTGGCACTAGCAGGAGCTGGAGCTGATTGCTGAAACTTTTTTCTAAACTTTAGTTTAACTAACATTTCATTTAGTAGCTTATTTTTTTTTATATGTTCCTTCAAGCAATGTCAGCTAAACGAGAATTATTTTTAATGATAGATTATTTTTCTAAAAAAATATAAGTTCATACTATAATAACTCTGATACGTTCGTGCGCCAAACATGCATTAAATATATTGCCACACTCTATTTTGTCTATTATGCAATTGTACTTTATTTATAACATGCAAATCAAAATAAATGTGTGCAAATCACTTCTCTTATAATTTATACTCTAACTTGTTTAAAGTTTGTAATAATAACCTCAAGTGAGAATAATATAGTAAACTTGATCTATATTCTTTATCTATTTTTGAAAATAGACAATTACGTTGAGACAACCAAAATAAAATTTGGACAATAAATATAACAACGGAGGGAGTAGTATTTTCACCTCGTTATATTATTGACAAATGTATCCAAGTGTAATGTAATGTAATTTTGTGGCAATTTCTTTCTAAAAAATAAGTGACGTTAAAACTCAAGAAAATATTAAGGCATGTTTGGCGAAATGGGCTAAAGCTGAGACTATAGCTGGAAGCTGCAACTTATATTTTTATAAAGTTATTTGGCGAATTAGTTGGAGTGAAAACTTATTAATATAAAATTACATTAAAATAAACTAAATTACATTAAAACATATTTATAGTTTTTGCGTAATAATTCACTATATTTTGAAGCGTATTTAAGTAGTTTGACTAACTATAAGCCTACATAAGTACGTTTCAATTGAATTGGGCTTTTGAAGACTTAAGGGTGCGTTTGTATCTCTTATGGGAATGAGGGAATCATAGTGGTAATGATTCTAAGTGTTTGGTTAACATGAGGGGCCCACATTACATGGGAATGAAACATGGATACTATCCATACTCCATAGGAGTCCAAAAGGGGAGGAATGACTCTATCATAGGCGAGAGGCCCACCACTACTATCAAACTCATACCCATTGTGATTCACGAGAGCATACCAAACGCACCCTAAGTGTTGTGGGAAACGGTGTACACTTTTATTAATAAATCAGATTACAATAATAAAATTAACAGAATGTAAATAACAGAAAATAAAATACAGACAGAAAGGGGTAGAAGCAGAAGACAGACACTATATAACGTAAATAAAAGAAAGCAGTAAAAGCACGAGGCTCGTGTTAAACACGATTCCCTTAAAACAGATTCGCCGTCTGTTTCCCAGGGTACAACGTACACAGCTGTTGCACAGCCGGACTAGACAAACTTGCCTGAAAGATCACGGAAAACTTGTGTGCTTCTGATCGAAAGGGTTGCTGGAACACGGCAGGTAATGAGCTTCGGTTTTGGGATGTAAAAAACTGAATGAGGATCCATTTATTAAATAGGCTAAACCTATCTTGGTCACCAAGACAAGATATCAGCCAAAATAAACAGATATTCACAATCTGTTAATTCTTTTAACACGATTTGATATATTCCATTTATATAAACCGATTCTGTAATAAACTTGTTCTCAAAGTTAAATCATCAGAACGAAATCTGCATATAAACCGATTCTGTAATAAACTTGTTCTCAAAGTTAAATCATCAGAACGAAATCTGCAGCAAAAATTTTCGCACGTAGGCGAGATTTCGGAGCTGCATTCGTGTCCGCAGGTCGCGCGGGCTTGCATGAGTTCAGAAGCTTCGAACCCATTTTGGCCCAGAAATCCCACAATCTGCACCCCCCTGCGCGCGCGCACGTAGGAGTGGGAGCATAGCTCATCTAAAGGAATTTGGTAGCAAATACCAACATTTCCTTATAAACAAGCATTCACTTCTTGTTTTGAGCGATGTGGGACTTTTCCATTTTTGTGTTTCACATGCCTCACTTTGAGACACGATATCTCTTTCATTTCTACTCTATTTTGGACATATTTTAGCTTGTTGCGAAGCTCTCTTGGAGGAGAACAAAACACCCCCAAGAAACATAAATATATGTAACATATACATATATTAAATTATGTCCAAAGTTTGCAAATACCACTTTGCAAAACTCATTTTTCCAACAATCCCCCACATGAATGGAGATCGGTCGAAAACACACGAAAGTTTCCGCGAAATTTCTGCGGTTAAGTCTTGCATAGGGTAGGTAGGTGTGACCCTTTGAACCTTCCCTTGTGAGATGCACTTAGTCTCCTAGATCTGAGTAGACGCGATGTCCTTGAACTCAACATCTGTTTATGTAGACGACAATACACACTCACACAAGACTCTCCCTGACAATGTTAAGTCTTCATAGTCGTATTCGTTATGGTCATGAATAGTAGCCTGGTTCTGCAAGAGCTCTTAGGAATTGCGCCTCCACAATTCCCTTCGAAGCGACCCCACTTCTCTCTCACATAGGTGATTTCATCTTGAATCATTAAAAACACATGTTTTGTGATTTCATCTTGAACCATTATGCTTTATGATTTCATCCTGAATCATAAAAAGCCATATGTTTAACCTCTCAACAAGTCACATTTGTTATAGGAATGGACTAGGAAGTTACAATATATAAGTAACTCCCCCACATTTCTATGATTAGGTTGTCCTATTGAACCCAGATCTTGGGACCTCCAGTCAACTGGGTTAGGTTTTCCTTCATAGAAACTCATTCCTTCAAGGGCTTTAGTCCCATTCCTTTAGACGACTTACTAACTAACTCTCTGCTTAAGCCTTTCGTAAGCGGATCCGCGATGTTATCCTTTGACTTCACATAGTCAATTGAGATAACTCCTGTTGAGAGTAGTTGTCGTATCGAATTATGTCGACGACGGATATGTCTGGACTTTCCATTATACATTATGCTATGAGCTCTGCCAATTGCCGATTGACTATCACAATGTATACTAATGGCCGTTACCGGTTTAGGCCACCTTGGTATGTCCTCTACGAATTGTCGTAGCCATTCCGCCTCTTGTCCGCATTTATCTAACGCGATAAATTCTGATTCCATCGTGGACTTAGCTATAACAGTTTGCTTGGAAGACTTCCAAGATATAGCTGCTGCTCCTAGTGTAAACACATATCTACTAGTTGATCTAGAATCCTTTATGTCAGATATCTAATTTGCGTCACTGTATCCTTCTATAATAGTTGGATATCTTTCATAATACAGTCCATAATCGCGACTGTATCTCAAATAATGAAGTACCCTAGTCATAGCTCCCCAATGTGCATAACTTGGATTACTAGTATACCTACTTAGCCTGCTAACAGCATATGCTAAGTCAGGTCGGGTACTTGTCATCAAGTACATTAACATGCCAATAATTCTTGAATACTCTAATTGGGCAACACCTGCGCCTCTATTTTTAGATAGATGCTTGCTGGTGTCAATTGGAGTTCTAGCTAGGCCGGAATCCCCCGCATTATGAGTATTCAGGATTTTGTCAACGTAATGTGCTTGACTCAACACAAGTCCATTTTGAGTTCGTATGATCTTTATTCCAAGGATCACATCAGCCAAACCCATATCCTTCATGTCAAACTTTGATTTCAACATGTCTTTAGTAGATTTGATCATCTTGTCGTTACTGCCAACGATAAGCATATCATCAACATATAAACACAAGATTACATATCCACTACTTGTGTCTTTTACATAAACACACTTGTCGCATTCATTAATTTTGAATCCACTCTCTAGCATGGTGTGGTCAAATTTTTGATGCCACTGTTTGGGAGCTTGCTTTAAGCCATATAATGACTTAACAAGCCTACAAACTTTGTTCTCTTGTCCAGGAGCTATGAAACCCTCAGGTTGGTTCATGTAGATCTCTTCTTCTAAATCCCCGTTTAGAAAAGCCGTTTTCACATCCATTTGGTGAATTTCCAAATTTCTTAAAGCGGCAATAGCAAGTATCATCCTGATCGATGTTATTCGCGTAACAGGAGAATATGTATCAAAGTAATCTAGACCTTCACGTTGTCTAAATCCTTTGATTACCAACCTCGCTTTGTACTTGTCAATGGTGCCATCAGCTTTCATCTTCTTCTTGAAGATCCATTTATAGCCTAGTGGTTTACAACCAGGAGGTAAATCCACGAGCTCCCAAGTATGATTTTGTAAAATAGAATCTATTTCACTTTTAATGGCTTCTTTCCATTGAGGCCCTTCTGAGGAAGTCACCGCTTCTCGATAAGAAGTAGGTTCATGTTCTACCATAAAAGAAACAAAATTGGTTCCAAACGATTTCTCGGTTCTTGCCCTTTTACTTCTTCTAGGTTCAACTTCTTCTTCCTCGATTTGATCTTGTCTCTCATCTTGGAGATCATTATCATCTCGTTGTCTCTTATCTTGGAAAACATTGTCATCTATTCTAGATGAACTTCCAGTTTCCTTCGTTAAACAAGGAAATATATCTTCAAAGAAGGAAGCATTCCTTGATTCCATTACAGAACCCTTTTGTATATCCGGATTTTTCGAATCATGTACAATGAAACGATAAGCACTACTATTCCTAGCATATCCAATGAATATACAATCCACAGATTTAGGTCCAATCTTTTGGGCCTTGTGAGTCGGTATAGCTACCTTTGCTAGACACCCCCACACTCGTAAGTACTGATATGATGGTTTTCTTCCCATCCATAATTCATAAGGGGTCTCTTCTTTTTCCTTACGAGGTATCTTATTTAAAAGATAAGTAGCCGTTAGAATGGCTTCCCCCCACATGTCCTGGTTTAAACCAGAACTTATCAACATAGCATTAACCATTTCCTTCAAGGTGCGGTTCTTCCTTTCGGCAATACCGTTCTGTTGAGGTGAGTAAGGAGCAGTGAACTCATGTCTGATTCCATGTTTTGCACATAAATCAGCGAATGGAGACACATATTCACCTCCTCTATCACTTCGTACCACCTTGATTTTCTTACTAAGTTGAGTCTCAACTTCGTTTTTGTATAGAACAAACTTGTCTAAAGCTTCATCTTTACTTTTTAACAAGTAAACGTAGCAATACTTTGTACAATCATCAATAAACGTGATAAAGTACTTATTGCCACCTTTTGTGGGTAGTGATTTCAAATCACATATGTCAGTGTGTATCATATCAAGTGGTTCGGTTTTTCGTTTAACCGATTTGAAAGATGCTCTTGTAAGTTTGGCTTCAACACAAGTTTCACATTTATATTTTGAGTCAATATGGAAATTAGGTATGCAATTAAATTTAATCAAACGGCGCATTGAATTAAAATTTACATGTCCAAGACGGCCATGCCACACATTATAAGACTCAATCAAATAAGCAGAAGAATTCATTTTATTGATATCATTCTTAACAACCATTACATTGAGCTTAAACATACCATTCAGGGCATATCCCCTACCAACATACATTTGATTATTAGAAAGAACAAACTTATCAGATTCAAAAACAAGACGAAAACCAAACTTGTTCAACAGCCATCCAGACACAAGATTCTTGCGAATCTCTGGAACATACAAGACATTAGTCAACTTGAGCTCTTTCTCGGATGTCATCTTCAGGATTACATCTCCTTCGCCCTTGATATCAGCAGTTGCAGAGTTGCCCATGTACAACTTGTCTCCATTGTCAACCGCTCTGAAAGAGTGAAACATACTCTTATCAGCACACACATGATGGGTAGCCCCAGTATCAACCCACCATTCCCTGTTGTTGGAACCTACCAGGTTAACTTCAGAGATCATGGTAATGACGTCAGAAACCATAGCAATCATGTCCACATCATTCACCATATTTGCCTCGCATGGAGTCACCCGCTTCGGCATCTTACAGTTAGCAGCACGGTGACCTGGCTGGTCACAATTGAAACACACCCCTTGGAACTGCTGTTTCACAATTGCAGCTTTAGGAGCAAGGTACTCAGACTTCCCTTTGCCCTTCTTGTCATTCTTTCCTTTCCCCTTGCCTTTTCCCTTGACATGAGACTTTGAAGATGACGAAGCATGCTCAACCAAATTTGCCTTGGCAGAATCAGGCGTATAAGTGTTTTTCTGAGCCAGCTTGTTGTCCTCTTCAATACGAGGACGAACAACCAAGTCTTCAACACTCATCTCCTTTCGCTTATGCTTCAGGTAGTTCTTGAATTCTACCCAGCTTGGAGGTAACTTTTCAATAATAGCAGCAACTTGAAAAGTTTCACTCAAAGTCATTCCTTCAACATGAATGTCGTGTAGCAAAATTTGCAGATCTTGAACCTGACTCATCACTTTCTTTGAATCATCCATCTTGTAATCCAAAAAGCGTGCTACCACGAACTTCTTTGTACCAGCATCCTCAGATTTATACTTGCGTTCCAATGACTCCCATAATTCTTTGGCAGTCTTGGTCTTGCAGTACACGTTGTACAAAGAGTCAACCAAACCATTCTGAACATAGTTGTGACACAAAAAATCTGAATGCTTCCATGCTTCCAAGGCTTGCACAGCCTGTTGATTAGAGGATTGACCTTCAGCAGGAGGTTCCACTTGAGGTGGGTTCTCTTTTAAGAACCGCGCAAGGTTCAAAGTAGTGAGATAAAAAAACATCTTCTGTTGCCACCTCTTAAAATTCTGCCCATTGAATTTTTCTGGTTTCTCAGCATGGTTAACAACTGTGTTGGTACCTGGCGCACCAGACACATGCACAATAGTCCCAGGAGGAGTAGTGTTAGTCATCCTAAAAGATAAACACAAACAGTTAAACAAACTGTTGCAAAGCGGTATCTACTTGTACCAGATCTGACTGAACGAAACTCTAACTTGGTTTCGATAAATCAGTTAATAGAAACTCAATCTTGGTTTCGTTATAAACTGATCAAAACAACTGCTTTAAAAATGTTATAGATCTGTACACCAAATCTGAAAGTAAAATCCTGTTTTAATTAAAACCGATTTCCAAAGAAACTCAACTAGGTTTCGACAGAAAACAGTTTATAAAAATCTGTTAATAATTAATCTGATTTACAAAGTGTTTTAAATTCGGTTAAACCGAATCTGTTTAAGACTGTGGGAAACGGTGTACACTTTTATTAATAAATCAGATTACAATAATAAAATTAACAGAATGTAAATAACAGAAAATAAAATACAGACAGAAAGGGGTAGAAGCAGAAGACAGACACTATATAACGTAAATAAAAGAAAGCAATAAAAGCACGAGGCTCGTGTTAAACACGATTCCCTTAAAACAGATTCGCCGTATGTTTCCCAGGGTACAACGTACACAGCTATTGCACAGCCGGACTAGACAAACTTGCCTGAAAGATCACGGAAAACTTGTGTGCTTCTGATCGAAAGGGTTGCTGGAACACGGCAGGTAATGAGCTTCATTTTTGGGATGTAAAAAACTGAATGAGGATCCGTTTATTAAATAGGCTAAACCTATCTTGGTCACCAAGACAAGATATCAGCCAAAATAAACAGATATTCACAATCTGTTAATTCTTTTAACACGATTTGATATATTCCATTTATATAAACCGATTCTGTAATAAACTTGTTCTCAAAGTTAAATCGGTTCTAAAATTAAATGGATACAAAAAATCTGCAGCAAAAATTTTCGCACGTAAGCGAGATTTCGGAGCTGCATTCGTGTCCGCAGGTCGCGCGGGCTCGCATGAGTTCAGAAGCTTCGAACCCATTTTAGCCCAGAAATCCCACAATCTACACTCCCCCTGCGCGCGCGCACGTAGGAGTGGGAGCATAGCTCACCTAAAGGAATTTGGTAGCAAATACCAACATTTCCTTATAAACAAGCATCCACTTCTTGTTTTGAGCGATGTGGGACTTTTCCATTTTTGTGTTTCATATGTCTCACTTTGAGACACGATATCTCATTCATTTCTACTCTATTTTGGACATACTTTAGCTTGTTGCGAAGCTCTCTTGGAGGAGAACAAAACGCCCCCAAGAAACATAAATATATGTAACATATACATATATTAAATTTTGTCCAAAGTTTGCAAATACCACTTTGCAAAACTCATTTTTCCAACAAGTGTTTGGTTAAGATGATGGCCCACATTATATGGGAATGAAGTATGAATATTGTTCATACTCTATAGGAGTTTAAAAGGGAAGATATGAATCTATAATAGGCGAGGGGCCCATCTTATATCGAAACCGATATCGATTGTTATTTATGGTAGTATACCAAGCGCACCTTTATAGTTTATAAAATAAGTCTGTGTAATAAACAAATTTATTTTATAAGTTAGTTTATTTTAAAATTTGTCCCCTTATAAACCCCGAGATAGACACGACCTTGGAGTCGTTGTTTTTTGAATTTGTATTTTTGTGATTATTGGATAAAGAAATACATTTATTGAGGTGGGGGTGTTCCTATATCCATCCCATTTGTCAAATCTGGTGCTTGATGATGGCTAATAGGACCAGTATTGGGCTAATTACTAATGTGTGGATGTAATTCATTTTGTTGCTTGTATTCAAGAAAGTGATCCAACAAGGTGGTCACCCTGTGGGCCCTGGTACAAGCTGGCTGAAAGTAACACATTTTAATGGATATGTATTTTTATTCTTCTACTAGTTATATTTTGTTTGTTATTCACTTATTTGGATTAAAAATAAATAAATAAATAAAAATAAATCATACCGAGCCTTCCACATACAACATAGTTGGCACTTGGATTCCAGTATTTATCATTCATCATCTTCTCCATCCATCTCTTGAAGTGTCATGATTACATGGTTAGGAGGATTTGTAGACACACGAATTAAGAACAAGTATCTGTTTGCTTTCATACCCTATGCACAGTTAAATGTGGATCAAACTGAAAACTCAAAAATAAAAAGCAATAACTATAAGTCGTAGGCTCGTAGCTATTAATAAAGTGAGACTTGAAATTCTTGTATATGGTCCGGCCATAATGTAGTGCGGTTTTACATAGATAGAACTCTAGAGGGCATACGGAGGAGGGTTCTCAGAGAGTGCGAACCATAAGGGTTTTAGTAAAAAATTGCGTCATTGATATTTGTAATGCACCTTGTCAAAACTTTCATGCTACACATTTCTCTGGTTTTAATAAAAAACACACGATAATTGTTAGTTTTTGATCGGCCACTCGTATATCAAATGCTTAGATATTTAAGATGAACATTCTAATAAGCTCACCCGTGATTGTCTTCTCTTTTGTTTATTGCATTTTGCTAACCATAAAGTTCGATATCTTTTGGATAATGTAGAAAATACAAACTAGATATGTATCATGATTGGGACATTATTTCTTTCAGATTTCTACAACCACAATGATAAGATATACGTATGTATTCGGTTCTATCTCATTTGTCATATATAAGAAATTACAAACCAACATTTCAATACAAAAATCAGATTCTAGTGGTAAGCTCTAAAAAGTAACTGTATTTACCAATTGGAGAGTCCTTGACCCAAATATTAATTAAGCCAAACATGTGAAACATTAAACCATTAGACCAAACAAAAAGCTTATATCCCTGGTAATGTTGAAAGTCGATATGTCGATCACGAAGACACCACATATATTTATTGATATAAGCTCCTTAGGTCCAGTTGTTATCATGCTTTTGGTTTGGTGGAAACGTGGAATGTTTGGCTGTTAAGTCATTTTCTAAAGGGAAATGGTGGTTATGGAGTATTGAATACATTCTTATACAAAAGACCAACAAATGCAACCTGACTTGCAAACCATAAGTAATTTCATTAAGCAACTTAGGAAACCATAGACTTCATATTGGGTGAGGGTTGATGTCATCAAAGAACGAACCCCTCGCATGTACTTGAACAATGTTTGTTTGATCGTGAGTGCAATAGATAATAAACGATGTCACTATGGTATACAGCTAGTATACGTTATGACGTTTTGCTAGATATGTGTACAACAAATATTACATGGCGTAAGATGGATTAGCTTAATTTGTGATGCTAGCCCATGATTGAAGCGCGTTAGTGGCATCGTTAAAAAATGTAAAGCATACGGTGTAGCAAGATGTATAAGAATGCCATGCAGATTTTACAAAGTATATATCGAATCACAAAAACGGTAAGATGTGTTAATCAGTCATTTACAAGGTTACAACTTACAACACATCTTGGTATGAAAAACAGCAATCCAATAATCATTTTCAAGAATTCACCTTAAAATAGCCATGTCCAAAAACACACAAATGAAATCATGAATGTCGGCTTTTATGGTACTTAATTATCCATTGGGCCAGTTTGTCTTATTGCAGTCGTTTGTAAACATGAGCCCATACCAGACCATTTGTCTTTCGAGAAAAAACTTTTTTGGAACTCTATAGATATTTCTGGTGTATGAACATTTTTTGAGTTTAGATGTATGTGATTTTGTGCTTGGATACATGTACTCCGTTATATCTCTACTACTTTATAAATATAAAGAGTGTATATTCATTCTTTAAACTCAAAATGACTTAAAGTTGGGTAATGTTAGCGGACTATTATACATTTGATTAAAAATGATAACAAAATCTACTACTAAATTCTTTTGTCATTTTTTGTTTTCAACCCGTAGACTTTTTTCTCGCAATGACTGCAAATTGAACACATAAGTTTTGTATCAAGGGTAAAACCAGAATCACGATTTTGCATGTATAATTATTTGTTGCTATATACAACCGCTTTGCGCTAGTATTCGTTTACTAGAACATGGACAAATTAAGAAAACGTACTTGTTATTACATGTTTTATTTTCATTTTTTATGCAATAAGATGAAAGCTGGTGGGAAGAAGTTTTGTGGGAAAAAAGAAATGACACTTGCACATATGGTTTATGAGATCGATCATTAGGCAAGGTGGTTGGTAGTTGGATTTCTTAAATTATTGTGCCCCTACATTGTACTCTTTGTTTATTTATGTTTGATTAAAATAAAATGGTGAACGGTTGAAGTTTTATATGTTCAAGTTGCACAACGAGAGTAAATTTTTGATTCAAATGTACGTGACCTATCAAGGTATTTGTTGAAACCAAAATAAAACTGAAAATTGTATTGATAATCTAAATAATGAACTCGAAAATACATGATATTAAATAGACTACAAATAAAGAGTCATAGAAGCTAAATGTCGGTTGTGCCTTTGAGTCAGTCAATCGATGAAAGAAAAAGTCGAATGGGGCAAGGTCCTTTCCTTTATGAACCCGTAACGAAAGGTTCCGGTGAAGAGGTCTCGTAGCCAGAAGTCAATCAATCCACCGGTTCATTTTCTGATTGGTTAGAAAGATCAATCCCGGCCCTAGCCTTTATTAAACTAATAATATTCTCATAACCGTTTCTTTCTCTTTCAATGAGCACCTCTAATGTCTAATGCGTACCTAATAAGATTTGAACATAAAACTTTTGTGAGGTTGTTAAATGTTACTGTATACCACTACATCACTTGATAGTGATTACTTTAAAATGCTTAACATGGAGTAGTTCCTAATTTTTAAAGAAAGATGTACCTCATGTACGAGTTGAGACTATAAGACTGAGACACATAAATGATATTTAAGGCCCTCATGTACCAAGCCAATTAGCCAAGTTGTGTCACCTTTAAAAGTTAAAGTAATCGGGTTGGTGGATGTGTTGTAAATTTGGTTTTGGTGGTTTGAAGTTTTGAACTTTGAAGTCAGTATTAATTTTATACTAAAGTATTTGGTAAATCTGACTATAATAAGTTTGTAGTCAATGTTTTTCTGGTTGATCTTATCAAAAAAGATATGTATACACACAAACGGTAAAGTACTTGTTACGATATAATAACAGTCATTTGAAAAAACAGGTAAAACAGTAAACCCCTAAAACTTGGTACAACACAGGTACGTTGGAGTATTTTTGTACAAACTTTCAATTTTAATAAAGAAAAGTCCAAAATACATCATGTAGTTTGGCATTTGCTCGCTTTACATCATTTTGATTTTTTTTGCACAAATCATCCCCGTGGTAGTAAAGTTGGCACAAAACCATCCCTCCGTTAGTAATATCAGTTAATGAGGACTAACGATGAAAATTATTTTCCGTTATCTCCTAACAAGAGTTAAAATATTTGCATCGTTAGTCCTCATTGATTATAGAGTTAAAATATTTGCATCGTTAGTCCTCATTGACTATAGAGTTACAATATTTGTATCGTTAGTCTATATTGAGTTAAAATATTTGTATCGTTAGTCCTCATTGAGTTAAAATATTTGCATCGTTACTCCTCATTGACTATTCGTCCGTTTTTCTTACGTCTTAATCCGTTTTTCTTACATTTTCGTCCGTTTTTATTCGTTTTCGTCCGTTTTTCTCATATTTTTATCAGTTTTCATACATCTTTATACATTTTCATCCATATTTCTCATGTTTTTATCCGTTTTTCTCACGTTTTTATCCGTGCTCATACACTTTTATTCGTTTTCGTCTGTTATTTTACGTTTTCATCCGTTTTTCTTATATTTTATCCGGTTTCATCCATATATATATATATATATATATATATATATATATATATATATATATATATATATATATATATATATATATGAAAACGGATAAAAATATGTGAAAATAGATAAAAACGTATGAAAACTTGACATTTGATAAAAATGTTTCTGAATCGATTTTAATTCATGATTTTGACCTGTTTCTGGTCCGAATCATCAAAAGTGTGAAACACAAAAGTTGTCTGGAATAATATTTTACATCAAGACCCACGAGATATTAACCTGAAATTGCAAAACAGTGGCTGTTTACTCCCAAAACTTAAGCGGTTATCGATTCGGGAGTAAACAGCCACTATTTTGCAATTTCAGGTTAAAATCTCGCGTGTCTTGATGTAAAACGTTATTCCATACAACTTTTGTGTTTCACAATTTTGATGATTCGGACCAGAAACGGGTCAAAACCGTGAATTAAAATTGATTCAGAAACATTTTTATCAAATGTCAAGTTTTCATACGTTTTTATCTATTTTCACATATTTTTATCCGTTTTCATACATATTATATATATATATATGGATGAAACCGGATAAAATATAAGAAAAACGGATGAAAACGTAAAATAACAGACGAAAACGAATAAAAGTGTATGAGCACGGATAAAAACGTGAGAAAAACGAAATAAACGGATAAAAACATGAGAAAAATGGATGAAAACGTATAAAGACGGACGAAAACTGATAAAAACATGAGAAAAACGGACGAAAACGAATAAAAACGGACGAAAATGTAAGAAAAACGGATGAAGACGTAAGAAAAACGGACGAATAGTCAATGAGGACTAACGAGGAAATTTTTTTAACTCAATGAGGACTAACGATGCAAATATTTTAACTCAATAAGGACTAACGATGCAAATATTTTAACTTTATAGTCAATGAGGACTAACGATGCAAATATTTTAACTCTATAGTTAATGAGGACTAACGATGCAAATATTTTAACTCAATGAGGACTAACGATGTAAATATTTTAACTCTTGTTAGGAGATAACGGAAAATAATTTTCATCGTTAGTCATCATTAACTGATATTACTAACGGAGAGATGGTTTTGTGCCAATTTTACTATCACAAGGATGATTTGTGCCAAAAAAAATGATGTAAAGCGATCAAATGCCAAACTACATGATGTATTTTGGAGTTTTCTTATTTTAATAGAACGCATACTTTGATCAACTTTTTTTGTTCGAAAGTCAATTTGTCACTTTGAAGAGAAAAAAAGAAATGCGTCGGTGACCTACCTCTTTGGGGAAAAATCTTTTTTATATTCTATAGTTTTATCTTCTTTTCTTTTTTCTAAAAAGATCATGTACTTCATCTTTTGAATTATATAAAGTAATATTTTTTGTTTGATTGTAATCAAGATGATCTAAATGCTTGTTTTACGAAAGTTTATTTACTCACTTAGCAAAGTTTGGTATGATAGTGACTCGTTTAGCAAGTGTAGAGTGTGTAGAAAAACGATAAAAAGTAGTGGTTAACTCAAGTTAATTAAACATATTCGAGACCTAGTCTTTCTAAAACCATTAAGTAGTATTTAGAGTCGTGATTCAAAATATAACTCGCCGTCATCAGACGATTAATGATCGTGTATGGTGTAATTAACTTTATATACATCTTGCTACACAAAATACAAACAAAGTATCTTCTTGTTGCAAAGTTAACCAATGAGTGGATTTAATGATTTAATCACATTCTTTGTTACAAGCCGGCCGAATGTTTCCGATTCTTTATTTTGTCCTTAGTATTTGTCTTTTTTAAAAATTCTACTATATAGCGCTTTTTTATTATTATTATTATTATTATTATTATTATTATTATTATTATTATTATTTTCTTTTTTCTTTTTTTTAAGTACATATCTAAAAAGGTCCACTATACAGCATGTTATAAAAATAACATTTATCTAAAAAAAAAAGTTTTACATATAACAAGAGAGAGTATAAATTGCACAAATAAAACTTTTAATAAATCGACAAAAGAGCTCAATTTTAAATCGAGCACTCCTATTTAATGAAGTCAAAACCAAATTAGTTTGGTTAAACTTTTGAAAATTTGGTGCAGAAAAAAAACGAAAATATGTGTGGCATTTTGAGGATTTTTTTTTTTTTTTTTACTTTCTTTTTTTTAAGAAAAAAAAAAGACTTAAGTATAAATAAATGTTATATTTTGATTGGTTAATAAAATTTACAATAAACAAGCTTAAACTTTTATTTTTCATTTAAAAAAAATAAAATAAATAAAATAAAAAAATAAAAAAGGCTAATCGTAAATCTAATATTAAGGATTTAAGTGTAAAGTCCTCAATTTTCATAATTTTAGAGAATTTATATATTTAACAAAGACCCCATATAATTTTATTTTTTTTATAAACAACTATTATTATTATTATTATTATTATTATTATTATTATTATTATTATTATTATTATTATTATTATTATTATTATTATTATTATTATTATTAAAAACATCACTTGTATTATAAACAAAACCATAGGATTACAAGAAATTTGTGGGGAGCTTCGAAACTATCAGAGCCCTCACACCTTTAGCAATAGCAAAACTAATCCTACTGAAGATATGAGTTGCAGCACGCGCCCCAATGTCTTGAGTTACGGAGAACTACCGGATCCGCTTGAGTAAGGCCACAACATCTGTCTCAAGTTCTCCCAAAGAGGAAAATGAGAAAGGGATAAACCCATATCTCATATTCGCACATTTAGCTCCGTACTTTAATCGCTTGCGTTTAGCGGCATCAGTGACCACGCGACCTGGTGCAAAGTCAATCATACCCGTTTGCGTGATGGGAGACGACCCCGTCAAGTCAACGCACACATCCTTCCCCCCATCCCAGGAGTAGAGCAAAAGATCTGCAGGCCTTAAGACTTGCTCCCTGTCTCCACCCAATCCAATGTCGACCTCTTTACGAGCCGAGATCCCAGATCGAGAACAGATGTCAAGCAGAGTATCACGCACCATGTTGTGTCGATGCTTAATACCAATAGTGCCAGCGCACGATACAGCATGATCCCTATAGATATCCCCGGTGAAAACCTTGGAACAAGCTGAACACGACATCTGAACTTAGAAGAGGGGAATGCCTAACCGATAACATAATATGCACCTGTAAGTTCTGGCATTCATAGTCTGTCCTAACCCAAATATCGGGACCACTCTAAGCCAATCTGAAGTGTAACTATCCCTTTGCGACCTCCACAGTGCCATTTGTCGAGGAGATAAGCAAAATGTGGATTCAGCCGTTTGGGTGACACATTTGAAATATATATCTGCCTATTTCTTCATGAGTTTGGGGGCAGCGATCTCATCCGGGTTACTCAGAAGTTCGATCTCTATTTTCGCATTAAAAGAGCTAAAGGCCTCATCGAAGGAAGGGTCGGAGGTTACAGTACCAGAATGTCTGAGGAGCTTAGTCTGTAGTACGGCAGATTGGAGTCTAGACGCAAGGAAAGCATAGTTTAAGGCATCTCCTACTGAATATACGCCTAGTCCCCCAAATGCAAAAGGCAGGGTGGCCAACCTCCATTGCCAGTCACTAAAACCAGGTCCAGAAGCAGTAACAATACGTTCCAAAGAAGAACGCAATGCAGCATCAAATGCAACGTGAGCCCGCTCAAACACCCTAGGAGCACATGTGCTCATAGAGAAATATAACTTTGAAATACCGGCACAAGCACGCAGAAGCCATATGATTTTATTATTGAAACATAATAATTTTTATCTAAAGTTGGATGCGAGTCTAGACACAAGCTGTGCTCCAACTCATTTCTAAATACAAAAGCTTACTCTTTAAAAGATAAAAATACCACTCTTAGCATTATTTGAGTGGCTATTGGCAATATATTAATAATCATTATTATTAAATTTATCATGATACTAAAAATACCACCAACATATGCCTACATGTTATTCGTATATGCGCAAGATTAAATATAACACATATAAAGGTTTATATTCAATGAATTTGAGTTATGTTAAAATATCAAATTAAACTACTCAAACAATAAAATTATTGAAAAAAATTGATCATATTTTCAAATTCGTGCAAATATAGTTGAAATATTATTATTAGTTATAGTCATTTTATGGACCTAATCCATGTTTAATAACCCATGCGTATACAGGTTAATAACTATAATACAGATAAAGATATATAACTTAATTGTAATACCAAAAAACTATAGATGCATTTATAAGTATCAAAATAAAGGAAAATGATTGAAAAACCTAACATATATGCCTAAATATATGTGTCATGATCCTGATAGTTTGTGATAACGTGGATCCCTTAGTTGCAATCATCAAAATGATGACACATATGTTTAGGCACATCTTTAGACATATATTTAGGCCTCCCAATAATAACTCCAAAATAAAAACACGACTTATAAGTACACACCAAACACATTTAGTAAAAATAATAATTATAAGTTGTACTTATAATCTGAATCTCATGCATGTATCATAGTTACAAAACATTAAACGATGTCCGATTCTTATATGCCCGTATATTATACTAAAATTTTAAAATGTTTAATTCATGCAGTAAATCTCGTGTACAGATATAAAGTGGCTTACATAGGATGTCGATGGATTTACGTGATCAGGTAATACATAATGTAGTTTTTATTACTAGAATAGATGTTTTCTTTTATTAATCTGGAGTTCATATATAACGGCATCAGTTGACAATAGGTATTATCTTTTTATTTTCAACGACAAATATTATCAGAACCTAGTAAGAAGTTAGGAAGAAATTGCAGCGATATGAGATAGGATTTGAAATCCAATCTGTCCAACTAGGACGTAAACTTTTACTCATATTACAAATCCATAAATGAGATAAATCTCGACATCTAACATGTCTTTTCTAGGAGATTTTCGATTAAAGCAAGCCCAATACTGAAAAAATAGTTTGTATTACCACATCCAAACATTGTTTCGTCAAGGAAGGAAGATCGGATAATCAAAAAATCCCCACCCCCTTTATCACCGAGCTCCAAAGGTTCGGGCCACGGTACATTCAATGAAGAGGTGATTAGAAACATTGAAGGATACAAATATATTATCAACCCTGGTAAAATGAATAGAAATAGACAAATAGTGAAGTGGATCACTCATGTAGTCCATGTGGATGTATTTCATAATTGTTTTGACTTTAGAGAGTTAGGTATTTACCAATGTGTTAAGTCAACGATACATTTGCATGAGAATTTTTTGCGAGAACCATCTTATCTGTGAAAATTGAGAGAATAATCAAAAATATACATGCACGCTTTCAATAATTGTGGTTTTGCACATATGTTTTAAAAACAACATATACGTTTAAAAAAAAAAAACATAGTTGTTCTAAATAATTTGATAAAAATTTGAAATACAAAATTTTTCTTTGAAGGTGTGCATGTATGTTCTTATAAGACGTACAACGATAATATTACGGCTATGTGTAAAGTTTTTGTGAAAAAAGATGATGAGTTAATAATGATATTGAAGAACATAGGTGGATATTTAAGATTATTGATGATTTACATGTATTTTTATTTTATTTTAAAAGACGTGCATGTATGTTTTTGATGATATTCTCAGTTCTCGTAGATAAGATGATTCTCGCAAAAAAATCTCCCTACATTGTAAGGACAATGATAATGACAACCATAAATATTGTGGTCACGATGACATCTTTAACAAAACTAACAAATAAAAAAAACCTAAAAAAACAACTAAACAAAAACTAATATAAAGATTGCAAAACTCAACTCTGAACTTATAATTTTTCATACTTCATCGTATGACTCAGTTTGAGAGACAAAATAACAAAAGAGGGAAAATTATACATGTTTAGGAAGTAGGAACCGTCATAATCAACTTTTTAAATCCATAAAGGTATATTTATATATGACTCTGTACTTATTAGAGAAAAGCTTTGAGTTATTTTATTTTTATCATATCGTCTAGCGTTTATATTTTAAATATGTTTTGTGCACCTAATCGTCTAGTGTTTATATTTTAAATATTTTTTGTGCACCTGATTATCAATCATTATAATTTACGAGCGGGGTAGCCCGCGCATTGCGGCGGATGATCTAGTGTACACGTTTTATATAATGTCCATTGTAGCTGCGGGATTGTCTTGTGGATAGTGTCGACTCTTTTGTTTTGTTGTTTATCGTTTGTTATTGCCACAAATTATGAAAGTAATTGTTAGTATATACAGCATTTGTTAGAACTAAAACGTAGTTGTTAATGGTAAGGCGGCTTCGCCTCATCGCTTTTGTTCAATTATAAATAAATAACCACTTTAATGGAGATTAACCTACACAACTCAATTTACAACCTTGGAATTTTTAGAAAAATCACGTGGCAGTGTTTGTATACGCAAGTTATGCAAAAAAAAAGAGATCCAAATGTTCAACAATTAATAACCAACATAAAAATGACAGGATACTAACATGAGACGATAGTAACAGAAAATGTCGTATACCATATAGCCTTTGCATAGTAAAAATATTGCAGGTACATATTAAGGTTTCGATATGAAAACATATTCTACATACTACAACTTCCAGCAACAATTAAAGAAACACAAAAAGAAGGCTAATGAAGAACTATTAGTTAATCTGCTCTAATCTTCTTTGACATGACAACGGACTTCTCATTTTCGCTTCTTTTTGCAATACCTGTAAAAAAAACTAAAGAAAACGAAGTAAATTTTCATAAAATTTTGAAAAAAAAAATATTGCAATATAGTAAAATTGTGGGAGAATTGAAAAATTGGGGTTTAACCTATCTCAAACGGGTCAATATAACAAATTAGCTAAAAAGGAAACATGTTAAAGGGGTTAAAATTCGCCCAAGATAAAAGTAAACAAAAACAATGTTTTGTTGTATGAAAAGCGTTAATCAGATTAGTAAGCTTTATTGGGAGTGCTAAATACCCTGTAATTTTAAATGGGTAATATCAGCTAAAACGATAATGGGCGGAAGGGTTCAAACTTAAAAAGCTAAGAGTCTAAAGTTTCCCATAGGCAACAACAGTTGCAACATTTCAAAACTAATGGTGCAGGTAAGTAAGAACTACCAGTGTGCCAAGTGAAGTTTGGCTAAGCATTTTGAGGCTAACTATTGCATGTTCAGAGGCCCAAAATCGGGTTCCTTAAGGCAAATTCTTATGCCGTTCCAAATATTAATAACCATATATACATTCAATAAACCAAATTAATTTTCATCTAAACCATAGTATGTTAACATAGTCCAAGTAGAGAAGGTTGTACCTGTCCAACCAAACGCTCTAAGTTCCGGTTCTAATTGCAGCCTCTAGTCGCCGCGATTCATAACACCTATATAAAATGATTATATAAGTAGATAGGTTTGAAAATAAGGCGACGCTTAAGCCGAAATCAAATAATGTTAAACAAACACCCACCGCTTATCCAACCACCTGTTAAAATGAACCATATTCACCTCTTTACTGCTGCTATTTAACAGCAGCCCCGAAAACCAAATAGAACCTATTCTGCCAGTCTACAACGCATTAATAACTCGCCATTAACAATTTGACACTACAAAGCCATTTTCAACATATCTGACATATTCAGATTACTGTGATAATACATATATATACTTTTTAATTATATTTCAGTCATTTATTTTAAAAAGTTTTATAATACACCAAAAAATGTAAAGGTTTCATCAAATTTTACATACCTCGGACACCTTGACTGCCACTTACGTTTCCTTTTGCCCTTTCCCTAGCTGCACAAATATCAGACTAATCGTAAGGTGTTATGATGATCAAAATGGCATCTAAAACACTCAGTTTGAGCACGAACTTACCAATAAACCATTAGCTATAGTAGGAAATGCACTTACCATAAGGTGTTGCATTATTCAGTCCGGATAAATATGCATGCACTATAATATTTGGTTAACGACCATAATATACACTTACTGAAATACAACATTCGTATTTATCTATTGCTATTAATTCTTAAGCCTCAGAGATTCATCATCTAGAATTGCTGCTTATTTACCTGGCAACCCGTGGACGAATATTCTGCTTCGTGGACTGAGTGTGCGAACACGACCTTGACAATGACTGTGGTGGTTGCCTTTTTTTACTCAAAAGAACTGGAAAACTGGTACTTGCAACAGCTGGTCATAGTAAAAAGACAATGTAAGAAAGTTTATTCGTCAGAAACAGGTACGAATATTAGTGCCTACATAAATAATAAAGTAGAAATAGAAAAGTTTGGGCATCATATCATTATTCATAACTGAATTAGAGCGTGTTTCAACTGAGCAAGCAGCTGTCTGTTTGCTGAGTTGGTTGGTCATTGTAGCAACATGGGACCGAACATTCCATTCAGCAGCATTACCAAATGACCCGGATGCAGGCAACTGTCGCTCAAGAACTCATTTGTCCCGCAAGCAGGCTGAATCATTAAAGATGACTACATAGAGTTTAGCCAGAAGTAAAAATGTGTAAGACGGCAGCAAAAGAGAGTGTAACACCCCCAAATTTATGTTTGTAGTAGCGGAAAAGTAATTTGGGTGTTACGGGGAGGATCGAAGTTATAATCACATAAAACGGCTTAAAAGAAGCGTTTTGAAAGTTATTTGTCATTCAAATAATGTTCTTGATAAAAGATGAAGCATTTGATTTAAAATCTTATTAAAAGATATAAAGGCTTGTAAGAATGACATATTTGATTTTTACACCATTTTAATTTATCAGAGTAATAAATGCCCGCTCCGTGTCTTGTCCTGCTCCGTTAATTACTTGAGATACACATGCTTAAAAGTGTCAACACAAAGGTTAGTGAGTTCATAGAGTTTTATGAAAAACCATTTATTTCAATAAATTTCAAGATTATTTAGTAATAATTGTAATAAATACAAACAGTGATAGAACAAGTATTGAGTGATGTTGATTTTAATCACAGATAATTCATATAGATCTTCAATCAAATTCAAATAAGGGATCAATAATCCTAACACGAGATGGAAACTCATGATGCTAATTTAATGAGATATATAATTCAAGTCTGGTCAAATACCTATACAGCTGTATCTAAATATATGTTGAAAACATACATTTCCTTATGGATATTACACCAAGCCTCATGACACGCAAAACGTTAACAAAAGAGGTGATTATCAAGTCAATGATAATATTGCCCTCTTATAATAGGTGATTTGCCAATTCCTATTTTTATTCAAATATAGTGTATCACGACTAATACGACTAACCATATGCATAATGGCATTCCATCAAGTATTAGTGAGATAGGAGGTCAATCCTTAATAGGTTTCGAAGCTGTTCACTATATTCGCGCTCACATACAAGTGATTAATGGCTCATGATTGAGGGACTTTATGGCGATGAATGTAACTTAGGCAATATCAAGGTAATAATGTAACTAGAGTATTTGTGTTCTTCCTAGCAATTATTTCTGTTGAACATAGAAATATCATATAGAGATAATGGAATCATTCAGGATGTTATAGTATAGTCAAGTATCATGCCACAATAATCACTTTGGAAACATTATCATCTGAGTATCAGTATTTCAGTTAAGTAATTCGCCAGTAACATATATTTATCACATCTTAAGTCATAAACTTCATCAGGTAACTATTAATAAGGAAATTGATTTGAATCATGTAATTTATTCATATACTTATAAAATTATCAAAGTATATGTAAGTATGTATCTCCCACAATGAGTTAAAAACAAGTATTGGAAATGGGGCTATGACTCACCTTGATTGATACTGGAATGATGAAAAGTAAAGTCGGATGAGATTATGAGAATGATTATGGAAACGTCTTTAATACGGAACCTGATAAATAAATTTATCTGAGAATTTAACCAAATACTATTTGGTAAATGAATAACGATTAATCGTTATGATGAAAAGATGATATGCGAATGAAATTCTTATGTTTATAATAGTATGACGAGATATATTATTATTTCTAAAGTTTTCCTTTCTTAACCATGATGGAATTAGTACGTAAAGATAATTAGTTAAAATATCGTTATATATATTATTAACGTAAAATAACTAATATATAAATAAAATGTAATGAAAATGCATATGACGTGATGGGGTGACGTAAAATAGAAAATAAAATAAGAATGTCAAATATAATATGTGGGTCCTTGTCCTTTTTCCAATTTTACACTTTTTACTCTAACGGCGTTAGCGTTACACCGTTAGTCCTTTTTATATAATAATTTTCATTTATAGTCCACTACATGTCCAATATTACAATCTGGGCTTGGAATATTATATAATATCAATTTTTATCCTAAACTTTCTGTTTTGACAGTTTCAGTCCAAGTTTTTACGGTTTGGCAGTTTTAGTCCTCTAACGTGAAAATGCGTTACATTTTTAGTCCAAAGTTACCAAAAATTGTGAGTAAAATTATATAAAAATTTCTGAAGCTTATTTAATTGATAACAAGCTTATTTCAACAGCTTATATGGTAAAATAGCTTATTTTTATATAAATGGGCCTTAACGAATCAAAACAAAGGCCCGTTAAGAAGTTTAGAGGTGAGGGCATGAAAATAGTTTTGGGCCTGGACTTGGGCTATTTTAGTGATTCTAAAAATATATCATATGGGTCCAGTGGGCTAGTAAAACATTACTTCTTATTGGGCTTGAAATAAGCCCAACCGAATATCATAAGTTTTTAAATGAAAATGAAGTTTTGAAAAACCTTGTAATTGTCGATCAAATTGAGTAAATTTGAGTGTCGAAACGTGAGTATTTTTACAGGTTGTCTATACGAAAATGATAGCTAGCTAGGTGGTCTATTAGATTGTGTAAAAATATTGTATGCTTGTTAAGCTAAATCGAGTTTTACAAGGGCGTTTTGTAGGCTAATAAAAACAGTTTTTCTGGTTAGAAAGACTTAGAATATTTTCTAAGTTTTTCAGTTTTATCTCTTTTAGGTCGATTCACTTTAGTCATTTTAGAGGGTCGAGACGTGATTGTTTTTACAAGTTATCTACATGAAAGTTGTAGCTAGTCATGGTGTCTATGAGTTCATGTAAAAATATAGATGGGTCATTAAATGAATTTGAGTTTTACAAATCTATTTTAGTCGCTACTTGAAACAGTTTTACTAGTAAACACTTAGTTAAATTTTCCAAGTTTTCACTATATATACTTTTTGTGTATAATACGAATTGAGTCCTATGGATGCATGTAACGTAAAAATAAACGTGAAACAAGTGTGCTACGTAACTCCTAGGTCTTCCAAGATAGAGGCTAGTCACGTTTGTGGTTCTATATGATTATACGTACGTATGTGTGTGTGTGTGTGTGTGTGTGTATATATATATATATATATATATATATATATATGAAACTAAATACGTTCGACATGAACTAGAAAATGATGCATGGACATGAATTACGTATAAGATGAATTCAAAAGAGTTCTAAGAGACTTACAACACCTCTAGGATGGTAGGGAGTCGAAGGTGATGGAGGAAATGCAAGAAAATCCCACGTTTGATTTATAACAAGTAGACGATTTATACTTTTACTCCTGTATTCTCGTTAAACCTCCATACACAAGTACGTATGTTCCTGGTCTTGTAGAGGTGATTTTATGAGAGAATAAGAGTTAGTATGATGATATTTATTGTGTGAAGAAGGAGTAGATATATACGAAGTTTATGATACATAATCTTCATATATTTCAAGAAACATGTAATACTATTCCATGTCAGTGATTCAAGGACTTTTGGAATGAACCTTGATTATTTTATCCATATAGAAGTGTATGTGAGAGCTAGAAACAAGGTGGGTTGTCTTGTGAGTCATGGAAACGTCGACATCCCCAAATTTACATGTACACGAATTTGAGAAATGCATAGAGCTTGGTTATAGCTGATTAAACTTGATATCTAAACATGAAATCATGCTAGAAATATTATTAGAATTGCATAGAAACAAACTGGGATTAAAACGGTTGAGTTTTGAATATAAACTTATGTCGAGTGGGTTGGATTTTTGTCAAACACTTTGTCCTCTAAAAACGTATCAATACTCGACTTATGGAGCTGAGATTCGACACACTAATAGTTGGCTAGGTGAGAAACGAGATGGTGAAAAAATATATATATGTCGTGTTTAATATTTTATAGAACGAGAGTCGTTTTGGAGGATGTTTTCTAGTCGAATAAACATAAAATCATAAAAATGGATTTTGGGCTTTAAGCTTGGGCCTGATGAATAGTAACGATGGAATGTTGTGGGCTGAAAATATTAAGGGCCCGGTTGGTTGTAATTTGTGTATAATTTAGGATTAATGAAGTTTTATATTTTTTTAAACGTGTCGAGAACTTGTTTCGTCATTTGGTGAATTTTGCAATATCGTAATCATGACCATTTAATATAATAAGAAAAAATTCAAATTTTTCTGTAAAAATGGTGATTAAAATAATGACAGAGATATTTATATAATTAACCGATTGTTAACTATATGGATTTTTGCGAGGTTTTACATAGGGCTAAAAAGGTAAGAAAATACATCCGTGAGAACTAATAATGTATATATAAAATGATAGTCGGAAACATAAGGAACAGACCTTTATCTGTGTGGCGAGATGGACATACACCTTGAACACCGGCATGGACCAACAGTATCTTATAATTGACCATGTACATTGTATGTTATGTTGCACAGTTATGTTATATTGCCCCTGCTAATAAAAAATATTTACCCATTATACAAACAACAAATACAATGCAGTATAAGATAAAGGGTAAGATTTATCAAAACAACTTCAATATTATTTCGACCCTTGATTATTTGACAATCATGATTTTTAATTGCCCAAATCAGTTTCTAGTATTTTTCCTACCTGTTTCTATTGTATAGAAGAATCACTTATATAGATTTAACATGATAACATGAAACTGAGCTTACATTCTTTTTTCTTTATAGATGCGTTCACTGCTGCATGATTCATTGCGTTTTGGTGTGTGCAAACAACAATTATCAAAATATCAACAAACATGAAGTCTAATTTATCGTGAGACAAATAGACGTGAAGTAATACGAGTAAACCTTTTAGGAAAAAGATTACCTCGCAAAACTTGTGAAAGTGATATTTAAATTGTGAGACCGGGAAGTGATTTCCCCGATCGTACCCCAACGAGGTGTGAATGGAAAGCTTCGAATGAGATTGGAATTAAAATCTTGTATGATTGGGAAGGTTATTTGGTGTTACGATACGTTAAGTTAACGAAACTTGAAAATTAACGAGCGAAGGTGAAAATAATTTAACCTAAGACAACTAACAAACTAGAAAAACCTAAAACACTACGGGAAAACATAATTAGGTATCGAGAATCCTAAAACGTAACTTAATTTAAAAACGTGACATTTATTTAAAAATAAACGTCAACGCGTAAAATAAAATGTAAAAGTTAAGATAAAAACGTCCTACGGGTTTACGAATAATTTTCTAACGTACTACAAGACGAAAGAAATTCTTAGGAAAAAGAAAATTAATTTTCCAATGAAAATTCTATTTATTACGGATTAAAAACTAATTAATACTAATTAAATTATAATAAATACCAAAACTATTTCTAAAATTCTGAATTTTTTTTAATAAATACAATAAGCAATAACTAATCTTAGAAAATTATAAGGATATAGGGGTACAGTTTAACAATAAGCAAAGAATAAGCAAATAAGCTGGGAGGGCTTAATAAACCAAACTGAGCAAAGAAGGGTTTTGAATTAGATTATGCAATGTTTCACTGAAAAAGACCCAAGGGCACGTTGGTTGTGGTGTGATATGTTGGGTGTGTTTAGATGGGAGCCAAGGGACACAGGTTCGAATCCTGCCCTTGGCTTTTTGCAAAACTAATTTTTTTATTCTTTTCTTTCCTTCTTTTTGACATAAATAAACTCCCACAAATACAACCTTAAATGAAAAACTCACTTTTCCTTTTTGAAATCAGATAACAACAAATCTGGTGGGTTATTTTTCTCTTTCAAAACTGATTCATCATGAACATTACAGAGTTTTACTTATTTTCTTTTATTCGACTGCCAACCAATATCTTGGGTTTAAATAAACTTAAGTACTCAAACAGACAACAACAACAACATCTATGAACCTCACTAAGATCAACAACAAACAACAAACAATGCCTAACAATTTCAGATCAACCAACAATAACAACAAAAAAATAGCAGCAGACCACAAACATTAAGACAAAAGAAGGCCTGAAAATAAGCAACAAATGAGCATTTATTGGGTAACTAACTTCTAAACTCCAATAACTACCTAAAGGGGCTTCTTAAAACAACAATAATCAAGTCCTAACAACTACAAATCAGTAACCTAGCTCCAATCTAATTTTTGTAAAAACTGAGTGCAGGGGAAACCTTGCCCTGCAGGCTACTTTGGGACCCTATTAAGCCAACACAAAAAATTCATAAAAATAAGCTAACCATGGGATTACAGAGCTTAGCTGGTGGACTTTAAGATGTGAAAGTTTTAAAGCTTCAATCCAACCACACAAATCACTAAAAATCTTGCACTTTTGGTATTTTTCAGCCCAATTGTGATTTTGACTCTTTCAATCTCTCATCTAAGTTGACTTTTGTTAGATTAAACCTACCTTAGATTCTTAAATGAGGTGTATTAGACTGAAATGGAGCTAAATTATCCTACCTTAACACTTTCTAAACCCAAGATGAGGATTTGGTATCAAAATTCCCAACAGTTAAATTGTTAATGGGATTCAAGGTGCATTTGACTTTTTGATGTAATGACCTACTGATTTTAAGTTTGTATAAGCCTAATACAACCTAAGCAATGTTTCTAAACTAACCAGTACCTATGAAACAGTGAATATACCAGCAAACTATAGTGAACCAAACACGCCTACTATTTTCAGTTTTGAGAATTAATGAAATAATTGGTTAAACAATTAATCCCAATCAACTAATTAGCTCAGATTACACTAAAATGGGTTTAAACAAGCACAAATAAACAGCTAGTAATAACAATCATAAAGAAATGCAAATGATGATAGAAATGTGGTTCAAAACCTACTTGATGTCCAAGCTATGATGTTACTGAGAACCAAGGAGCACAAGAACAAATACTATACACTCCCATGAGCTCTAAACCAACTCCATGACTGCTTCTGCTATCTCCATTCTTCAATTTCCTATTTTTTTGAATTTTAGCACTTTTTCTATTTTCTTTTTCTTTTCTGTTTTCTTGTTTCCTTATTTTGATTCAAAATAACTCAAGAGCATTTCAAAGACATTTTCTTACCAAATATAACAACATTCAAAGTTAATATAAGAAATCAATAATTTGAGGTGAAATTCGAATTTGCAACAAACTGAAATAGAACTTTGATTAACTTAAAAATTAGAAGTACAATACTAAATTTAAAAAGAAAACAGAAAGATAAACTAAGATTGGATGCCTTGAAGGCTTACAACAAGCTACTATTTATACTAAATGTCGACTAGGTCTAAACTTCTTCCTTGTGCTACTTCTGTGAGAGAAAACTATGAAAGGTTGATCCTTGTGCTTTCTTCAACAAATCCCAGCTGTTGGATTGAATTTTGAGTGATCCTAGCCATTCACCCAGTTTTGGCGCCACAAAGTCATTTGGATTGCCAGCGTGTCAAAGGTGGTAGGTATGGGTTTGTGAGTGGGGGGAGATGGTAGTGGGATTGGGGAATGGAGTGGAGAAGACAAATGATGAGGGTGATGGGAAGATGGTGATGGTTGTATTTGGAGGGGAGTGAGTTGCAGGTTCACGGGGTATTTTTGAAGTGAAAGAGATGGATGGTATTGGTCAAAGTTTGACCCAAGGGATTTATTTTTATTATTTGTAAAACAAAATGGGAGGAGTGGGCTAAGATGGATGTTGGGCCGGTTTGTGGTGGTGGGCTAGGTTTAGTTTAGGTTTTGATGATTAGATTTAGTACTAGTTTAGGATTTAGGGCCCAAGGACTAAACATGTAATTTCTGATTTTTCAAAGGACCACTTCTGCCATTTCTCTAAACTATCACCAAGTACCATTCTTGCCAAGTCACGAATTTCCAAGGTCCACTTTGTCAATTTTCTTTAATTTAAAACTCCCGGGGTCACTCTTGCCAAATTCCAAACTACAGGGACCAAACTTGTAACTTTTTGAAAACTTTTTACCCAAAGATCATTTGTGATTCATTTTGACTTTTAAAGAGCAAGGGTTGACTTTTCTTTGAAATAAATGCCCAAGGACTAGTTTTGTAAAACTTTGAAAGTTGGGGGACAGAAATTGCCAAATATGCAAATTTTTTTCGTTTTTCGTTTGTTTTTACTCGTTTTGCATCAAAAACATATAAAACACGATCTTTGGGATTTTCTTCGTATTTTGGTGCATTTTTTAGTGTTTTTAATCGTTTTGCAGTTCAGATTTGACTAAAAATGATGAGTATTTACACACTCATCAATCCCCCACACTAAACTATTGCTAGTCCCTAGCAATATTTTGGAGAAAAATTAATGGATTTGAAGTCTCTTTACCAAAAGCCATCACTTCTGGAGTAGCCGAATGTTTTGGGTTCAAGTAAGAATTATGGTCCATCCGATGACCATGTGATTTTTAGCAAACCACCAGCTTTCAACGGTTTTGATTTGTCTTTACCAGAAGCCGTTTGCTTCTGGACTAGCCAACTCTTGATGGAACAGTCAACATCTTGGTGAGTTGATTACCAATTATGGTTTTTCCACTGCCTTTACCACAAGCCATAATCTTGCGGGCTAGCCAACTCATTTACTATTGAGGATATGGGGAGTTGAGATACCATACAATTTTGGGCAAATTGCAAGCCATCAACGGGTTTAAGTTATCTTTACAAAGAGTCGTTTGCTCCTGGATTAGCCAATCCTTTTGTCGTTTAGACATGGCGGATTGATAACCACAAAATTTTTTGAAATAAAGTTAATTTTTTTTTTAATTTTGGCCAAAAACGGGGGTACTAGACGGTATAATTTGATAAAATTCGCTAGAATTTTCCCCTCCCCCACACTTAGAAGTGAATATTGTCCTCAATATTCAAAGTCCCGGCTATTATGCCGAATCCTTGAACGAAAGAAGATAATATTAGAAGCTAACTGTGGGAACGTCATTTTTCATTTTTCACTTTATTTATACAAACACACATTTTTTTTTTGAAGATATATACATTGCAAATAGCTGCAGGGGGTGGCCACTCCCCCACACTAGGGTGTTAGAAAGTAGAAAGAAATCAGAGACACGGGTGAAAACCCATGTTGTTGCTACTGTTTTTGTTTATCGAGTCGCTAGCTTGACTCGATCCCCGAATTTATTGGTCCATGGGGAAAGTTTGGAGGTCCGGGACAATTGGTGGCATGTCCCCTCCAAAATTATGTTTCAACCGATGCCCGTTTACTTTGAAATTTGGACCGTCGTTTTGAGGTAACTCGACGGTACCATAAGGAAAAACTTTGGCAACAGTGAAAGGTCCAGTCCAGCGGGTTTTAAGCTTACACGAAAATATTTTTAAACTAGAGTTAAAAAGAAGGACTCGGTCACCAACGTTGAAAACGCGGTTCTTGATTTTGGAGTCATGGATCTTCTTTGTTTTCTCTTTATAGATTAAAGAGTTTTCGTAAGCTTGATCACAAAGTTCATTAAGTTCGTTGAGTTGAACTTTCCTATGATCACCCGCAGACTTAAGATCGAAATTGGCATTCTTCAAAGCCCAATAAGCTTTGTGCTCAAGCTCAATCGGTAGATGACACGCTTTTCCATACACGAACTTATAAGGAGTACACCCGATGGGTGTTTTATAAGCCGTGCGAAAAGCCCATAGAGCGTCATCTAACTTGTCCGACCAAGAGGCACGGTTTTCGCCTACGGTTCTTTCAAGAATCCTTTTCAAACCACGGTTTGAAACCTCCACTTGCCCACTTGTTTGTGGGTGATAGGCGGTAGCAAGTCGGTGAGTGACACCATACTTGAGCATGACTTTTTGATGAGGCGAAAAATGATCCATTTTTAGGGGGTCATTTAAGCCAGAATTCGAATTTATTTGATCAAATATTACCCTAAATCGTTCCTTTTGTGATTTTAGGTACTTTGTAAGTGAATTCTGGAAAAGGAAGCATTTTGGACGTTTTTGGAGCATAAAAGTGAAGAAAACGACAAAGTCTTAATTTTCCTTGCTGGGAACAGTACCTGACGGCGTCAAGAGTATTTTCGTGACGGCGTCAAGAGTAAAAGTGGTGACGGTCCAGTAAGTTCATGACGGCGTCAAGCTAGGCCGTCACGTGTACCTGAAGGCGTCACCAAGGCCGTCACGTGTAAACTTGTCAAAACTTGCGCGCGGAGTAGCTGATATTGTTTTGGTCATAACTTTTGCATACGAACTCGGATTTAGGTGATTCAAAAGCCCACGCGAAGAGGACGAAGAGATCTACAATTTGGTGAAAAAGTGGTCTTGACGGCGTCAAGAGTAATGGGCTGACACCGTCACGAAGGGCCGACAGAAAACATGCCTATAAATATAACTTCATAACTTCACTTTTTGTAAGCCCTAAACCCTAAAGTCGATTCCTGGGTTTAGGTGGGTGTTTTTCCAGCAACTTAGAGGGTTTCAATCACTACATAAACATCATGTATTGGTTTGATGATTCTATCTCAACTATGTCTTTCATTATTCTCATTGATTATCCTTCTTTGATTATGATTTGCTAATTCACCTTGTGTCTACTTGTGATTATGTGAAACTTGTATATAATTGATTAGATCTCATTGATTTCTTGTTGATGTGTGTGTCTATCTCCATCAATTAAGGTGTGACAACTTCAATAGATCTAGTTGGTTTAGTTTATAATTCTTGTTTCCTATTGATTCTTGTTTTGATTGAATGATATATATGTTAGGCTTAAGAAAACTGGCAGATCTCCAAATGGTAACATGCTTGAACGTCTTAAGAAACATGAACCAACGCGCACTAGGTCTTTATTGGTTGTATTTAATGCATGAGCCACTGTTTACAATCCCTATAGTAGTGCTGGGCATGGTGTAGGAGGAGATAAGAGCTCATAGAATTGGGGAGTTATGTGTGTCACCCCATGAATGGTATTAAGGAATACAACCCGTCAATTAAAACAAGGTTACAATTCAATAGGTAGGATTGGATAGCTAGCAAGGAGTAACATATCATGGGTAGACATGCTTCACTTATCTTGTAGAACCTTAGTTTATTTTCTTGTTTATTAGATTAATTAGTAGCTTTTGGGTTAGTTGATTAGCAACTAATTCCGCTCACTCTCCCAATACCCGAGATTTTAACTTGCTTTTCATAAAATATAAAAACATAAAAAGAATCATCCCTCACCTTTAGACCTAGTTAGATTAATTTCAATCCTAACGACACTATTCCTAGCTGAACGATCAATCCCCCGGTACTTGTCACTATACTATACTACAACGATCAGGTACACTGCCTGGTGGGGGTTGTAAGCTTCTCGAGATCCCTCGAGAGGTAAAGCCTGTTGCGATTCCCACGCATCAAGTTTTTGGCGCCGCAGCCCGGGGAATAGTTATTGTTTAGGTTGAATTTGATTTTTATTAAGTCTACTCATTAGATTCCTTTTTAGTGAGATTTTTATTTTCTTTTTATTAGCTTTCTTGTAGTCTATCTTTTCTTTGTGCATTTGTTCGTAGAAACCTTTCCATTGACTCTTCCGTTCACCATTATGGAGAATGCGAATCCACCATACTACCGACCACGAAACCCATTCACTCCTAATGACATCTTGATATTCTAACAATATCGAGATGAACCTATTTATGATGCATGGACTCGTTTTAAAAATTTACTACGAATAGTCCCTCATCATGGTTTCAATCTATGGTACCTAAATCAAATCTTTTACTATAGTGTCCACCCGTATGACCAAAGGTACATTGACGATTTTACCAACGGGGACCTTAGGGAATTAAATGCTGAAGAAGCATGGGATGCCATAGAAGATTGTGCCCAATATTATTATAGAGTAGACAACCCGACAAACAACATCACAAATCAATCAATAACAAGTTTGAAGGAGCAAACAGGAAGTTTGTCTGGGGATGATTACTTAGGGATACCTGCGTGGTTTTCACCTAAAATCATAGTACAAAACAAACACATAGGTAATCTAGGTACAATGGAGGATGAGGTGGACAATCCAAGCCCACAAAGTACCCCACAAGTCCTACCATCATTTGAGGCACATACAACGCCCGTGACTTACCCTGAAGAAGTAGAAGAGACTATAGGAGCCCCAATTGAGGTAGAACCCTTGGACCAAGCACCACTAGAGGATATAGGTTTGAACACTTGTAGTGATAACCTTACTCCTAGTTCTAGGGAATTTCCTAATGTTGATGAACCGGAACCTCAACCTTTACACAACTTCCTATCCTTAGATTTATTTCTAGGAGACAAAAGAGGAACCGACCCACCCATCAACCTATATTATCCGGGTAGTTTTAGGATGAAGGAAGCCATTCACTCACCCCCTTCACCTCACGTGGCATATTTCCACCCTAAGGGTGTGTATCACTACTTCCACCCACACTTAATCCTAAGTGTAGGGAAAACCTCCCCTATTTCCATTAAATAAGGGTAGAGTCAGGCTCGTGACTCGAACAAAAACAAGCGCTTCTTGGGAGGCAACCCATGTTTTTAATTGTTTGATGTTTTTATTTTATTTGTTTGTTTGTGTCATATATGCTTAATCATAGTTGTTTAATTTTCATGTTTCGAATAATTTGTGAAAATGCTTTATTTTGTTTTTAACCTCGTCTTAATTGCATATAAAGGTATTTTACAAAAAGATAAGTGTAGGAAAATTTATATCTTGTTAAAAAGAACTAAATTCGAACATGAAAACTTCACAATTCATGATTAGCATATATTTTATCTTGTTTGTGTGTCAATAATTGTGGATATGTTTTATGAGTTCCTATTTGTAATTCATTTCACAAGTATCCTATCCTTTTGTTTCTTTGTCTTGTTTCTATTTCTAAGTCTGGAATTACATCTAGTTGTGATTTTTGTTCGGTTTGATGCTTTGGTTTTTGTGTTTGTTGATTACAGGACAAGAAGATGATTTATATTTCTGGAGGGAAGCTTTCAACGTTCGTCTTCTTGGAGGTAGATTTAACCATGTTGTCACATTATCCACGGTGAACGAATCAGGGGAGTATTAGTTTCTTTCATTCTTATTTATTTACTTTTACATCTTTTATCTAGAACATTGGGGACAATGTTCGGTTTAAGTGTAGGGAGGGTATATTAGAAACTATTACTCCACTTGGTTTTTGTTTTGTTTAATAGTGAATGTGTAATAAAACTGAGAGAAATATTTGTTAGGGCAATTTTAGCACCAAATTTAAAATTTTTTTGCAATATGTAGGAGTGAAACTTTAGTCTTAATAAGCGTCTCATGGATAGGAGTTGTATGACTAGCACAAAAACCATACCACTCAAAAATTTCCACCCCAAATATGTGAGGTTCGCCCTTAGATCTTTAGGAAAAAGCGTTCATTGTTGGTGCTTATGAGTGTACCGGTAGTATTTAGATTCTAGAACTTGTGATAGCGATGCATCCCGAGACCGCTAGTGAGACTACATTCGTGTAGTTAGGATTTACTATATGATAAGAGGCATTAGGATAACCCTTGTTCTACACCTGTAATATAATTACATTGACTTCATAGGTCAAGTAATTCTCCCACACCTTTGCGTTGTACTCATTTTTAGTACACGATACCCCTAGTACACCCCTCGGAGCCTATCTTTTCATTTCTAACTTTAAGCATTTTACTTAATGGGAGAATTTGTTTACAATCCACCCCAAATGTGCAACCAAATCGCCTTAGCCTTCCTTGTATGCGCTCATCTTTAGTGCATTATTGTTAATTGTTTAAACCCTTTGTTAGTTGTCTAATTGATTACATGGTTGCTAAGTCGAGTCATATCTTGTACATATTGTTTTGGGACAATTGGGACTCATGGGTAAAGTACTTGTGTTATGGAGTAATGGGGAAGAATATCATATATTACCCCCGTATGTGCGTTAATATTTAAAAGTACTCCAAGTGTTTTGATTATCTTGATTCGAGTCATTAGAATAGTTGATTGTAAAGTATGTAAAAGCTCAAGTGTAGGGAGGAAACGAGCTCCCTTTGATGTATTGTTTTGGATGGTAGAGTAAGAGTGTATGTTAAAAAAAAAAAAAAAAAAAAAAAAAAAAAATCGAAAAAAAAAGAAAAAGAAAAAAAAAGAAAAAAAAAATATAGAAAAAGAAAAGAGAAAAACATACGGGCTACCATCCGTTTCTTTTATTTATGTTTAAGTCAAATAGTGTCTTGAAAATCCAAAAAGAGTTGTGGTTAGTTTAAGTTGAGTCGAGTCTTGGCTTAGCAACGCCTCATTGTACATGTAGTTAACTAAGACAATTGACTTGCCACCAGTAAAATATCCGTTTATCCAACAAAACCGTGTTTTCCATATCCCCTACACCTAACGTTATAACCATTTAAAAGACCTCTTTGATAGTTTATCCTAGGTACTTACGCCATGTGGTGGAGGTTTGATCCTTTCCCAAGCCTATGGTAATCTATTTGCTATGACAGGTAGAGAGTGATATTTCTCCATTTCCCATTATGACATATAACTTTACAACACCCGAGAGATGAGAGTATCCAAATACTTAATGTGAGGTGCTAGTGTATAATTTCCGTGCTTGTTTTGATTAAAGTGGAACGATCATTTGTTGTAATTACTTTTATATTAGTGTTAAATGACCCCTAACTTGTATTTTGATTGGTGGAAAAGCTCATTTGCTTGAGGACAAGCAAATCCCAAGTGTAGGGATATATGATGAGGCGAAAAATGATCCATTTTTAGGGGGTCATTTAAGCCAGAATTCGAATTTATTTGATCAAATATTACCCTAAATCGTTCCTTTTGTGATTTTAGGTACTTTGTAAGTGAATTCTGGAAAAGGAAGCATTTTGGACGTTTTTGGAGCATAAAAGTGAAGAAAACGACAAAGTCTTAATTTTCCTTGCTGGGAACAGTACCTGACGGCGTCAAGAGTATTTTCGTGACGGCGTCAAGAGTAAAAGTGGTGACGGTCCAGTAAGTTCATGACGGCGTCAAGCTAGGCCGTCACGTGTACCTGAAGGCGTCACCAAGGCCGTCACGTGTAAACTTGTCAAAACTTGCGCGCGGAGTAGCTGATATTGTTTTGGTCATAACTTTTGCATACGAACTCGGATTTAGGTGATTCAAAAGCCCACGCGAAGAGGACGAAGAGATCTACAATTTGGTGAAAAAGTGGTCTTGACGGCGTCAAGAGTAATGGGCTGACACCGTCACGAAGGGCCGACAGAAAACATGCCTATAAATATAACTTCATAACTTCACTTTTTGTAAGCCCTAAACCCTAAAGTCGATTCCTGGGTTTAGGTGGGTGTTTTTCCAGCAACTTAGAGGGTTTCAATCACTACATAAACATCATGTATTGGTTTGATGATTCTATCTCAACTATGTCTTTCATTATTCTCATTGATTATCCTTCTTTGATTATGATTTGCTAATTCACCTTGTGTCTACTTGTGATTATGTGAAACTTGTATATAATTGATTAGATCTCATTGATTTCTTGTTGATGTGTGTGTCTATCTCCATCAATTAAGGTGTGACAACTTCAATAGATCTAGTTGGTTTAGTTTATAATTCTTGTTTCCTATTGATTCTTGTTTTGATTGAATGATATATATGTTAGGCTTAAGAAAACTGGCAGATCTCCAAATGGTAACATGCTTGAACGTCTTAAGAAACATGAACCAACGCGCACTAGGTCTTTATTGGTTGTATTTAATGCATGAGCCACTGTTTACAATCCCTATAGTAGTGCTGGGCATGGTGTAGGAGGAGATAAGAGCTCATAGAATTGGGGAGTTATGTGTGTCACCCCATGAATGGTATTAAGGAATACAACCCGTCAATTAAAACAAGGTTACAATTCAATAGGTAGGATTGGATAGCTAGCAAGGAGTAACATATCATGGGTAGACATGCTTCACTTATCTTGTAGAACCTTAGTTTATTTTCTTGTTTATTAGATTAATTAGTAGCTTTTGGGTTAGTTGATTAGCAACTAATTCCGCTCACTCTCCCAATACCCGAGATTTTAACTTGCTTTTCATAAAATATAAAAACATAAAAAGAATCATCCCTCACCTTTAGACCTAGTTAGATTAATTTCAATCCTAACGACACTATTCCTAGCTGAACGATCAATCCCCCGGTACTTGTCACTATACTATACTACAACGATCAGGTACACTGCCTGGTGGGGGTTGTAAGCTTCTCGAGATCCCTCGAGAGGTAAAGCCTGTTGCGATTCCCACGCATCACTTTTGCAAATTGTTCATTGCAAAAGTGAGTACCGCGATCACTAATGATAGCGCGGGGAGTTCCAAACCTAGAGAATAAAGATTTCAAAAATTTTACAACTACTCGGGTATCGTTGGTTGGGAGAGCTTTTGCTTCGACTCATTTTGATAAGTAGTCAACGGCCACGAGTATATACTTGTTCCCTCGTGAAGACGGGAACGGCCCCATAAAGTCTATGCTCCAAACATCAAAGATTTCACAAACTTGGATGACATTTTGTGGCATCTCATCCCGTTGTGTTATCTTTCCTTGACGTTGACACGAGTCGCAAGATTTGACTAGGTCATGGGGGTCTTTGTAAATGGAGGGCCAATAAAAACCGGATTCAAAAACTTTTCGAGCGGTGTAGTTTGGGCCATGATGTCCCCCGGTGGGTCCATTATGACAAGCCTTAAGGATTTCCATGGCCTCTTGGCCATGAACACACCTTCGAATAACCTGATCCGCACAGATTTTAAACAGATAGGGATCGTCCCAAAATTAATGATTCACATCTTTGAAAATTTTGCTCTTTTGGTGGGACGACATCCCTTTGACAACAAAATTCCCCGCATGGTAGTTTGCAAAGTCGGCAAACCATGGGGTACTAGAATCACCACGAGAGGAAATCACATTAAGTGTCTCGAGAGGAAACGTTTCATTTATTTCCTTTTTCTCAAGGACACCTTGATGAGGATTTTCTAATCGGGAAAGATGGTCAGCAGCGAGGTTCTCGGCTCCTTTTTTTTATCACGAATGATGATATCAAATTCTTGTAGGAAGAGAACCCAACGGAGCAATCTCGGCTTTGCGTCTTGCTTGGCAAAGAGATATTTGAGAGCCGAGTGATCCGTGAACACTATGCATTTAGTCAAGATCAAATATGGCCGAAACTTCTCAAACGCATACACCACGGCTAGTAATTCTTTTTCCGTTGTGGTGTAATGAGCTTGAGCTTCGGTCAAGGTTTTGCTTGCATAATGAATCGGCTGAAAATGTTTGGTTTTTCGTTGCCCCAAGACCGCACCTATTGCAAAGTCACTTGCATCACACATAAGTTCGAAAGGTAGGTCCCAATCGGGGGCAACTAGAATGGGTGCCTCGGTAAGCTTTTTCTTGAGAGTTTGAAAAGCTTCGATGCACTCATCAGAAAAGAAAAATGGAGTCTCTTTTTCAAGAAGTCGGGTCATAGGCCTAGCTATCTTCGAGAAATCTTGAATGAATCTACGATAGAAGCCGGCATGACCCAGGAAACTGCGAACACCTTTAACAGTAGTGGGAGGAGGAAGCTTAGCAATGACATCGATTTTAGCTTTATCAACCTCAATCCCACTCTTGGAAATCTTATGGCCAAGGACAATTCATTCCTTGACCATGAAATGACTTTTCTCCCAATTTAGACTAAGATTGGTGTCTTCACACCTTTGAAGCATTTTGTCTAAATTGGCGAGACATGATTCGAATGAATTCCCAACGACCGAAAAGTCATCCATGAAGACCTCCATTGTTTTCTCGATCATGTCGTGAAAAATGGCCATCATGCATCTTTGAAACGTGCCCGGAGCATTGCACAAGCCAAAAGGCATGCGTCGATAAGAAAATGTTCCATATGGACACGTGAAAGTCGTTTTTTCTTGATCTTGAGGATCGATGGGAATTTGGAAATAACCCAAAAAACTGTCGAGGAAACAATAGTATTCGTTTCCCGCCAATCTTTCGAGCATTTGATCCATGAAAGGTAATGGAAAGTGGTCTTTACGGGTGGCGTCGTTCAATTTTCGATAATCAATGCAAACGCGCCAACCCATTACCAATCGAGTAGGAATTAACTCATTATCATCATTTTTGACAACCGTTATGCCACCTTTCTTGGGCACACAATGAACGGGACTCACCCAAGGACTATCCGAAATAGGGTAAATCAAACCGGCATAAAGAAGTTTTATGACCTCTTGCTTGATAACCTCATGAATTTTAGGATTTACCCTTCTTTGTTGTTGAACCGCCGGTTTAAAGTCATCCTCCATCAAAATCTTGTGCATACAAAATTCCGGGTTAATACCCTTGATGTCGGAAAGTCTCCAAGCAATGGCTCGCTTGTGTGACTTTAAAACCTTGAGAAGAGCGGTTTTGTTTTTCTCATTCAAGTCTTTAGCAATTATGACGGGAAACTTATCGTCACCCTCCGAAAATGCGTACTCGAGAGGAGGCGGAAGTTCCTTGAGTTCGACCTCAGGAAAGTCATCAGTTTTTTCAACATCTTTGACTTCCATGTTATGAAGTTCTTTTGGAGGAAGAGATGATGGATCATCATTGAGCAACTTCTCAAATAGAAGTATGTCTTCCTCGGGATTGATAGAATCATGATCAACATGAGAATCACATGACAAACAAGCTTCAATTTCTTCCAAAATGAAGTCACCTCCCAAAAATGGAGTAAGAGAGGGGGGGGGGGGGAGACATCAATGGTAGAATTGATTGATACTTGCACATTTAACACTACTTCGAAATAATCATCGCATGCAAAATCGATGACATCAAGTTGGTAAATTTCTTCTCGTTCAAGTTCGAGAAGATCTTTTGAAGTGTTTTCAATGTTAATGACCAATTTTTCGTCACCAACTCTTAGAGTCATTTCACCATCGAAGACGTCAATTAATGCATGAGCCGTTTTTAAGAATGGTCTTCCCAAAATAAGGGGAACACGAGGATCGGCATCAAAATCAACGACTACGAAGTTGGCAGGAAAATGGAAGTTGCCAACCTTCACAAAGACATCTTCAGCAATACCCTTCGGAATCGTAACCGAACGGGTTGCTAATTCTAGAGTCATTCGTGTTGGTGTAAGCTCGGGAAGTGAAAGTTTTTGCCAAATAGAGAAAGGCATGAGATTTATGCTAGCGCCAAGATCGGCCAAGGCGAAGCACTCTTCTAGCTTTTGGAAATCACATGGAATGAGAAATTTTCCGGGGTCTCCTAATTTTTCGGGAAGTTTCTTTAGAACTTAGAAGCACCGCCGAACAATTCTCATTCAAACGAGTTTTGGTGAGTTCAAACAATTTCTCTTTGTTACTTAGAAGACTCTTGAAAGTGGAAGCAAACTTGGGCAATGATGAGTGTGTAAATACTCACCATTTTTATCGTATCTGAACTGCCAAAACATCTAAAAACACTCAGAAATGCATCAAAATACAGAAATTATTCCAGGAATTGTGTTTTATATGTTTTATATGCAAAATGTTTAAAAACAAATGAAAAACGAACAAAGTTTACATAATTGGCAGTTTCAGTCCTCCAAGTTTCAAAAATTGACAAAACTAGTCCCTGAAGGTTTAAAATGAAAGAAAAGTCAACCCAAGTCCTTTGGAATTCAAAAATTGTCAAAACAAGTCCTTGGGTGAAAAGTTTGAGAAAATTACACAATTGGTCCCTGCAGTTTGGAAAAGTACAAAAATGGTCCCTGGAGTTTTGAAATGTAAAAAATTATCAAAAATTGCCATTGTACTATTCACATATGTCAATTATGGTCCTTATATCAACTTGGGGAAATTGGCAGAAAAGGCCCCTCAACTTCAGAAAATTGCATTTATGGTCCTTGTTACAATTCCAATCCAAACGGGCCCTTGTTTTTATTATTACCCAAATCAATCCAAATCCAATAATAAAACACACCTTTGGCCCAATCCCCCCAAGCCCACCACACCAAACAGCCCACCCCCTTTTTGTATTATTTCAAATGGTCAGGATTGACCTTTGACCTCTCCACCTCCCAAACACACCCGTGACTCTTTCCACCCCCCCCCCCCCTTGCAAACTACTACCCTCATCATCACCACCCACTCAACACTCCTCCATCATCACCCCTATCCCCCCTCCTACACCCCTCCAAACACCCCAGTCCAAGATATCACCCTTGGCACCAATTATACAAACTAGGATCCAAAAAAGAGTTTTGGCGGCAAAAATCAACAAGTGTGTGGAAAACTAGAAGGGGGGTTGAATAGTTTTACGCCTTTTTAATTTTATTATGAAAACTTAGTTTATTTTTAAAACCTTGTTTGTTTTTAAAACTTTGATTCAATCTTATGTGAACTCAAATCTTTAACAATATGAACAACTATATCTAAGTATGAACAATAATAATATAAGCTAAGTATGTGTAATCAACACATGCACAATATAAACGACTATAGCTATATACGAGAGATAAGTAAGTAGTCGTTTATTTTATAATCCTTAGTTATATTTTGTATGAAAACTTTACTTGATCGAAATGATCAATTATATGTATGTTACCTTTTTAGTTTGATTGTAAAAACTTTGTTTTGTGAATGAAACTTTCATTTGATCTTTAAGTAAAATCAATACTAGCACTATATGAGCAAATATATATATATATATATATATATATATATATATATATATATATATATATATACGTCTACGTCTACAAAAGTAATAACGATATAAGCAAGATATGGAAAGATCTAACCGCGAGACAAAGGATTTATAGTGGTTCGGCTACAAGGACACCTTCCTTGCCCTACTCCACTTCTCGAGTCACCTACTCGAGAGTTTTCTTCACTATGTCAACAAGCTCTCTTATGGCGGAGAAAACCTTACACACCAATATACACACCACAACTTCGTCACAACTTATTCACACCTTCTACACAACTTCTTCACACCTAGTCACTACTTAATCACAACACTACTTCTTCACACCTATCTATCTTCACAACTATCTACTTCACAACAATCTTCTTCACAACTATCTACTTCCCAACTTCTCTACTTCCCAACTATCTACTACATACTCACTCTATCTACACACCTTGCTAATCTATCTTCTATCAAATATTCACAACTAGTTACACAAAGAAATAGATATAATGGATGATGCTCTAACAACTTGGATGTGGAGGTCACAACAAGTTATAATACTTCTTCTCTTGAAGGATTGAAGTATTCTTCTATTGCACTTGAAAGGTAGAGGTTTGGATCACTTTGAAACAAAGATTTATGTATGTATGATCAAAGGATTTTAGAGAATAGAAATGAGATCTAGAACAGAAAGTTTTGGGGTGCAAAAGGTGAGAAAAATCTGTGGAATGAACCAGTATTTATAAGGGGAAAAATACTGTTTGGGAGCGTGGCTGGTCCCATTAATTGGGTGCCGGTCCCCTTAATAATTAAGGGAACCGCCTAGTATAATTAAGGGTGCCGCCTAATAAAAAATATTTTTTCTTCAGATTTTTTTGTCTTTTTGTAGGGGAGGTTTTTCCTGAAGAATGTAGCCGTTTTTTGGGTTGAAATTTAAATTCAAACTATTTATTTTGAATAAAACATTTCTTATAAATACAAAATTGTTTAGTATAAGTTTAAAAATGTTTGACCCACTTTAATAAAATGTAAGGTTTGTAAAAATAAAAATTAGACGGGATGAAAGCTCCCCCTTGATGTGTGGTCCCCCTCGTTCGATGGCACCAAGGGATCGAGATATGGAATGCTCGCAAGAAAAATATTAGAAGCACAAGCATATATAGAAGAATATGCAATATACAAATAACAAGCATAGCAAACAAATATTAAGGATACATAACAATTAATTCAAAGAGATTATGTTAAATATCCTAATTTGCCAAAGAGAGCCATCGGACTTGCTTGTAACAAAAGGTTGGTTGATTCGTATTTGAAAGTGAAAATCATAAGCATATAGTATGCTTAGATGGTTGATGATGGAGTGTTTGGAATGAAGATGGTTGAGTTAAGGTAAGGTTGTTGGATTAATGGAGGTATATGTTTGGGTCATGAATGTTGGAGAGTTTGTAGCGGAAGAGGTTGATTAAGGTTTTGGATGTTGTTCAAGTGAGGGTATTGGATGTGATCTAGTGAGAAGATATTCAATCCAAGTGAAGTGCTCATTGAATGCAATGGTTTTTAGGAGAAAGATGCAACAAGGTCAATTGTTGACATGCTTCTCCAGTTGATTTATGTTGTGTGGTGATGAGGGTGATCTAGATGAAGGTGGATCCAAATTGCGTTGAGCAAGATGTAAGGCTAAAAGAGCACTAAGATCATGAGATTCTTTTAGCGCCTCAACGAACATTAAGTGTTCGGAGGAAGGTGATGGTGGTGGAGCATGATAGTTGTCTTGGGTGAGGGTTTGAACATGCAACATAGGAATGGCATGTGAAGTTGTAGGATGTGATGGTGATACTCTTGATGGTGGAGACATGTTTGAGCTTGGGTAATCATGAAAACATGATATGGGTCGAAGAGATGCTTCATGAGTGGATAGTGTTTTTGTTGAATGAGCAACATGTAAAGTGTTGGTAATGAGGTTGGGATTATTGTTTTGGGATTGTGCATGCTCTTCATAAGAAGGAGCATTAGTGGAAGCACAAATGGATGATTTGTTGTTAAATGGATCATTTGTGTGAGAGTGAGGTTTAGGTGTTGGTTGATTATGAATAACATCGCTTGAGTTGTGAAAAGATTATGAGGTTTGAGTGTAATGTTGAAGGATATGGGTGAGTAAAGGTTTTTGAAATGTAATGTTGGTGAGAAGGAGAGTGAGGTGTTAGGTATGTAATGTTGAAGACATAGGAGGAATTTGGTGTTGGATGTTTGACAACATCATTTGGTTTGACGGGCTTTTAATGGAAGTTAGACTTTCTTCTCCAAACGGGTTATTTGGTGGTTTTTGTTTAATGGGAGAGGTCATGAAGAGATGAGTATAGATTGAGAGGAATGAGAGTGTTTATAATGTATGATTGGTGGGATTAAGGATGTATAAATTTTGATAGAAGGTTTAGGATAAAATAGGTTTATGAATTTTGGGAAGTGTAGGATGAAATGGGCTAAAAAGTAGAAAAAAGAAACAACACCTTCGACCATCAGATGGCCGGTCCCCTTAATTGGAGGCCGGTCCCCTTAATAATTAAGGGGGCCGCCTTATGATTTAAGGGGGCCGCCTATCTGGTGATTCCCAGATTGCCAGAAAAGGGTTTTTGTTAGTGAATTGCAGAAAGGTTGTGTTTTTGGTTTCAAACAAGTCCAACTCTTTGAGGCAATTAAGCATATACTAATTATGTAGGCAATTATGTAGCCAAAGCATGTTAATCAAAGAGATTAAGTAAACAAGCAATTTCATCTAGCATGCAAACATACTCATCAAGCAAGTAAAATATAAGTGCTAGGAAACAATAAGCAACATCAAGTATTTCATAACTACATAACTAGGAGGATTAATCCTAATGTGTATCAATGTGCAATAAGTGGGTAGTTATGATAGCATGGATTTCTAGACTTGTTACAAACAAAGTTTTAATGAACAAACCATGGTCCTCTTGATTTGATTTAGTTCACTTATAAGTGTCATTTATATAAATATAGATGACAAATATGAGATCACCATGCATGATTTTAAAAGAGACGTTTTTAGCATTATTCAACAATGTTTGAAAGTAAGTTTTCACTTAGATGTGAGAGTTATTTGAATAAAATAGATTGGGTTTTTACTTCAAAATGTGTGAATGAACGGTAAAGAATATTTTCTCAATCTTTAGTTTTGATCAAAACAAAATTGTAGATATTGATAGTGAAACCACGTTATTTAAAAGTGGGATAGTTATTTGAAAAACTATTTTTCAAAATGTGAGGTTTTTGCATATTTTAAGAGATATTAGATTTTTGACAACAAATATCATAAATCAAATATTTTAAAAAATGTTTATTAAAGATCTCATGCTCAAGAGGATTGGTTAAGCCTATTATTATCTCATGCTATCGTTTTTACATATCCTATGATCCTAGGAAATGAAGACGATAATTTATATGTTAGATGCGAGAGTGTTGAATGGGGTATAACCTAACATCTATAGTTCCTTTGTTTTCGCACGCTTATCTAACTTAATGTCATAGTCTATGAGAGCTTGTTTCATACATAGTTTTCTTACGCGAGGGATCTAATCCTACTTCTATATTAACGATCGATCCACTTAACTCATTTCACTTCATCACCATGAGTTTGCTAATAGTGGATATAGAAGATTTCCATTTTCTATTTCGTTCGGCAATGAACAATTTTATCTTATTCCTAGGAGAGTCAACCAATGATGTTTCTAGGTTATAAGAATATAAGCTATTATGTACACATATATGTATAGCTAAGCATTAATCTAACTAATCATATATCTAAGCATGCAAATTATAGCGATGAACTTAAAAGAAACGCGTACCTTTTAGTCTTCAATGGAATATCTTCAAGCACTTCAAGTGACCATGTTGACTTATAGAAGTCATTTGTAGATGATATTCCAACTTCTTCCAAGATTGACAGCTTAGCCACTTGGTTCCCATTGTCTCATTGGTCCAAAGTTGTTTGGTCCAAACATACTCAACATTTGGCTAGGATGCATGTATGGTGGTAGTATTCCCCAAGGATTGTAACTTGGTTGATAATTCCACATTTGATGACTAATATTATTGTAGTTTTGTCTATTTTGGTTTCTTCTAGGTTGAGGTGTTTTAGATCGAGTATGAAGATTATTTGGTTTTCTCGGTGGTGGAGTTTTAGATCTTAATTTAAATTTAGAGGATCCTACTTCGGTCTTTAAGGATGGTTTATAAAAAGTTTTTACTTTTTCATCATTCGCAATGGGTATTTTTCTATCTTTTGTAAGTATATACTTAGGTTTTGATTCTAATGATTTTTGTTTACTAGATTCACATTCAAACTTTATACTTTTATTTTCACTAGTTGAAACATTAGTTGAGGTTAATCCTAGACCGGTTTTATCTCCCGAAGTTTCTTGAACACTTATTATTTTCTTAAGTGGGTTACTACTATTTTTAAACTTGTCAAGTTTGAAAATTTCATCTTTAAGTTTTTCGTTTTCATTATTAACCTCTATGCATGTTTTACATTCTATAAAAACTTCTTTTCCTTTTTTCAAATGTTGTAGTCTAATTTTTAATTCGAGTACTTCATTTTCTAATAGATTATTAATATGTTTTAGTGATTTATTTTTAGCTATAACCTTTTGACCTAATTTGCATAACCTATTATATTCACTATCTAGGTCTTTTTCATCTAATGATAAATTTTCGTCACTAAAGTATTCGGTTTCGGAACGTACCTCGCTTGATGTCTTAGCCATAAGACATTTCTCCTCATTTGTGATTTCTTTCTCATCGTCATCGCTATCACTCCAAGCTCCTCCAACAAACGTCTTTTGATTTTGATTTCTTGATATCATTGGACATTTTCCGATGAGATGATTTGGATCACCACATTTAAAGCACTTCCTATCACTTTTGCCATTTTTGTCATCTTTATTTCTTTGGTTTGCTTTCCTTTCATCATGCGGTTGTCTAACGAAACTTCCTCGCCTTTTGAAGAATTTCTTGAAGTCTCTTACGGCCATCGCATATTCTTTGTCATCACTTTCGGAGGTTAAGCTATCCTCGTTACTAGATTCCTTCCTAGCTTTCAACGCAATTGACTTGCTTTCCTCTCTTTTTCTATTGACCATCTCGGAGTCTTTCTTTATTATTGCTTCGTAGACTTTCAGGTTGCCGTTCAATTCATCAAGTTGAAGAGTTGACAAGTTCTTCGATTCTTCAATCGTCGTAACTCTAGCTCGCCATTTTGGATGAAGAGCCCTAAGAAATTTCCTAACAAAATTCTTACTAGAAAAATTCTCATCAAATGCTTTTAAACTTGTGATGATAGTGTTAAACCTAGCAAAAGCATTATCTATTGATTCCTCCTCCGGAATCGTAAATTGTTCATATTGTTGAACAAGAAAATCTATTTTGTTATCTTTAACTTGACTATTACCTTGGTGAGTGATTAGTAAAGAATCCCAAATTTCTTTTGCGGTTTTACACATAAAAATTCGTTCATATTCTTTGCGTGGTAACGCATTATAAATAACCATTTTAGCCTCATTATTTTTTGCTAGTTTCTTTTTCAAATCATCATTTTGTTTTTCAAAAGATACACTTTCATCCATTTTAGTTTCAAAATTATATTGAATAGGGGGAAAATCACCAAAGGTAATGACAAGCCAAAGATCAAGATCTTTTGATTTCACATAAGTTTCGAATCTATTTTTCCAAAAAAGAAAACCATCACTTTCAAATAGTGGTGGTCTTTGCATAGATTGCCCTTCTAAATATTTTTCTGATTCCATAGATCGATACAAGTTTTAAAATACAGTATATTTTAAAAATATTGTTTAACGTAGCTCTGATGCCAATTGTGGAAAACTAGAAGGGGGGGGGGTTGAATAGTTTTACGTCTTTTTAATTTTATTATGAAAACTAAGTTTAGTTTTAAAACCTTGTTTGCTTTTAAAACTTTGATTCAATCTTATGTGAACTCAAATCTTGAACAATATGAACAACTATATCTAAGTATGAACAATAATAATATAATCTAAGTATGTGAAATTAACACATGCACAATATAAACGACTATAGCTATATACGAGAGATAAGTAAGTAATCCTTTATTTTATAATCCTTAGTTATATTTTGTATGAAAACTTTACTTGATCGAAATGATCAATTATATGTATGTTACCTTTTTAGTTTGATTATAAAAACTTTGTTTTGTGAATGAAACTTTCGTTTGATCTTTAAGTAAAATCAATACTAGCACTATATATATATATATATATATATATATATATATATATATATATATATATATATATATATATATATATATATATATATATATATATATATATATATATATACATCTACGTCTACAAAAGTAATAACGATATAAGCAAGATAATAAGTAAGATATGGAAAGATCTAACCGCGAGACAAAGGATTTATAGTGGTTCAGCTACAAGGACACCTTCCTGGCCCTACTCCACTCCTCGAGTCACCTACTCGAGAGTTTTCTTCACTATGTCAACAAGCTCCCTTATGGCGGAGAAAACCTTACACACCAATATACACACCACAACTTCGTCACAACTTATTCACACCTTCTACACAACTTCTTCACATCTAGTCACTACTTAATCACAACACTACTTCTTCACACCTATCTATCTTCACAACTATCTACTTCACAACAATCTTCTTCACAACTATCTACTTCCCAACTTCTCTACTTCACAACTATCAACTACACACTCACTCTATCTACACACCTTGCTAATCTATCTTCTATCAAATATTCACAACTAGTTACACAAAGAAATAGATATAATGGATGATGCTCTAACAACTTAGATGTGGAGGTCACAACAAGTTGTAATACTTCTTCTCTTGAAGGATTGAAGTATTCTTCTCTTGCACTTGAAAGGTAGAGGTTTGGATCACTTTGAAACAAAGATTTATGTATGTATGATCAAAGGATTTTAGAGAATAGAAATGAGATCTAGAACAAAAAGTTTTGGGGTGCAAAAGGTGAGAAAAATCTGTGGAATGAACCAGTATTTATAAGGGAAAAAATACTGTTTGGGAGCGTGGCCGGTCCCCTTAATTGGGTGCCGGTCCCCTTAATAATTAAGGGGACTGCCTAGTATAATTAAGGGGGCCGCCTAATAAAAAATATTTTTTCTTCAGATTTTTTTGTCTTTTTGTGGGCGAGGTTTTTCCTGAAGAATGTAGCCGTTTTTTGGGTTGAAATTTGAATTCAAACTATTTATTTTGAATAAAACATTTCTTATAAATACAAAATTGTTTTGTATAAGTTTAAAAATGTTTGTCCAACTTTAATAAAATGTGAGGTTCGTAAAAATAAAAATTTCTTTGATTATAAAATGCATTAGACACTTTGTTTATTCATACCTTAAGTGATATGGATGCTAAAGCAAATATTTACGACTAAATACTTGTTTACGTCATAATTTGTAGTTCAATGAGTTTACGTTTTGTGATTATCAAAACGTATAGATATCGATATATGCTAATAATGTATTTAGGCATTATTTATATCAACAATCTCCCCCTTTTTGATGATTACAAAACCTAAACTCATTAAGTTTAAAAATTAATTTTTTTAGAAAAGTATTTAGTGAGTTTATATTCACTTCTCCCCCTTTTTGTAGAATCAAAAAGGTTATGCCGGCTAGCTTCATAAATGAAGTTAGACGGGATGAAAGCTCCCCCTTGATGTGTGGTCCCCCTCGTTCGATGGCACCAAGGGATCGAGATATGGAATGCTCACAAGAAAAATATTAGAAGCACAAGCATATATAGAAGAATATGCAATATACAAATAACAAGCATAGCAAACAAATACTAAGGATACATAACAATTAATTCAAAGAGATTATGTTAAATATCCTAATTTGCCAAAGAGAGCCATCGAACTTGCTTGTAACAAAAGGTTGGTTGATTCGTATTTGAAAGTGAAAATCATAAGCATATAGTATGCTTAGATGGCTGATGATGGAGTGTTTGGAATGAAGATGGTTGAGTTAGGGTAAGGTTGTTAGATTAATGGAGGTATATGTTTGGGTCATGAATGTTGGAGAGTTTGGTTGTGGAGAGTTTGTAGCGGAAGAGGTTGATTAAGGTTTTGGATGTTGTTCAAGTGAGGGTATTGGATGTGATCTAGTGAGAAGATATTCAATCCAAGTGAAGTGTTCATTGAATGCAATGGTTTTTAGGATAAAGATGCAACATGGTCAATTGTTGACATGCTTTTCAAGTTGATTTATGTTGTGTGGTGATGAGGGTGATCTAGATGAATGTGGATCCAAATTGCGTTGAGCAAGATGTAAGGCTAAAAGAGCACTAAGCTCATGGGATTCTTTTAGCGCCTCAACGAACATTAAGTGTTCGGAGGAAGATGATGGTGGTGGAGCATGATAGTTGTCTTGGGTGAGGGTTTGAACATGCAACATAGGAATGGCATGTGAAGTTGTAGGATGTGGTGGTGATACTCTTGGTGGTGGAGACATGTTTGAGCTTGGGTAATCATGAAAACATGATATGGGTGGAACAGATGCTTCATGAGTGGATGGTGTTTTTGTTGAATGAGCAACATGTAAAGTGTTGGTAATGAGGTTGGGATTATTGTTTTGGGATTGTGCATGCTCATCAACAAGTTCACTTTGAACCTTTGCTGTAAGCCCTTTTTCCCAAGCCTGCAATAAGCTCAATCCTTGAGTTTATTGCCTGTTTGTGGGCTTTTTTGAAAGCCCTCCTGGCAAGGTTTTGAGTTCCACCTTCACTTTGTACCCTGGGTTACCCCTGTGGGCCCCACAACTGACTGCAGTTGCCACAATTGGACCCTTTGGACTTTGTTACTTGGCACAAGTGCTTATTTGTTGGAATTGGATTAATTTAAGTGCCTAGCAGGGTGTTTTAGCTTATTACATTTCCCTTTCAGTAGTTAGTATCCTTGTTGTTAGCTCATAGCTTATTAACAGCTTCTTGGTCAAAAATCCATCTCATTTAAGCTTTAAGCTCACTGTTTGGCTTATTGATAAGCACAGGGCTTATTCCTGAGCCCCAAGAAAAGTTCCTTCACAAAAAGTTCCTATTTTTAGTGTTAAATTAGGTTTGTAAAAGAAAAGGTAAGAAAAACCAAAAATAAATAAAGTGATAGCTTCTATTTAAGCCCTTTTGGCTTATTTTCTGCTTATTTATAAGCATTTATCATTTTTAAATTTTTCTCAGCTTCCTTTTTAGTTAAAATAATTTTAGGAATTTTTTTAGATTTTTCCTTGGTCATTTAGTATTTTTTATAATTTAATTTAGTTTAAATTAATTAAATAATTAGCTTTAATTAATAATTAATAATTAAAAAGTAGAAAAAATAGGTTTTCTGTTTTAAAATTAGTTTATAATATTTTAGATTTTTCTAAATTTAATTTTCATTTTTCTAGTTAATTTTCATAATTAATTAATAATTAGTATAATTTAGTTAATTAAAAAGTAATTAATAATTAGTAATTAATTAATAGTAATTAATTAAATAGTGGTAAAAATAATTTTAATTTTCTAAAAATTTTCTTATAACATTAGGATTGTAAAAATATAATTTTCACATTCGTAGGACTTTATTTGCTCACGTTTCACTTTTTATTTTGCGCATTCGCGTTTATTTTAAACTCAAATGCGCATTTTTAGGTTTAACTCACGTTTTAGGATATCTGATCATCAGTAATAGTTATAATAGTGTTTCTAAGCCATTCTCAATCATAATCTCATAATTTAATCTTAATAATCAAATTCCTGATCCTCCTGTTAAATCACCCGATCACTTAAAACGTTTTTAAATACAATTGCTTACATCGCTGGGATGTTTGACTTGGTTGACCAATCACATTGGAAAACTTAGTTGACCGTTTAGGACCAATCAAACTTTGGCGCCGCTGCCGGGGAGGTAGTTGCGTATTCAAAACGTTTTTTAGAGATTAGTGATTTTTCATTCATCACTGTATAAACACCACCAACTTTTTGTAAATCTTAATCATAAAACAAAAACGTCATTAACACTTTTCCTAAAGTGTTAACAACACCAAAAAAATCAAAAACAAACAAAACAAATCGTTACGTTTTCTATATCGTGTTTCTTTTAAGGTGATTCTTAAAGAGATACGATTTTGGTAAACGAAACGATACCAAAAATATTGTCCAAAAGTTTTTAACCCATACACAAAAACCCAAAAACATTTGTCTTTTCTTGTGAATAATAAACTACATAAAAACAAACCGTCGCAAACCAAGGCAGAACACCTACCAACCGGGAGTGTGAACATAATAAGTTCCCAAACAAAAGATAAAAACTTGCTTTTGTATCCTTGTAAGTGGTGTACCTTTCTGAAAGAAGCCATTCATCTGTGATTATTGGTTTAAGTTCACTGTTGATTTGCCTCGATCTTGTTTTATTGAAATTTTGTGTTAGTGCATGCGCACTCGTTCACAATCGAAATGAAATCGTCAACTGATAAACGTAACTGAGTTACGTCCTATCGTTGAGGATCGAGTTCCGAAAATGGACGGTAATAAAGACCCACCCATCATAGATGATGCAGCTCCTGATCTCCGAACGATGGAGGAGTTGTGTCAACCCACAATGCTCGGAAGAGGCGGGCCCATTGCCCCTCTCAACATTGCTGCCACTGATTTTGGAATTAAGCATCACATGATACAACAAGTTCAGAATTCGTGCCAATTTCATGGCTTACCTGGTGACGATGCAAACAAGCATCTTGACAAATTTCTTACCGTAACCCAAAGCATGAAGCAGAATGGTGTCTCCGATGACGCCCTTCGTCTATCTCTTTTCCCCTATTCTTTAACCCATAATGCCACTGCATGGTTTGATCGACTTCCTAAGAATTCGATTCACACTTTTAAAGAAATGGTGACTAAATTTTTAGCCAAATACTTTCCACCATCCATGGTTACCAAGTTACGAAATGACATTAGTAACTTTCGTCAGCATCCCGATGAGTCTTTGTTTGAAGCATGGGAATGCTATAAGCTCTCAATTGATCGGTGTCCTAACCATAACATGCTACTCGTTACCCAAATAGATACTTTCTATAATGGGTTGACATTGAGACACCGGATATTCTCAATGCTGCTGCTGGTGGGACCTTTATGAAAAGGCGCCCCGAAGAGTGCTATGATCTCATTGAGAACATGACTGCCCACCATAATTTCTGGGATTCCTCAGCTGAGAGGGAAGAGTCATGTAAGTCTGTCACTCCAGCATCTTCTGAAATAGCGATCCTCACTAAAAAGATGGATGATTTCGCTACGGCTATGTTGAGGATGAACCAAAGTATCCAAAATCAACAAGTCCAAAATCAACAAGCCAAAGCCGTTAATCAAAGTTGTGAAACTTGTGGAGGTCCACATTCATATTTCGAGTGTCCAGCCACTAGTGGTTTCACTCAAGAGGACGTATATGCTGCTCAAGGTTCCTATATTTCGGGAGGTAATAACTACCAACCGCAAGGGGACCGCAATCTTCTAAGCTATCGTTCTAACAATTTCCTTGGACCTCCCGGATTCAATCAAAACCCTAATGTCCAAAACCGTAACCAGAACCAAAATCAGAATCGAACGAACCAAGGTTACCAAAACCAAGGAAATGTCAATCAGACCCAAAACCAAGGTTTCTATCATAACCAAAACCAAGGTTTCCAAAATCAAGGAAACTACAATCGAAACCAAGGTCAAAATAACTATCAGGGAAACAATTCTCATGGACATGGCAACCAACATCAGGGAAATTTTCAAAACCACGGTTCCCATCAAAATAACCGGGCCCAGAATTTTCCCAATCAAAATCAAGCCATCACTCCAACTACTCAGAATTACCCTAACCAAGCTCCTCCTAACCATACTCAAGCAATTGTTCCAACTGGTCCTTCACATGAGGAGTTGTTGAGACAATTCATGAAATCTCAGGAGGAAGTGAATAGGGTTATGATGACTCAGATCGCAGACCTTGTTAAAAAGTCTTTAAATGATCGACCCTCGGGCTCAGGTACTACTTTACCTAACAACACGATCGCTAATCCGAGGGGCGATGTTAAAGCGATCACAACGAGAAGTGGTGTTTCCTATGATGGACCCAAAGCTCCTACTACCTCTTCTTCTCCTCCCAAGGTAGTAGAAAGTGAGCCTGGGGTGACAAAGGACAAGATGCTATTTACTAGTCCACGAAGTACCGCACACGTCCATCCTCAGGTTGTACCAGAAACAGTGACAAAACCAGGAGTTGTCTTTGAACCACCAACAACTCCTGGAGAGAACCCTAAATCCAAAACTTCACTACCATATCCATCTCGGTTACAAGACCAGAAGCTTCGCGAAAAAGCCAATCATCAAATGGAAAAGTTTTTTCAAATTTTCCGAGATATTCATTTTGATATCAGTTTCGCGGATGCTCTCCTTTTGATGCCTAAATTCGCATCGACAATCAAAAATCTGTTGAACAATAAAGAGAAACTATTCGAAATGGCACGAACTCCACTCAAAGAAAACTGCTCTGCAGTTCTTTTGAAACAGCTTCCCGAGAAGCTAGGAGATCCGGGAAAGTTTCTCATTCCATGTGTTTTCCCCGGAATGGTTGAGTGCTTCGCCTTGGCCGATCTAGGTGCAAGCATCAACTTGATGCCTTATTCAATATGGAAAAAGCTCTCTCTTCCAGAACTTACCACCACCTGCATGACTCTCGAGCTTGCAGACCGCTCAACATCTCGTCCCCTCGGCATTGCCGAGGATGTATTTGTAAAGGTGGGAAACTTCCACTTTCCGGCAGATTTTGTGATTGTTGATTTCGATGCTGACCCACGAGTTCCTCTCATTCTTGGGAGAGGATTCTTAAGGACGGGTCGTGCGTTAATCGATGTGCACGAAGAGGAAATAACTCTTCGTGTTGGTAATGAAGCAGTAACGTTTAACCTCGATCAAACTTTGAGGAACTCCTCTAATTATGACGCCGAATCGGTTAACCGAATTGATGTCATTGATGTTGCGTCTGAGGAGTACTCTCAAGAACTTCTTGGTTACCTTCCGAGTGGCAGTCTCACTCCATCTTCTGAGCCTATCATATCCGACTCTTCCCCTTCTCTCACTCCTTTTGAGGGAAGTGACTTCCCTTTGGAAGAATTCGAGGCTTTTCTCGCCCAAGATAGTTCAATTTCGGGTAAATTTGATGAGGACTATCTTGATCCTGAGGGGGATTTTCTTTTGCTAGAAAAATGGTTAAACGAAGATCCATCTCCCCCTCTTCCTCCAAAAGTACTTCATAAAGAGGAAGTCAAAAATGTTGAAATAACTGATGACTTTCCTGTGGTTGAACTTAAGGACTTGTCGCCTCATCTTGAATATGCATTTCTGGAGGGTGATGATAAATTACCCGTCATAATTGCTAAAAATTTAAGTGTTGAGGAAAAGACTGCTCTCATAAAGGTTTTGAAGTCACATAAACAAGCAATTGCTTGGCGACTCTCCGACATCAAGGGCATTGACCCTGAATTTTGTACCCACAAGATTTTAATGGAGGATGACTTCAAACCAGCAGTCCAACAACAAAGAAGGGTGAATCCCAAAATTCATGAGGTCATCAAACAAGAAGTTTTAAAACTTCTTGATCCCGGATTGATTTACCCTATCTCGGACAGTCCTTGGGTTAGCCTAATACATTGTGTTCCAAAAAAGGGTGGCATTACTGTTGTTACAAACGAGGAGAATGAGTTGATTCCCACTCGATTGGTTACGGGTTGGCGTGTCTGCATTGACTATCGCAAGTTAAATGACGCCATCCGCAAAGACCATTTTCCTCTACCCTTTATGGATCAGATGCTCGAGAGATTAGCGGGGAATGAGTACTATTGCTTCCTCGATGGTTTCTCGGGTTACTTTCAGATTCCCATTGATCCGCAAGATCAGGAAAAGACCACTTTCATGTGCCCCTATGGAACTTTTTCTTATAAACGTGTGCCATTTGGTTTATGTAATGCTCCGGGCATGTTTCAAAGATGTATGATGGCCATATTTTCCGACATGATCGGGAAAACTATGGAGGTCTTTATGGACGATTTTTCGGTCATTGAGGATTCGTTTCAATCATGTCTCTCCCATTTAGACAACATGCTCAAACGTTGCGAAGATACAAAGTTATGTCTAAATTGGGAGAAGAGTCACTTTATGATCAAAGAGGGCATTGTCCTCGGCCATAAAATTTCAAATAATGGGATTGAGGTTGACAAAGCCAAAATCGATGTCATTGCAAAATTACCTCATCCCACTACTGTCAAAGGTATTAGGAACTTTTTGGGTCATGCCGGTTTCTATCGTAGGTTTATTCAAGATTTTTCCAAGATCGCCCGGCCTATGACCCATCTCCTCGAAAAGGATGCTCCTTTTATCTTCTCACCTGAGTGCGTAGAAGCTTTTGAAACTCTAAAGAAAAAGCTTACTGAGGCACCAATTCTTGTTGCCCCCGATTGGGACTTCCCTTTGAACTTATGTGTGATGCTTGTATCTGCTAGGTCTCAACTAGGCTTGCCCTCATTAGCTTGTTTCCTTAGCTTATTTTGTCATCAAACTTGTCCCTCCCCACTGCTTGTATCTGCTATTACACCAACAATAATCTGAGCTAGTGGAATCCATGATTGTGTTTGATTGTTGTTTTAAGAATTGTTGTAGTTGTTTAATTATGATTGCCTGAGTTTGTGATAGAGTGTATTTTCCTAGGTTTGTCCTTTTTAGCTTATTGGTCTCACTGCTTATTCAACAAGTTCACTTTGAACCTTTGTTGTAAGCCCTTTTTCCCAAGCCTGCAATAAGCTCAATCCTTGAGCTTATTGCCTATTTGTGGGCTTTTTGGAAAGCCCTCCTGGCAAGGTTTTGAGTTCCACCTTCACTTTGTACCCTGGGTTACCCCTGTGGGCCCCACAACTGGCTGCAGTTGCCACAATTGGACCCTTTGGACTTTGTTACTTGGCACAAGTGCTTATTTGTTGGAATTGGCTTAATTTAAGTGCCTAGCAGGTTGTTTTAGCTTATTACATTTCCCTTTCAGTAGTTAGTATCCTTGTTGTTAGCTCATAGCTTATTAACAGCTTCTTGGTTAAAAATCCATCTCATTTAAGCTTTAAGCTCACTGTTTGGCTTATTGATAAGCACAAGGCTTATTCCTGAGCCCCAAGAAAAGTTCCTTCACAAAAAGTTCCTATTTTTAGTGTTAAATTAGGTTTGTAAAAGAAAAAGTAAGAAAAACAAAAAATAAATAAAGTGATAGCTTCTATTTAAGCCCTTTTGGCTTATTTTCCGCTTATTTATAAGCATTTATCATTTTTAAATTTTTCTCAGCTTCCTTTTTAGTTAAAATAATTTTAGGAATTTTTTCAGATTTTTCCTTGGTCATTTAGTATTTTTTATAATTTAATTTAATTTAAATTAATTAAATAATTAGTTTTAATTAATAATTAATAATTAAAAAGTAGAAAAAATAGGTTTTCTGTTTTAAAATTAGTTTTATAATATTTTAGATTTTTCTAAATTTAATTTTTATTTTTCTAGTTAATTTTCATAATTAATTAATAATTAGTATAATTTAGTTAATTAAAAAGTAATTAATAATTAGTAATTAATTAATAGTAATTAATTAAATAGTGGTAAAAATAATTTTAATTTTCTAAAAATTTTCTTATAAAATTAGGATTGTAAAAATATAATTTTCACATTCGTAGGACTTTATTTGCTCACGTTTCACTTTTTATTTTGCGCTTTCGCGTTTATTTTAAACTCAAACGCGCATTTTTAGGTTTAAATCACGTTTTAGGATATCTGATCATTAGTAATAGTTATAATAGTGTTTCTAAGCCATTCTCAATCATAATCTCATAGTTTAATCATAATAATCAAATTCCTGATCCTCCTGTTAAATCACCCGATCACTTAAAACGTTTATAAATACAATTGCTTACCTCGCTGGGACATAACGACCCGGGAATACACTGTACTCCTTGGTTAGTTGGTCTGAGACGTTTGACTAGGTTGACCAATCACATTGGAAAACTTAGTTGACCGTTTAGGACCAATCAGGCATATAGAGAAGAGCATCCGCGAAACTAATGTCGAAGTGTAATTTTTGAAATATTTCAAGAAATTTCTTCATTTGATCATTAGTTTGTTCTAGGAGTCTTTGATCATTTAAACGCGAAGGATAAGGTATTGAAGCTTTTGGTTGAACAGGATTTTCCGAGGGTTCAAAAACAATTCCCGGTTTGGATTTGGTTTTTGGGACAACATGAGGTTGGACGTGTGCGGTACTTCATGGGCTAGTAATTTGCACTTTGTCCTTTGTGGCCTCATGTTCACGTTCCACTACCTTAGGAGGAGAAGTAGATGAGGTAGTAGGAATCGCGGGTCCATCATAAGAAACACCACTACGGGTTGTGATCGCCTTTACATCGCCCTTCGGGTTGGCGATCGTGTTGCTTGGTAGCGTTCCTGATCCCGAAGGTCGATCATTTAAAGACTTCTTTAGTTCAGAAATTTGACCGATCAATAGCCTGTTAGTTTCTTCTTGAGCTTTCATAAATTGTTTCAATAACTCATCAGTTGATGATGGGGTTTTAACAACGGCTTGATTTTGAGAAAAAATTTGAGCTCGGTTGTTTTGATTGAAACCTTGATTTTGAAAATTTCCATGGTTTTGATTACCATGAAAATTGTTTCCTTGATTGAAATTACCATAACCTTGGTTTCTATTCAAGTTTCCTTGATTTTGAGAACCCTGATTGTAATTTCCCCCTTGATTTTGAAATTGATTTATAGGGGCCTGAAATTGGTTTTGAACATTCGGATTTCTTTGTTGTTGATTTTGATTGAATCGATTTGGATTATTGGGTTGAGAAAAACCAGGTGGACCACTTTGATTGTTAGCACGGTAATTTGGTTCCATTTGAGGACGGTATTGGTTACCTCCTTGATTAGAACTACCGGCTATCGCATTAACTTCAAATGGATTGCCATCGGTGGCAGTACAATTGTAGTAAGCGTGCGGACCACCACAAGTAACACAAACGTCAACCTTTTTGACTTCAGCAGGTTGAGAAGAAACTTTCTTTGTTTTGGTGAGAACCAAAGCATGAATAGCTTCCGTGAGCTTTTCAAGCCTAGCATTGGTGCTAGATTGAGCCACGGGTGATGAGGAAGAAGGACCAACATTTACTTGGGAAACAACCGATTTGCTTCGTGGAATGCGGACCTTAGACTTATTTTCAATGATCATCAAAGCATCTTTGGTGGTTCGATTCAAGAAATTACCTCCCGCGGAGGCATTAAGAGAGTCTTGATCGACTTGGCTCACACCATTATAGAAAGTGTCGAGTTGCATTAACTTAGAGAAACCATGATGAGGACATTTACAAAGCATGTCCTTGTAACGATCCCATGCCTCACCGAATGATTCATCGAATTTCTGCATGAACTTCATGATCTCATTCTTGAGGGCGGTAGTTTTAGATGGAGGAAAGAACTCATTCACAAACTTCTTGACCAAATCTTCCCATGTTTCAATTGATTGAGGGGGTTGTTTGTCTAGCCAATTTTTGGCAGCCCCATCGAGGGAAAACGGGAAGAGAAGAAGTTTGATAGCTTCCTCAGGGACATTTTTGCATTTGATGATGGACGTGATTTTGTTGAACCATCGAATGTGATCTTGAGGATCGTCCCTCTCGAAACCATAGAATTGACGCGAGGTGACTAAGTTTATCAACCCCTTCTTAAGCTCGAAATTGTCAGCCACGATGGCTGGAATGATGATAGCATCTCCGTAACCCTCGATGGGTGCTTGGAGAAGCTCATTCATAGTGGGCTCAGCCGCCATGATGGGAATAGTACGAATCTCGGGTTCGACTATTCGATTGGTACGTCGTCGATTACGCCTTCTTCTTGGAATATTATTAAGCGATTGCAAAGGACTTGTTGACGTAGACGAATGCGTGCGCATGCACCACAAAAATATCAATTAAAACAATACCACTTTAACGACAAGGGAACTTAAACCAATAATCAAGAACGCAAGGTTGACCTTTAAGGATAAACGTACAAGGAGCGGGAGAAAAGAATGGATTTCTCACTAGGGCGAAGTTCGTTGGATCGCCCTATACCGTTTCGACTCCTCTTAGTGTATGCTTATCGATTAAAGGTTTTCCAAAACGCAAGTGATACAAAGGCAAGTTTTGATCTTTGGTTTGAGAACTTATTATGGTCACACCCCCAGTTGGTATGTGTTCTGCCTTTGTTTGCGGTGGTAAGATTTTAATGTTGTAATTATTAAACAAAGAAACGGGAAAATCTTTTTGTGTTTTTCTTAACTTTTATAGATATAATACATATATTAGAAACAAAAGAAAAATATTTTTGGTTTTTTTATAAGTTTTATAAAAGCGTAACTTTTTGCGAAGGTTCTACAAGACTAATCGTCTAAACCTTATCGAGAATTTCGACACACAGCCTCCCCAACAGCGGCGCCATTTGATTCATTGCGTTTTGGTGTGTGCAAACAACAATTATCAAAATATCAACAAACGTGAAGTCTAATTTATCGTGAGACAAATAGACGTGAAGTAATACGAGTAAACCTTTTAGGAAAAAGATTACCTCGCAAAACTTGTGAAAGTGATATTTAAATTGTGAGACCGGAAAGTGATTTCCCGGGTCGTACCCCAACGAGGTGTGAATGGAAAGTTTCGAATGAGATTGGAATTAAAATCTTGTATGATTGGGAAGGTTATTTGGTGTTACGATACGTTAAGTTAACGAAAATTGAAAATTAACGAGCGAAAGTGAAAATAATTTAACCTAAGATAACTAACAAACTAGAAAAACCTAAAACACTATGGTAAAACATAATTAGGTATCGAGAATCCTAAAACGCAACTTAATTTAAAAACGTGACGTTTATTTAAAAATAAACGTCAACGCGTAAAATAAAATGTAAAAGTTAAGATAAAAATGTCCTACGGGTTTACGAATAATTGTATAACGTACTACAAGACGAAAGAAATTTTTAGGAAAAAGAAAATTAATTTTCCAATGAAAATTCTATTTATTACGGATTAAAAACTAATTAATACTAATTAAATTATAATAAATACCAAAACTATTTCTAAAATTCTAAAATTTTTTTAATAAATACTATAAGCAATAACTAATCTAAGAAAATTATAAGGATATAGGGGTACAGTTTAACAATAATCGAAGAATAAGCAAATAAGTTGGGAGGGCTTAATAAACCAAACTGAGCAAAGAAGGGTTTTGAATTAGATTATGCAATGTTTCACTGAAAAAGACCCAAGGGCACGTTGGTTGTGGTGTGATATGTTGGGTGTGTTTAGATGGGAGCCAAGGGACACAGGTTCGAATCCTGCACTTGGCTTTTTGCAAAACTAATTTTTTTTATTCTTTTCTTTCCTTCTTTTTGACAGAAATAAACTCCCACAAACACAACCTTAAATGAAAAACTCACTTTTCCTTTTTGAAATCAGATAACAACAAATATGGTGGTTATTTTTCTCTTTCAAAACTGATTCATCATGAACATTACAGAGTTTTACTTATTTTCTTTTATTCGACTGCCAGCCAATATCTTGGGTTTAAATAAACTTAAGTACTCAAACAGACAACAACAACAACATCTATGAACCTCACTAAGATCAACAACAAACAACAAACAATGCCTAACAATCTCAGATCAACCAACAGTAACAACAAAAAAAATAGCAGCAGACCACAAACATTAAGACAAAAGAAGGCCTGAAAATAAGCAACAAATGAGCATTTATTGGGTAACTAACTTCTAAACTCCAATAACTACCTAAAGGGGATTCTAAAAACAACAATAAGCAAGTCCTAACAACTACAAATCAGTAACCTAGCTCCAATCTAATTTTTGTAAAAACTGAGTGCAGGGGAAACCTTGCCCTGCAGGCTACTTTGGGACCCTATTAAGCCAACACAAAAAATTCATAAAAATAAGCTAACCATGGGATTACAGAGCTTAGCTGGTGGACTTTAAGATGTGAAAGTTTTAAAGCTTCAATCCAACCACACAAATCACTAAAAATCTTGCACTTTTGGTATTTTTCTGCCCAATTGTGATTTTGACTATTTCAATCTCTCATCTAAGTTGACTTTTGTTAGATTAAACCTACCTTAGATTCTTAAATGAGGTGTATTAGACTGAAATGGAGCTAAATTATCCTACCTTAACACTTTCTAAAACCAAGATGAGGATTTGGTATCAAAATTCCCAACAGTTAAACTGTTAATGGGATTCAAGGTGCATTTGACTTTTTGATGTAATGACCTACTGATTTTAAGTTTGTATAAGCCTAATACAACCTAAGCAATGTTTCTAAACTAACCAGTACCTCTGAAACAGTGAATATACCAGCAAACTTCAATGAACCAAACACCCCTACTATTTTCAGTTTTGAGAATTAATGAAATAATTGGGTAAACAATTAATCCCAATCAACTAATTAGCTCAGATTACACTAAAATGGGTTGAAACAAGCACAAATAAACAGCTAGTAATAACAATCATAAAGAAATGGAAATGATGATAGAAATGTGGTTCAAAACCTACTTGATGTCCAACCTATGATGTTACTAAGAACCAAGGAGCACAAGAACAAATCCTATACACTCCCATGAGCTCTAAACCAACTCCATGACTGCTTCTGCTATCTCCATTCTTCAATTTCCTATTTTTTTTTTTGAATTTTAGCACTTTTTCTATTTTCTTTTTCTTTTCTGTTTTCTTGTTTCCTTTTTTTTTGATTCAAAACAACTCAAGAGCATTTCAAAGACATTTTCTTACCAAATATAACAACATTCAAAGTTAATATAAGAAATCAATAATTTGAGGTGAAATTTGAATTTGCAACAAACTGAAATAGAACTTTGAAAAATTAGAAGTACAATACTAAATTTAAAGAGAAAACAGAAAGATCAACTAAGATTGGATGCCTTGAAGGCTTACAACAAGCTACTATTTATACTAAATGTCGACTAGGTCTAAACTTCTTCCTTGTGCTACTTCTGTGAGAGAAAACTATGAAAGGTTGATCCTTGTGCTTTCTTCAACAAATCCCAGCTGTTGGATTGAATTTTGAGTGATCCTAGCCATTCACCCAGTTTTGGCGCCACAAAGTCATTTGGATTGCCAGCGTGTCAAAGGTGGTAGGTATGGGTTTGTGAGTGGGGGAGATGGTAGTGGGATTGGGGAATGGAGTGGAGAAGACAAATGATGAGGGTGATGGGAAGATGGTGATGGTTGTATTTGGAGGGGAGTGAGTTGCAGGTTCACGGGGTATTTTTGAAGTGAAAGAGATGGATGGTATTGGTCAAAGTTTGACCCAAGGGATTTATTTTTATTATTTGTAAAACAAAATGGGAGGAGTGGACTAAGATGGATGTTGGGCCGGTTTGTGGTGGTGGGCTAGGTTTAGTTTAGGTTTTGATGATTAGATTTAGTACTAGTTTAGGATTTAGGGCCCAAGGACTAAACATGTAATTTCTGATTTTTCAAAGGACCACTTCTGCCATTTCTCTAAACTATCACCAAGTACCATTCTTGCCAAGTCACGAATTTCCAAGGTCCACTTTGTCATTTTTCTTTAATTTAAAACTCCCGGGGTCACTCTTGCCAAATTCCAAACTACAGGGACCAAACTTGTAACTTTTTAAAAACTTTTTACCCAAAGATAATTTGTGATTCATTTTGACTTTTAAAGAGCAAGGGTTGACTTTTCTTTGAAATAAATGCCCAGGGACTAGTTTTGTAAAACTTTGAAAGTTGGGGGGACTGAAACTGCCAAATATGCAAATTTTGTTCGTTTTTCGTTTGTTTTTACTCGTTTTGCATCAGAAACATATAAAACACGATCTTTGGGATTTTCTTCGTATTTTGGTGCGTTTTTTTAGTGTTTTTAACCGTTTTTGCAGTTCAGATTTGACTAAAAATGATGAGTATTTACACACTCATCACTGCACGTTCTTCAGATGCTTTCTTTTCCTCCTCAGTCTCCTCACCTAAGAGATTCACATTGTTGTCATAATCCACTGCGCCTGAATTAGAAAGAAAAGTTGTCACTAAATATGATAACAATACATAATTTTGTTATAATGAGAGTGATATAGTTCCTTACAAATGACGGTGTTAAAATAGAAACAACGTAATCAAGACGTATAACGGAGGAAAACAGTTATGTCATAATTCAAATTTAGAGAAAAATATTTTCCTATGTACAATGAACATATTTCTAGTTGGCAAGTCATACAACCTATTTGACGTACAACTAATTCAATCATAATCAAACTCTTGCATCATAATATTATCGACCTTTACAATTTCCTTAATCCAAAAAGAGAATTCTAAATAACACATTGTTGTGGGATGTTTTTGGGCTTATGTGTTTTCGGCTTATGTTTCATAAGCTCATTTAATTGGTTTATTTTGAAACTTATGAGCTTATAAGGTTACTTCACCACAATAAGCTTATAGAAAGCTCAAGTTTCAAAATGAGTCGTAAAAATGTGCTTATGGAGCGAAGGTTACTTCACCACAATAAGCTTATATAAAGCTTAAGTTTCAAAATGAGTCGGAGAAATGTGCTTATGTAGCATAGGCTAAACCCTCATAAGCTCATAAGCCCAAAAATAGGGTTAAACAAACACCCCGCAAAATCATGTTAAACATGTCAACTATCTCATTCATCATCATACACATTTCGATATCATCGGTAAACGAAATTAATTCAAACACCACCTGAGATTTGTGGTCTCTGATCATCACAAAGTTGGAAACAAACAACTCAACAGATTAGCTGCAAAGATTATCAGCAAGACAACCTGCAAAACAAATCAAGAAAATCCCCAAATTAATAAAACCCTAATTTGAAATAAAGATTTAAATTAAACAAATATCTAAATTACATCATGAATTAACCCAAAGTAAATAATAATCAAGCATAAAGAGCAAAAAGAAGTTCCATACATTCGATTTACAGAAATCAAACAAAAAAAAAGTACCTGTTCGTTTCTTTCATGAATGATTAATTACTTCCGACAACAACAAAAATCCAGCGGACACAACCTCTTATAAATTTTGAACGAAGTAATTTCCGGTGGCCAAGATTGGGGTAACCGGAATTTGGTGTGTGTGTGTATGTTAATCGTTGGCATGAGAAAGAGGAGGGATGGTTATGTGTAGAGATGAAAAAGAGATGTGTCTGGATTGTTCTTTAGATAACAATCGTGAAAGGTATGTGTGGAGAAAGGAAGAAATATCTAGAAGGGGAAAACGGGACGGGAACGGTGATAAAAACGGATGAACAGTGGTTCGCACAGTGATTTTTGGGGAAGCAACCAATAGGAAGACACCATTTTGAACGGGGCAATTCCCATCTTTAGTGTATATATATATATATATATATATATATATATATATATATATATATATATATAATTATGAGTCGTTTTGGTAAACATACCGATCGTATTTGTGCTTATCATTTTGGCCCTTATATGTGTTCAATCGACTATGGTGATTTTGATTATTTATTTATTTATTTTTTCTTTATTTATTTATTTATTTATTTATTTATTTATTTTTCCATAAAACTGACTTGAAGGGTAAACTTTTTATACAACTAGTGTGTATTCGATCTTAAATGATTTATATAACATTAATAGGGCCTCAATGTTGATGCATGCGTTCTTTTTAACCCTAATTTGTAAAACATTTTATAAGGGCATCCACTATGATGAACCTTTTAAAAGGTTTATAAAATTGACACCTCATGAAATGTTATTAATTTACAAACATTTTCATACTATAAACTTATTCTCACTATAGATAAATCTTTTAATAGGTTTATAAAATTGTCAACTTATACAATGCATTAATTTATAAAACCTCTTTAAAATCCTAGACCTTTTCATGCCACCTAGACTTGAAATGGTTCCTCACTATGGTACATAAATTTTTAAACCTCTTCATGATTTCTTGAACCTATTCTTAAACCATCATAGTGGATGCCCTAAGCTTTGTGTCAATGTTGATTGTACATTGTTGAAGTAAAAATATGTTCCTCCGACTTATCTTGTGAAGAGTTCTCGGGTTGAGAGAGATCCGAGAGACCTGCGAAGAATAAAGCACACGTTAGCCTCGCCCCGGATGTTATCCCAGGACCAAGCTCCGATGTGAGAATAAGTATAGGTCGGTATAGTAATAAATGTGAGTTAGTTACATAATAAATGGGATTCGGGGTATTTATAATATCTAACCTTGTTACCTTTTGCAGACCTAGGTCTGGCCTAGTTAGTATGTGTCAGGAGCAAGTACAATTCTCACGTGTCATAGGAAGATGTCCTTTCGTCACGCGTTCGACCATATACGTCCCCTTCGGCACGTACCGTCCGGACACATACGTCAACATACATATACAATTCGCCTGTCATGTGTTTCATATATTAAATCTTCAATTAACAACTCTACCATCGAAACATGAAAAGTTACTGTAGATGTATTTCTTACCAATATGTTGCGAAAAACCAATCATATGTCAAAACTACATTACGAAATGTCTTATACGATTTTAGCACCACAGGCCAAGGGATGCCAACGGGGAGAGGAATATCGGGGATCGTATTTACCATCTCATTCTTGTTTCTCACTCTCATCCCCCATCCCCATCGGAGAATAGTTTTGCATCCCCATCCCCATCGGGATCGATGATCTGCACAAGGATTCGGGGATTTTCGCCCCTTATGAATTAAGCATAAAAATTACAAAATAACCAAAAATATAAAGACTTGACATATAAAATGTCTCAAAAAACATACATTGTAGATAATTGGATTAATTAAAACGTCATTCAACTTTAAAGCATTGTATATATTGAAACATCACATATAATATAAAATAGAGTGCATCGAATGAGTGTATCCAGACAAAATATTAGTTGGATAATACGTAGTTAGTGCTTAATATTTTAAATATTTGATGATTTTGATCAATTAAATGTCACATACACATAAAAATATATTTCGAGTATAATATTTGTCAATACTCACAACCATATACATATACAAGTACATTTAGTATTAATATTCACATAATTTATACATAAAGTTCGGGTTTGGGATCGGGGATACTATCCTCATCCCCGCTCCATCACCGGTTTAATAATTCGAGAAGTCGCCGTCCCCATTCCCATACCTGGTCAACTCGGGGATTCCTAAGTCAACTCAGGTTGGTGATCGGATCCCCGTCAGGTACGGATTTTTTTATTTTTTTTATTTTTTTTTATTTTTTTATTTTTTGGCATCCCATAGTGATGCTAAAATTTGAGAAGGCATGACCCGTTAATATGGTGTTTCGGACTAATAAACGAGTTTGATCTTATTACAACGCAAAAGTGTGTCAACGTTGAAGTCAAGATAAGGGTGGGGGGAGTGCATCACTCACTCCTCTCCCCTTCACTCACTCACAACCAATCCTCTTGCGCCACATCATCTCCCACTTTTTTCTTCACTCACTTCATTTTTGGAGGCGGTATCTTCACTCACTTTTTTTTTTTTTTTTTTTTTTTTTTTTTTTTTTTAAATTCTATTAAAATTTATTTAAAAACTAAAATTTCATTAAAATAAATAAACATTACATAATAATATTAAAAAACATAAAATAACATTACATAATACTAAAAAACTAAACTTCATCGGCTTCATCGTCCACCTCGAGGTATGGTAATTGTTGAGCGTGAATATGCTCCATAAGATCAAATCGGAGACGAAAATGTGTGTTCTCATGTCGTATCTCGTCTAAGGCTTCGTCGTCAAACACCGGTTCGATCGGAGGATCCCGAATATGAACGGGGGATATTGCGTTACCAGAGTCATGTAGAATCATGTTGTGCAATATCACACATGTATAAACCATTTTACTAATTCTGGCTACTGTGTACGGCCGTAAGGGTCGTCTCAGTACACCCCATCTTTGCTTGAGAACACCAAATGCCCGTTCAACATCCTTTCGAGCCGACTCTTGTAGTTTTTTGAACTTTCTCTCTTGTGGGTCGGTAGGAAATTTGAACGCTTTAACAAAAGTAGACCATGAAGGATATATGCCATCACAAAGATAGTAGCCACGCTTGTATGTATGGCCATTCACAACAAATGGGCACTTAGGTGCCGTACCATTACGCTCGGTGAGGAATAGCGGAGATTGCATCACAACATTAATATCATTGTTTGAACCCGGCGGTCCAAAGAACGAGTGCCATATCCACAAATCTTGAGACGCCACTGCCTCCATCATAATCGTGGGGTATCGATGATCACCCATTTTATATTGACCCCTCAATTCGATTGGACAATTCCTCCAATTGAAATGTGTGCAATCTAGGCTACCGATCATACCCGGAATGTGATGTCGAGCTTCGTGTGCTTCATACAAACATGCAATATCATGGCTTGTTGGCCTACGTAGATAATCTCGACCGTATATCTGAATAATAGCATCACAAAAAAATTGAAGGATTTCACGTGACGTTCTTTTAGCCATTTGTAAATATTCGTCAAACTCATCCAGTGGATTACCGGTTGCGAGTTGCTTAACGACAGACGCACATTTTTGTATGGCTGTGAAACTTTTTTTTTTGTCTAGCATCATAACCTTCCTGAAAATACTCGAATCTAGCCTCAATAGCATGTGTGATTTTCAAAAATAAACTTTTAGGCATACGATACCTATCTTCAAACACTTGCTCGTTGTATCTTGGTTCTTCACAAAAATAATCACGATGCAATCTTTCTGTAGCGCTGACCTGATCACGTTTCACTGACGTACGTGTCGACCTTGCCGTATCTTCCTCCTCATCTGCGTCAATCGCGTTAGCAAAAAACTCGAGACTACTATCATTAGACCACTCAAACGGCTCGTCTAACAATAGCGTCGACCCAATTCTTCTAGGCTCCATATATATATATATATATATATATATATATATATATATATATATATATATATATATATTTTGTATCGATGAGTTTTTTTTTTTTTTTTTTTTTGCTTTGTTCTTCCTCCTCCCAACGTCTATGTATTTAAAGAAAAAAAAAAGAGTTGTTATAGCCCCGCTCCTCCTCCCCAACGTCTCTTTTCCTCCTCCCCGCACGCGTGAAATTTTCCCGAAATTTGCCTCCCCGTGCGGGGTTCCCCGTGAGGCGACGGTGTTCCCGTGCGGGGTTCCACCCTCCCCGCAGGCTTCACTCACCCACTCCCTCTCCTCTAAGTGCATGTGTTCAAACTTCAAACTACACAGATCAATATACATCCAAAATTGACAAGTAGTGCGACAAATAGCTATGGTTTTTGTATAAATTTCATTTGTCTCCTAGTTTTTGTTGTTCTATCACCAATCATTGTTTTGTAGTTTTGTTAGTTGTTTTTGCTTGTAAAAGTATTGATTGAACTATTTTAAAACGAACATTTTTTCAACTAAAAATAAATACTTGGACAAAATATTTGATGATAATGACTTTCACAAGTGCATCAACTTTGTGCAAACCGAGTTAGAAATATGGCACACAAGAAAGTTCAGGGATTTTGCAAGGATCTCGATTTATACAAACCAAACACTCAGGGTGTCTCAATTCTGCCAAAAACAAGAGGTAGTAATTATGCCATTTACGCTACTAGATATACGATTATGAGTCGATAATTCATATCATAAAATCTTGAGAGTGAGTTAGAGCAGTTACATTAGTAACGCACGAGGTGCGTTATTTGGCTTTTAACGTGCGTTATTCGTACGTGATTATTGTGTATGGTCGCGTTAATGGTGCATTAACACGCCGGGTTATTCCATTAACCCGGCGTTAAAGTGATTTTCTTAAAAAAAAAAAAAAAAAAAAAAAAACTTTTTTTGTCACTTTTGGCCTCTCTAAAATTTATAACATTTTGAATATAAGTTAATGCAAATTGCAAAACAACCCCCTTAGTTCAAATTCAAATTCAAGATTACACGATACGCAACATTACAACAATACGAAAAAGAAATACACACGAAATAGGAAAGAAATAAACACGATACGGAAATTGTTAACATAAAACACCACTACTCATCGTCTCTGTCCCATGCCAACGTGTTTCTCAGAGCGAACCACACATGTTGATATTTAATCCCTCTCCCATAGCGTTCATAGTAAATTCGGTTTGCATTGCTGAGACGACAAGGGTCTTCACTTGTACGCAGCAACTCTTTGTAAATAGTATTATAGTTACGACATTTAAGGTTCATTCTATTCCATAGAGCCGTAATACTATTTTTATTACGGTTCTGACCATCAGTCTGATTGTTGAACCTTTGTGTAACTGCATTCCAAAAAGAACGTTCATTCACAAGTTCTTCAGAATCGTGAACTTCAAGCCATACGGTTGCTAGCAAGTATTCTTCTTCCATTGACCAACGATTAGCCATTGTGAAATTCTTTAGGAGTTTGTGAAAAATACTATTGTATGGTGTGTTATTTATAGGGGATGATAGAATTTTCAAATTTGAAATTTATAATTCAAATTTGAAAACCGAGCGGGATAAAAATCAAATTTCAAAATTCAAATTTGAAAACCGAGCGGGATCTTTCAAACATTTAAAATTCAAAAGTTCATGGCCGGATTGTTTTAAATGTTTAAAATTCAAATCAATGGGCGGGATTTATGAGCTTATTTAAGACTCATTCACAGCTCATTATTGCTCACACATAATTCTCTCACAAATCATACATAATTCACAAACAATTCTCTCAAAACAATGTCTCATAACAATACTCCAGATAACGACTCAGTTTACAACACCCCACCCGAAGATCTTTTCCCGGTTTTCCCATACGACAATGAAGCACAAAACAATCATCCACAAGATTTGTTTCCCATCTTCCAATATGACAATCCACCACAGAATACTCCACCGGAGTTTCTTTTCCTACCGGTAAACAATCCACCAGCAAACAATCCACCCCACTACAATCCACCGGCAAACCTTCCACCTGCATTGACTGATGAAGAACTGTTCTTGCAAGATATGCAAGAACTGTTACGTGTTGAAGCAGAGGAAGCACGTGAAGCAAGGGAGCGTGAGGAGTACTTAAGAGCCAAACAGGCTCGGAGAGACCGTCATTGTGAATGGCGAATAGAAAATGGACTAGACCGTGTGCCAACGAGTGAGGACGATTCGAGTGCTTCGAGTCACGAGGGCTATGTGTCGGATGATTCGTTTTATTGATTCGTAGTTTTATGTTTAATTATCGCAGGTTTATGTTTAATTATCGTATTTTATGTTTAATTATCGTATTTTATGTTTCATGTTTGCTGTAGTGTGTTGTAGTTTGTTTAATATATGTTTAAATTTTAAGTATTAATATAAGTTGTGTTTTATTAGTTATTAAATGAAATATTAGTTTTAGTTGAGGGTTAAATTTGAAAATAGTTGAGCTAAAGCTGAGTTATTGTTGTGGGTGTTTTTTTTTGAGTTAAAGTTAAGAGTAAAGATCATTTGAGGACCAAACTTTTTTTACATACCAAGGGACTAATCTCCACCCTCCATCTTTATTTGATCTAATGGATGAGATTAATCCCAACAATTTAAAAAACCCACTTTCATTCTTTTTTTTCAAATATTAATATCTTTCAAACCGTTAATCGTTAAGCAAAAAAAAATTATACCGTTACGACGAGCATTTAATTATCTTTCTATAGATAGGCTAATTGATATATTTTCGACAATTTTTTTTTTCACGTTTTTTTTCGTGGCTGAAAAAATCATATATGATATTACATATAATATCATATATAATATGTAATATCATATATGATATTACATATAATATCATATATGATTTTTTTTCCGGCCACGAAAAAAAAAGGTGAAAAAAATGATTTTTTTTTTTGAAAGTATATCAAAGTGCCCGTTTATAGAAAGATAATTAAATGCCCGTCGCGATGGTGTAATTATTTTCGCTTAACGATTAACGGTTTAAGAGATATTTAAATTATAAAAAATGGGTGAAATAATAAAATGCTTTTAATCTCAACCATTGATTTCCTTTTTAGATGGATGGTGGGGATGAGTCCTTTGGTATGTAAGGAATGTTTGGTTTGTAGAATAACTCGACTCTAAAGTTAATGTGTTAAAGCTGATGTGACACTGACGTGTCATTGTGTTAAACTTTAACCTGGTTTATGTATGAAAGTGCTCTTAGGAGCGATATAATTCAGATCATAAATTCGACATGTGATTAACCTTCAACCATCAAATAGATATACGACTATGAGTCAAACTCCTAGATCATGTACTCATAGCCGCTCAATCTTGCCAACCAGAAGCTTTTACGTCAACAGGATTAAATTTTGAATCTAAATGACTTTACATGAGTCTCAAACAATATGAGTAAACAAATAAGTGAATTTAGCTCGCAGTCATCTAAAATAAATAATATCTTGATGTGTACAAATGAAACATTAACTATCTATCTATCTATTTCTAGGCCCCAAGTTGCAAAAGTGTGGCCCATTGAAAGAGTGCGGTTGGCCTCCAAATTAATGAAAAAAAATCCCACTATTTACTTTTTTGACCTTCCTCATTGTTTCTTTATTACGTTTTCAGTTGTCCTAAAATAATGAGAAACTCTATTCTAAGTCAAGTCAATGAAGCAATCCTACATTTGATCATATACAACATATAAGAGTGGTGGCAACCATCTTTCTGAAAATCACTCAAACCTCTTAACTAATCAATAATATTACTTTACCTCACTCATACCTTTTTCATACCTCCCAACCTTTTTTTAGTGGCAACCATACCTTTTTCATACCTCCCAAAAAATATAAACAATCAATGCCCCAACGTTTCATTTTGACCCAAACCTACGAAGTGAAATTGCCCGTTCAACCAAATCTCCCAACCAAACCGCTGGGGTGGCGGCGGTGTTTCCCGACGGTTTGGGCAAACCGTTAGCTATACCGGTGTGGTTGCCACCACCCTAAGGTTGCACTTTTGGACCTTAGACTTTAAACTTGAAATCAAGCATGGCAAGTAATATTACTCCTTATGATCCAGAAACTTTTTTTTTTTTCTTTGCTTTTGTAATGATAGAGAAGCTTAGCATCAAGGACTCAAGGTAACAATCTATAAACACACTATCATGTTCATTTTGAACATGAGAGGATCCTCATCCCATATAAAATTAGCATATGTTTATTTTATAAGCAACATACATGAAAGTACATTAACTAGATGGGAAGCAAAATAATTTATCACACTAAAAACAAAATTTAACAGCAAAAGAAATGTCATTTATGGGACATATCTCCACGAGGTCTACCATACAAACAAACTACCAACCAACCATATATTGAATGTATCACACAGAGCCATACAACAAAGTCCAGATTCACCTGATGTGTCATAAGCATGACGGTACGATGAAAGTTAGAATGATGAATACGACAATATTTCAATCCTCATACAATTCTAAGAAGAAAAGTTTGTATCTCTATAATTCTAGGTGTTACGCTTAGTTCTTAACATTTTCATTAACAAAAAAGAAATGACATAATAAAATGAGGAAAGAAAGGATTGGTTATTAGAGAAAATAAACATACATATTTTTGTTCTTTAAATAAAAACAAATGGTATGATACTGTATATATTTTTTTTGTTCTTTAATTGAAACGAGCGGGGGTACCCGCGCGTTGCTGCGGGAATGTTGTGTTTATTCCAAATTATTTTTATTATTTTTAATTTTTTTAGGGACTAAATTTGCAAAAGATCGCTAACGGGGGACTAACGGTGCAATTTATAGCTAACGTGAGGGACTAAAAGTGTAAAATCGTTAGCTACAGTACACATACTATTACAAACTGAATTTTACTGTAGCAGTTACTGTTTTGTACTGTAGCAATGTTATTTTCAGTTTTAGTCCCTTAACGTGGCGTTCTTTGCAATGTTAGTCCTTAGGGACTAACGGTGAAAAAAAAGTTAACCTTAGGGGCTGTTTATGTTTATTATTTGTACAGAAAAAACCCCTGAAGTTACTGTTTCTTTTCAAATTTAATCCACATTTGTTAGATAACGGTCGTTAAGGACTAACTTCGCAATTGATCGCTAACCTCAGGGGCTAAAATTGGCAAACACGAAACTTGCAAAGTTACTGTTGCTACAGTAACAAAAACGCCTTTTAGTATATATATAAATGAAAGAAAAGAAACTGACAAATTTACCTTTATACCCTTTATTTATGTAGTCTTTATATGTTAAAAAAGGCATATAACTTATTAAGTCATTAGAGCATTAGGTGTAGTTGGGGAGGCAAACCTCCTCATTCGGGTCCCACTCCTGCTACATCATCAAACACCTCAACTTCAACTATCCACAACAAACTCCCCTCACCAAACAACAAACTTCAACTTCCTCATTAGAGCCCCACCTCTTACACATTAATTTTTTTATTCATTTCATTAAATAATTTAAATTCATTTCACAAATTCATTTCATTCAGATATCTTTACCTCAAACCTCAAAATCTTCACTGCCCAACAACAGCAGCAACCTTAATCAACAACCATGGCAGCTTCCAAGCTCCATACTTTTTTATTCTTTTCAATCTTTCTTGGCCTTGTTTTCACTTTAGTTCAATCCGATGTTGGTGTTGTTGGATACGATGATTTCGATGCTGTGTTTCGTGTCGAAGTGGATAAACTCACTTCCAAGATCCATGAACTTGTTTTGTGACTCTGCTCTCTAACGTAAACATTCACTTTTGTCAGCTTTTTTGGTTCGCCGTGGCCACGGGGAGGTGCCCAACAAAGAGGAACGGCGAGGGGTTTTTGGTGTAGCGGCGAGCTTCGGCTCGCCGTTGATTTTGCCATGTCGGACGGCGAGGGTAACGGCGAGCCCTACACCTAATGCTCTTATAGATTTATAGATATAACCATTTGGTATCCTTCAAAATCATTCTAATTTTGGTGGGATAAAAATTGTCAAAAGTTTTGCCAGTTATCCTACTATACTCTTCTTTTCCTCTCAAAGTTTTGAGAACATGAAATACTTTTATGTTATATCATTCTGTTTCCTTTCGTCTCATATATGCTACAACCACATAAGATTTATAAAAAGCTTTCACAAAATGAGGTGTTATATTTGAATTGGGGCTTTTATAATAATTTTTCTCTATTCTTTTTGATAAACCTTTTTTTTTTGAACGATTACTTTCTTTTAAGGGAAATCCATGTCCAATTTGAAACTCGATGGGGGGAAAACTTTCAACTTAAGCCGCCCGAAGGCACGACACTTAAATTGAAGTAAACCCTGCCTTCTCCAGATTCGAACCCTGGTGGGTTGAAACCTTCATTGAAGGACTTTGAAATCGTACCGACAGGGCAGTGGTCCACAAGGGAGGACTTCCCGGTTTGGTCACCCAAACCGGTACTACTCTCCACTAGGCACGCTTAACTGAATAAGACGTACCCAGTAGACCACAAGCCCATTGGTTCTTTTTGATAAACCTAATCAAAACACAACACCTTATTTTTGTTAATGTTTTTTTATAAATCTTTTGTGGACTATTCTTGAAATCTTCTCAAAGGATCACAATTAGGCCACATCAAGTCATCAACTAAGGTCATTAGGTGTATGATTGTACAATGACACCAGAACATAGCAGCCATTCTTCAAACCATAGGGCCCACCATACAAACTAAGAAGTCAATTACCATCACCCAAAAAAGTCAATGTTGGCGACATTATCTTTATTTCCATTAGGATAAATAGAACATTCACCCAATTTTTTTCATATTATATTTGGTAGCGGGAAATTTGGATTGCTTATTAACAACAAACAACACTAAAAGGTACAGTAACTATTTAGAAGTGACATTTGAACCAGCTTTTGATGATTTACCAAAACATCGTCTAACTATAATTTTCAAGAAAAGAGTTTAAGCCATTTCAAATACGCTATCCAAACATCTAGATAAACCATTTTACTTTTTACCAAAACTAGTACGAGTAGTAAGCTAATACTGTAGGAAACGGTGTACACTTTTATTTATAAAATCAGATTACAAGGATTAAATAACATAAAAGAAATAACAGAAAATTAAATACAGACAGCAAGGAGTAGAAGATGAAGACAGACACTATAACGATAAATAAATAAAACAGTAAATGTCGTGGAACGAGGCTCGTGTAAACACGATTCCCTTAAAACAGATTCGGCGTCTGTTTCCCAGGGTACAACGTCCAAAGCTGTTGTACAGCCGGACTTGACTTACTTGCCTGAAAGATCACGAAATTCTTGTGTGCTTCTGATCGAAGAGATTGCTGGAACACTGCAGGAAAAAGCTACGTTTTCTGTGTCCCAAAACTGAATGAGGTAGGCTATATTTATATTGAAGACTCAACTTGTTCTTCAAGATAAAAATTTGGCCGAAAATTACAAAATCTGTTATTAACAAAACATATTTCCGAATATTTTATTAACACAATAATATTCTTACTAACTTATTTTCTAAGTCTCAATCTATTCCAAAAATAGATTTACAGAAAATCTGGCAGCAAAAAGATACGCACGTATGCGAGGTTTCGGAGCTGCATTCGTGTCCGCAGGTCGCATGAGTTTAGAAGCTTCGAACTCATTTTGGTCCAGAAATCCCACAATCTGCACCCCCCCCCCTGCGCGCGAAGGAGTGGGAGCATAGCTCACCTAAAGGAATTTGGAAGCAAATACCAACTATTCCTTATAAACAAGCATTCACTTCTTGTTTGGGGCGATGTGGGACTTTTCCATTTTTGTGTTTAACGTGCCTCACTTTGAGACACGATATCTCATTCATTTCAACTCTATTTTGGACATACTTTAGCTCGTTGCGAAGCTCTCTTGGAGGAGAACAAAACGCCCCCAAGAAACATAAATATATGTAACATATACATACATTAAATTATGTCCAAAGTTTGCAAAAACTCACTTGCAAATACTATTTTTCCAACAAATACTTGGTTAAACATGTACATGAACCTTTAAAAAAGTTAACAATCACGTTTTTTTTTTTTTTTTTTTTTTTTTTTTTTTTTTTTTTTTTTACCGGTAAAATTTTATAAGAACACTTCGAAGTTTTGAACCTTTAAAAAAGTTAACAATCACATTTTACTTTTTACCAAGTCTAATAAGCTTGTCCACAGAGGTTTTGGGTTCAAACAATGGGGAGAAAATTAATATCTTATTAGCAATGGAGGTTCACCTGCGATGACTCTGGGCTATCCAAAAGGGTAGTTGTCCTGAGATTAGTTGGCTTGCAATGTCGAGTCGGAAACTTAGGTATAAAAAAAATAATAATAAAAATAAAAAATCTAGTAAGCTAATAGCGATGTTTGTAGCCACTCAAATAGCGACTTTTATGGTAATAGCGATATAGACAACGACTTAAATAGTGACACATCAAAAAATAGCGATGATTTTAGCAACTTATATAGCGACTTTCTTTACAAACAGTGACATGAACTGCGATCCACAATAGTCGAGTCGCTAATTTTTTAGCAACATATTGTGAGAAGTAGTTATTACTGTCACTAGTCTTAGCGACGTGGTTTACAAGTCGCAAAAATCAGCGTCTCGTTTATAGCGACTAGCCATTAGACGTCACTGGCCTCAAATGTGTCGCTACAAAAGTAAAAAATAAAAAAGTTCGCTAAAAGCCATTTTTCTTATAATTCTAGCAAGGAACTAGAAGGAAAACAATTACATAATAATCCTTCCGTCTCAAAATTATAGTCCCTGTTTGATTTTTTCGGTATTATTTCTCAACTTTAATTTTAAGTATTTTTGTTTATATTACATAATATTGATGCAAAATATATGAACATATTGAGTTTTAAACGTATTTTTATTGGTATAATTTTTATCAAATATTGTATAACATAAATAAAAATATTTAAAGTTAAAGTTGAGAAAGAAAAATTAAAAAAATCAAACGAAAACTATAATTTTGAGACGGATGGAGTAGACTCATATGATTTTACTATTAGTCAATCCTTGTTTTATCATCATGGGCAATGAAAATATAGTAAATCCTAAAACTCCTGTAATCGCGATATGCATTATATTGGATATTTTATAAAGTCGCGTCAAAGTAAAAATAAGCTTGTGAAATAAAGATATTTATAAATTATAATCGTAGCATGACTACGATATCATTAATATATTATATCATATTGTATAACAAAAATAAAAATATTTAAAGTTAAAGTTGAGAAAGAAAAATTAAAAAAATCAAACGAAAACTATAATTTTGAGACGGATGGAGTAGACTCATATGATTTTACTATTAGTCAATCCTTGTTTTATCATCATGGGCAATGAAAATATAGTAAATCCTAAAACTCCTGTAATCGCGATATGCATTATATTGGATATTTTATAAAGTCGCGTCAAAGTAAAAATGAGCTTGTGAAATAAAGATATTTATAAATTATAATCGTAGCATGACTACGATATCATTAATATATTATATCTACATTCTAATTTATACTATATATGAAGAGAAAATACATTTGATTAAAACTTAAAAACTTAAAAATAAGTAAAGTTGTTATAGTACTAAATTACAATAATAAAAGACAATTCAACTTCAACTATGAGATGCTAGACCCATATAAAAATTACACATAATAATAATAATAATAATAATAATAATAATAATAAATTCACACTTCCTCATAGATTAATTGGTGTAATCAGAGAGAAGATGGTGAGAGTATAGCAAAATAGACTAACCACTTTTTGACAAATCAACATCTGATTATTTATTTATTTATTTATTTGTAATTTTTATGTGGGTCTAGTATTTCTCACAATCTATTACTCACGCCGTCTCAAAATTATTGTCAGGAGACAAAAATCACACAATTTAATAAAAGTGGGACCATTACAATTTTAAAGCACTCAAATAGAATATTCCCTCACATTATTCCCTTTTTATTACTTAATATGGAAACTGCACAATTAATTTTAATTTGAGACATTTCAAGAAGAAAATGTGAACCATTATTTTGAGACGGAGGGAGTACCTATTTTAAATACAGACAGCAAGGAGTAGAAGATGAAGACAGACACTATAACGATAAATAAATAAAACAGTAAATGTCGTGGAACGAGGCTCGTGTAAACACGATTCCCTTAAAACAGATTCGGCGTCTGTTTCCCAGGGTACAACGTCCAAAGCTGTTGTACAGCCGGACTTGACTTACTTGCCTGAAAGATCACGAAATTCTTGTGTGCTTCTGATCGAAGAGATTGCTGGAACACTGCAGGAAAAAGCTACGTTTTCTGTGTCCCAAAACTGAATGAGGTAGGCTATATTTATATTGAAGACTCAACTTGTTCTTCAAGATAAAAATTTGGCCGAAAATTACAAAATCTGTTATTAACAAAACATATTTCCGAATATTTTATTAACACAATAATATTCTTACTAACTTATTTTCTAAGTCTCAATCTATTCCAAAAATAGATTTACAGAAAATCTGGCAGCAAAAAGATACGCACGTATGCGAGGTTTCGGAGCTGCATTCGTGTCCGCAGGTCGCATGAGTTTAGAAGCTTCGAACTCATTTTGGTCCAGAAATCCCACAATCTGCACCCCCCCCCTGCGCGCGAAGGAGTGGGAGCATAGCTCACCTAAAGGAATTTGGAAGCAAATACCAACTATTCCTTATAAACAAGCATTCACTTCTTGTTTGGGGCGATGTGGGACTTTTCCATTTTTGTGTTTAACGTGCCTCACTTTGAGACACGATATCTCATTCATTTCAACTCTATTTTGGACATACTTTAGCTCGTTGCGAAGCTCTCTTGGAGGAGAACAAAACGCCCCCAAGAAACATAAATATATGTAACATATACATACATTAAATTATGTCCAAAGTTTGCAAAAACTCACTTGCAAATACTATTTTTCCAACAAATACTTGGTTAAACATGTACATGAACCTTTAAAAAAGTTAACAATCACGTTTTTTTTTTTTTTTTTTTTTTTTTTTTTTTTTTTTTTTTTTTACCGGTAAAATTTTATAAGAACACTTCGAAGTTTTGAACCTTTAAAAAAGTTAACAATCACATTTTACTTTTTACCAAGTCTAATAAGCTTGTCCACAGAGGTTTTGGGTTCAAACAATGGGGAGAAAATTAATCTCTTATTAGCAATGGAGGTTCACCTGCGATGACTCTGGGCTATCCAAAAGGGTAGTTGTCCTGAGATTAGTTGGCTTGCAATGTCGAGTCGGAAACTTAGGTATAAAAAAAATAATAATAAAAATAAAAAATCTAGTAAGCTAATAGCGATGTTTGTAGCCACTCAAATAGCGACTTTTATGGTAATAGCGATATAGACAACGACTTAAATAGTGACACATCAAAAAACAGCGATGATTTTAGCAACTTATATAGCGACTTTCTTTACAAACAGTGACATGAACTGCGATCCACAATAGTCGAGTCGCTAATTTTTTAGCAACATATTGTGAGAAGTAGTTATTACTGTCACTAGTCTTAGCGACGTGGTTTACAAGTCGCAAAAATCAGCGTCTCGTTTATAGCGACTAGCCATTAGACGTCACTGGCCTCAAATGTGTCGCTACAAAAGTAAAAAATAAAAAAGTTCGCTAAAAGCCATTTTTCTTATAATTCTAGCAAGGAACTAGAAGGAAAACAATTACATAATAATCCTTCCGTCTCAAAATTATAGTCCCTGTTTGATTTTTTCGGTATTATTTCTCAACTTTAATTTTAAGTATTTTTGTTTATATTACATAATATTGATGCAAAATATATGAACATATTGAGTTTTAAACGTATTTTTATTGGTATAATTTTTATCAAATATTGTATAACATAAATAAAAATATTTAAAGTTAAAGTTGAGAAAGAAAAATTAAAAAAATCAAACGAAAACTATAATTTTGAGACGGATGGAGTAGACTCATATGATTTTACTATTAGTCAATCCTTGTTTTATCATCATGGGCAATGAAAATATAGTAAATCCTAAAACTCCTGTAATCGCGATATGCATTATATTGGATATTTTATAAAGTCGCGTCAAAGTAAAAATAAGCTTGTGAAATAAAGATATTTATAAATTATAATCATAGCATGACTACGATATCATTAATATATTATATCATATTGTATAACATAAATAAAAATATTTAAAGTTAAAGTTGAGAAAGAAAAATTAAAAAAATCAAACGAAAACTATAATTTTGAGACGGATGGAGTAGACTCATATGATTTTACTATTAGTCAATCCTTGTTTTATCATCATGGGCAATGAAAATATAGTAAATCCTAAAACTCCTGTAATCGCGATATGCATTATATTGGATATTTTATAAAGTCGCGTCAAAGTAAAAATAAGCTTGTGAAATAAAGATATTTATAAATTATAATCGTAGCATGACTACGATATCATTAATATATTATATCTACATTCTAATTTATACTATATATGAAGAGAAAATACATTTGATTAAAACTTAAAAACTTAAAAATAAGTAAAGTTGTTATAGTACTAAATTACAATAATAAAAGACAATTCAACTTCAACTATGAGATGCTAGACCCATATAAAAATTACACATAATAATAATAATAATAATAATAATAATAATAATAATAATAAATTCACACTTCCTCATAGATTAATTGGTGTAATCAGAGAGAAGATGGTGAGAGTATAGCAAAATAGACTAACCACTTTTTGACAAATCAACATCTGATTATTTATTTATTTATTTATTTGTAATTTTTATGTGGGTCTAGTATTTCTCACAATCTATTACTCACGCCGTCTCAAAATTATTGTCAGGAGACAAAAATCACACAATTTAATAAAAGTGGGACCATTACAATTTTAAAGCACTCAAATAGAATATTCCCTCACATTATTCCCTTTTTATTACTTAATATGGAAACTGCACAATTAATTTTAATTTGAGACATTTCAAGAAGAAAATGTGAACCATTATTTTGAGACGGAGGGAGTACCTATTTTAAATACAGACAGCAAGGAGTAGAAGATGAAGACAGACACTATAACGATAAATAAATAAAACAGTAAATGTCGTGGAACGAGGCTCGTGTAAACACGATTCCCTTAAAACAGATTCGGCGTCTGTTTCCCAGGGTACAACGTCCAAAGCTGTTGTACAGCCGGACTTGACTTACTTGCCTGAAAGATCACGAAATTCTTGTGTGCTTCTGATCGAAGAGATTGCTGGAACACTGCAGGAAAAAGCTACGTTTTCTGTGTCCCAAAACTGAATGAGGTAGGCTATATTTATATTGAAGACTCAACTTGTTCTTCAAGATAAAAATTTGGCCGAAAATTACAAAATCTGTTATTAACAAAACATATTTCCGAATATTTTATTAACACAATAATATTCTTACTAACTTATTTTCTAAGTCTCAATCTATTCCAAAAATAGATTTACAGAAAATCTGGCAGCAAAAAGATACGCACGTATGCGAGGTTTCGGAGCTGCATTCGTGTCCGCAGGTCGCATGAGTTTAGAAGCTTCGAACTCATTTTGGTCCAGAAATCCCACAATCTGCACCCCCCCCCCCCCTGCGCGCGAAGGAGTGGGAGCATAGCTCACCTAAAGGAATTTGGAAGCAAATACCAACTATTCCTTATAAACAAGCATTCACTTCTTGTTTGGGGCGATGTGAGACTTTTCCATTTTTGTGTTTAACGTGCCTCACTTTGAGACACGATATCTCATTCATTTCAACTCTATTTTGGACATACTTTAGCTCGTTGCGAAGCTCTCTTGGAGGAGAACAAAACGCCCCCAAGAAACATAAATATATGTAACATATACATACATTAAATTATGTCCAAAGTTTGCAAAAACTCACTTGCAAATACTATTTTTCCAACAAATACTTGGTTAAACATGTACATGAACCTTTAAAAAAGTTAACAATCACGTTTTTTTTTTTTTTTTTTTTTTTTTTTTTTTTTTTTTTTTTTTTTTTACCGGTAAAATTTTATAAGAACACTTCGAAGTTTTGAACCTTTAAAAAAGTTAACAATCACATTTTACTTTTTACCAAGTCTAATAAGCTTGTCCACAGAGGTTTTGGGTTCAAACAATGGGGAGAAAATTAATCTCTTATTAGCAATGGAGGTTCACCTGCGATGACTCTGGGCTATCCAAAAGGGTAGTTGTCCTGAGATTAGTTGGCTTGCAATGTCGAGTCGGAAACTTAGGTATAAAAAAAATAATAATAAAAATAAAAAATCTAGTAAGCTAATAGCGATGTTTGTAGCCACTCAAATAGCGACTTTTATGGTAATAGCGATATAGACAACGACTTAAATAGTGACACATCAAAAAACAGCGATGATTTTAGCAACTTATATAGCGACTTTCTTTACAAACAGTGACATGAACTGCGATCCACAATAGTCGAGTCGCTAATTTTTTAGCAACATATTGTGAGAAGTAGTTATTACTGTCACTAGTCTTAGCGACGTGGTTTACAAGTCGCAAAAATCAGCGTCTCGTTTATAGCGACTAGCCATTAGACGTCACTGGCCTCAAATGTGTCGCTACAAAAGTAAAAAATAAAAAAGTTCGCTAAAAGCCATTTTTCTTATAATTCTAGCAAGGAACTAGAAGGAAAACAATTACATAATAATCCTTCCGTCTCAAAATTATAGTCCCTGTTTGATTTTTTCGGTATTATTTCTCAACTTTAATTTTAAGTATTTTTGTTTATATTACATAATATTGATGCAAAATATATGAACATATTGAGTTTTAAACGTATTTTTATTGGTATAATTTTTATCAAATATTGTATAACATAAATAAAAATATTTAAAGTTAAAGTTGAGAAAGAAAAATTAAAAAAATCAAACGAAAACTATAATTTTGAGACGGATGGAGTAGACTCATATGATTTTACTATTAGTCAATCCTTGTTTTATCATCATGGGCAATGAAAATATAGTAAATCCTAAAACTCCTGTAATCGCGATATGCATTATATTGGATATTTTATAAAGTCGCGTCAAAGTAAAAATAAGCTTGTGAAATAAAGATATTTATAAATTATAATCATAGCATGACTACGATATCATTAATATATTATATCATATTGTATAACATAAATAAAAATATTTAAAGTTAAAGTTGAGAAAGAAAAATTAAAAAAATCAAACGAAAACTATAATTTTGAGACGGATGGAGTAGACTCATATGATTTTACTATTAGTCAATCCTTGTTTTATCATCATGGGCAATGAAAATATAGTAAATCCTAAAACTCCTGTAATCGCGATATGCATTATATTGGATATTTTATAAAGTCGCGTCAAAGTAAAAATAAGCTTGTGAAATAAAGATATTTATAAATTATAATCGTAGCATGACTACGATATCATTAATATATTATATCTACATTCTAATTTATACTATATATGAAGAGAAAATACATTTGATTAAAACTTAAAAACTTAAAAATAAGTAAAGTTGTTATAGTACTAAATTACAATAATAAAAGACAATTCAACTTCAACTATGAGATGCTAGACCCATATAAAAATTACACATAATAATAATAATAATAATAATAATAATAATAATAATAATAAATTCACACTTCCTCATAGATTAATTGGTGTAATCAGAGAGAAGATGGTGAGAGTATAGCAAAATAGACTAACCACTTTTTGACAAATCAACATCTGATTATTTATTTATTTATTTATTTGTAATTTTTATGTGGGTCTAGTATTTCTCACAATCTATTACTCACGCCGTCTCAAAATTATTGTCAGGAGACAAAAATCACACAATTTAATAAAAGTGGGACCATTACAATTTTAAAGCACTCAAATAGAATATTCCCTCACATTATTCCCTTTTTATTACTTAATATGGAAACTGCACAATTAATTTTAATTTGAGACATTTCAAGAAGAAAATGTGAACCATTATTTTGAGACGGAGGGAGTACCTATTTTAAATACAGACAGCAAGGAGTAGAAGATGAAGACAGACACTATAACGATAAATAAATAAAACAGTAAATGTCGTGGAACGAGGCTCGTGTAAACACGATTCCCTTAAAACAGATTCGGCGTCTGTTTCCCAGGGTACAACGTCCAAAGCTGTTGTACAGCCGGACTTGACTTACTTGCCTGAAAGATCACGAAATTCTTGTGTGCTTCTGATCGAAGAGATTGCTGGAACACTGCAGGAAAAAGCTACGTTTTCTGTGTCCCAAAACTGAATGAGGTAGGCTATATTTATATTGAAGACTCAACTTGTTCTTCAAGATAAAAATTTGGCCGAAAATTACAAAATCTGTTATTAACAAAACATATTTCCGAATATTTTATTAACACAATAATATTCTTACTAACTTATTTTCTAAGTCTCAATCTATTCCAAAAATAGATTTACAGAAAATCTGGCAGCAAAAAGATACGCACGTATGCGAGGTTTCGGAGCTGCATTCGTGTCCGCAGGTCGCATGAGTTTAGAAGCTTCGAACTCATTTTGGTCCAGAAATCCCACAATCTGCACCCCCCCCCCTGCGCGCGAAGGAGTGGGAGCATAGCTCACCTAAAGGAATTTGGAAGCAAATACCAACTATTCCTTATAAACAAGCATTCACTTCTTGTTTGGGGCGATGTGAGACTTTTCCATTTTTGTGTTTAACGTGCCTCACTTTGAGACACGATATCTCATTCATTTCAACTCTATTTTGGACATACTTTAGCTCGTTGCGAAGCTCTCTTGGAGGAGAACAAAACGCCCCCAAGAAACATAAATATATGTAACATATACATACATTAAATTATGTCCAAAGTTTGCAAAAACTCACTTGCAAATACTATTTTTCCAACAAATACTTGGTTAAACATGTACATGAACCTTTAAAAAAGTTAACAATCACGTTTTTTTTTTTTTTTTTTTTTTTTTTTTTTTACCGGTAAAATTTTATAAGAACACTTCGAAGTTTTGAACCTTTAAAAAAGTTAACAATCACATTTTACTTTTTACCAAGTCTAATAAGCTTGTCCACAGAGGTTTTGGGTTCAAACAATGGGGAGAAAATTAATCTCTTATTAGCAATGGAGGTTCACCTGCGATGACTCTGGGCTATCCAAAAGGGTAGTTGTCCTGAGATTAGTTGGCTTGCAATGTCGAGTCGGAAACTTAGGTATAAAAAAAATAATAATAAAAATAAAAAATCTAGTAAGCTAATAGCGATGTTTGTAGCCACTCAAATAGCGACTTTTATGGTAATAGCGATATAGACAACGACTTAAATAGTGACACATCAAAAAACAGCGATGATTTTAGCAACTTATATAGCGACTTTCTTTACAAACAGTGACATGAACTGCGATCCACAATAGTCGAGTCGCTAATTTTTTAGCAACATATTGTGAGAAGTAGTTATTACTGTCACTAGTCTTAGCGACGTGGTTTACAAGTCGCAAAAATCAGCGTCTCGTTTATAGCGACTAGCCATTAGACGTCACTGGCCTCAAATGTGTCGCTACAAAAGTAAAAAATAAAAAAGTTCGCTAAAAGCCATTTTTCTTATAATTCTAGCAAGGAACTAGAAGGAAAACAATTACATAATAATCCTTCCGTCTCAAAATTATAGTCCCTGTTTGATTTTTTCGGTATTATTTCTCAACTTTAATTTTAAGTATTTTTGTTTATATTACATAATATTGATGCAAAATATATGAACATATTGAGTTTTAAACGTATTTTTATTGGTATAATTTTTATCAAATATTGTATAACATAAATAAAAATATTTAAAGTTAAAGTTGAGAAAGAAAAATTAAAAAAATCAAACGAAAACTATAATTTTGAGACGGATGGAGTAGACTCATATGATTTTACTATTAGTCAATCCTTGTTTTATCATCATGGGCAATGAAAATATAGTAAATCCTAAAACTCCTGTAATCGCGATATGCATTATATTGGATATTTTATAAAGTCGCGTCAAAGTAAAAATAAGCTTGTGAAATAAAGATATTTATAAATTATAATCATAGCATGACTACGATATCATTAATATATTATATCATATTGTATAACATAAATAAAAATATTTAAAGTTAAAGTTGAGAAAGAAAAATTAAAAAAATCAAACGAAAACTATAATTTTGAGACGGATGGAGTAGACTCATATGATTTTACTATTAGTCAATCCTTGTTTTATCATCATGGGCAATGAAAATATAGTAAATCCTAAAACTCCTGTAATCGCGATATGCATTATATTGGATATTTTATAAAGTCGCGTCAAAGTAAAAATAAGCTTGTGAAATAAAGATATTTATAAATTATAATCGTAGCATGACTACGATATCATTAATATATTATATCTACATTCTAATTTATACTATATATGAAGAGAAAATACATTTGATTAAAACTTAAAAACTTAAAAATAAGTAAAGTTGTTATAGTACTAAATTACAATAATAAAAGACAATTCAACTTCAACTATGAGATGCTAGACCCATATAAAAATTACACATAATAATAATAATAATAATAATAATAATAATAATAATAATAATAAATTCACACTTCCTCATAGATTAATTGGTGTAATCAGAGAGAAGATGGTGAGAGTATAGCAAAATAGACTAACCACTTTTTGACAAATCAACATCTGATTATTTATTTATTTATTTATTTGTAATTTTTATGTGGGTCTAGTATTTCTCACAATCTATTACTCACGCCGTCTCAAAATTATTGTCAGGAGACAAAAATCACACAATTTAATAAAAGTGGGACCATTACAATTTTAAAGCACTCAAATAGAATATTCCCTCACATTATTCCCTTTTTATTACTTAATATGGAAACTGCACAATTAATTTTAATTTGAGACATTTCAAGAAGAAAATGTGAACCATTATTTTGAGACGGAGGGAGTACCTATTTTAAATACAGACAGCAAGGAGTAGAAGATGAAGACAGACACTATAACGATAAATAAATAAAACAGTAAATGTCGTGGAACGAGGCTCGTGTAAACACGATTCCCTTAAAACAGATTCGGCGTCTGTTTCCCAGGGTACAACGTCCAAAGCTGTTGTACAGCCGGACTTGACTTACTTGCCTGAAAGATCACGAAATTCTTGTGTGCTTCTGATCGAAGAGATTGCTGGAACACTGCAGGAAAAAGCTACGTTTTCTGTGTCCCAAAACTGAATGAGGTAGGCTATATTTATATTGAAGACTCAACTTGTTCTTCAAGATAAAAATTTGGCCGAAAATTACAAAATCTGTTATTAACAAAACATATTTCCGAATATTTTATTAACACAATAATATTCTTACTAACTTATTTTCTAAGTCTCAATCTATTCCAAAAATAGATTTACAGAAAATCTGGCAGCAAAAAGATACGCACGTATGCGAGGTTTCGGAGCTGCATTCGTGTCCGCAGGTCGCATGAGTTTAGAAGCTTCGAACTCATTTTGGTCCAGAAATCCCACAATCTGCACCCCCCCCCTGCGCGCGAAGGAGTGGGAGCATAGCTCACCTAAAGGAATTTGGAAGCAAATACCAACTATTCCTTATAAACAAGCATTCACTTCTTGTTTGGGGCGATGTGAGACTTTTCCATTTTTGTGTTTAACGTGCCTCACTTTGAGACACGATATCTCATTCATTTCAACTCTATTTTGGACATACTTTAGCTCGTTGCGAAGCTCTCTTGGAGGAGAACAAAACGCCCCCAAGAAACATAAATATATGTAACATATACATACATTAAATTATGTCCAAAGTTTGCAAAAACTCACTTGCAAATACTATTTTTCCAACAAATACTTGGTTAAACATGTACATGAACCTTTAAAAAAGTTAACAATCACGTTTTTTTTTTTTTTTTTTTTTTTTTTTTTTTTTTTTTTTTTTTTTTTTTACCGGTAAAATTTTATAAGAACACTTCGAAGTTTTGAACCTTTAAAAAAGTTAACAATCACATTTTACTTTTTACCAAGTCTAATAAGCTTGTCCACAGAGGTTTTGGGTTCAAACAATGGGGAGAAAATTAATCTCTTATTAGCAATGGAGGTTCACCTGCGATGACTCTGGGCTATCCAAAAGGGTAGTTGTCCTGAGATTAGTTGGCTTGCAATGTCGAGTCGGAAACTTAGGTATAAAAAAAATAATAATAAAAATAAAAAATCTAGTAAGCTAATAGCGATGTTTGTAGCCACTCAAATAGCGACTTTTATGGTAATAGCGATATAGACAACGACTTAAATAGTGACACATCAAAAAACAGCGATGATTTTAGCAACTTATATAGCGACTTTCTTTACAAACAGTGACATGAACTGCGATCCACAATAGTCGAGTCGCTAATTTTTTAGCAACATATTGTGAGAAGTAGTTATTACTGTCACTAGTCTTAGCGACGTGGTTTACAAGTCGCAAAAATCAGCGTCTCGTTTATAGCGACTAGCCATTAGACGTCACTGGCCTCAAATGTGTCGCTACAAAAGTAAAAAATAAAAAAGTTCGCTAAAAGCCATTTTTCTTATAATTCTAGCAAGGAACTAGAAGGAAAACAATTACATAATAATCCTTCCGTCTCAAAATTATAGTCCCTGTTTGATTTTTTCGGTATTATTTCTCAACTTTAATTTTAAGTATTTTTGTTTATATTACATAATATTGATGCAAAATATATGAACATATTGAGTTTTAAACGTATTTTTATTGGTATAATTTTTATCAAATATTGTATAACATAAATAAAAATATTTAAAGTTAAAGTTGAGAAAGAAAAATTAAAAAAATCAAACGAAAACTATAATTTTGAGACGGATGGAGTAGACTCATATGATTTTACTATTAGTCAATCCTTGTTTTATCATCATGGGCAATGAAAATATAGTAAATCCTAAAACTCCTGTAATCGCGATATGCATTATATTGGATATTTTATAAAGTCGCGTCAAAGTAAAAATAAGCTTGTGAAATAAAGATATTTATAAATTATAATCATAGCATGACTACGATATCATTAATATATTATATCATATTGTATAACATAAATAAAAATATTTAAAGTTAAAGTTGAGAAAGAAAAATTAAAAAAATCAAACGAAAACTATAATTTTGAGACGGATGGAGTAGACTCATATGATTTTACTATTAGTCAATCCTTGTTTTATCATCATGGGCAATGAAAATATAGTAAATCCTAAAACTCCTGTAATCGCGATATGCATTATATTGGATATTTTATAAAGTCGCGTCAAAGTAAAAATAAGCTTGTGAAATAAAGATATTTATAAATTATAATCGTAGCATGACTACGATATCATTAATATATTATATCTACATTCTAATTTATACTATATATGAAGAGAAAATACATTTGATTAAAACTTAAAAACTTAAAAATAAGTAAAGTTGTTATAGTACTAAATTACAATAATAAAAGACAATTCAACTTCAACTATGAGATGCTAGACCCATATAAAAATTACACATAATAATAATAATAATAATAATAATAATAATAATAATAATAATAATAATAATAAATTCACACTTCCTCATAGATTAATTGGTGTAATCAGAGAGAAGATGGTGAGAGTATAGCAAAATAGACTAACCACTTTTTGACAAATCAACATCTGATTATTTATTTATTTATTTATTTGTAATTTTTATGTGGGTCTAGTATTTCTCACAATCTATTACTCACGCCGTCTCAAAATTATTGTCAGGAGACAAAAATCACACAATTTAATAAAAGTGGGACCATTACAATTTTAAAGCACTCAAATAGAATATTCCCTCACATTATTCCCTTTTTATTACTTAATATGGAAACTGCACAATTAATTTTAATTTGAGACATTTCAAGAAGAAAATGTGAACCATTATTTTGAGACGGAGGGAGTACCTATTTTAAATACAGACAGCAAGGAGTAGAAGATGAAGACAGACACTATAACGATAAATAAATAAAACAGTAAATGTCGTGGAACGAGGCTCGTGTAAACACGATTCCCTTAAAACAGATTCGGCGTCTGTTTCCCAGGGTACAACGTCCAAAGCTGTTGTACAGCCGGACTTGACTTACTTGCCTGAAAGATCACGAAATTCTTGTGTGCTTCTGATCGAAGAGATTGCTGGAACACTGCAGGAAAAAGCTACGTTTTCTGTGTCCCAAAACTGAATGAGGTAGGCTATATTTATATTGAAGACTCAACTTGTTCTTCAAGATAAAAATTTGGCCGAAAATTACAAAATCTGTTATTAACAAAACATATTTCCGAATATTTTATTAACACAATAATATTCTTACTAACTTATTTTCTAAGTCTCAATCTATTCCAAAAATAGATTTACAGAAAATCTGGCAGCAAAAAGATACGCACGTATGCGAGGTTTCGGAGCTGCATTCGTGTCCGCAGGTCGCATGAGTTTAGAAGCTTCGAACTCATTTTGGTCCAGAAATCCCACAATCTACACCCCCCCCCCCTGCGCGCGAAGGAGTGGGAGCATAGCTCACCTAAAGGAATTTGGAAGCAAATACCAACTATTCCTTATAAACAAGCATTCACTTCTTGTTTGGGGCGATGTGGGACTTTTCCATTTTTGTGTTTAACGTGCCTCACTTTGAGACACGATATCTCATTCATTTCAACTCTATTTTGGACATACTTTAGCTCGTTGCGAAGCTCTCTTGGAGGAGAACAAAACGCCCCCAAGAAACATAAATATATGTAACATATACATACATTAAATTATGTCCAAAGTTTGCAAAAACTCACTTGCAAATACTATTTTTCCAACAAATACTTGGTTAAACATGTACATGAACCTTTAAAAAAGTTAACAATCACGTTTTTTTTTTTTTTTTTTTTTTTTTTTTTTTTTTTTTTTTTTTACCGGTAAAATTTTATAAGAACACTTCGAAGTTTTGAACCTTTAAAAAAGTTAACAATCACATTTTACTTTTTACCAAGTCTAATAAGCTTGTCCACAGAGGTTTTGGGTTCAAACAATGGGGAGAAAATTAATCTCTTATTAGCAATGGAGGTTCACCTGCGATGACTCTGGGCTATCCAAAAGGGTAGTTGTCCTGAGATTAGTTGGCTTGCAATGTCGAGTCGGAAACTTAGGTATAAAAAAAATAATAATAAAAATAAAAAATCTAGTAAGCTAATAGCGATGTTTGTAGCCACTCAAATAGCGACTTTTATGGTAATAGCGATATAGACAACGACTTAAATAGTGACACATCAAAAAATAGCGATGATTTTAGCAACTTATATAGCGACTTTCTTTACAAACAGTGACATGAACTGCGATCCACAATAGTCGAGTCGCTAATTTTTTAGCAACATATTGTGAGAAGTAGTTATTACTGTCACTAGTCTTAGCGACGTGGTTTACAAGTCGCAAAAATCAGCGTCTCGTTTATAGCGACTTGCCATTAGACGTCACTGGCCTCAAATGTGTCGCTACAAAAGTAAAAAATAAAAAAGTTCGCTAAAAGCCATTTTTCTTATAATTCTAGCAAGGAACTAGAAGGAAAACAATTACATAATAATCCTTCCGTCTCAAAATTATAGTCCCTGTTTGATTTTTTCGGTATTATTTCTCAACTTTAATTTTAAGTATTTTTGTTTATATTACATAATATTGATGCAAAATATATGAACATATTGAGTTTTAAACGTATTTTTATTGGTATAATTTTTATCAAATATTGTATAACATAAATAAAAATATTTAAAGTTAAAGTTGAGAAAGAAAAATTAAAAAAATCAAACGAAAACTATAATTTTGAGACGGATGGAGTAGACTCATATGATTTTACTATTAGTCAATCCTTGTTTTATCATCATGGGCAATGAAAATATAGTAAATCCTAAAACTCCTGTAATCGCGATATGCATTATATTGGATATTTTATAAAGTCGCGTCAAAGTAAAAATAAGCTTGTGAAATAAAGATATTTATAAATTATAATCGTAGCATGACTACGATATCATTAATATATTATATCATATTGTATAACATAAATAAAAATATTTAAAGTTAAAGTTGAGAAAGAAAAATTAAAAAAATCAAACGAAAACTATAATTTTGAGACGGATGGAGTAGACTCATATGATTTTACTATTAGTCAATCCTTGTTTTATCATCATGGGCAATGAAAATATAGTAAATCCTAAAACTCCTGTAATCGCGATATGCATTATATTGGATATTTTATAAAGTCGCGTCAAAGTAAAAATAAGCTTGTGAAATAAAGATATTTATAAATTATAATCGTAGCATGACTACGATATCATTAATATATTATATCTACATTCTAATTTATACTATATATGAAGAGAAAATACATTTGATTAAAACTTAAAAACTTAAAAATAAGTAAAGTTGTTATAGTACTAAATTACAATAATAAAAGACAATTCAACTTCAACTATGAGATGCTAGACCCATATAAAAATTACGCATAATAATAATAATAATAATAATAATAATAATAATAATAATAATAATAATAAATTCACACTTCCTCATAGATTAATTGGTGTAATCAGAGAGAAGATGGTGAGAGTATAGCAAAATAGACTAACCACTTTTTGACAAATCAACATCTGATTATTTATTTATTTATTTATTTGTAATTTTTATGTGGGTCTAGTATTTCTCACAATCTATTACTCACGCCGTCTCAAAATTATTGTCAGAAGACAAAAATCACACAATTTAATAAAAGTGAGACCATTACAATTTTAAAGCACTCAAATAGAATATTCCCTCACATTATTCCCTTTTTATTACTTAATATGGAAACTGCACAATTAATTTTAATTTGAGACATTTCAAGAAGAAAATGTGAACCATTATTTTGAGACGGAGGGAGTACCTATTTTATACTTAATTACCCCCCCCCCCCCCCCCCCCCCCGGTCCCATATTAAGTGTCCACAATGAAATCTTTGGATGTTTCAAATTAAGTGTTCATTTGTACCTTTTAACCCATAAGTGAGAGTTTAGTGGTAAAAGTAAATATTTGATTGGTGAAGAGTTTAGTTAGTGGAATCTCCTAAAACTTTGTGCATTATAAAAATGAACACTTAATATGGGACGGAGGTAGTACAATTTAAACTACTAATTTTCTCCGCTCTCACTTACTTTGTACCTATATATACATAAAAAGTGCACACACAAGTTAATGTTATTATATACCGTCGCTGCTATACACATGTAATCGTCTAGTAAACTAAAAGTTGCGAAATAAGTGGGTGGGTAGGTCAGGTCATTTAGGTTTCGGGTCTTAACTGATCGGGTCCAAATGAGTTATTTACACGCACGGGTTTATATGAGTCCGGCTTATTAATTTATTGTATGCTTCTTTTCTCTTTTTTTTTTTCTTTTTTTTTTTTTTTTCTGAAACTGCGTGTTTTTTGTCAAATAACAAGAATTATAAGACGATTAGTCATAGCTTAAAAAGTCTAATACTAACATAATTGCCCAAAAAAGAAAGAAGTAAATAACAATTAGAGTAATTACTTATGAAAATCTCAAAAATAGCATTAAAAGATTAGAAAAAATCAAACACCCTCTTGCATGTTGTTTCCTACAACTCACAACACTCAAACATGTTTTTAATAATAAAAAAATGTCTGCTAGTGTCATCATCAACTTCGTAAAAATAAAAATGGCTTAACATCTCTTACCATTTCAACATTTTTTACTCATTCATCAAATAAATAGTTGTTTTTTACTAATTTCAACTTGATTTACCCAATCACACAACCACCCTCTTAATTGTCAACTATTTCCATGTGAACACCTTATAAATTAGCATTTTCTTATTTGATACGGAGTATTTAACTTTATGCACACCACCTTTCTCATTATAAACGTTGTTTGGTTTGAAATTTTCTGTTTCTTAAGAATCTTGTTGGATTTTGGAAGTTAGTTTGTGGGTTGTTTTGGATTATGTTTTGTGGGATTGGTGTTAGAGTTTAAGGTTGTTTTTCGATGTCGAGATTAAGGTTTTTGTGGGTTGTCATCAGTTTCTTGGTTTTTGTTCTTGTTCTTGTTGATGGACAATCTAATTCTACTCATCCAACTGAAGGTTAGTGAATTGTTATGTTCTTTTTACTTGGTGTTTCTTTCGGCTTATAGCTTATTTGTTTTTGGGCTTATGTTTCATAAGCTCATTGTTTTGGCTTATGTTTCATAGCTTATTTGTTTTTGGGCTTATATATATTTATTATCATAATAAGCTTATTTTAGCCAAGAAGTTCTAAAACAAGCCACAAAAAATGAGCTTATGAAACATAAGCCCAAAACTAAATAAGCCATAAGCTGACTATATAAGCCGAAACAAACACCCCATTAATTCAAAAAAATCTAACTGTAAAAGATTGTTAAGATATGCTATGTTTTGATGAAAATCTTTAACTAGATATTATGAACCTATAAAGCTAACATATGTTGATAATAGAATATCTTCTTTCATAGTGTATGTACCTATAGTGCTCAAAAGTTGTGTTCTCGTTAACATGATCCATGTTGCACATGTTCTCTGTTGACATATATTGAAATGTTAATCATAAGGTCAGAGTTGGAATTTCGTGCTTTGAGTTTCATTTATTGGAGGTGTTTCTCTTCACATTTGTCGTGTATTGACTACTTAGTGATAAATATCTTTGTTTTCCTGATATGATTTATGAACCCATAAGCAAAGAAATATTGGTATTTCCGAGTAAGGATGCTGACCAATAGTGTTTCGTCATTCTTATTCTATGTCTATACTTTGCAAAGTACTTAATTCTCTTTAATGACATATACTGATGCTAATCATAAGGTAAGAACTAGAATTTTGAGATTTGAAGTACCTATTTTGTGGCTATTTGGTTTTCCTTTCCTCTAGGAGTATGAAATCTAAACTCTTGCTACCTTGCTCACAGGCCTACATATCAAGGGTTTGCAGAGTTTTGATTGTTGATTTGTCAATGTCTTTTTCGATGGTCGCCTCTATTTTCATAATTATAATGACCTAACTTTTATATGGTGATAAGTGTCTATTGACTAAGATCTGGTTAAATAAATCAAAGCATGATCCTGTTTACTTGAGAATTAATAGTTTTATCAGGGTTCATCTGTTAGTATGTTGAAAAGAACCTCCGTAAGACAAATGTACTAAATACTCATGATGACCTTGTTATTTAATGTGCAGTGACAGCACTACAGGTTATTAAGAAAAGCTTTAATGACCCAGACAACACTCTCAGGAATTGGGAGCGTGGAGATCCATGTCAATCAAATTGGACCGGAGTCTTGTGCTTCAACAGAACCCTAGATGACGGCTATCTTCACGTTCGGGAACTGTAAGTAAATGTGGCAATTTTCACACATTTACTTGTGAATGGTTTGATTCTGGTTATGTTTTTACTTTATCGGGTCAAACGTGCAAACCTCTTTTTTGCTAAAAATGAAATGGTCCGGAAGTCGTGCATAGTGTATTTTCTAACGCATGAATCGGTACAACAGTTACCGATTGGAATAAGAAAGACTCATTGATTCACATGTTATTATACAAATAAATGGATTTTCACCATCAAATTTAATGAAAGTAAACTATATAGTGTTTGTACCATTTGAAACTAATTTGGTGTATACATTTTACAGGCAGCTACTGGGCCTCAATCTTACTGGAACTTTGTCTCCAGCCTTTGGGCGATTCGCTCATATGGAAATATTGTAAGTCGAGTTCCTATATTGTAATATCATCTATTAGAGTGTATTGCCTATTCGCTTATATTTCAGTTCTTTTGTGATATTTGCTTATGTATATTTACTCTTCAACTTAAAAGGGATGTCATGTGGAACAAGATAACCGGGAGTATACCAAAAGAGATAGGCGAACTTATAAATTTGAAGCTCTTGTAAGTTAATTTCTTCATTTCTGGGTGATTTACATATATAACCATCCAGAGGAAAATACTAGAGAAATATATAATTGTTTATATGAGTGTAATCTGTTTTCTTCTCTTTGCAATTATGTGCATGCAGGCTCTTGAATGGAAATCAACTAACTGGTTCTTTGCCGGAAGAACTTGGTAATCTCGCTAATCTGGACCGAATACAGATTGACCAGAACTTTATATCTGGACCAATACCAACGTCATTTGCAAACTTGAACAAGACAAAGCATTTGTAATGATTTTGTTTACAGATTCTATTTCTCTAATTGCTGTATGATTTAATTAATGAATAAAAGGATTTCTAACGGTTTGTTGTTTCTGTTATGTCTCTGTGCAGCCATATGAATAATAACTCACTTAGTGGCCAAATTCCTCCTGAACTATCTAGATTGCCATCGCTTGTTCACATGTAAGTTTCTACCTTTACTATGAGTGCAATGCTAGAGGTGGTGAAATATACACTTTGGGAGACGTTCGAACCTGTTTAACCCGTTTTTCTTTTTAGCTACTTTTGTTTAACATACATTTCACCCTATAGAGATAAACATTGCCTGAATCGACCCATGCATAAATAAATGAGTCAAAATTGGCACATCTAAGTATGACTTACCTGGTATTTGCTAACATGGAGGTATGTTGTAGGTTGCTTGACAATAACAATTTATCCGGAACTCTTCCTCCAGGGCTCAGTCAACTGCCAGAACTACTTATACTGTACGTTTTCTTGTAATTTGTGGTCTTGATCAAATAATAAATCACTGGTTCATAGTATTCCTTTACTGAATGAACTAGAAATTTAGAAGTTGCTGCATGAGAATCATGAAAATGGAGATATCAGTAGCGTTACGTGTTTTAAGTTTTACCCTCTCTAGTATCTTTTTTCATCGATCATCATCTGTTACGATCTCCAGACGTGTTTTTATGCTATTATGTTCTTCAAAAATTTTATATTACTTATTTCTTTACCTATTTTTGGCAGTCAACTTGACAACAACCACTTTGAGGGAGGCATACCCTCTTCCTATAGCAACATGCTAAAGTTGTTGAAGTTGTAAGTGTAATTTCATTTTTCAAATGTGAAGAAACCAAGTGGGATATCACGTTTTTTTTTTAATCAGTTTTTGTTGGGTCGGCCAGGAGTTTAAGGAATTGCACCTTGGAAGGACCAATCCCCGATCTTAGTGGGATACCGAAACTTGCATATATGTAAGTGTGCAACAGATAATTGGCGGTGCTTCATCTCTTTTACTTTTATCCATGTGCTTGTGTGCTCAATGATATTCATGTTAACTCTTATCTTCTCTTTGCAAATTCTGCTTTCAGAGATCTCAGTAATAACAATCTAAATGGATCCATACCAGACATGACTCTTTCTAATGATACCACAACTATGTAAGACTATATTTCTTTACAGGGTCGTTTTTCATTATCTAATTTGAGTCTTGTTGTGGGTTTTATACTCGGTATAACAACAATATCATGTGATAAAACTTGTGCAGAGATCTGTCAAGAAATCGGCTTACTGGACCTATTCCTCGTGGCTTTTCGGGCCTTCCTAATCTACAAAGACTGTGAGGAATTATTAACCTTTCTTTTAAATTTTACATTTGTTTCCTCAAATGATACATTGTAGGAGATTATATTCACCTCAATAAAGTTAGATGCTCTATAATAGTTTAATCTGAAAATATATATATATATATATATATATATATATATATATATATATATATATATATATATATATATATATATATATATATATATATATATATATATGTACAAAATATCTTGGATGAGAATGCTATCTGAAACCATTCTTAACTGCAGGTCTCTTTTCAACAATTCGTTAAATGGCTCAATATCGTCCGATATTTGGCGAAACAGGACCTTCAATTCAACCCAGCAGCTTACCTTGTAAGACCTGAAACTCCATCATGCTCTCTCTATATGTGTGTGTGTTCACACACCAAGACACAAATATTTGTATCCTGCTTGTTTGTTGCAATAAAGGAAATAGTATAGTAGTAAAAGTGTCTGATGGCTTTCTAAACTCACTTCTTCTATGGTCTCCCAGGGATATGCAAAATAACAGATTTTCAGGCATTTCAGGCAGCACTATCGTCCCAACAAATGTCACCCTAAGGTTTGCTAGTTTTCTAGCTATTCTAATTTTTATGCTTGGCAAGTCATAGAATGATCATGAAGAAAAATCTTTGCTATTGTCATTTCAGACTTCAAGGAAACCCTGCATGTTCGAATGCCAGCATGGAAGAATACTGTAAATCTGAAACTGATATAGTCAGTCCTCTGCAAAGCGTCCCATCAAACTCAACCGATGGCTGTCCACCTCAGTCATGCCCTACTGACTATGAATACGCTCCTGGGTCTCCTGTTCCATGCTTCTGTGCTGCACCACTTCGTATTGGTTATCGGCTAAAGAGCCCTGGAATTTCAGATTTCCCGGCATATTTTTACCCATTTGAGGTGTACTTAACCGATGGTTTAAAAATAAATCAGTTTCAGCTTGACCTTACTTATGAATGGCAAAAGGGTCCTCGACTGCGAATGAATTTAAAGATTTTTCCTGTGTATGTTGTTAATGGTTCTAATACCTTTAATAGGAGTGAGGTCCTCCGGATCCGAAGCATGTTCACACAATGGGAGATTCCAGACAGCGACATTTTTGGACCTTATGAGCTTCTCAATTTCACTCTATTGGGCCCATATAGAGATTGTTAGTCTCCTATAACCCAAATCTTAGCAAATATATTTTGATCTATTTACTTATTAAGAATAGTTATGGCTAGTACTCCATTTTTTCCGTACGGGTCTGGTTGGATTACCCCGCCGTATATAGTTCATTTATATTTAAGAAAATATTATCACTATGATAATTTAAATCTTATATATATATATATATATATATATATATATATATATAAAAAAAAAAAAAAAAAAAAAAAAAAAAAAAAAATCTAGGAGGTTGTATGCACTAAGAATAGACTTTCGACGACTTTTAACTCGTTCCCTTTTAGCTAAATTATTTGATTTGACCCTTTCGAGAAAAAAACACATTCCGAATCAGATATTTCATAGGTACCTGGTCCTAGTTCTCCACCTCTACTATTTGCCCCTAGGGATCATAACAAAGGCTAATGATCTTGATTTTGGTCCACAACAATTCCCTTATAGAACTTTGCAATTCTCATTTGCTATTAATATCAAACATATAGAATTCTTGATACATGGTCCGCAACAATTTTCTTATATTGTTTTTTATTATTAATTTGTACTCGCAGTTATCCCCCCTCCCACATCCTCCTCCTCTGGGATAAGCAAGGGTGCGGTGGCAGGCATTGTGGTAGGGGCTATTGTCGGTGCGGTCTTAATATCGGCGTTCATTTCACTTTATATCTTAAGGTTCCACAGGAAAAAGTACCATGCAATTTCAAGAAAACGTCGCAGTAAGTAAACTTGTGGATTATCGCCCGTCAAGCTTCAAATTCATATGATTTATGTCATGCATTGAGCATCAACAGCACCCCAGTGTGAACTATTCTATTATCATATTGGGTTAATTACTTGAAAATGTACCATACCTGATTGTGGATCGAAATATATTTTACAGTTTCGCGGGCCTCCCTTAAAATTGAAGGAGTGAAAAGCTTCACTTATGAAGAAATGAAACATGCTACACATAATTTTGATGTTAATAGTGAAATTGGGCAAGGTGGATATGGAAAAGTATACAAGGGTGTATTTACTGATGGGAGTGTTGTCGCCATTAAACGGGCACAGGAGGGATCACTACAGGGCGAAAAAGAGTTTCTTACAGAAATAGAGTTGTTGTCGCGATTACATCATAGAAATTTGGTTTCTCTGCTTGGATTCTGTGATGAAGAAGGCGAGCAGGTAAAATACTTGCATTATGTCAATCCATTAAGTTTGTGATGCGAACTTGCAACCAATACAATAACATTCTGAATCACATTATTTGTTGGTGCAGATGTTGGTTTATGAGTTCATGTCTAATGGCACTCTCAGAGATCATTTATCAGGCATGTCTCTTAAAATTCCTTATGTTACCACAACAAGCCTTTAAAATATTTTACGGATTCATTCAAGTTTTCTGATTTTATATTTGTTATGTTGACTAGTTACGGAAAAGTATAAAGAATCCTTGAGTTTTGCTATGAGATTAAGAGTTGCATTGGGTTCTTCCAAGGGCATTCTCTACCTACATACTGAAGCTAATCCTCCAATATTTCATCGAGATATTAAAGCCACAAATATCTTGCTGGACTCAAAATTCATTGCAAAAGTTGCTGATTTTGGACTTTCACGACTTGCTCCAGTTGCTGATATGGAAGGAATAGTCCCTGGCCATGTATCAACAGTTGTTAAGGGAACTCCGGTAAGCATTATTTTATATATGTATCAAAGCAAAATGAGCAGGCTGGGTTGTGCAGACCTACATGACTTTTTAAGACCTTATAAGTTATATTACTAATCAGTGTGTTAATATGATTGGATTACTATATGTTATTACGAATAAATCTGTAATAATAATAATCTTACCTTCCATAAATAAAGTAAATTTAGGAGTTTGTATGCCCTTGAATACACTTGCGATGACTTCCAGTCTGTTTTACGATGGCTTCCTTGTCTTTGTAGAGGTACAGTTTGACGTCTAAGGTCAAATGAAGTAAATTTAACTTCAAAACTGGCATAGCGGCTTTACATTTTTTAAATGATTTTGAATGTTACGTATTAAAAATCTATTCAATAACTAAAACCAATTGTGCTAAGTTTGTTGCAAACCCTTATAAGTTATTAAATTTGAATATGAGAAGTCATGACTTTGACTAAAAAAACAGAAGTGTGCTTTTGGTTGTCTTCAGTGTATTACAGGTGTTCATGCCATCAGGGTACTTCAAAATATTTAGTAGAAATCCAACTATTGTTTTATGTATTCACTTGTCAATATTTTTTTCAAATGTAACAGGGGTGTAGGGCTACCTTGACCCCCTTCACGGTTAGTTGTTTAACTTGAGTCTAAAATTTGTTTTCTTTTTGCAGGGCTACCTTGATCCGGAGTATTTCTTGACTCATAAACTAACCGACAAAAGTGATGTATATAGTTTGGGTGTCGTTTTTCTTGAACTCTTGACGGGGATGCACCCGATCACACATGGCAAGAACATTGTCCGCGAGGTAAATTTTGATGGAATAACACAATAATTAAATGTTGATACTCCATAAGTTAGCTAAGATCATGATTTTAGGGTGCCAAAATAGTTTCTTTTTTCGGAAATGTTATGAAGCAGTGTTTTTTTTACTACATTGATGATTGGCTAAACTAACCATACTCCTTGTCTCAACCTATTCATCAGGTTAATACTGCATATCGATCCGGCTTGATATTCTCAGTCATTGATTCTAAAATGGGATCGTATCCATCAGAATGTGTGGAAAAGTTTGTAACTTTGGCCCTCAAGTGCTGTAAGGAAGAAACAGATGAACGGCCATCAATGGCCGAAGTTGTTAGGGAACTCGAAAACATATGGCAAATGATGCCAGAATCCGAATTACGAACCCAAGACTCGTTGGGTACTGATCATGGGAAGAATATGTCTTCTCCATCTTCATCCTCTACAACAAAGAACCCGTATGTTTCGTCAGACATTTCGGGCAGTGATCTTGTTAGTGGTGTTGTTCCCACTATTGCACCTAGATGAACAAACACATTTAAATATTAAGTTCTCATAGGTAATTTTGACGTCGGGCTTTTATTTAGAAGTATACACGATATAAGAACAGTGTTTAAGGAAGATGTCTATGCAGGTCTTTCTTTAAAATTATTTATAATGTTGATTGTTTGAAATACTTTTTGTATATATAACACGTTGGGACTTGGTTTTGTAAATGCAGTTTCTTATAGTTATAAGAGTGAGTTCATACCTTGATAAATTCCTAGTTTCCTTGTGCCATTGATTGCTAGATGTGTATCTGTTGCAATCAATGGTTAGCGCATTAACTGTTATACTCGCATTTGTTACTCTTTCATCTTCGTAATATATAAACCTCAGTTGTGTTGGATCAATAGGGACCCTTTATCCAGCTTGTATAATGATCATATCGGTTTTTTGGCATCAATCAATCAAGCTTCATCAGTTTGGCTGCATTTAGATTGCAGTCTTATGAGTCATGATGAAAGTAGCTTCGGGTTCACATTTTGCCTGTAGTTATATGTAATACCCTCAGTTTTGATTCTTATGGAGTGCATATGCAATAAATTAAAATCTTTGTCCAAAAAGTTTAGGGAAATGATGCATTCAATGATTCATGGTATTATGTTAAATGTAGAATTTACATTTTACATAAGTTTATAACAAAAGGATGAATTTTCCAAATGTCACAACCTGGTTAGATAGATCAAGTACACACATACAAGGGTGAGCATTCCGACCGTTTGGACCGGGCCGACCGACAAAACCGGCCGGACTACCGAAAACCAGACCAACCGAAGGACCAACGGTCCGGTCTCGGTCTGGGATTTTTCATTAATTCGGTACTCGGTCCGGTCCGGACCGACCAAAAAACCGAAAAAACTTGCCAAAATCTTGCCTAATTGGACCGGACCGACCGGACCAAACCGGACCGAGACCGGACCGACACATTCGGTCCGGTCTCGTTCTATGGTTTTTCCCAAACTCGGTCTTCGGTCCGGTCCAGTCTTAGCCGGTCCGGTCCGATTTTTGAACCGTGATCACACCTACACACTAAGGGTGAGCATTCCGACCGTTTGGACCGGACCGACCGAAAACCGGACCGACTGAAGGACCAACGGTCCGGTCTCGGTCTAGGATTTTTCATTAATTCGGTCCTTGGTCCTGTCCGGACCGACCAAAAAACCGAAAAAACTTGCCAAAATCTTGCCTAATTGGACCGGACCGACCACATTCGGTCCGGTCTCGGTCTATAATTTTTCCCAAACTCGGTCTTCGGTCCGGTCCGGTCTTAGCCGGTCCGGTCCGGTTTTTTGACCGTGATCGCCCCTACTATACACATACACATAAAAAAACATGTACCAGTAACAAACTATCCCAAAGGTAAGTTAGTAGCAAGGTGTCTTTAAAATCGAAGATACCATGACATGGTCAGGTAAACCTCTTGTGATTAGAAAAATATAAAACAGAACATGAATACCAATTAGGCTACGTACATCATGAAAAAAAAACTCGACTTTCCAGAATAATTAGAACAATAATTCGTCTCCAGTTTTTCGAACATAATCTATAACTAGTGACGAATCAATAACTATAAGTCATGAGACGTATTTTATAAAGACTAAAAGAGTATTGTATTTTTTTATGGTTTCAGTAAAAATCGGTATATTTAACATAAATTTACATTAGGGACGAGCAAATGAACCAAAGACTTGAACCGGAACCGAGAATCAGACCAAAACCAATAAGAGCCAAATCGGACTAGACCTAATAATTTCGGTTCCGGTTCTAAATTTTGGTAAAAGTTCGGTTCTCATATCCATCCATTCGGATCCGACAATTCCTGGTTCTGGAATCGAATACCTGTAAAATTTTAAAAGAGTAAATTTTAATAGACGACCTCCGAACTTTCCTTCCATTGAAACTATGAAAATGACATGAGATCTGTATTAATTCGAAATTTTCAATCCAAACACACTGAAACCTAATATTAAATCCATTGAAATATTTACAAATTAATAATTAATCAAAACCTAATAATATTCAAAGATCATTTAACATTTAAGGCTCACGTAAACAAGCGAAACTATACATAATAAATAAATAGAAACAAACAGCGGACATAATTTATCTTTTTGGTTGGACATGGATTGAAGTTTTTTATGTTAGTTTGTTAGTTTTTGTGATTGTTTTGCATAATTTGTTTGTTACATATCAAACAATTTGGAACCATCGAATGATCGTTTTGTGTGTGTTTACACATTATTTATTATATGTTGTTGGTTTAACCGTAAATAGGTGCAAAAGCATGAAAAGTTTTTGAATTTGGGAATGTTTTGGGTGGTTTTGCTACTATTATCGCAACCTACACAAAAACTATATGAATTTTTATTTTATTTCCAAAACGTTGGTTCCTACGTGGGTATACTCGAAGAATCGAAACCAAAACCAGAACCGAGAACTGAACCAGAACTAAAAATGACATTCTGTTCGGTTCTCAGTTTCCATTTTTCTTGAATTTGGGCTCTTGGATTCATTGGTTCCGGTTCGGTTCTTAGCGGTTCTGAACCCGTGCTCATCCCTAATTTACGCAATGAAAGAAAAAACCCCCCATGTGCTTCACAGTTACTCCAAACCATTCCACGGACCGCCCCTGTCTATAACATGTCTAAAGCATTGATCACATCAAACCTTATCTTCAAGCAAATAAACGAATCCTAAAAGTGCTAAGTGCAATGCGGGTTATCCGCAAGTTATTTGTCTGTCAAAACAACTTTTACATTATAACATTCCAGTAAGACAAAACCTTAAAAACAACCTCATCAGCTATAACATGTTATAGGTGAATGCGTGTCCCATTTTTATTTATCTTTTTCATTTTCTATAAAACAAACACATTTCATTTTATACATTTAAACCAAATTTTATAATTTAAAAACTAAAAATGTAAGAAAAATAACTTAGGGAGTAACGTTGTAAATAAAACAGGGACTAACGCCGTAAGAAAACTCATGAAAACATGTATATCAACAAGTTTTAATCAGAAACAAGTCAAAAAGAAAAAGAAAAACCAAACATTTACATAGTGTTTCTTCTTCCTTTTGGTCCCCATACGCGCAAGTGCACAATTAAAAGAAAAATAAAAGCTTTTATAAAACAAAAACAAATAGAAACACTAATACAAAAACAAAAACAAACACAAGCATCACATTAACATCAGAAACCAACTCGAAAACGCATGTTATCGGCATAACGAGGCCAACGGTGTAGTTACCAAAAAATGTAGCTATAAGTCTATATAACCCACTACACCAGGGACGAAACCAAGACTAAATATGATCGGGTGCACTAAAAAAATTGAATAGTAATACTATAAACACATTTTGATGGATTGGGTGCATTTAATATAACTTTGGGAAAAACCGTTGTTTTATTTTCAAAAATTAACACTATATCGAAAAAATCCATGGGGTGCTCGGGCACCCGCAGGAACCTCCTGGTTCCGTCCCTGCACTGCACCGAACACGAAAAACCATTTTACAAAGGGATAATTGCTTGAAAATGTAACGAACTTGTCACGTTTTACAATGTTATGTATGTTGCTTTTAATTTTACTAAATAATGCATATAATTGCCTAATCAGTTTATTGTGTGCATTATTTGGTAAAATATACACAACATTATAAAACGTGGCAAGTTCGTTACATTTTCAAACAATTATTCCCTTTATTATCCATACTACGTATAAAGGAAAAATAGTGAAAGTGGAAAAGTGAAAAGTCAAGTAACGTGAAATGTTGAAAAATCTTATTAAAGGAAATTATGAAATGTAATTAATACTCTTATTAAAACACCACATTACTTAAAAGTACAATGATTTATTCACATTGTACAACCAACTAAAAACATATCTACCAAATTAAATACAACCAATTAAAACAATTAATACAAATCACAAACCGGGTTGACCCGGGACGCTTCAAACCCGACGGGTTGAACCGGTTTAATTTGACCCGTTTTCGACCCAACCTAGCAAGTTGACTCGGTTTAAATCGACCAATTTTTCGACCGGAACGGTTCAACCAGTTGAACCACCCGGGTCGAACCGGGTTTCAAAACATTATGTTTAACTCCCAAAATCGACTAATTTTTCGACCGGAACGGTTCAACCGGTTGAACCACCCGGGTCGAACCGGGTTTCAAAACATTATGTTTAATTCCCAAATCTTCAAACTTTTATTATTTTTCATTTATAACATGTAAACTTTTTTTTTATTAATAAACTATCTGTCGCTATAAAATCCTGTTGCTATGCACGGGTACTCGTCTAGTATTAGAGTAACACAAAGGGAATAATTGTTTGAAAATGTAACGAACTTGCCACATTTTACAATGTTGTGTATGTTGCTTTATATTTTACTAAATAATGCACACAATAGACTAATTAGACAATTATTCGCATTATTTATTAAAATTAAAAGCAATATATACAACATTGTAAAACGTGACAAGTTCGTTACATTTTGAAACAATTATCCCTTTTACAAAAATACCCCTTTAACCAACCAGAAAATGACCTAACCACTCTTGTATAATTCCATTCCTCAACTCCATCGACAAGTAAAGTCAACTTATCCATGCTACTATTCTAGAAGCCCACAATAAATACAAAGCCCAAGTCCAACACGCAAAATGACGCATACCCATACGTAGACCCATGAAAGCCCAACCAACCACTATATAAATACACACTATGCCTTGTTGATAACCTAATTAGGGTTCTTCTTTTACTTGCGCCTACCAACCAAAAATCATCATCAGCAATGGGGAGAAGTATGTCTTCTTAACCAATATGTTAAATTTACCTTTTTACATCCTTGGATCCTTTTATCTGTTATGTATCTGTCTCATTTTTGATCTGTTATATATTTATTATTTTGAAATGATGTGATTTATAATAGATATGTTTGTATAGTTTATGAGTGAAATCTAGAGGTTTATTGCAGTTAGATGGATATGTATATGTTATTTAGGGGTGTTTGTTTAAGCTTATATGTGGGCTTATGAGCTTATTTGATTTCTGCTTATGTTTCAGAAGCCCCAATTTTCTGGCTTATTTTGAGGCTTATGGGAATATATAAGTTTATTATATCATAATAAACATATATAAGGTTAAAAGTATATAAATAAGCCTGAAATTGAGGCTTGTGAAATATAAGCTGAAACACAAATAAGCTCATAAGCCACATATAAGCTTCAACAAACACCCCCTTGGTGGCTTGCTAATTGCATAAATGTAATGATTTTATTGAGTTGCTGGTAATACAGTTTTTCTAGTTGGAATTGAAGTAATGTTTTGGGTTTTGTTTAAGGGGTTCAAGTTCATGGTCTAATTAAATTTAGGGCCCTAAGAGTTGTTACATTTGAGACTTTTTAGTTTTTAGGTGTTGTTGTTTTCAAGGTTTTTTTGTTGATTCTTTTGTATTGTTGCTCTCTTTTGGTCTTTGGTACTTAGTATTTCTGCAATTTGATAAAAAAATGTTTTGGATTTGTATGTTGCTATGTTGGGTTTAGCTGTCATTTTCTTATAAAGCTATTTGCATATTGCAGCTTAGCCTACTGAATTTAGATAGTGGCGGTTTGTAGTCACAATTAAAAACATGTTATTAAGTGTTATTTTTTATGGGTTTTTTTAGTATGGTTTAAGGATGATATGAAATTAGATGATCCTGTATACATGCTATTTTTTTATTAGTATTTGTTATTGAGGAATAGTTTATTTATTTGGATTGCTACATTAGTAAATTTTGTATATGGGTGATTTCATGGTTATTCAGTGATGAATATGATATGATTATATGTTAACTTATATGATGGGTTGTATTATGCAGGACCTGCTAGGTGTTACAGGCAAATCAAGAACAAGCCATACCCCAAATCCCGTTACTGTCGTGGTGTGCCCGACCCCAAGATCAGAATCTACGATGTTGGCATGAAGAAGAAGGGAGTCGATGAGTTCCCATTCTGTGTTCATTTGGTCAGTTGGGAGAAGGAGAATGTTTCCAGTGAGGCTCTTGAAGCTGCACGTATTGCTTGCAACAAGTACATGACTAAGTTTGCTGGAAAGGATGCTTTCCACTTGAGGGTTAGAGTTCACCCTTTCCATGTGCTACGTATCAACAAGATGCTTTCGTGTGCTGGAGCTGATAGACTCCAGACTGGTATGAGAGGTGCTTTTGGAAAGCCACAAGGTGTCTGTGCTCGTGTTAGCATTGGACAAGTGCTTTTGTCTGTTCGTTGCAAGGATACCAACAGCCCACATGCTCAAGAGGCTCTTCGTCGTGCTAAGTTCAAGTTCCCTGGTCGTCAAAAGATTATTATCAGCAGGAAGTGGTATGTTTAGTAATAATTTAACTCTTTTTGCAGAAAGCTAATCATGTTTTTGTATAGCTGTGTTTAATATATTGTTTATGGTTGTTTCAGGGGATTCACCAAGTTTAGCCGAACTGATTATGTTCAGTGGAAGTCTGAGAACCGTATCAAGCCTGACGGTGTTAACGCTACGGTATATTATATTGCTTTTGACATCTAGAAGAATTTGCTAACTTGTACAAAGTTTATGTAAAGTCTTGTTTGATCGTAGCAAAATCTGATACTAGTATGAATGCAATGTGACAAGGGATAAGCACTGCATGATATTTGTCATATGCTTTACTTAAACCATTGCTAATGGTTGTTTTTGTAATTTTATTGCAGCTTCTTGGATGCCATGGACCTCTTGCTAACCGTGCGCCTGGACAAGCTTTTCTAGATGCTGTTGCTTAAGTGTTGTTTTTCATTTAAAGCATCTTTACTACTATCAAGTCGTTGTAGTCCTAGACTCAGTTTTGCTTTATCTTGGAGATACTTTACTGTTATGTATGTTCATTGCATCCCCTCCATGTTTTGGCTATTGCAATGAAAGAACACATTTGTCATTTGAATTTTTATGGTTGTCTATTAAGCTCTAAGATTGTTACTCCGTATTATTTTGTGATGTTTGTAGTCTTTACTAGTTTCATGTTTGTTGCCTGAAATGGGTAGATCTCAACTACACAAATGCTTTCTAGTATGCGATCATGGTGTGAAAGCTGAGAATTACTTTTCTTAAAATGTTTTAGTTAAAATCTCAAGTTTTATAAAAAAGAGGTGGTTTTAAGTGAAACCTTTGAGTGTCCATTTGAGATTAAAACATGAAGACCTTGGTAGTTTCAAAGGCTGATATATCTTTGTAGATGGCGAGTGATCTGCATTATAAAGAAAGCCAACCCCTAATTAATGGGATAAGAGACCAAAAAAGAGTACAAATTGATGGGAGCTCCAAACACCCGAAGAATACAAATAGATCAGCTTACAAACAAACCAGGGACTATATATGTGCCGCAAAAACTGGATTTTCAGTCGCAAGTTACTTCCCATTGCCGCAAATCCACCTGCTTCAGTTCAGACTGATGCTCGAAAAGAGAATTTTTGAACTTGGGGGAAAATACACAATTAGGCCCTTCGAGAAGTAATCTTGTAAAAAAAGATATAATGCAAATTAGCTATTTAATGTGTATACATGCATCTAATTGTTAATGAGACTTTGGGGCCCCGGCGGTCGTCTATCTCGCCCACACTTAAGGACGGCTCTGCCGGTTTCTCTACTTCCATAATATCCACATTAACATATAAGACACCTTGCAAAACCTTTACACCTATTCTGGACATTGATGGACTCGATGGCTTTAGAATAAGCAATTAGGTTATATGCAACAGGGACGTCCATAATTTTTACACATAATTTGTGTTGTCAGGCACACAACATAAACTTTTCAATGGGTTGTATTGATAACAGAGTTAATCTACTCAATAGGTTGTACTGATAGCTGAGTTCATTTAGCTAGCCATCCTTGTATTCGGTAAATATGTTGTCTGAGCTCAAACTCGTCAATTGTTAACACTTAACATTATAGTCGCATTTTGTCTTCTTCTTCGGCACACAACGTAGGTTACATTCGTGTCTTGGTTGGTCATAATGCTATTACCTCTAGTTTAAATGTAAACTTGCCATCGTATTTATATATTCTTGGTTAGTTGTCTGCTTTTTATTTAACAAGAGTGTAGTCGGAGTGCATATTACAAAATGATAACTGCCACAATAAGAGGTATATGTGGCATTAGAGCTAGAGGGTGAATATTTGATAAAATGAATATTTTTTTTTCGTATTACAAAATGAATATTTTTTTTTCGTGTGCTTATTAGACTGCTTATTCAATTGCTTACCATTCAGATTGTACTTATTACATTCTCAAATTTGATATATTCAGTTGTTTTTAGGGTGCTTATCAAATTCAGAGAGCTTATTCAAATAATTGCTTATCAGATTCAGACACTTTTTCAGCAGTTAAAATTCTGATTAAGTGCTTATTTCGGTTTAGATATAGATTAGTCAGATTCTAAACTGCTTGTTAAAGGTCAAACACTATGACTAAAAATCATAAATCAAACAGTCAGTTTTTTTTTTTTTTTTTTTTTTTTTTTTAACCTAATACGAAGTATGCTCTTTGGTTCTCTTCGATTTAAATTCTCAAGCTTTTTTTAACCAAACCCATTAAAAAAAACAAGACGAACACAAGAAACCAGTAAAAAAACAAGAATGCAAGAAACCAGAAAAGAAATCAAGTGCCATCAACGTCTTCCAACCGTTTCAAGAAATAAGTCAGCAAAAATTGTTGTCATGTATCAAGTTGAGCATAATTGGCAAACTAACCAAAAGCCAAGATGAACTGTTTCAACCTCCATGACAACATCTACAAGTTATAGATTGACCAAATAGCTAGCTTACTTAGAGAACATAACTTATCTGCCCTCCTAATTTCGAAGCCTGGTAGAACGCCTAGTACCAGTCACAATTTCCTTTGACTTCTCTGTGTTTTTGTCTTGACTGTTACTTTTTGCAGTTGAGGTTGACTGCTTTGTTTTTACGGCTTGACTGTTGCTTTTTGCAGGTGGGGTCTTCTCATTTTCTGCAGGGCCGTCTAGTGTTGTTTTGAGCTTCTTTTGAGCCATTGAGGCCTTTTTGGTTTCAGCTTCTTCCTCCACATCAGACATATCATTGTCATAATCTTGACTTCCACTGTATGCTTTGACTATGTAAATCTGTGGAAGCATCAAGCATGGACCTCTTAAGAAACTTTTAAGCATGTAAAATAGGTAATTTTTTGTACATGGATCAAGCATGGAAGCATCAAGCGAGTTGGGCAACAAATCAAAATGGAAAGGTCAAAAGACTCAAAACAGGTAAATTTCAATGGATCAAAAATGAATAAGCACATGTTGACCATTAAAAAAGGTTTTACTCATTAAAACAGCTTTGACAGCTCTATACTCCTTTGAGCCATTTTGAGTATTCTACATAGCTAAACCTTTTTATATCACCAATTTGTTTAGTAAAATCTTTCAATTATACACCGATTAAAAATAAAACATTATCCATTTAGCTATTCATTAGTTAGCGCGCAGACCTTTACAATGAAATGATTTAAAGAAATACCCAAAATCTTCTTGGGTTTATTGGTTCAAATGCAAAAGGGTTCCCATAAACAAAATGTACCTTGAATCTTAACGGCTCAATCAATTCAAATACCAAAGCATCGCCATCGTCAATTTTATGTTCTAGTGCAAATGCTCTCCATCCGCCACTGAGTCCAGTTCTGCTGCTAATAAACACAGCCTCAGATTCGTTGCCATCCTCATCTTCTAATACCATATTCACCGTTGACTTTGGAAGATGGGCCTTACAAAATCTTTGAGGTAGCCCCTATTCAAATGTAAAATAAACCAAAAAGGCACACGTACTTTGATTAGCTTTTATATATGTTGCAATAGGCATAAGCTTCAAATAACAACTCAGCTACAGTATGTGGCTTATTCTTGTAAGTAGTAAGCGTGTAAAAATAAACTCAAAGATATATAAAAAGTCCACCAATTTTGAGTCTTAGTGATATCAGAAAAAATCTTCATAGTTGTAGGAAAGGCCTGTAAGTTTAAACAAATTGTGTTTTTTTCACATTTTTTAACCAAAAACGTTTTTTTCTAAAACTACAAGCACAATATGTAGGCTTTTTATATATAATTCCCCAAATAATAAATATATATATGATTGAACACATTGATAGCTGTGAAAACTTAGACAAAAATTTATAAAATTTGTCCTTTTTTTTATGCTATTGTAAAAATGTGCTCAAAATATTGGTTGCAGTGTTCCTATAACGTGAAATAAAAAATTGCTTATTTTGCCACTTACCAACCAAAAGCAACTGTAAACATGAGAACGGACCATTGACTTGATAAAAGATGGATAGTCGGACTGCAGATTGCTTTGAAGTTTCTCCGCCGACTTAATTGCTTGAGCCCTTTTTTCATACGAAGCCATTCTGCATTCTTCTAGCGGTCTTACTATGTAACTGAAAATGTATATTATTCTTGTGAGCCATAACATTTATGTGCCATAGAGTAATAAAAAAGTTACTGTATGCCATTCAAACCTTGTCCATGAAGAATCGGAGTTTGATCTCCTGTTTCTCCTCCTGTCATTTGGGAGACCTATATCAACCTGTAGATACATGAAATTTAGAAATAAGTTTTAAACATCAGATAAGAACTAGGGAGTAATATTTATCACAGATAAATATTAGTCTTTTAGGATTAGTAGAAGTTTATCAAGGTCTCAAGGTAAGAATTTCATATATAAGTGCACACTGAATACTTCAGTTTCCATTTATCAGATTATTGTGATCAGATAAGTTTTTGTGAGTGGCGTTGGATCAGAACTACTATATCTTAACTAACCATGACACGTTTCGTTAAGTATGGCACAGAAACGAATAGCTCTGCAGCTTTCTTATGAAGCTAAAAGGCATTCACATAGTTACAATGCAACCATGTTCTATAACGAGTTATAGAGAAATTTCTATCTCTTGACCACTTTGAACACAGAATGTAGTAAGTCAATAACAATTAATCCATATAACTATAGGTTAAGTATCAGAAGTTACACCAAGCACGTGCTTTTGCAATCAATGGAGTGAATGGACTTCATAAATTTAATGCTACGCTTTCCTATTATATCTGCAAAAGTAATTAATAGTATACTTGTTCTCTTCTCTATCTGATATAGCAAACCTTGTTATTCAATAAACAACATTAATGTCAAACTTACTTCATCTTGATATGTAATAATGGGGTTGCGTGCACGTGTTGAACGTCTTGGTTCTACTACTTCAGCATTCCTTATTTTTGGTTTAACTTCACGTTGCTGCTTGAAACAAATAGAAAAATGTGTCATATAACTATATAAGCACTCACATTGTCACAGAAGTTGACTATAAGTATGAGAAATACACTACCTTGAACTTCTTCTCAGATTTTGAAAGTTCTGATAGGTTTCTAGATATCTTCAAGATTCCCAGTTCCTTCAGAAACAATCAGAAAATCATAAGAAGGTCATACTTATACCAAACTGCACAGAAACTTCCCAATTTAAAAAACAAGTCACATATGTTAATGTTGCCAAGTTAATTAATTTACAGCTACAGGGATGAGCAATTGTAAATACCCAGCACTGAGCAGTTTTTGACCATACTTCCCTTAAAGTTGAATTACCTCCATTCTCTTTTTGTTCTCAAGTAGTTGTTGCTTACGAGCCTCTTCATAAGTGTTGCTTGTGGTCTCCTCAGCCATCAGATCACCTGTTGCTGTATTGAATGATTACAAATCTATGAAAGCGTAAAAGCCTACAAAGAGCATCTTATTCATTTATATAGAATATAAGGTATATAGTAACCCACATAACACGTAATTATTGCGCGTGTGCATATTTGCCCCAAGAGCAATAAGCTAATCAGATTCAACTTACACTACTTTACACGTATCAAGGTTTAAAAGTACGGAAACGAGTTTCGAGGCGTTTTCACTCCGCCTCAAGAGGCGTAAGCCTCGAGGCGGACCGAGGCGTAAAGTCGAGGCGGAATTAATTTTATATTTTTTATATATAAGTTTAAGACTTAAATGTAAACTATTAAAGATGGAGGGGGTCAAATGTTTAAATACATAAACTTATTTTAAACTTTTTGAGTAAAATTTATAAAGTTTAGAGACTAAATGTAAAATAGTAAAAGATAGAGGGGTTAAATGTTAAAAATTCTAAACTTATTTAAACCCTAAACCTAAAACAAAGTTGCAGCCTCACTTTAATACATTGATACAGCCACCCTTCACCCTCACTTTAATACATTAATACACTGATAAACCCTAAACCAATTCTCCGGCGTTGACCATCAATTCGCCGGCGTTGACCTTCAATTCGCCGGCGTTTACCGTCATTCTGAACACAACCACCACTTATTTTCTCTTTAATTGGCTTAGATCTGAAGTTTGACCGGCATTCGCCGGCGTTGACAACCTAATTCGGCCGATTTGCTGCTAATCGGGGCGGTGGGAGGCCGACTAGCGCCTAGGCGCCGCCTCATACGCTTCTAGACCGCCTCACACACCTGAGGCGTACGTTCCAAATCAACCACTTGAGGCGCCGCCTCATATGCGTTTTCTGGCCGATTCGCCTCGAGGCGCCGCCTCAGACCGCTTTTTTAAACCATGACACGTATAATAAATTTAGTACAAAAACTAATACTCCAGTATACCATAAAAATAGTACACGCCTACACAGTTTGACTCCAAACTTGGTTAAATCAAGTTTTTAAGAACCAATCACCATGGCATTTTGGAAGTGATTATCGGATTCTTGCATTTGAGGTGTCAATTAATCAGCTTCTAGTAAGAAGGTATAACAAAACTGGTTATCTAATACTTTGAAGAGCCAATTATTCAGTTTAAGAGTAGCTACAATAATATTTTAGTGAGCTAAAGATTTACATACTCTAACGTAACTAGTTATCTGTTTAATGTTTATTGAAACTTCAAAAAGTATTAGCGCATATAAACACCATATCCGGCATCCCATTTTGTTACAGCTAATCATGAAATTATATACCCTTAACATTTCCATATCACAAACATCTTGGAATGGCCAGAATAGAATCCAAAATCAACCACGGGAATATCAGTCAAGCCGCACACATCAGAGCCAAAAGAAAGGCTTGACTTTTCCCAAGTAGCTTGAATAGGGATCTCTCTGGCTACCCGTTTACTTTCCAAACACAATGCCAAACACCCCTCAATTTAAAAATGAAATCTTGTTCACAAAATGTGATTTTAGCATCAATTTGACTTCATTTTCTATTTTAAATAACCCAAAATTCTAATTAAAAAAAACAGCTTCAAACTAATTAAAGATCCATTATACTACTAATCCAAATAACCATTCAAAGCAATTAAAAAAGTATAATAAGACCCTAAACTCTAAATGCTAAAAAAACAAAAAAGATTCAATCTTTTACAAAATAAAACAAAAATAATAATAACCCATAAGTCACATGTTAAAATAACCCCAAATAAAACCTGGGGTTTTCTTATATAACTATATAAAAAGTAAAAATGTAAACTTTATGCAAAAAATAAACAAAATATAAAGATTGATGAAAAGGGTCTAAATTTTACCTGAAATTAGGGCTCAAAATGATGTGAAAGAATTGGTAAAGATTATTACACACAGTGAATGTGTTTGTGTGTGTGTAAAAGAGAGTTTGAATTTTGAACTGGCGGTCAAATGGTTTTTGATGTTTTATGGGGATTTTGTGGTTTTGGTCCTTCAAATGAATGAACCTTTTTAAAAAAGGAGCAATGTGTAATAAATGAACTTTTTTTTTTCCTCTAGTAGAAAAAAGTTCATTTATGTACCTTTATTTTTTATTTTTTTTATTATTATTATTTTTGGTTTTTGAACAAAGATATTTTATTAGACAAAACTAAAGAACATACAAATCACTCCTCGCAAGCAAGGTAATTTCATGAGGATAAGTACTATCCCAATTAAATCCATAAATAGAAGAAAACGCGTGAGAAGCAAGCCAATGAGCTACTTTATTTTTCATTTATGTACTACTCCATATTATTTTTCTGCACTTGTACTAATCAGTTTCTTTATGAAACGGTCGTTCATCACTTGTTTGCCTTTGATTATCATAACAACAGTGTCTTGTACATTAGGGCCGACTTTATCCATTTTGTATGATCTTTGATTGTGTTTGTCATCTGGATTTGAACTTTTCTTGTCTTTCTTTACCTTTTCTACAGCTTAATGTAGGTAAAAGTCGTACTCTCTATAAAATTGTGACGGTGTATAATGGGATGCTCCGCTTATGCTTGTTAAGTTCCTACGAGTATAACGAAGTTTAGTTCTAAACGTAAAGAACATTTCAATCTGTGATTTTTTTATGCCTGAAACATTGCATCACTTGTTTGAGCTGAATGGTTGAAGTTTCGACTGCAATACAGCTCAAGTGATTTTATAAACCAGACCCATGAAAATGGCTTGCAGAATAATATAGTAACCTGTTTTGACTCGAACAGGTTTTGACCCGTTTGCTAACCCTTTCGACCTGTTCAGTTGGCCAACTCTAGAGTAAAGTATAATTAAAATTTGCAGGGTAAATTCTCAAAATTACCCTCAAAAGGCAATCACATGACTAGCTTATGATATTTACTTAACGAAATTTATCATCCATTGTTAATGCAATAATCACAGAACAAAAAGAAAAGCTATTAATACTATCTTATTCAATCCGAAAATGATTTCATTCAGTTGTGATTTCAGTATCTATGCGCCATCTTCTCTCTTTCTTGGTAAGTTAAAACATACCTGCACCAACAAATTACATACTCAAACTGGTGAGGTTGATAAAGACATTCATGATTATTTCTTAATACAATGTACAAGTACTAAATGATGCGTAACTTATTTTGTTTAACTGTGTTCTTTTTAACTAAGAACTGTATTATAACTATGTAACCAGAAGATATAGGAACTTAATACGGAGTAATTTTTTTTTCTTTTCTTCTAAAGTTAAAGATAGCAAAGTAAAACTATACTTAAAACCAAAAACTATATTCTTGTGGCAACTCGTGATTATTGTGACTTCAAATCATGAATATCAATCACTGATGTCTAGAGATGTCAATTTGCATCCATTTGTTCGTTTTAGGTCGTGTAACAAGACTAACATGACGTATATGCTAAAATATTTAACTCAAAATAGAGCAAATCAGACGGCTCAAAAACTCAAAATGATTTAAAGTGGTCGAACTGAATCATTAAACCTTTTTTCTAATACTGATGTGCAATGTGTATACAAAACCAAACTGCAACCAAAAGATTTGTAATTGGAATCAATAACCCGAATCTGTTGTACTTGTTCGGTCACAAAGCGAGGTGTGAACCGGAACCAATAATCACGTGAAAAACTGATCTTGGTATTTTTAAAATCCTAAATTTCCTAGTTTATAAACAGAAACGTACTTCATCAATTACGTGTGTCATCTTACAGAAATTAAATATTTTCGCGCATGAAAGATACATGTGCAAAAGCAAACACCATCATTCAAAGTGACTTATAAGATTTATAGAGATATAGAGTTGTTAATTACGTGTAGGTGCCAACAACAGGGCCAACAAGGAGGATCGAGTTAAGCCAATTCTCGGTCACCTTATGCGTGGCCTTATGCATTAGTTCCTTGAATAAACCGGGCATCACCTTTTGCTGAAATGGCGATAAGGCATACACCACCGACTTAATCTTCACCGGAACCTTTCCCATATCCAATTGATCAGATTTATTCAAAATGGTGGTGAAGAGATCCTTATGGCAAAGAAGCCAAGAAAAATGGATCTAACAGATTTCCTTATTTATCTCCATTTTTTTATATTTTTGTAAATGGATTATATAATTATAATTTTTCAATAATAACTTATATGTTGTTTAATGAAATGATTTACCAAGTTTTACCATCAATATATACATCAAGACTACTTTTTACATATTTGTTTCAGTCTATTTTGAGAACATGTTTTGTGTTATACCTCACTATAAACAGAATTACTTAGCTATGAGTATTTTTAATCAGCAAACTACTTAAATATAAAATAAACATTAAAACAAGTATTTTTAACACGGCTTGTTACAGAACATAAATTTAAAACACAGCTTTGAAATATCCATATTCTCAAAAAATGTTCTACTTATTCTTTTACTAGTCAAACTCGAGCGTTCATAAAACAAAACTTATGTAATGTCAGTAAGAATTAATAAATCTAATAACTATATCTATCTCACGAACGAAAGAAATACAAGCAACTATTGTTTCAAAAAAACCATAACTTACAACAAGCTCTCTTTCCTTGTTTTCGTCATCACCAAAATGACCTTGATTTCAGCAACATTGTAAAGACCACCGCTAAGTCCGCGGACAATGGACATGCATGGATGGGTTGTAAATTATGCATAGATGGAAGTACAAGGTCGGTAGGTCACCAATCAGTTTTGGCCCGTTTTATGCTATTGGAATTGAAAGGAGACATTCTGCTTCTTGGCTGAGGGCTATCTTCTTTTAAGTTGGAGTTTAGCATAGCAAGCTCTCGTAATTGTTGTCTTTTGTACAGATCCTGAGACTCATCCTGAAACAAACGACATTTAGTAGGGTTGGTCGGGGTCAAGACGGGTAAATTTTGGTCAGTCGCACTGGTTATATTTTTTATACTGAATTATGGCTTATGGCATGGCCTGATATGAACCACCACAAATATATATATATATATATATATATATATATATATATATATATATATATATATATATATATATAGGGTGAGGTTATTCTAAAAAGGGCCTTATAATAAAAAGTGACATGTGTCACCCCCTTGCCACATCATATGACACGTGTCACCCCACCCCCACCCACCCACCTACCCACCCGCTGAAAAAAAAAATTTCCCGCCAAAAAAAAATTTTTTTTTGGGGCAAAAAAAAATTTTTTTTTTTCCCGCCAAAATTTTTTAGTGCATCACAGTTATAAAGTTACTGCATCACGGTTATAAAGTTACTGCATCACAATTATGATTTTACTGCATCACGGTTACTGCATTCATGGTTTTAATGTTACTGCATCATGGTTATAAAGTTACTGCATCATGGTTATAAAGAAACTGAATTATCATAAGTTTTATGCATCATATATGTATGTAACTGCATCACAATTAAAATACGATTCTTTTTTAAGTTTTGGTGCATCTTTATTATAAGTTACTGCATCATAGTTAATAGTTTAGTGCATCAGCTATGTTGCAGTAACTTATAACCTTAATGCACTAAAATTTAAAACTGTGATGCAGTAACTTTTATAATTGTGATGCAGTAACTTTATAACTGTGATGCACTAAAAATTTTTGGCGGGAAAAAAAAAAAAAAAAAAAAAATTTGCCCCAAAAAAAATTTTTTTTTGGCGGGAAAAAAAATTTTTTTTGCGGGGGGGGGGGGGGGGGGGGGTGGGGGGGTGGTGACATGTGTCATATGATGTGGCATAGGGGTGACACATGTCGCCTATATATATATATATTTCAAAAGATATCATCATCATTGTTGAAGTCAGTTTTACGGGTTTTTTACAAAAATCATCTTTTCAACAACCCAAATGTGTAAAAACTAGTTACAGTGACTAAACGGAGCAAATGAAACTTTTGTTATTTTATGCAAAAACACCCTTGTAAAGCATATAATATTTGATCAACTGTCGGAAACAAAAGCACATATTATTTCAATAGTAGTTTCTTAAATAAAGTGACAAAAAAGGTCTTGCGCATTAAGGCCTTTTGCGGATGTTGTTTCTTTTCTTATTAAAATAACCCGCATCGACCCATTTGTAGGTAATTGGGCCAAAATTACCAACACAGTAGATCATATGTCTACAACTTTGTTTACAGGAAGTACACTGCATTCATTCAGAAGATAACATACCACTGGTTTAAGCAGCTCTTCGATTATTTCTTGTGCTTGTCGCAAACGTACATCAATGATGCTAGCAGGTAACTCGGCCTCAACCAAGATGTGGAGTTGTTCATTTAGGTGCTCATAACCCGGTCTACCCCTCAAACTCTCCTCCTTTTGACAAAAAGTATAAAAAAGATTAACATACTTATATAAGTACGTATACCTTAATGAGGTGTTATTTCCATGTAGGAGTATTCTCAGCTCTTATAACAATAAGATGAATGATTTTCAATCGCGTATTTTTGTCTGGTTCAGGAGGTAAGTATACTCCTAACATGGTGAAATCCAATCTTTTGAGTTTTTTTCGAGGAAAAAAAAAAGAATCAGTTTTTTAACGGCCCAAATATTTTGAGTAAAATCTGCAAGCACCTCGAGGCCAGAACTTATAAACACATTATAGCATAATTTTGAGAGTTAAAGGTAATCTTGCCTCCTTTTTTACACAAACAGACAAAAGATATATGGCTTTTAACAAATAATTCTTAAAAGATTGGATTTTTCCATTATTTCTCATCTCCAGTCAAGATACAGTAGAAGTGACAAATGTGATCCATTTCCTTCTTATTGGGTTGATATGGATATTAAGTTCATTTTAAGGGATCAAGTAGATGAAACTAAAAGAAGGCTACCAGGTCAAACGGGGCAACTTGTTGCATAAAAACTCCTAAACTGCTTTTTTGAATACAGGATTAATACTATGGATTTTAAAAATGACATAAAATCAAGTTTTTCCTTGTAATGAGTAATCTTACCTTTTCAGCATCTTTAATGGAGCCCTGACCTCTAATGAAGACACGGCATCCAGTTGAGGCTTCAACTCGCTTCAAGGAATTACCTCTAGGACCTAGAAGCCTTCCAACAAAGTTGAACTGGCGATGTTTAAAAAGATCAATAAGTTTTGTCATTTTGATTAAAGATTACAGAAGACATGCATGAGAAATGTCCTAATGAATTTAAAGATGTTTAACGTACATTGGGGAAGTTGTTTACAGGTATATCCAAACGTATGATCTTCTTTGTGATAAACGAACTTGGGCTTGCAGGTGCTGAATTCCAATGATCCATTGGCAATCCTTGTGGTGGCATACTTGATCTCTAAGATACAAAAGTATTAGTCAGCAGGGTTAATTCCAGAGAATGAATTATACGTTTTTTTACCGATCATAAGTCATAACAACATATTGCACATTTTTAACAATAATAGTGGCATGAGCATCAGAACATGTGACCTTCATAGGTTACCAATCACTTTTGGTTGATTTGTCAAAATTATATAGGGCATGCAATGATCCATATCAGCAAAAAAAAAAAAAAAAAAAAAAAAAAAAAAAAAAAAAAAAAAAAAAAAAATCCTCTTATTTGCTATATAAGTTCTCTTAACCACCTATCACTGGCTGGTTTTGGGCATAGGAGTCGATGGGTGTAGCAATTCAAACATTTTTATATGAAAATAAGTCAGTCTTTGGATTCATAACAGGTTGAATTCATTAAAGGTAGCTAACAAGTGACTGATCAAATATTTTACAGTAGCCTCCTAAATTGCTTTCTTCATCAAAATTTGGATCATTACTTCATTAGTTTAATATTTGATTTGTAATCATAGCACATAAATAAAAACTGTGTTAGTAGGTCAACCCAGCCCACTAAAACTCAATGTACAATTTCAACTGTTTAGTATCGTACTATCGTCCAAAACATATATTTTCCCACCTATACTAGGGTGTTTCTGAAGCTAATATCATGGTGAATGATAATCAGAAATATAATGATTAAAAACGTAGTCTGGGGCCAAAATCGATAAAAAGCAATCATGTTTTCCATCCATGCATTAAAACAATCATGATAGTAATCAACTAGTCATACATATAAGCGGAAAAAGGCATATCTGGTTGGTTGACTAACAGATAATTTTAGTCCATTCCCTAATATTTTGATCAATAATCAATGCATCGGATATGATTACAAGAACTATAATATATTAATATTACAATAGCAAAATGAATGTTTTGAACATAGCAATTCATGCGGTGGTACTGGTACCGTGGTATGCCTTATAAAATACAGGGAGTCTTTCACCCGCTCCCTTTTTAGCTATATTTATTTATTTTTTATTTGACCTATTAGAAAAACAACATAACCCAAATCAATCCATTCATCTGCAAATTGGTCGAGATCTCTATAGTCATATACAAAGAATGCAATACTTTAAAAGAGACAATAGGTCTATTCACCTCATGACGAGGACTCCAGCCCGCATTTCCATTCCAACGCATTAAACCATTAGCATCAAAATCAGGGATTACGTCTAAATGACTCATAGGGCTCGGGCTACCACGTTGAAGTCTGTCAAAATCATTGAAACCTTTATTCGGTATCATTTGCGAAGCCTTGAAAATCTCTGTGAACAAAATAGAGAAATAGCATTATTAAGAGATAACACAATCAATCAGCATTACAACACAAATATCATGTCATTTGGTATGCTTTTGACTTCACATGCCATTTCAAATGAATACATTGTTTACAAACATCAGCAATTTAACACAGTAAGCAGCACGTGTAATGCTTTTTGTATCTACATTATCATATTCATCCAAAATTTCTTGCTTATGAAAACTATACATTGGTCTTTACGCACTTTCACAAGAGCGATGGTTAATTTGCAATGGAAATACAAGCGCTTAAACTCAATCACAATTTCTGCGGATTAGCTAGTATATACTCTGTAACGGATCAATGTTATACATGCCATACATCAATAAATCATATATAAAAAAACCAAAAAAAAAAACTAACTCAAATATTCACATCACTTATCACCACACTAGTGAACATTTGTACAACATCTATTGCTACGAAAACACAGTGATCAAACATGAACGACTTAACAGCTATAGAATATAAAACTCAAAGTCTAGAAAAACGCCCTTTTCGGTATTCAACTAGAATCGCAAGTGATAAAGTTTTATCCGTCAATCAACTTCACAACAAACAAACACTCCATCAGTGGCAAATAGCCAACATACAATGAAACAAAAAACATCACTACAATACACAAAATCAACAAATGATTAAAAAAACATACAAACAAAAAATGCACCACAAATTCAAGATTCCTAATAAAAAACCAAAAACAAAAAATACCCACAAGAGATAAACACTAAAAAACAAGATCCAAAAAATGTAAAAAAAATGAAACCTTGATTCAACAATTTACTACAAATTGGTAAAATTCTCATAAAAGGAGCAAGCTTTAGCTTTTCTTCAAGTAACTCTGCAAGATATGATGAACTGCAAAAAACATATCAAAAACTTATCAAAAAACAAATCTTGTGAAGTGGGTCATCATCAAGATTCAATAAAAGATACTCAAAACTAGCTTTTTATAAATTTTTATACTTTTCAACATCTGGGTTGTTGGCCCATATATGCGGTGATGAAGGGGCTCTTGCTGGTGAGTAGCTTAAGTTCTGATTATATAGACTTGACATGGTTTTCTGTTCTTTATTTTCCGGTGAGGTGGCGCCGCCGTTTACGGCGGCTGAGTGGTGTGTGTAAATAAGGTTTGTTATATTATGTGGGCTGCTGAGCCTTGAAGAAAATAAGAGAAGAGTTGGGATAGAGTTTTGGAAAAACTAAAATGGGAATGTTTGGTGTTTAAGTTTTAAACATTTGTGAAATTTCTAGTTTTGGTCCTTTGGTTTTGGTTTATTATGATTTCGGCTTGGGTGTCGAAAAACTGAGGTGGGTCGAACCGTCGAACGCTTAATGAACGGGTTGTGTTTAAGCGATGGTCGGGTAAAGTTGGAGTATGTTTTTCGGACATGGTGTGCGCTTAATATCGTTTTGTAGAATGTTAGTTGTGAATTGTGATACGCTAGGTATTAGGCATGCCAAACAAGATTAGAAAATCTGTGTCACATCCTGTACATGAGTAATATGTGATATATGTATGTGTTTCGTTAAGTGAGGTGTGATCGCATTACCTAACAAATAGTTGACCTGAGTAAGTTGCAGTATAAGCACAACATAATCGAGTGAATCACGATTATTTGCATAACTTGTAAACACATTAGCATGTGTATCCCCAAAAGCAACATTCCAGTTTATTACCATTGCATTAATAGTCACAAATCAACAAAGAAATTATAATATATTATGATCAAATTGAACTTACAATCATAATAGATGATGTATATACTTATTCATCCTAAAAAGTTGTTGTACTTACCAACATTATTCTTATAATATATTGCCAATTGAAAAGAAAGCTTTACATTTTGAGACAAGTACACAAGACCATAAATATCAAGTAGCTTCTCAGTGGTATTTCGCCCTTAATCGGTGGCTGAAATAGGACTTGTTAGACTTGAAGTTGTTATGTCGTGTAGGGTATTGGTAGTCATCCACATGGTCTATAAAATATGCACATCAAAAAATAAAACAAGTAAAAACCATGTGATCTAAAACCCTAATAGCAAGATCTCATGATTAGAGGTGTAACCTAAACCTAAACACGTCAAATGGTGTTTATAAAAATAATTAATTGTTCTTGCTATCTTGATGTCCAAGTGATATTGTGTCTGCGCGGAATCACTTTCTTGATATTCTTGTATGTTCCATCCAATCATCAAAGGGTTTAGGGGAGAATCACTTCAGTTGGTTGCGGCAGGTATCCACCAGTACTACACATGTTGAACTTGGACTAAATCCTATGCAAAATTGGACAACAAGAAGTTGAATAAGGATCAACTAAGGTCGACTAGGGATCGAAACCCTTTGGATTTCGGCCGACCTAGAATGAGAGGAGGGGAGGATTGATTAAGGTGTAGAAAACTAGAAGGGGGGTTGAATAGTTTTGCGTCTTTTTCGTTTTAATAAAAGTTTGCTTTCAAATAATTAATGGTAGTTTGTAAAAACCTTTGAAGCTAAAGTATAGATACAAATTAATTCACATATGTCACATAAATACTTCTTATTTAAAGAGTTAAATAGAAATTATAATTTCATATATCTCACTTAAATATAAGTTTGTATTTATATGTGTATATGTGTTTTAGTGATTGTATATACTTTAATTTACTAATGTATAATTAATGTTTTGAATGGAACCTAGTTTGATCTTTATGTGAAACCAATATATGCACAACACACAATAATAATAATATACGAGAAGGCAAGTAAGTAAACAAGTAAAGAATGAGGGATGAAAAGATCAAACCGAGAGACAAAGGATTTATAGTGGTTCGGCTACAAGGACACCTTCCTTGCCCTACTCCACTCCCCGAGCACCGAACTCGAGAGTTTTCTTCACTAAGTCAATAACATCCCTTATGGCGGAGAAAACCGTACACACCAAATGCTTACACCAATTAACGACACAAAGCAAGATGTCGAGTTCTAATCGTAGCTAGAACCAATATCACACCAAATAACACACGACAATTTCTTCACATCTTTGACTTCTTCAATAAGTCTTTCGCACCACTAGTATCTTCACGCCTTTACAAAATTCTTCACAACTTCAATGTTTTGCAACTTCACAACTTCAAAGCACCAATGTCTTCACAACTTCAATCAACTAATGTCTTCAAGTCTTCTCCACTTGAAAGCTTCACTTTCTTCACTACTAGTCACTATTGCCACTTTCTCCTATCTTCACTATTATCCAACACTACTTCTTCACTTCAACTTCCACTACACACTTACAATAATTCTAGATTCTACAACTAAATCTAGCAAACTAATACATACACCTTATTCACCAAAGTATGAAAGATCAACAAGATGAAACAACCAAACAACTTAGATAGCAAGATGATACTAAGTTGTAATACTTCTAGTAGAAGTTGTTGATCCCAGTTGAGCTTAAACGATCTTGTATAGAAGTTAACTTGATTAAACACTTAAGCTAATATGCGGAATGTAAAAGCTTAACTTAAGAAGAATAATGATTCTCTGTCAACACTTCAATATTATTAATACGAGCACTCAACAATGCTAGGGTTTTACAACCTTGAAGTGAATAATGATACGTACATAAACTAACCCTAGGATCCTCCTTTTATAGACTAAGGAATCCTACTAGGTTTACAATACCTTTCTCTACACGATAAGTATATTCTAGATAAATATAATATTTACACAATCTATTCTATATTTATCTAAACCGTATACATCCTTATCCCATTAGCAGTAGATTCTATCAGCAGCATTTATCCTCAGCAGCACTTTGACATCAGCAGCAGAATCATTACCACTAGCAGCAGTTTCACTTATAGCAGCAGTGTTAGAATATGGACATTATTTTAGTAGACGTATGTTAGGATCGAACTCGAGATCACGGGATTGCACACTTTACGTATGAGTATTAAAGATTAATACTTGAATATAAATGTTGTATTCATTTATTAATTATCACAAAACATATAAACGTTTATTAGTATTTAAGATATATGACTAATGGACGTTAAATTAAAAGAACGAGGACTAGAATGAAATTAGATGTCAAGAAGGTTCCGGATTCCCTCATTCCTTGAGGGCCGATCGGTTTGTAATGGGTTTACCCAACCCACACAAAACTTGAGCTCTAAGTTTCTTCTAGTATATATACACATCAAAGGTTTAGGTTTTTGGTAGTCTTGTGCACACACACAAAAACCTAAAATCTTTTCTCCTTTGTTCTTTTCTTTGGTCGATCGACTTATTCCTTCTCCAAGGGATAATCGATTTTTTTGTTAAACAAAAATTGTCTTGGTTTAAGTTTTGTGATTTAATTACTAGCATAACTTTAATACGTTATAGTACGTGTGTACAAGAACGTGATACAATCACACTATTGATTGTTTCTTGGATTGAATTACAAAAAGGTAAGGGGTAATTCTTATAATCCTTATAAACCCTAATTAGGGTTCTTGGTTCCGGAAGATTGCTTTGATTCTTGTTCGGGCTAGAATCACTACGGTATGTTTACTATTTAAATTAATGATTAATTAATTACATGTTATTCGATCTATTATAATTGCTTCCGCTCATGCTCACTTTGATGTACTTGGTTTATTTATATGAATGTCATGATGTAATATTCCAACAGTGGTATCAGAGCCGTTATAATGTGTAATTAATTATCGCAACGCATAAAAATTGGATCTTGATTCGTTTAGTTACATGTTTTTAGGGTTTTTAGATTCTTAACCCTAATTTTTTTTGGGTCGATTTGATCCTTAAGGGTTTTAGGGTTTATGGTTTTTGATTTTTTAATATGATTAGAAACCCTAGGATGTCATGTAATTGTTATGCGTTTTAGTAAACGATCTTGGTGCAATATGTTAATTGTTAAGCTAAATCCATGAAAAAGTGCATATTTGCATGGATTTTTATATTGTGTAATAATTTAAATGGTTTAAATTGTTTATATGAATTAATGGTTAAGTTATATCGAAACATGTAAATTTATTAATAGATGTCGAATTGGGAAAGACTCCAATATTAAGTAATCAATTATGTGCTATGTGGTATTTATTTAATTTTGGCTTACGCAATCGATTTATCGATGTATGTGGCTCTTTTTCCAAGAAGAAGAAAGCCTCAATTGAATTAATACGTAATACACCTAGATTTGATTATTAATAGGACTTTTTGAATAAGATTTGCATGTGGCTACATGTTTTATACATATTTAATTGTTATGATTATGTATATGTGTTTATTTAGTTGTTTTATTTTTTTATTGTATAATTACTTGTTTTGTTTATTTATTGTGTTAGACATGTTTATATAAACGAAAAGGGTAATTTTTTGAATAGAAAAATAATACGGACTAAATAATAGCAAAATTGTTTTGGTTTTTAAGAGTTAAAATTTCAAATGATTGGTTGATTGATATTTTTGTACGTAATGATTAAATAGGCTCGACCGAAGTTTACACACTACAAGATGGGTATAAGGATGGCATCGCATTAAATTGTGGCCTTAGATAGACAACATTCATGTCTTAACGCTCGTTTGTGTGTAAATTAGACTTACCGAACAACCATTACATGTACATTGTCATCTTAAGGGTGAATAATCCACAATTTCACAATGATTATCCGAAACACTAAGCCTTCGGGCTTAAGCAAAAGTACGATATAGTGGACGATAATTGATGGTTATTCTTTAATTGGTGAACCCGATACCTCAATCAAAACTTTGTTATTTTACTCTTAGCGAATTGGTAATAAAATTGTTTTGTAAAACCAATGTTATGAAGTTGTATGCATGCTTCTTCATACATTATTTTGATCACATCAAAATAGTTATACCCTTATAAATTAAGTCGAATGCCATCTAATTAAGAACACTTGAAGTTGTAATTTACGTCAAGTGAGACTTGGCGAGATTGCAATGGAAAGGTAAATTTCATAAATTCATTGCTAGCAGATCAACTGATGTGATGGATTTGTGAGTTTGCAGTTTTTAAGTTAGAAGACTTAAATTGAGTAGGAAGTGAGACTTGGACTCAAGGCATTGAGATGGGGATGAAACATGCTTACATTACAAAAGTTTTGTGATTGTAAATCCCATAAATCTAGGAATTGCAATATGATATTGGCAATTATTGTACGACAATTACCTTGTTGAATACTATCATTACTAGCAGATCAACTGATGTAATGGTACTATGTCAATTTAGGATCCTAGTTTTAAGAAAATACTACGGTTTATATGAACATATACCAATGGGTATTTTATTTTCTTAAAGATCTAATTATCGAAAATACTGAAATTGAATTTTGTAATTCGTTTTAATGTATTAATGCAACGTTCAAACCGTAAACGCACTTTGGGCTTTGGTAAATTGATCTAGTTCTGTTTTCAAACTAATGTTTGATTAAGAAATATTTACTTGAAAGACAAAAGAAGTCTCCTTTCTATGAAGGAAGAGTGAGACACAATCCTATTCCTTTTCATGAATGAGAAAGGATAATAGGAATATTAGATATGTCTAAATTCTAATATAACTCATAGCAAATTTTTTAATAGTTAAGAAAATTGCGAATATTTTCCATAGGGATTTTATCATCCTCATTCGGTGATCAAATTCTTAGTAACAAATATGATATTTGGTTAATAGAAGATTATGTATGACATTTTATGAGTTATTATAATTAGAAGTTAGACTAATTACTGCAAAATGTTTAAAGACAAACTAGTTGTTTTGACTATTTTAAAGGTGCTACATACATTGTAGGATGGTAGACCTGTTAAGGAAGAAATTGCATGCCCAATTTTTCAAGTTAATAGCATTTGGTGGATAGTCCATCATTTAAGTAGTAGAATACACTCTTTAGTGCATAAGTAATTGTTACGTATGGACATTCAAAGGTGTAGGAAAGTTAAAAGCACACTATTTTCTTTCACTTGATATGAAACATTTACAATGTTGTCAAATTCAGTGGGAGTATTGTGTACTTATCACTAAATAATGAATTATTGTAATGATCTTTAATTCAGTGGGAGTTACAAGCTTTGATATCTTGGTAGCTAAAGATAATTACTTTCCAAGTGTAGACACTCATACTTTTAAGGATAGTCTTGTACGTTTCCTTACTAGACATTGTTGTTTTACATATACTTGTTATGCTAAAATCTATGACACAATCATATTGAACACATAAACAAATGCATGGCATGTTGTTTATCAACTATATGAGGTTGTTCCATGCACAAGTGGGAGAAATGTTCTTTAATGTGTGCAAGAAACAACTCATAAAGATATGATTTAATGGATTCTCTTGACTACAAGGTAAGAGAATAATGTTCTAATATTAATTCTAGAAACACTTGGTGTTACAAGTTATGTTATGTGAGAACTTAACTAGATTGCAACAACAAGGTGAATTTCATATTTTCATTACTAGCAGATCAACTGATGTAATTGAACTATGAGAATTTGCAGTTTCTAAATTAGATACCTATTAGAACATGTGTCAATATGATATCAAGACTACTTTAATTTATAGATTTATGAATTCATGGAATGACATAAATTAATTAAGTAATATAATGCTACTTCAATCTGAATATTTATGTGTTCTTGGAATGACATAAATAAATGAAGAAATAATGTTATTTACATTATTGTGAAGTAATAAATTAACTTGAAATTACTATTGAAACCAAAAGATGGTGTTCATAATTACTTTAGTTAAACATGTTTATGTTTCATTGTAAAGATATAAACATAAAGTCTTTTAATTGTTACAAGACTTATAATAAAGTAAGACATTATCTTGTTGTGTTTTTAATTAAGACATATACATGAAGTTATTAAATTGTTAAATGACTTATAACGTATAGTGGGATTATAACAGTTTATGTTTTCTTGTAAAGACATGGACATGAAGAGACTTTGTAAAAAGTACTTATGTTATAAGGCATGTAATAGGCTTGAAAATTATTATACCATTAAAATGAATTAGTTGGTAAATAGACAAGTCAAAAGGAATAAGGTTATCTTTAATATTGTTAGATTGTCTTACAATATTAATACTAATGAAATATTAAATGTTTATGATATGTTCATTTAGGAAAATCAAACTCTTGTTATATTGTTTGATTAAAGATAACTATGACTTCTTTTCTTCCAAAAGTTATCAAGGTTAGAATGTTGAGTATGACTTGGACATATTTAATAAAACTCCAATATAGAAGATTAATAAGACATTATCATATGATGGAATGTGATGAATCACATTAAGTCTTAAATTGAAGTTCTAAATTTGTTTAACTACTTATGAAGAGGTTGTTAACAAAGTTAAGTCATGAACTATCAATAAGTATTTGTAATATCTCAAAAGGGAACATTGTATTGTTTCTTTATTTGCTAAGTATTTAAAGATAGTCTTTAAATTGCTAAAAGCAAGTGGGAGTTTTGATCTTTAAAAGATAAAATTACAAGATACATAATCTTCTAAAATACACTAGTAAATATCATGATGAAGTTTGACATTTGAATGTTAAATCTCAACATGATAATAAAGTTTGACATTTAAATGTTAAATGTTAAATCTCAAAATGATGAAATTATCATTCATAGAATAGTAATATATCTCAGATATTTGATTAATATGCTGAGGGCTATGATTTACAGGATTATTGTAAACCTGATAATCATTATGACACATTACCAAATAAGAAATTGGGTAAAGTATACATGATATGAATGATTAAGATGCTGTCCATAAAGATAATCAATTTTAGAAACTTGGTTTATCTTAATAGTTAGACTAGAAAATGAAGATGAGTTTCTTCAAAGATAAGATAACCCTTGTGGTTTAAATCTTTGTATAGAAATCATATGGACAATATTGTGCACATATTTAATGCATGTCTTATGACAAGATTATTAATCACACTTAAGCAATTAACTGTGATTGGATATTCTTTTCTAAACACATTAAATATATAAAGATTATGATTGTCATTGACAATGGAATATCAAAACTCTTTCTTGAGTGATTACTTGAGCGAGGACGATAAGTAATCAAAAGAGGTTTATGAATTCAAATAAATCTTTAGAAGTGTACAAAGTGCAATAATCCATGGATGGATAAATGCATGCATCTAGAAGATTACTCTTATGTTTAATTATAAATTCATGTTTTGATTTGTAATTAAAATAAGATAATTTCTAAGAATTCCTAAAAGCTAGTGGGAGTATTATGTTTAATTTCTTAAATCATATATGTTGTGGAACATATGAAAAGTAATATTCCATATAAGTAAATGTTAAGTCTTAGAATGGAATAAAATTTTACTTGTAAGATTTAGGAAATAAGACATACAACCTTGGAATGAATGTTTATTGTTGAAACATGTGCGGTAAATAAATATAATATAACATGATATATTATTTAGAAAGTCTAAATGGATATGTACAACATGAATAAAATCTAAGTATGACTCAAAGATCTTTCATGAACATCATGTTTTGTTTTATCATGCTTGATTACAAGATGATTTGGCAATATTAATATCTAATTAAAAAAATTATTAGATAACTTGTTTAATATTCTAAATGAATATGTTTGATTATAGAATTACATCCTAAATCTGGAACAGCTTCCAAATTCTATAGATGAACAATTTTCAATTGTTGTGAAAATTGTCATAGCCAACAAACTTGAAAGTTTGAAGGGCATCAAACATTACACAATAGATATTATGGTTTACGGAAAGTTTTAAATAGCATATTGTTGTTGCATACAATGATGTTATTGAAATTGAGATGACACTCAATACTAGTTATGGTAAGGATTTCATCCTTGGCTATTACTAGTTATGCTTATATAAGAGCATAGTTGCATTATACATTAAGAGAATAAGAATACTTTAAACTTTAAAATGTTTGGAAGTTTAATTATCATAAATTGGTGGTTAAGGATGTCTCACATTTTTATGAAATATGGCATTATCAAAATAGTTGACTATGCGCATATAAGAATTTCAATAGTTGAATTCTTGAAATAAGTATTCTTAAAATTCTGATAGATCAAAGTTGGATGATTTATGACTTGTCAACAAGTATGAATGTCATTGCTTGAGACATAATTCATCAACAAGAGTTATCATGCATTGATCTATTTAGTATTTGGATAAGGGATGTTAAACAATTATTATAATAAATTGAAATACATGGTATGTTTAATTTATAATATATTGTATCCTATATTTGTATGTTTAAATCCATGAATAAAGGTTATTCTTAAATTGTCCATTGTCAGTTAATAATATGGGAATATTATTAAATCAAGACAAATCTGAAGGTTGGTATAATATACTTAAAGTATATTGATGCGTAGTCATGCCATTTCAGATGATATTCAATGATACCGAATATAGGACTTATCCCAACTACATGATGTTACTTTATGGATTTTGTTATTGAGTAAATCATGAGAAGTTATCCTCAGACTTGAGATGCAAGATAAGTGTCATGAATGTAGTACATTTTTGTGGAACAACTTAACGCTATACGTAACTGGTAGTCATAAGGGTTGTTTTCGGAAGTGTTACAAAGTTTGTGGGTTTTGCTTGTATTCAAGATAGAATTTGTTCCTTCAAATTTATTTTTGGAGTTTAATACTGCTGGGCCCCTCGTAGGGTTGGTAAGATGCATGTACGGCCGTACCCAATATCTTCCCTGAATATGTTCAGAAGATTTGGTAATCTTGATCAATCATAAACAACGAGAAACAGAATGGTTAATTAAGGAATGACTTTAATCCATATCCTTATTAACATGGTATTAGAAACAAAAGGATAATAATAATGAGAAATCATTAAAAGGTTTTTTCCAGGAGCCTTACTCGAAATCGTACTAGAGGCATCGAAGTGTTGCTAGACGCTAACCGATGTGATTACATTATTAAAATATGTCCAAGTGGGAGCTGTTAGAATATGGACATTATTTTAGTAGACGTATGTTAGGATCGAACTCGAGATCACGGGATTGCACACTTTACGTATGAGTATTAAAGATTAATACTTGAATATAAATGTTGTATTCATTTATTAATTATCACAAAACATATAAACGTTTATTAGTATTTAAGATATATGACTAATGGACGTTAAATTAAAAGAACGAGGACTAGAATGAAATTAGATGTCAAGAAGGTTCCGGATTCCCTCATTCCTTGAGGGCCGATCGGTTTGTAATGGGTTTACCCAACCCACACAAAACTTGAGCTCTAAGTTTCTTCTAGTATATATACACATCAAAGGTTTAGGTTTTTGGTAGTCTTGTGCACACACACAAAAACCTAAAATCTTTTCTCCTTTGTTCTTTTCTTTGGTCGATCGACTTATTCCTTCTCCAAGGGATAATCGATTTTTTTGTTAAACAAAAATTGTCTTGGTTTAAGTTTTGTGATTTAATTACTAGCATAACTTTAATACGTTATAGTACGTGTGTACAAGAACGTGATACAATCACACTATTGATTGTTTCTTGGATTGAATTACAAAAAGGTAAGGGGTAATTCTTATAATCCTTATAAACCCTAATTAGGGTTCTTGGTTCCGGAAGATTGCTTTGATTCTTGTTCGGGCTAGAATCACTACGGTATGTTTACTATTTAAATTAATGATTAATTAATTACATGTTATTCGATCTATTATAATTGCTTCCGCTCATGCTCACTTTGATGTACTTGGTTTATTTATATGAATGTCATGATGTAATATTCCAACAAGCAGTTTCACTCAGCAGCAGTTTCAGACCCAACAGAAGTATTCTTCTCTTTGCACTTGAGTGTTGAGGCTTGAATCACTTTGAAACAAAGATCAAAGTATATAAGATCAAAGGATTTTTAGAAGATGGAGAGGGATGTTTAGATCAGAAAGTTTTTAGTGAAAAAAGGTGAGGAAAATGTGTAAAATGATCCAATATTTATAGGGCCAGATTTTACTGTTCGGGAGCGTACCGGTCCCCTTAATTATAGGCCGGTCCCCTTAATCATTAAGGGGGCCGCCTAGTAAAATTAAGGGGGCCGCCCTCCTGAACGTTTGAAAAGTTTTTCTGGATAAAATTTGCCCTTTTTGGTTGAAAATTTGAAATCATATCTTTGTGGTTTAATATAGCATTACCAAAAATGATTTACAAATATATATAAAATGTTTATATCATTTTATAAGGTGTTATGTCTTAAGACAAAATTTCCTTTGATCTTGTAATACATTAGACACTTTGTTTATTCATACCTTAAGTGATTTAATGGTAAAGATGAATATTTACTACTAAATACTTGTTTATGTTATAATCTTTGGTTTGATGAGTTTTTGTTTTGTGATTATCAAAACATAGAGATATCGAAAGATATGAATAACGTTTTTAGTCAATTATTTATATCAACATAAGGGTCAGAGGGAGCTAAATGAATTTTAGTTAGGATGCCTTTGTATTTATAAGGTACCTAAGGACATTCCTAATATAACTAAAATAAAATCCTATGCAAAATTGGAACACCAATAGTTGAATAGGGATCAACTAAGGTCGACTAGGGATAGAAACCCTTTGGGTTTTGGCCGACCGAGGTTGAGAGGAGGGGAGGATTGATTAAGGGTTAGAGGGAGTTAAATGAATTTTAGTTACGATGCCTTTGTATTTATAAGTTACTTAAGGACATTCATAATATAACTAAAATACCTTTATAAGTACATGAATTTGACAATTTTTCAAATCAAGTCCTTCCCATATATTAGGTATATGGGTCGAACCATATAACCCCCTAAGTTATGCGGTTGTCTTTTATGTACTTGATATATTTATCATAAATAAATATACACACCATGCATAATGACTATTATGCCCTTCTATGAGAATATTGAATTATTCTCATTTTCTCAGCTTTTTCATTTCATTTTGTATCTTTTTTCTCATTCCAACTTGCATGTTTTTTTTAGTGTGCACCGATGTGACCCGTCAGCACTTCAATGAGTACCAATTGTTAAATTCGTTGCACTTATTCACACAAATTATTCAGACTCCCACTTGTGCAAAGTAACAACTAAAGATATACTTTTACAGTACGAAGATGCTTATAGCAAAGCATTCAATTACCTAGCTAATAGAAACCGGTTCAATACCTATATAGTGATTTACTAGTATAAAAACTCTAGCAAACCTCAGTTAAGTTTAGGTATATAACTATATCTCTTTACACTTTTCGATATATTAGAAAGTACAAGACGTGGATATGTTAATCTAGCAATACTTTCGTCCTTTCTTGTTATTGTGAATGATTAGTCTCTCATGATGTATGCCGAAACTGGTTGCATGGACATGGTATCACAATTTATCTCACCATAAGAGGCCCAGAAAAATATCCCTTCTGATGTGATCAAATAAGTATTATATTTATGCATCATTTATCCCATATATTTGCTTATTTGATTAATCGTTTACTTCTGTGATTCTTAATATATTTGGAGCAAAAAAAGGAAAAGAGGCGGAAAACAACATTATTTAGAGCTAAAATGGAGAAAATGAAGTATGTTTATCAGACCTCCAATAAGGCGTATCAATGCCAAATAGATACGCCATATCTCTTTAATTAGAAGATTTTCGATACATTGTTTGACTTTGAAGAATACGACGTATCCATATCTGGGTATACGCCGTATATTAAACTTGGTCAACACTCTGAAGAATACGGCGTATCCATTTATGAAGATATGTCGTATTGATACCTTAGCTAAGAGAAGATCCCATGACGGGAATGTTCCCAATACGGAGTATCCCATTCTCACTAATACGTCGTATCTAAAGGCGACCACTTATTATTTCAAAATATTTTAAGATTGGAGCCCACGCATAATATATCCAATACGCCGTATCAAGGATCCGAATACGGCATATCAGCCTTCCGAAAAACTATAAATAGAAGGCTCATTCACAACTTTCAGTATCATTCACCACTCACCACACCAGTTTCAGTCGAGTTCCAGATCCAAGGAAGGTTAGCCATCACCATGTTTCACCAATAGGACATCTCAAGTATCATTTAGTTTGTTTAATCATTTGATTAGCTTATCGTTTTCATCATGAATTCTGTTTGTGCATCTTTGATTATTAAATTTTATTCTGCTACTTAGATCATGGGCTAACACCCTTTGGTGTTAGCCAATTTTATGACGATCTTGTTATGTTGATTTGTTTACTTTGATTATTTGCATTTTTGTTGGATATTTTATATGTCTATCGTGCTCGATTCACTTGTTTGCTTGCTTGAAGTATATTGGTTATTGTCTAGATCATAGGTTATAGATGCATTTTATGTGCTTTGTAATCCGTATCATAGTGGTAGATGTTAGTGACAATGGATAACTAGATTCACAAAGTGTTACCATTAGGACTAGTGGCCGACCATATCCCTAAGTTAATCAATATATTATATGATTAAGGCAAGTAAGTTAGTGCAAGAATTCTTATAGATGACCATTCACAAGAGTTTAGGTAGTCGCATCTCTATTTGACTACTAAGATAGATAATATTTAATAGTTGAAAGACTTTATGTGTGCTTGATGCTTATTAACACTGTGACCATCGTGTTATGGACGAATATGCATATGGCTAAGTAACCGTGACCATCTCGCTTAGTCTACCATAGATAGGAAATATATTCACAAGGCCGAATCCATGCTCCTTGAGTGTCAGTCTATATTTCCTGACTCACCAACGGAAGCAACATTTAATCATTACATTTACAGACGAATCACTATGACTTGATAACCACAACCTTTACCATATCTATGTCAAGAGGCATATTGTATTGTTTCCAATGATTTTAGTCAAGTGTTAAGTTCCAAGGTTTAAGAATCAATGTAAACGACTATAATGGTAGGGAAAGACATCTTTCTCCAAGTGTAATATTATGTCTCTTTAAGATTGAAATCAATATGTTGCTATTTTACACAGTAGTACCAATCACATCTGCAAGCACAGAAACTTACTTTTAAACAGTATATATTACATATAAACATGAACTACAGAAACTTACTTTTAAACAGTCTATATTACATATAAACATGAACTACATGTTCAAAAATTCTAAAAGAGCTATAACTAGAATACCCTTTATCTAATTTTAAATTATTTAATCATTAAAAAAAAAGACTATTGACTTGCTAATTATGTCGACCCTAATTTCTTTTTAAATACAAGTCAAAATTGTACATTGCTCTTTGTGTTAATAGTATAAGAAAAGCTCGCAAAATAACACAAGCATCGAGTTGACACTATCTTTTACATTTTTATAGGAAAGAAATAGAATAACAAATTACAAACAAAAATTAGTTATTAATCTCAACAAAATATTTTAAACATTTATAGATTAACAGTAATAAAAAAAGCGTATAATCAAAAGCATCGCTCGCCAAAAATTTAATCAAATCTTCTTCACCATCACATGACGCATGCGAGTACTATGCTAGTATATAAAAGGTTTTTTAAGCACTCAATTTTTTTTCTCTGAATTTAAGATATCGAAGTTATTTTTTGTGCAATACAAGGTTTTTTAACTTTTCAAAAGCGATTATCGATTATAATTTTAACCGAAATGACTTTTGAATGCTCAATTATAACGATATATCACATTAACTAATTCAGTTGAAAAAGTGGTCGATAAGACCTTTCAAAAAGTCAAAAAAACCTTTACATTACACAAAAAATAACTTGAATACCTTAAATTGAGAAAAATAAAGTTAAGTTAAGTGTGATATTTTTTTATGCGATTTTCCCTTTGAATTATTTCATTACATTTTGAGAACATGTTTTTGTTATACTTGTTTGACCCATTATAAACTGAATCACTTAGCTACAGCCTACAAGTATGTAAATTAGCAAATTATTTGAAAAGAAGATCAAGACTTTAAAGACAAGTATTTTAAGGAACGATTCGACCTTAACCAAGTTCAAAATTATCAAGCTCAAGTTAGAAATCCTGTCTCAGATTCATGAAGATTTCGACCCATATCCATGTATCGATATTCTTATTACTTAGCTTGCTCTATCGCAACTTATTTTGATTATGAACGTTCTAAATCTCTCTAGCCAAACTCGAGCCTTCATAAAACAAACTTATGTAATGTCGGTCACAAATTAATGAATCCAATAACTATTTCTATCTCAAAAACGTTAGAAAACACAAGCAACTACGGTTTCCAAAAAACCAAAACTTACAACAAACTCCCCCTTTACTTGTTTTGTCGACCCTGATTTCAGCAAAGATTGTACAAGATCACCACTGAGTTTGCGGGGGATGGACATGCATGGATTGGTTGTACATTAAGCATATATGAAAGTACAAGGTCCGTCACCAATCAGTTTTGGCTCGTTTTATGCTGTTAGAACTAAAAGGTGATACGCTGCCTCTGGGCTGAGGGCTATCTTCTTTTAAGTTGGAGTTGAGCATAGCAAGCTCTCGTAATTGTTGTCTCTTGTACAAATCCTGAGACTCATCCTGAAACAAATAAAGAGAGTTATTAAGTTTTAAAAACCTAATAATAATTACAAAGACGTATTTTTGTACCTGCTCACATTTGCCAGAATTATTTTTGCCTAATTCTTTTTTCAATAATAATTAGTGTCAACGAACGAATTTTTTGCTTAAAATGCCGTAATTTTCATTTGTCCCATTTTAGTCATTGAACTAATTTTTTTTTTCATCCGCGTGGATATAGTTTTGTGTCCCACTTGGGTCATTTTGTAGCCCATAATCTTAGTATTTTCATTTAGGTTTACACATAAAACTATAACACTTTTATATACAAATCAACATATTGAATGTCAATTTTTTACCGATTTTGGGCTTACAAGTGATTCAAATGGGACTAGAAGCCATCTTTTAGCAAGACTTAAATGCGCAAAACATATTAATGGTTAAAACGAGACAAATGAAAATGTATGTTGGCATTTTATGTAAAAAAAACCCTTACAAAAGTTATATCACTCAATTTAGTCCGATGTTTTTAGAAAAAGTGACGAGGAAGGTCTAGTGCATTTAAAAATAGCCTTTTGGGGAAGTAATATTTTCTCTTTACACCTTAGCGATGAAACATAACCCGAATCGACCCATTAATTAGCCAAAAGTACCACCTCTAGTAGCTTGTATACATGATTTTTTGCATGGAGTACACCTATATTAAATCGAGAGAAGACAACATACCACTGGTTTAAGCAGCTCTTCGATGATTTCTTGTGCTTGTCTTAAACGTACATCAATGATGCTTGCAGGCAACTCAGCCTCAATTAAGATGTGAAGCTGTTCATTAAGGTGCTCATAGCCCGGTCTACCCCTCAAACTCTCCTCCTATTGTCAAAAATTAAAAAAATAAAAAAATCAACACAACTGCAAATATCATGTTACATCTGCAAGCACTACTTATATAGACTTAATGAGGTGTTATTTCCATATTAGGGGTATTCTCAGCTCTTTTTACGGTAAAAGGAAAAAAAATTAAAACTACTTCTAAAGATAATGTAAAATTCAGAAGTACCAAGAATTTATAAAGGCTTAAAAGATTGGATTTTCCCATGTAAGAGTATTATTACCTCCGTTTGCAAGAAAGAGAAGAGATTTTTACACGGTTAAAAAGATTACAGACATACAGCAAGCACTCAGATGCCAGAACTATAAAGACAAAATATCAGAATTTTTACATGTCGAGTAATCTTGCCTCTTTATCACGCACACAAAGAAGACGATTTTTAACAAATAATTCTTAAAAGATTGGATCTTTCCATGGTAGGAGTTTTCTCATCTCCTTTCATGATAAAGTTAGAGGAGGAAAATCCTATCCTTTTACTTCTTGTTGGGCTGATATGGATATTATGTTCAATAATAAAGGGCCAAGTAGGCAAAACTAAAAGAAGGCAACCAGGTCAAATGGTTCGCAAGGCGCCCAACGTGTAATTTGTTGCATATAAACTCCTAAATTGCTTTGTTCGATACTAGAATAATACTATGCAAACATGGTTTTTGTAGTTAAATTTAACACATTAACTATTCAAATAAATAAAATCGTAGGGGTTTAATATTTTACCCGACCTGCCCATTTCGCTAAATTCACATAAAAGAATGCGAAAATTTGGACACATGGTTCTAAAAATGACACAAAAATCAAGTATTTCTTTGTAATGAGTGATCTTATTACCTTTTCAGGGTCTTTAATGGAACCCTGACCTCTAATGAAGACACGACATCCAGTTGAGGCTTCAACTCGCTTCAAGGAATTACCTCTAGGACCAAGAAGCCTTCCAACAAAGTTAAACTGCCGAAGTTTATGAAGATCCATAAGTTTTACCATTTTGGTCAAGATTACAGAAGTCAAACATGAGATATGTCCAATGAATTTAAAGATGTATAAACCGTACATTAGGGAAGTTGTTTACGGGTATATCCAAACGCATGATCCTCTTTGTGATGAAAGAACTTGGACTTGCTGGTGCTGAATTCCAATGATCCATTGGCAATCCTTGTGGTGGCATACTTAATCTCTTAAGAAACAAAAGCATATGTCAGTAGGATTACTGTGTAAATTAATAACTACGCTTTTTTATCCTTCGTACCAACATATGTTACATTCTCAACAATATTAGTAGTAATATGTAACCTCAATAATAGGTTACGAATCATCTTTGGTTAATTTGTCAAAACTATGCTGACACGGATGCTAGCTATGCTTGACATGGCATGCAGTGACACACGTCAGCAAAAAAAATTCCCTTATTTGCTATCAATTCTCTTAATAGTATATCATCAGCTGGTTTTCGACTTTTTGGGCATAGGGGTCATTAGTTGAGGGTACCCTAGTGAAGGGCGGCAACTTAAACACTTTTATATGAAAATGAGTCTAATTTACACTTTATACAGACACAATAAAGAATGGTTTATCGATATTATACAGACAGATGATAGTATAGTAACTTACTAAACTGATCTTTAAAAAAAAATTGGATCGTCTGTTTAAATATTTTATCCATTTAGGTTCATCCAACACACATATCTTCCCACCTATAATCCTATATTGAAGTGTTTCTGAAACTAAGATCATGCCAAGTATGGATGATAATCAGAAATATAAAGATTAAAAAGGTAGTCTTGAGCCAAAATTGGTAAAAGAAATCAATGATTGCCATCAAAGCATTAACCCGTCGTGATAGTAATCAACTAGTCATGTAGAGAAGTGTTAAAAAGGCAGATACGCCGGTAGACTGACGGGTAAACTTTTTGTCCAAATCTTAATCTTTTGCCATACAACTTGTATCATGTATGCATTTAAAATACAAAGCGACTTTCACCTATTCTCATTTGAGCTACTTATTTGACCCATTAGAAAAAAAAGAGACTAACATGTTACATTATTGCACATGGAAAAACATAAAAATATGTAAAGCAAGGTACATTGGGACATTGAGTCTGCTCACCTCATGACGAGGACTCCAGCCTGCATTTCCATTCCAACGCATTAAACCATTACCATCAACATCTGGGATAACATCTAAATGATTTAAAGGGCTTGGGCTACCACGTTGTAGCCTGTCAAAATCATTAAAGCCTTGATTTGGTATCATTTGTGAAGCCCTGAATATCTCTGTGAATGCAAACAGGTAATAATATCAGTAATGTACACACAATCAATCAGGAATATGACACAAATATCATGAAAATTTTTGGTATGTTTAAGAGTGCACATACCATTTCTAAGGGATACATTGTTTCCATAAATTAGCAAATCAAGACACAAAGCAACACATATGATTCGTTATGCATCTGCATTATCATATTTGTCCAATATTCCTTTTGTATGCCAATTATATAGTGGTCTTCAGACATTTTGCAACGACAATACATGTGATTAAACCTAATCGCTAATCTCTTCCATTTTTAGATGTCACATTTCCTACGGATTGGCTAGTAGATACTCCATAATGGATCAATGTTATGCACACCAAAAGTCGCTAAAGCGTTAAAATCAGCTAGCCTAAATATCGGTATCACTTATCATCACACTTATGAACACATTAACATCAAGTATAGCGACAAAAAGACATTGATCAAAACACATATGATATTCAACTAGAATCAAAACAGCTAAAGCAATCAACTTCACAACAAACAAACACTCCACTAGTGGCAATTTGATAACATACAATGAAGCAAAAACATGACTAAAATTATACAAAACCAAACAAATAAAAAAAATATCTAAACAAAAATGCACCACAAATTCAAGATTCAAAATAAAAACCAAAAACGAAAAACACCCACAAAAGATAAAACACTAAAAAGTTAGATCCAAAAAGTGTAAAAAAATGAAACCTTGATTCAACAATTTACTACAAATTGGTAAAATTCTCATAAAGGGTGCAAGCTTTAGCTTTTCTTCAAGTAACTCTGCAAGATATGATGAACTGCAAAAAACATATCAAAAACTTATCAAAAAACAAATCTTGTAAAGTGGGTCTTCATCAAGATTCAATAAAAATAAGTAAAAAATGGATTTTTATAAATTTTTATACTTTTCAACATCTTGGTTGTTGGCCCATATATGTGGTGATGAAGGGGCTCTAGCAGGTGAGTAACTCAAGTTCTGATTATAAAGACTTGACATGGTTCTGTCTTCTTGTTTTTCCGGTAAGGTGGCGCCACCGTGTACGGCGGCGTAAGGTTAGTTTATGGGCTGAGCAAGAAGATGAAGAAAAAAAGAGAGTTGGAAAATGAATTTGGGTGGCTTATTATAAATGGGGGGTTTGGTGTTGAAACATTTTGGTGAAAGTTATAGTTTTGATCCTTTTGGTTTTGGTTTATTGTGGTGTGAGTACATGGATATGGAAAAACTTAAGGTGGGTTGAACTGTTGAGGCGAGGATCAAGAGTTCAGGATGTAATGGGTCTTCGAATAACGGATGATTTGGTGTGTGATTAACATCGTTTTTGTGAAGTGTTTGATTATGACACGCCGTGTGTTTAGGACGTGTATATGAGAGTTGTAACATGCGTGTCATGTTTTGTATACTTGTCAATCACTTTCTATATTTATATCGTTCAGTGAGGTGTGTATAGTCTGCATATTTAATATTCTTTTCCTTCACAATGATCCCAATGTTGCTTATTTGGTTATTCATCACAAAGATGATTATCGAACCTTATTTTGAAGAGACCGTTTTTTAGAGATTCTTAATGATTACATTCTCTTATGTTATGTGACATCAAATTTATTTATTTTGACGAAATCCCATAATTATCAATCACAAAAGTATGACAGACAGATTGGGAGCAATAACATTCGTATGTGTCTTTAAAAACCCCATAAGTGTTGTTGTTAATATACTAGATGTGTTATGATTTTTGTATTTAGTTATGCATGTTATTTATTTTATGGAGGTTATATATGTTAAGTTACAATAAAAATAATATTTTTTCTTTTCTTGTTTTGTTGATATAATGCTTGTTACTGTACATAATCTTCGTCAAATTTGCATTTTGGGTAACAACGTTATGTTACTAATATAAACTTTAAAAGTATAATTTTACTGGAATTGATTATGTATCATCCAACACAAGATAAATAAACATATCTCGACCTAAATTGTCTAGTTTAAACTATGCACGGTTAAAATAACTTGTTATCGACAATGTTACTCTATGGTTACATGAAGTGAGGTTATGATTCATGTATAGGAACTAAATAAGAGAATGTGTCGATGATGATAAGTGAAAAGATCTCATTGCCTAAATTTTAAGCGATATATTTAGGCATGAGGTGTTTTCACTTATTATCATCCCATGGTGCTTGATATTTATAGACGATATTGTGTTTGTATCTGAATTATATAAGGACTAGATAACATATTGAGCAATGGGTGGAGACACTAGAATAAACGCCTATGATCAGCAGAGAGAAGTCATAATACCTACTACGCGACTTTGACAGGAACGCAAGCTATTAGAATGAGGAAGCGAAATTTGTATCGGAGACAAGTCTTAAAACTAAAGAAGTCGATAATACACAAATATGGAAGGATAGAATATGATGTAACACACCGTGTAAAATCATGCTTGTTGAAGTTAATGGCAACTATATAAGTCATGTTCGACAATAAAGTACCTCCAAAACTAAAATGAAAGCTTTATAAGGGGTAACAAGAACAATTATTTTGTAAGGTCGTACAGGTTAGAGTATTGGCCGATAACAAAGACTAACAAATAGGATGAAAGTGGAAGAAATAAGGATGATGAGAGGGATTGTGGCATCGAATAGATTTTGTAAAGTAGAGCTGGAAAGTTGCGACTATCATCGACTATATGAGAGATGGACTTAGTAATTCCTTCATACTTCACTCTGACGGTATTAAATATTATTGTTGTTGATCTCATGACCTAAACATCTTTATTTTTAACTTCTTGGTGTAAGAATAGAATAAGGCTAAAAGATAAAGGACTCCATCAATCGACATTTAGTTGAATCTTACTATTTTTAATTAGTTGGAAGTTAGAGAGTACTGTGATATAACTGAGAAGAAGTTAAGGGACTAAATATGTTAAAGTACAAAAAATAACTTTAAATATGCGTGGGGAAAATGTGTTGGTGTAGTGTGGAAAGTTATAATATTTTAAGGGCCATCCCTATTTTAATCTTTTTTACAGTTTTGCTGACAGTGGTGCGTACGTGTGTGAATCCAACTCCACTTTGGTTCTTCACTCAATAGGGAAAATATTTTAATGTCATTTTATCACTTTTATGAACCTGTAATACCTACCTGTATTTCTCCTCATACTTTTACTACAAAAACGCCCAAACTTTACATGATGCCATTTTTGTATGTGGGTTTAGAAAGAAGATCAAAGTTATAACAAAACTGGTAAACATGTCAAACCCATGTAGCTATATAGCTATAGGTATTCACTTGACGAGTACCCGTTCAGAGCAACCGGGTTTTATAGCGGCAGATAATTTTAATGATAAAAAAAGTTTATGGGTTATAAACGAAAATTAATAAAAAGAGTAAATTACACTGTTGGTCCCTAAATTTATGCCGGATTTCATACGACATCCAAAAACGTTAATTGTTGCCTTTTTTATCCACGATCGAGGATTTGGGGATTAAATATAATGTTTTGAAACCCGGGTGGTTGAACCGTTTCTGTAGGAAAACGGGTCAATATAAACCGGGTCAACCCGACGGGTTAGATCGAAAAAACGAGTCAAATTAAACCAGGTCAACCCGCCGGGTTTGAAGCGTCCCCGGTCAACCCAGTTTTCGATATGTATTAATAGTTTCCCTTTTAAATATGTGTCTATTAATAGTTGAATTGCTCATAATTAATTATTTTAACATTTTTTTTTTTATTTTTTTTTCACATTTTACTTTGAACTTTGATATTTTTATTTTATAAACAGTATAGATCATAAAAGGTAGGAGTAATGCTTATTTAAGAAAAATGTTGAAAATGACCACAAAAGTACTCAATTAAGCAACCTATATATGAGTAAAAAGACTCGTTCTCAGGGTCCCCGTTGCATGTCCCGTATGCATTCATTATACTACAAAGTAAAAAATTTACGGTCCACAAGCTTTAAAGCAACACATCTGTGACAATTAAACAAAAATTTATATCCATTATTGCATTTTGTTGTACATCTTCCACCAACACTTTAAAGACTCTACAAACATTCATGAATCTGGTACCGAACGATAATAAACTAACTCATACTGGTATGCGCATTTAATTATATGGTCAAATATATGAAGGAATTAACGATTGTCATATTTATCGATTTCTCATGTATCTTGTTCTTTTTTAAATCTCGGATCGCAGTCTAATTTAAAGCATAGTTAAGAATGTTGTGACTTGTGACCCGTCTTGTTTTATATTCAAACACAACATCATTGTCAAAAAAATATTTGAAATGACGAGGTAAGTTATTTTATAAACTAAGTTTTTGTTATAAATTGAGAGACAAATTCTCACCATTCATTTAGTTTGATCTAATGGTGAGGATTAACTTAAGATTTAATAAGACAACCTAATTCCATGTTTTTTTTTAGTCCTTTTTGTCTATCTTATTTATTCATTTTTTTTCCTTTTTTTTTTTTTTTTTTTTTTTTTTTTTTTTTTTTTTCATTTGCGTTTTTTTTACGTTTTTTTTCGTTTTTCATACATATTCGTCGGTTTTTTAAGTTTTCGTCAGTTTTCTTTCGTTTTTGTTCGTTTTCATACATTTTCGTCCGTTTTCATACGTTTTCGTCTGTTTTCTTACGTTTTCGCTCGTTTTCATAAGTTTTTGTCTGTTTTCTTACGCTTTCACCCGTTTTCATACGTTTCGTCCATTTTAATACGTTTTCGTCTGTTTTTATACATTTTCGTCTGTTTTCAAACGTTTTCGTCCATTTTTATACGTTTTCGTACGTTTATATACGTTTTCATCCATTTTCGTCTGTTATTATACGTTTTTGACCATTTTTATACGTTTTCGTCCATTTTCGTATGTTTTCAGGCCTTTTTGTCCGTTTTCATACGTTTTCGTTCGTTTTTTTACGCTTTCGATTGTTTTTAGACGTTTTCGTCTACTTTTATACGTTTTCGTCTGTTTTTATACGTCTTCCTTCGTTTTTTGTCCGTTTTCATACGTTTTCGTCTGTTTTATACGATTTTGTCCGTTTACATACATTTTCATCTGTTTTCGTCTGTTTTCGTCCATTTTCGGATGTTTTCGTCCGTTTTCGGATGTTTTCGTCCGTTTTCAGACGTTTTCGTCCATTTTTATACATCATTGTCTGTTTTTAAACATTTTCGTCTGTTTTCGTACGTATTCGTCCTTTTTCTTACGTTTTCATCTATTTTCATATGTTTTCGTCCATTTCTAAATGTTTTCGGTCATTTTTAGATGTTTTCATACGTTTCTGAATATCGAAAGTATTATTCTTTGATACTCACAAGTGATATTCTGAATATCACAAGTGATTTTCAACTAATGTTTTGTAACATGAAAGTCACTTGTGATATTCAGAAAATCACAAGTGATATTCTAAATATCACAAGAGATTTTCAACTAATGATTTATAACATAAAATTACAAGTGATATTCTAAATATTACAAGTGATTTTCAACTAATGTTTTGTAACATGAACATCACTTGTAATTTTCTAAATATCATTTGCGATATTCTGAATATCACTTGTGATTTTAATATTACAATGCATTAATTGAATATCACTTGTGATATTTAGAATATCACAAGTGATATTCTGAATATTACAAGTGATATTCTGAATATCACAAGTGATTTTCAACTAATGTTTTGTAACATGAAAATCACAAGTGATATTCTGAATATCACAAGTGATATTCAGAAAATTACAAGTGATTTTCACGTTTTTTTTTAATTCAGGTTTTTTTCACTTTCATACGTTTTCGTTCGTTTTCATACGTTTTTTAATATCACAATTGATATTCAGAGTATCACTTGTGATTTTCTGAATATCACTAATAATATTCTGAATATCACTTGTGATTTTCTGAATATCTATCACTTGTGAATATCACAAGTGATATTCTGAATATCACAGAATATGATATTCTGAAACGTATGAAAACGTCTGAGAATGGCCAAAAACACAGAATATCAATTGTGGTACTCAATTTATCACTTGTGATATTCAAAAAATCACAAAATATGACATGTGATATTCAGATAATCACTTGTGATATTCCAAATTTCACTTGTGATATTTAGTATATCACTGGGGTGATATTCTGAATATCACTTGTGATATTCCGAAACGTATGAAAACGTCTGAGAATGGCCAAAGATATTGAAAAACGGACAAAAACGAATGAAAACGACGAGAATATAAGAAAACGGAAGAATATGTATGAAAACGGAAGAAAATATATGAAAACATAAAAACACGTATGAAAAAGGAAGAAAACATATGAAAAATAGGACGAAAACGAAAGAAAACGGATGAAAACGCAAGAAAACGGAAGAATAAGTATGAAACGGACAAAAACACATGAAAGCGTAAAAACACGTCTAAAAACGGATGAAAACGTATGAAAAATGGACGAAAACGGATAAAACGAATTAAAACTCCTGAAAATGGACGAAAACGTGTATAAGCGTATGAAAACGGACTAAAACGAATTAAAACGTCTGAAAATAGACGAAAACGTGTATAAACGTATGAAAACGTAAGAAAATGAAAAAAACTTGAATTAAAATAAAAAACGTGAATTTAAAAAAAATACACGTGAATTAAAAAAAACGTGATTTTTTTTTAAAAAAAGAAAAAAAGTGAATTAAAAAAATGTTTATTAAAAAAAACTTGAAAAAAGAAAGAAAAAAAACAACGTGAATAGAAAAGGATGGACCAAGAAAAAAGAAAAAGAAAAGAAAAAAGAAGCAAATCTTGACTAGAAAACAAAAAAGACAAAAAAAATGCCACGTGAAGGGCTAAAAAAGACCAAAAAAAATTTAAAAAAAAAAAAAAAAAAAAAAAAAAAAAAAAAAAAAAAAAAAAGTGAGTAAAAAGAAAGATAAAAACACAAGAAAAAAACATGTACTTAGGTTGCTCTTTTAAATCTTAGGTTAATCACCACCATTAGATCAAACTAGATGGATGGTGGGGATTTGTCCCTCAGTATGTAACAAAAACTTAGTTTACAAATAAAATTTTCTCGTATTTCACAAATGTTTTCTATTCTTAAAATAGTAAACTTTAAACAAAGATTGCAAAAATAATCTCATACATTTAATTGCATGCGTTGCATAAACAGTCTTTGAAAATTGCAAAATAAATAAATAAACAAATAAATCATGTCATTACTTACAATTATATAAACAGTCAATGAGTTAAATCTAAAGACTAGTTGTATAACAAAAAGTTACATAAATAATTCAAGTCAGCCACTTAATTTTTCGCAACCATCCTAATTTTTTTTTTCCTTTTTTTTCTCCTTAGTTGCTCTACTTTAGTTTTTTTTTTTATTATTATTATTTTTTTAACCAAAACTGTGTGTTGCATAAATAATCCCTGTCAGTTACCTCATTAATTTTTCGCAACAATCCTAATTTTTTTTTCCTTTTTTTTCTCCTTAGTTGCTCTACTTTTTTTTTTTAACCAAAACTATGCGTTGCATAAATAATCCCTGTCATTTACCTCATTTATGAAAACCGTCTAAGTTCAATAATGTATAATTTGCGGTTAATTACTGTAACATTTAACTAGTTATAATACCCGTGCATGCACGGGGTTTTTTCAAATTTTTTTAATTATGTATTTGTATCGATTAAAAAACAAACAACTTAATGTATCCAAAATGATGGTTTTATTTGCTGTATTAAAAATATGAAATCTTTGCAATCAACCTCAATACCTAAACACTTTTGAACAAACTCGTATTCTTTAAATGTTAGTATAGCAGTAACATGCTACTTTTTAAAATTTACAAAAAGATATATACGTAGTATTTGTTTTATTAAGTAAAGGTACGTTTAGCTTGTTAATAAAAGTCAAAACTAAAACTCAATGAGTTTGTGTCTCAATGTACCACATTTTGTGTAAAAATTCTATAAGTAAACGGTCATTAATTCAAATTCTACTTAAGACATGTAAGATAACTTGTGATGTATACATTTTGAGGTAGTTAGTTGTCGTTACACATCGTCATGGTCATCTCAACTTAAATATAAAATGTAGTATACCAGCTTGATGAATGTTTTACATGGCCAATTGAGCTGCAAAGCGTCAAGTACTAAATATCACCACACAATTGACAAATCATCACTTTAAGAAATAGATACTATAAACCAAGCCCGTGCTATTGAATTGGGACTACTTGATGGCACTTAACAACTTTACCTCCTTACAAATGAAAAGTAGTGATATACATATACACATGATGATAATTAAGAGTTTAAGAGCAATAGATATTATTTGCGGGGCTCTTTATCCCCCCCCCCCCCCCCCCCGCCTATTTTTTTATCCCCACCCCCCATATATATATATATATATATATATATATATATATATATATATATATATATATATATATATATATATATATATATATATATATATATATATATATATATATATATATATATATATATATATATATATTTTATTATTATTTTTTTTTATAATTTTGCTAATATAAAAAAAACTATAAACCTGAAAGTGCGGAACAGAAAATATAAAGTTTAATATGTCAAACGCTTAAAACTGTCAAAAATACGGAACAAAAACTGACAAAAAGCTGTGCTGTACTGAAATCGTTGGAAAAGGTAAAGTTTCGATCACTTACATAACTAACATATGATTGAAACTTTACCTTTTACAACGATTTGGATTTAACAAACAAATCAAAGATGAAAGTATGTTGATTAAACATTCGGAATTGGAGTGATGATAAGATCGAATTCAACAATGATTGAGGTAGATGAGAATGTGGATGCGTGTGGAAGAAGTTTATCTAGCAATTTAGTAAATCAACTGAAAAGACAAAATATGGCCTCAGATTACTATTCATTTCAAGTTTTTCTTTGTAAATTGACATTAGAGGATAAGATTTAGAATATGCTATTTCTTTTGGGTTCTATAGGCATCGACACCAAAAGGGTAATCAACAATCGCTAGCAATGGCATCAATCTTCTTGTTACCTACCAAGTCTTGATATTCCTAGTCTTCATTTCTGGTTACAAACTACATGGTTTACCAAATAGGTTCAACTCAACCTCTAGCACTGTAACTTGGCATCAAACCTTCCTTTCATCCCATTACTCTTCTTCCTTGTTCCGGTATACCTACACACTTTTTCATATGAGAGTATAAGTTGTCAAAACAATATAAATACATAAACCAATAACTAAACTTGATATATTAAAATTTTAAATTTTAGAATAATTTTAGCTTCAATAAATCAGCTTGATATAATAATAATAATAATAATAATAATAATAATAATAATAATAATAATAATAATAATAATAATAATAATAATAAATAAATAAATAAATAAATAAATAAATTGGTACCTGATTCTAACATAGAAAATGTCTCTTGAATTCTTAGACATAAGGTCTTAATCTAATTATTGAACTTCAACATCTACTTGGTACACGATTAGTTTGTTCTTCTTAATACACAATCCGTAGTTCAAGAATTTCTATGTAAGTGACAACCATTGCAGCTCTACAATGTAGAGGAAGTTTAGGATGTACGTTTCTGTTTTACCTAATAACAGTCGTGTGTTCCGTCAAATATGTTATATTATTTAAGCACCCATCCAAGACGGTCTAGATGCGAACACTAAATTGTGGAAATTGAGCATTATATAGTAAATTACATGGTTATGCTTACTTTACACAAACTCACACTTAAGAAAAAACTTATCTATATGACATTTGGATTACCTTTGACTCTTTGAGTAATCCATTCCTTCATCAAATTTGTGTTTAAATTAAGTCCATATATTTAAGAGATATATCACAAACTCGAATGCCTCGACCCTAAACATCAATCAAATATCACTATAAGACCAGTGTATAATTCCTATAAGTACATTTATCCTATAATTCCATTGTTGTATTTTCCTTGGAAATGGAAAATAAAATACAAATTGCATATCTAAGTAGCTTTAGGAAGGCACCATTACCTCACACTGATACAATATGAGACTTTGTAGCTACTAAAAAAATTGTTAACATGATCTTTAAATTTCCGAACCTATTTATCATTTAGGATTGTATTTGAGGTAACTTATCATTACTTTGGAGCGATAATTCTTATATAAAGGGGTTATAACCACCTATGCATCTCAACAAAACTCATAAAAAGAATTTTATTCCATAAATTGTACTTTCAAAGGTCGTACGGTTGAAGCATACAGCTAGTGAAGAGAAAAAGAACAAATGATGGAATACTTGAACCAACAGTTAAAGCATGCATCTCAGGCTGTAAGTTTTTCTCCAACAACTAAAAGCAAGTAGCTTGCATATGAAGTGCATAAATGGTGTTAAAACCTATTTGCACCTGATTATCTTTATAAGCTAAAGGACTCATCTGGCACAAACAATGCCATATTAACAATCTCCATTATTTCAAACACTTTCTATTATTGAATAACTTCATATATAAACCCTGCAAAATGGTGGCCTTAAAATCTACTTGATCCACCATTTCTTTATTCGTATTGGTGCTATTTTTGATCTACCTTTAATGTGTAGCAATATCTCATCTCTTTCATGCAAATGACATTAATCTCCAAGTACTAAATTTGTTGTCTTTGAAATTTAGTGACATGTTCAAATTGATATATAGTCACTTTTCCTTTATAAAGTCAAAAAGGATGGAATAATAACCTTATATAATCAGCAGTACAACACCAAGTAGGAAGATAAAACATGTGACATATCTTGTCCAATATCTCTAAATTAACCTTATTACTCATTATATGTGAGTTAACATTATTTCCTGGTTACAGTCCTTGGGCAACAGAAAGCTCTTGATCACTCTCGGCGGCTGAGCACTGAAAAAAGCGACAATGACAATCAAAGTAATAAATGATTCTGGTCATCGCATATTCAAATAGAGAACTTTTTTCCAAAAAATTGATTAATTGGTGAGGCATATGAACTCATTCAATTCTGACTACTTAGGTCATAATATATAGATTTGAAAAAAAAAAAATGTTTTCGAGAGTAAAGTGCTAACCTCAACTTGATAATCATGGTTTCACACCTTTTGCACAACCAAGTCTTATGAAGTTCATCCTACAAAAGTTTCAAATAAAATATTTTTATTGTGTACTCGTCTTGTAGGAAATAATCATGTATAGTAAAGAAAAGAAGTAATGGCTTCCTCACATATTTATGTTGATGTTGTAACTTCAAATCTTTCACAAGTTTAATAAGAACATGTATCTGCTCCAACACCTATGGAAACAGATGAGATTCCAAGTCACATAAAGATATGCAAATGATATAGTATATATTCTTATTCTTATAGGCTATTTATGGCACATCCAAACACTATCTTTGAGTATTTCCTACCAACTGATTATCCGATTCAGATTATTAAACATCAAATCCAAACATCATATTCCCTTAAATCTGATTAAGCCATCCTTAACACATCACCAAACGGAATGCAAACCACAGAATAGGGAACAATGGGGACAAATAAAAAGGAATGTGACAATGACAGAGACTGACCTAAATCATCTATAAAAGCGTCAGCTAACTTATCTAATATACTCTTTAAGCGAACCCGATCTCACGAAGAAGTGGCATTTGGTATTCTGCCACATCCTACAATGAATGAGATGCTCAATTAGCATAGCATATATTAAGGTTTACTTGCATAAACACCAATGTACATCGTTTATTAATACTACTGTTAATAAGTAATAATCAAATTATATCTTACCATAGACAGCAACGCATGTTGGACATATTTTAATATTGGACATATTTTGATATTTTAATAAGTAATAATCAAATTGTCATCGTTTATTAAACATGGGTCATCTTTATATATTTATGTACAATGTTTAACTATCGTATGTTGTGTTTGTGTATCGATAATTTAGATCAATTTATTTTTTAATCTTATGCTGAAATGTTAATGGTTGTGTTAATGAGAAAATATGAGCAAAAGATCATGTATAAAATTACCCTTTCAGTTGAAATCAAAATCATTCACATTAGTTTCCCTTTGGTTGTCTCGAATCCTATTTGTAAAACAATTGCTACAAAACCACCATCAAAATTCCCACTTGAGGTTTTCCTTTATTATATAAAAGATTTTAAAATAATGGGAAGAACAGGAGCTTTTGTAAAAAATACGCCGGCTTTAAATGGAAGATTGTAATCACCATTTGTAGTTGTCCCTTCTATATAAAGAAAAGAAATATAATTAGACAAACACAAAGATCAATGAATAAGTGGGTGTGCGAGCATCATGATTAAATTATCTATTCATAAGAATATATGACAGACCTAATTATCTTTTCACGTAGGATAAAATACACAAAAAACTACTTGGGATAAAGGTGTAGTGGTAACCTGGAAATGCATCATCATAGGTGCCGATTTATCCTGGTGTGCCTCCTGAATTCTCTTATTGAGGACAGTTGCAAGTAACGATGTATAAAATGCAACATGTGTTACATTTTGATGCTCCCCTTTTCTATCTATAAGGTTTGATCAAATCTAAAATTACCCATTATCAGCAACTATAATGGTTTGTCGTCCCTGATGTACGATATGAGCTCCAAACATACACCTCTAATGATCATTCTGAACGGCTGACCTGAAACCTTCACTGAAGATAGACCATTCCCTGATAAAAGCTCACCTTTAAACTACAATACCACTACTTGAGTTGTAGTCCAAAGACACTTATCAATGCTTCATGATATTGTAAAACCAGCTAGGATATTCCCATTCTTATCACTTCCCTTTTATCGTATCAGTTTTTTTTAAAACTGAACAAACCATCTTCTTCAATTTACCTTAAACCTTCTTTCTATCTGCTGCCCATCTTTGAATGTGGATTTTGAAGTTTGGGAATTAAGAATGGTTTGGATTTAGGTAGTGATTATGGTTATGGTTTGGTGATTGAGGTTTCCAAGTTCAGGGTTACTTTGGTTTGATTTAACCAAAAGTGAGAACTCACATTGTCATTTAAAAATCACCTAAACATTTCTAGTGTCCTTTGTAACACGTTAAAAGTTAAATGCATTTAACTTAACATATACCTTTTAAGTTTTAGCATAATATAAAGTTTATAATAATAATAATAATAACAACAACAACAACAACAACAACAACAACAACAACAATAATAATAATAATAATAATAATATACATAAAAAAATTCGGCTAAGGACTTTAAAAAGGAGGATATTTAATTAATTAAGAAAAAGAAAAAAAAAGAAAAAGAAAAAACAACAACTTTCATAGTTATCCTAATATACCTAATTATCTCTTAAAAAAAATCCCACACAAATCACAAATTCGGGCTAGGGGTTTTAAAAAGAAGTATATTTACTTAATTTAAAAAAATAAAAAATAAAATAAAATTAATTAAAAAACGTTCATAGTTATCCTAATATACCTAATTATCTCCTAAAAAAAATCCCACAAAAATCACAAATCTTTTTTTTTCTTCCTCTTATCCTCTTTTGTGCCGAACCCTAACCCTCACATATAACTACAATCAATTATTTTTAAAAAGCTCTCAAGAATACGGTTGTTTGATCATTTTCTTTAAACATTTGTTTGATCATTTTCTTTATTCACTCTTTTTAATTTTAACTCAAGTTTATAGAAACTTTAATTATGATTAATCTCAGTAAATTAATATGTGTAAAATTAGTTTAGTGAGTTAGTAATAGTTATGTAATTTTAATTATGATTTTCTAGGTAAAAAGTGTTGTAAAATTGTATTCAAAATCTGATCAGATCTTTATATTGACTTTAGACAGCCATAAATTGATCATAACTTGGTGTTTTATCATGATTTTTGGCTCTAAATTCAAGTACTTTGAGTCTACTTTCCGTTCAAAGTGGTTTCGAGTCAATTGGACAAGTTTAGGTCAGTCAAATGATTTTTACAAGACAAGTGGTCAAAGCTGTGTTTTCTGGGTAGATTTAGGTGGACTTTAGAACATCATAACTCTCTTAAATTTTCAAACTGGTTGATGAATTTTTCATTTGGTATAGGCTATATGTGGTATTTAACTCCTGTAAAAATTTCATAATTTTTAAGGTTGTGTAAGTATTTTTATAAAAACCAAACTTTCTGGTGTGCAATCAGGTCATTTTTTGGATAGTCTATGTTGTTGATTTTTATTAAAAATAGTTAGGCATTTATAAAAATTATAGAAAACTTACTGGAAATAGTTAAGACACTAAAGTAAATGTCATAACAATTAGGAACCTGAATTAATTCGTTTAAGGTGTTTTAAAAATACATAAAGCAACTCTATGAGTTATAATAAAAGATTAATGGAGTATTTGGAATAAGGGAATGGCAATGGGGGAATGCAAATGGATATGATTATAGATTTTTGGTGTAAGTATACGACTTTAAAATATACCATTCATACCAATAGGTTCATTCCTCACCAATTTGGTGTATATGTGATGCGTGGGAATTGCACCAGGCTTTACCTCTCGAGGGATCTCGAGAAGCTTACAACCCCCACCAGGCAGTGTACCTGATCGTTGTAGTATAGTATAGTGACAAATACCGGGGGATTGATCGTTCAGCTAGGAATAGTGTCGTTAGGATTGAAATTAATCTAACTAGGTCTAAAGGTGAAGGATGATTCTTTTTATGTTTTTATATTTTATGAAAAGCAAGTAAAAATCTCGGGTATTGGGAGAGTGGGCGGAATTAGTTGCTAATCAACTAAACCAAAAGTTACTAATTAATCTAATAAACAAGAAAATAAACTAAGGTACTACAAGATAAGTGAAGCATGTCTACCCATGATATGTTACTCCTTGCTAGCTATCCAATCCTACCTATTGAATTGTAACCTTGTTTTAATTGACGGGTTGTATTCCTTAATTCCATTCATGGGGTGGCGCACTTAACTCCCCAATCCTATGAGCTCTTATCTCCTCCTATGCCATGCTCAGCACAACCATAGGGATTATAAACAGTGGCTCATGCATTAAATACAACCAATAAAGACCTAGTGCACATCGGTTCATGTTTCTTAAGACGTTCAAGCATGTTACCATTTGGAGATCTGCCAGTTTTCTTAAGCCTAACATCGAAATCATTCAATCAAAACAAGAATCAATAGGAAACAACAAGAATTATAAACTAAACCAACTAGATCTATTGAAGTTGTCACGCCTTAATTGATGGAGATAGACACACACATCAACAAGCCCCTCATTGATGAAGATAGACACAACATCAACAAGAAATCAATGAGATCTAATCAATTATATACAAGTTTCACATAATCATAAGTAGACATAAGGTGAATTAGCAAAACATAATCAAAGAAAGACAATCAACAAGAATAATGAAAGACATAGTTGAGATAGAATCATCAAACCAATACATGATGTTTATGGAGTGATTGAAACCCTCTAAGTTGCTGGAAAAACACCCACCTAAACCCAGGAATCGACTTTAGGGTTTAGGGCTTACAAAAAGTGAAGTTATGATGTTATATTTATAGGCATGTTTTCTGTCGGCAAGGCTTGACGGCGTCAACTCGTTCTCTTGACGCCGTCACGACCATTTTTTCACCAAATTGTAGATCTCTTCGTCCTCTTCGCGTGGGCTTTTGAATCACCTAAATCCGAGTTCGTATGCAAAAGTTATGACCAAAACAATATCAGCTACTCCGCACGCAAGTTTTGACAAGTTAACACGTGACGGCCTTGGTGACGCCTTCAGGTACACGTGACGGCCTAGCTTGACGCCGTCATGAACTTACTGGACCGTCACATACTTTATCCACTTCCACCTCTTGTATTACTCTTGAAGCCGTCATGAAGAAGCTTGTGACGCCGTCAGGTACTGTTTCAGCAAGGAAAATTGAGACTTTGTCGTTTTCTTCACTTTTATGCTCCAAAAACGTCCAAAATGCTTCCTTTTCCAGAATTCACTTACAAAGTACCTAAAATCACAAAAGGAACGATTTAGGGTAATATTTGATCAAATAAATTCAATTCCGGGCTTAAATGACCCCCTAAAAACGGTTCATTTTTCGCCTTATCATATATCCCTACACTTGGGATTTGCTTGTCCTCAAGCAAATGAGCTTTTCCACCAATCAAAATACAAGTTAGGGGTCATTTAACACTAATATAAAAGTAATTACAACAAATGATCATTTCACCTTAGTCAAAACAAGCACGGAAATTATACACTAGCACCTCACATTAAGTATTTGGATACTCTCATCTCTCGGGTATTGTAAATTTATATGTCATAATTGGAAATGGAAAAATATCACTCTCTACCTGTCATAGCAAATAGATTACCATAGGCTTGAGAAAGGATCAAACCTCCACCACTTGGCGTAAGCACCTAGGATAAACTATCAAAGAGGTCTTTTAAAGGGTTATAACATTAGGTGTAGGGGATATGGAAAACACGGTTTTGTTGGATAAACGGATATTTTACTGGTGGCAAGTCAATTGTCTTAGTTAACTACATGTACAATGAGGCGTTGCTAAGCCAAGACTCGACTCAACTTAAACTAACCACAACTCTTTTTGGATTTTCAAGACACTATTTGACTTAAACATAAATAAAAGAAACGGATGGTAGCCCGTATGTTTTTCTCTTTTCTTTTTCTATTTTTTTTTTCTTTTTCTTTTTTTCTCGAACTTTTTTTTTTTTTTTTTTTTTTTTTTTTTTTTTTTTGCATACACTCTTACTCTACCATCCAAAACAATACATCAAAGGGAGCTCGTTTCCTCCCTACACTTGAGCTTTTACATACTTTACAATCAACTATTCTGACTCGAATCAAGATAATCAAAACACTTGGAGTACTTTTAAATATTAACGCACATATGGGGGTAATATATGATGTTCTTCCCCATTACTCCATAACACAAGTACTTTACCCATGAGTCCCAATTGTCCCAAAACAATATGTACAAGATATGACTCGACTTAGCAACCATGTAATCAATTAGACAACTAACAAAGGGTTTAAACAATTAACAATAATGCACTAAAGATGAGCGCATACAAGGAAGGCTAAGGTGATTTGGTTGCACATTTGGGGTGGATTGTAAACAAATTCTTCCTTTAAGTAAAATGCTTAAAGTTATAAACGAAAAGATAGGCTCGGAGGGGTGTACTAGGGGTATCGTGTACTAAAAATGAGTACAACGCAAAGGTGTGAGAGAATTACTTGACCTATGAAGTCAATGTAATTATATTACAGGTGTAGAACAAGGGTTATCTTAAGGCCTCTTATCATGTAGTAAATCCTAACTACACGAATGTAGTCTCACTAGCGGTCTCGGGATGCATCGCTATCACAAGTTCTAGAATCTAAATACTACCGGTACACTCATAAGCACCAACAATGAATGCTTTTTCCTAAAGATCTAAGGGCGAACCTCACATATTTGGGGTGGAAATTTTTGAGTGGTATGGTTTTTGTGCTAGTCATACAACTCCTATCCATGAGACGCTTATTAAGACTAAAGTTTCACTCCTACATGTTGCAAAAAATTTTAAATTTGGTGCTAAAATTGCCCTAACAAATATTTCTCTCAGTTTTATTACACATTCACTATTAAACAAAACAAAAACCAAGTGGAGTAATAGTTTCTAATATACCCTCCCTACACTTAAACCGAACATTGTCCCCAATGTTCTAGATAAAAGATGTAAAAGTAAATAAATAAGAATGAAAGAAACTAATACTCCCCTGATTCATTCACCGTGGATAATGTGACAACATGGTTAAATCTACCTCCAAGAAGACGAACGTTGAAAGCTTCCCTCCAAAAATATAAATCATCTTCTTGTCCTGTAATCAACAAACACAAAAACCAAAGCATCAAACCGAACAAAAATCACAACTAGATATAATTCCAGACTTAGAAATAGAAACAAGACAAAGCAACAAAAGGATAGGATACTTGTGGAATGAATTACAAATAGGAACTCATAAAACATATCCACAATTATTGACACACAAACAAGATAGAATATATGCTAATCATGAATTGTGAAGTTTTCATGTTCGAATTTAGTTCTTTTTAACAAGATATAAATTTTCCTACACTTATCTTTTTGTAAAATACCTTTATATGCAATTAAGACGAGGTTAAAAACAAAATAAAGCATTTTCACAAATTATTCAAAACATGAAAATTAAACAACTATGATTAAGCATATATGACACAAACAAACAAATAAAATAAAAACATCAAACAATTAAAAACATGGGTTGGGTTGCCTCCCAACAAGCGCTTGTTTTTGTTCGAGTCACGAGCCTGACTCTACCCTTATATAACGGAAATAGGGGAGGTTTTCCCTACACTTAGGATTAAGTGTGGGTGGAAGCAGTGATACACACCCTTAGTGTGGAAATATGCCACGTGAGGTGAAGGGGGTGAGTGAATGGCTTCCTTCATCCTAAAACTACCCGGATAATATAGGTTGATGGGTGGGTCGGTTCCTCTTTTGTCTCCTAGAAATAAATCTAAGGATGGGAAGTTGTGTAAAGGTCAAGGTTCCGGTTCATCAACATTAGGAAATTCCCTAGAACTAGGAGTAAGGTTATCACTACAAGTATTCAAACCTATATCCTCTAGTGGTGCTTGGTCCAAGGGTTCTACCTCAATTGGGGTTCCTATAGTCTCTTCTATTTCTTCCGGGTAAGTCACGGGCGGTGTATGTGCCTCAAATGATGGTAGGACTTGTGGTTGGATTGTCCACCTCGTCCTTCATTGTACCTAGATTACCTATGTGTTTGTTTTGTACTATGATTTTAGGTGACATCCACGCAGGTATCCCTAAGTAATCATCCCCAGACAAACTTCCTGTTTGCTCCTTAAAACTTGTTATTGATTGATTTGTGATGTTGTTTGTCGGGTTGTCTACTCTATAATAATATTGGGCACAATCTTCTATGGCATCCCATGCTTCTTCAGCATTTAATTCCCTAAGGTCCCCGTTGGTAAAATCGTCAATGTACCTTTGGTCATACGGGTGGACAAAAGATTTGAGTTAGGTACCATAGATTGAAACTATGATGAGGGACTATTCGTAGTAAATTATTAAAACGAGTCCATGCATCATAAATAGGTTCATCTCGATATTGTTTGAACATCAAGATGTCATTAGGAGTGAATGGGTTTTGTGGTCGGTAGTATGGTGGATTCGCGTTGTCCATAGTGGTGAACGGAAGAGTCAATGGAAAGGTTTCTACGAACAAATACACAAAGAAAAGATAGACTACGAGAAAGCTAATAAAAAGAAAATAAAATTTTCACTAAAACGGAATCTAATGAGTAGACCTAATCAAAATAAATTTCAACCTAAACAATAACTATTCCCCGGGCTGCGGCGCCAAAAACTTGATGCGTGGGAATTGCACCAGGCTTTATCTCTCGAGGGATCTCGAGAAGCTTACAACCCCCACCAGGCAGTGTACCTGATCGTTGTAGTATAGTATAGTGACAAGTACCAGGGGATTGATCGTTCAGCTAGGAATAGTGTCGTTAGGATTGAAATTAATCTAACTAGGTCTAAAGGTGAAGGATGATTCTTTTTATGTTTTTATGTTTTATGAAAAGCAAGTAAAAATCTCGGGTATTGGGAGAGTGGGCGGAATTAGTTGCTAATCAACTAACCCAAAAGCTACTAATTAATCTAATAAACAAGAAAATAACTAAGGTACTACAAGATAAGTGAAGCATGTCTACCCATGATATGTTACTCCTTGCTAGCTATCCAATCCTACCTATTGAATTGTAACCTTGTTTTAATTGACGGGTTGTATTCCTTAATACCATTCATGGGGTGGCGCACTTAACTCCCCAATCCTATGAGTGCCTTATCTCCTCCTATGCCATGCCCAGCACAACCATAGGGATTATAAACAGTGGCTCATGCATTAAATACAACCAATAAAGACCTAGTGCACATCGGTTCATGTTTCTTAAGAAGTTCAAGCATGTTACCATTTGGAGATCTGCCAGTTTTCTTAAGACTAACATCGAAATCATTCAATCAAAACAAGAATCAATAGGAAACAACAAGAATTATAAACTAAACCAACTAGATCTATTGAAGTTATCACGCCTTAATTGATGGAGATAGACACACACATCAACAAGCCCCTCATTGATGAAGATAGACACAACATCAACAAGAAATCAATGAGATCTAATCAATTATATACAAGTTTCACATAATCATAAGTAGACATAAGGTGAATTAGCAAAACATAATCAAAGAAAGACAATCAACAAGAATAATGAAAGACATAGTTGAGATAGAATCATCAAACCAATACATGATATTTATGGAGTGATTGAAACCCTCTAAGTTGCTGGAAAAACACCCACCTAAACCCAGGAATCGACTTTAGGGTTTAGGGCTTACAAAAAGTGAAGTTATGATGTTATATTTATAGGCATGTTTTCTGTCGGCAAGGCTTGACGGCGTCAGCTCGTTCTCTTGACGCCGTCAAGACCATTTTTTCACCAAATTGTAGATCTCTTCGTCCTCTTCGCGTGGGCTTTTGAATCACCTAAATCCGAGTTCGTATGCAAAAGTTATGACCAAAACAATATCAGCTACTCCGCGCGCAAGTTTTGACAAGTTAACACGTGACGGCCTTGGTGACGCCTTCAGGTACACGTGACGGCCTAGCTTGACGCCGTCATGAACTTACTGGACCGTCACATACTTTATCCACTTCCACCTCTTGTATTACTCTTGAAGCCGTCATGAAGAAGCTTGTGACGCCGCCAGGTACTGTTTCAGCAAGGAATATAGAGACTTTGTCGTTTTCTTCACTTTTATGCTCCAAAAACGTCCAAAATGCTTCCTTTTCCAGAATTCACTCACAAAGTACCTAAAATCACAAAAGGAACGATTTAGGGCAATATTTGATCAAATAAATTCAATTCCGGGCTTAAATGACCCCCTAAAAACGGTTCATTTTTCGTCTTTTCAACGGCGTCAGCTCGTTTCTCTTGACTCCGTCACGACCATTTTTTCACCAAATTGTAGATCTATTAGTTCTCTTCGCGTGGGCTTTTGAATCACCTAAATCCGAGTTCGTATGCAAAAGTTATGACCAAAACAATATCAGCTACTCCGCGCGCAAGTTTTGACAAGTTAACACGTGACGGCCTTGGGTGACGCCTTCACGTCTCTTCTGGGCCGTCACCACTTTTACTCTTGACGCCGTCAAGATTTTCTTCTTTACACCGTCATCCACTGTTCCCAGCAAGGAAAATTAAGTCTATGGTGTTTTCTTCACTTTTATGCTCTAAAAACGTCCGAATTGCTTCCTTTTCCAGATTTCTCTCCCAAAGTACCTAAAATCACAAAAAGAACGATTTAGGGCAATATTTGATCAAATAAATTCAATTCCGGGCTTAAATGACCCCCTAAAAGTGGATCATTTTTCGCCTCATCATATACCCTTACACTTGAGATTTGCTTGTCCTCAAGCAAATGCGCTTTTATTCTACTCAAAATACAAGTTAGGGGTCATTTAACACTAATATAAAAGTAATTAGAACAAATAATCGTTCCACTAAAGACCAATAGACAAGCACGGAGGTCATATACTAGCACCTCACAAATAGTGTTTAGATACTTACATCTCTCGGGTGTAATAAAGTATAAATTACAATATGGAAACGGAAGATATCTCTCACTACCTGTCATAGCAATAGATTATCATAGGCTTGGGAAAGGATCAAACCTCCACCACATGGCGTAAGCACCTAGGATAAACTATCAAAGAGGTCTTTTAAAGGGTTGTAACGTTAGGTGTAGGGATATGAAATACACGATTTTGTTGGATAAAGGAAGTTTTACTGGTGGCGAGTTAACAATCTTGGTTAATTACATGTACAATATGGCGTTGCTAAGCCAAGACTAGACTCGACTTAAGCTAATAAATGAAAGATAACAAAAATATAAAATAAACATAGAATGAAACGGGATGGTAGTCCGTATGTTTTTTCTCTTTTCTTTTTCTATTTTTTTTTTGACTTTCTCGATTTTTTTTTTTTTTTTTTTTTTTTTTTTTTTTTTTTTTTTTTTTTTTTGCATACACTCTTACCCTACCATCCAAAATAATACATCATAGGGAATGAACATTCCCCTTACACTTGAATTTTTACATACTTTACAATAAACTAATCTAATGACTCGAATTAAGAAAATCAAAACACTTTAAGTACTTTTAAGATTAACGTACATATGGGGGTAATAAATGATGTTCTTCCCCATTACTCCATAAAATAAGTACTTTACCCATGAGTCCCAATCGTCCCAAAACAATATGTACAAGGATATGACTCGACTTAGCAACCATGTAATCAATTAGATAGTTAACTTAGGGTTTAACAAATAACAATAATGCACTAAAGATGAGTGCATAAACGGAAGGCTAAGGCGATTTGGTTGTACATTTAAGTGGGGTGTAACAAATTCTTCCTTTAAGTAAAATGCTTAAAGTTAGAAACGAAAAGATAGGTTCGGAGGGGTGTACTAGGGGTTTCGTGTACTAAAAATGAGTACAACGCTAAGGGTGTGGGAAAAATTAATTGACTTAAGTAGTCAAGTAATATGACTTAAATGGTCAAGAAATTATAATACGGGTTTAACACAAGGGTGATCCTAATGCCTCTTATCATGTAGTAAATCCTACCACACGAATGTAGTCTTACTAGCGGTCTCGGGATGCATCACTAACGCAAGTTCTAGAATCTAAATGCTACCGGTACACTCATAAGCACTAATAATGAATGCTTTTCCTATCAAATTTAAAGGCGAACCTCACATATTTGGGTGGAAAATTTTTCTGAAAGTACGGTTATGTGCTAGTCATACAATCTCCTATCCATGAGACGCTTGCTATGGCTAAAGTTTCACTCCTAAATGTTGTAAAAAAATTTAAATTTGGCGCTAAAATTGCACTAACAAGTGTTTCTCATAGTTTTATTACACACCTACCATTAAACAAAGCAAACTCAAGCGAAAGTGTATTTGTAAGGTATCATCATTTTACCTTCCCCTTACACTTAAGATTAACATTGTCTCCAATGTTCAAGTACAGAATGTAAAAGTGAAATAAGTAAAACAGATGAAATCAAATACTCCTCTGATTCGCTCGGTATGGATAATAAGGTGGTCAGGTTAAATCTTCCTCCAAGAAAATGAACAATCAAAGCTTCCCTTCCAGAATATAAATCATCTTTTTGTCATACATAACCTGTAACTCCTGAGAAAATAGACAAGACAACCTCGCATAAAATCGGCGGCATCCTATATAAGTTACTAAATCCTAGAAAATAAAGTAAGATATAATGCTTGTGGAATGAAGTTTGCAGATTTCCTGGAGATTATAAAACTTAATAATTCACAAAAACCATAAGACTCCGTTAGAAAAACAAAACCGGTAAAATTTCCAGATTTTTACCCGTGACGCCGTCAAGAGTTAACTCGTGACGCCGTCAGGATTGACCTGCAGAAATTCTTATGTTAAGTTTCCGGAAAATTTCTGGAGAAACTTGGTCCTACTTCCTGGAAAATCCTGCAAAACTTCATTATGACTCAATACAAGCATTTAACTCTAACAAATACGAATATACATGTTCATTTAATATTGTGGAGAATCATGATCGGTTTGTTTCTTAAAAACATATTTGGGGTTTCCCCTTACACTTATCTTTTGCAAAAATACTTTTAGGTGGAGTTGAGACTAGGCCAAAACAACAAAGTAAAGTATTTCCACTATTTAATTGAGAAACATGATCTACCAACAATTAAAATAAAGCATGCATACGGAAGCAAATAACAAACAAACAAAATAAAATCACACAAAACATGGGTTGTCTCCCAAGAAGCGCTTGTTTTTGTTCGAGTCACGAGCCTGACTCTACCCTTATTTAACGGAAATAGGGGAAGTTTTCCCTAGACTTAGGATTAAGTGTGGGTGGAAGTAGCGATACACACCCTTAGGCTGGAAATATGCCTCGTGAGGAACGTGTGGTGGATGAATTATATGCTCAAAGGGGTGTGCTCCTATCATCATAACCTTACCTAATTCAATCGTGTTAATAGGTGGATTAAGATTTTCTCCTAGAAAAGGATCATTTTCAATCAACTTCAAGAGATTACTAGTTGGGGATCCATCTTGACCTAATAAACCCGGTTTAAACCCATAATGTTTCTTGTGATCAATCATAAATGGGTGATGTAAACATGTAAGGTCATTTTCCACTCCTATATTTGCTTCCTCTCTACAAGGCTTAGAGTCCACTACCTTTATCCTAAGACTACCCGGACTATATGGTTTGATGGGTGGATCGGAACCTATTTCAATTCCTAAATTTTCATCCAAGGATGGAAGATTAGGTAACGGTTTTGGCTGAGGCTCTGGTTCATCAAAACTAGGAACTTCCCCAAAACTAAGAGTAAGGTTATTATTATAAGTATCCAAACCTATATCCTCTAGTTGTGTTTGGTTCAAAGGTTCTACCTCAATTGGGATTCCTAAAGCCTCATCTACTTCATCCGAATAAATCACGGGTGGTGTGTATGCCTCAAATGATGGTAGGACTTGTGCGGTATTTGGTGAGCTTAGATTTTCTACTTTATCATCCATCTTATCAAGATCACCTATATCCTCAACATGTGTTTCATTATAATCCAACCCTAACATTTTCCCAAGTATCTCACGTACTTCTTTAGGCATCTCAACTTCTATGTCCGAATCATATGGATCATCCTCAATATTCTGACTGCTATATACAAATTGCCCAAGAGATTCATCATATGTTTCTTGAGATTCATCATCATCGATCATAGGACCTAGGTCTTTTTGATCAATGTGATCATGTTCGGCTAAATCCTCCATCACATCAAGGTCACCTATGTGTTCAGCTTGTACTATGGCATTACATGACAACCACTTAGGTATCTAAACACTAATATATTCATTCCCAAACAAACTTGTTTCATGATCCTGGAAATTTATATTCAATTGACTTGTACTAACGTTTGTTGGGTTGTCTACCCTATAATAATATTGGGCACAATCTTCTATGGTATCCCATGCTTCTTCAGCACTTAATTCCCTAAAGTCCCCATTTGCAAAATCCTCAATGCGCATTTGGTCATATTGGCCAACACGATAGTAAAAGGTTCGGGTTAGAGATGCTAAAGCGAAACTATGATGAGGGAATTTTTGGAGTAAATTTCTAAAACGAGTCCATGCATCATATAGGGTTCATCTCGATATTATTTGAAATTCGAGATGTCAATAGGGTAGAATGGCCTTTGTGGTTGGTGGTATGGTGGATTTGCGTACTCCATAATGGTGAACGGAAGAGTCAATGGAAATTACGAACAAACACACAAAGAAAAAGATAGACTAAAGAAATCCTAAAAATAAAAATAAAATATTACTAGAAAGGAATCTAGTAAGTAGACCTAATAAAGAGAGATTCTAACCTAGACAATAACTATTCCCCAGGCTGCGGCGCCAAAAACTTGATGGCGCCGCACTCTTTTGCGAAAGTTTAGGAATAAATGTAAAGATAGACAATCCCCGACAGCGGCGCCAAAAACTTGATGCGTGGGAATTGCACCAGGCTTTACCTCTCGAGGGATCTCGAGAAGCTTACAACCCCCACCAGGCAGTGTACCTGATCGTTGTAGTATAGTATAGTGACAAGTACCGGAGGATTGATCGTTCAACTCAGGAATAGTGTCGTTAGGATTGAAATTAATCTAACTAGGTCTAAAGGTGAAGGATGATTCTTTTTGTATTTTATATTTTATAGAAAACAATTAAAAATCTCGGGTATTGGAAGGAGGGGCGGAATTAGTTGCTAATCAACAAACCCAGAAGCTACTAATTAAACTAATTAACAAGCAAAAAGTAAACTAGGGTTCTACAAGATAAGTGAAGCATGTCTACCTATGATATGTTACTCCTTGCTAGCTATCCAATCCTACCTATTGAATTGTAACCTTGTTTTAATTAACGGGTTGTATTCCTTAATACCATTCATGGGGTGGCGCACTTAACTCCCCAATCCTATGAGTGCCTACTTCACTCCTATGTCGAGCCGGCTAAGAAGCTCCTAACATGGGATCATTAGAATTTACTCATGCATTAAATACAACCAATAAAACCTAGTGCACATCAGTTCATGTTTCCTAAGACGTTCAAGCATGTTACCATTTGGAGATCTGCCAGTTTTCTTAAGCTTAACATCGAATTCATTTAATCAAAACAAGAATCAATAGGAAACAAGAATTATAAACTAAACCAACTAGATCTATCGAAGTTGTCACGCCTTAATTGATGGAGATAGACACACACATCAACAAGCCCCTCATTGATGGAGATAGACACAACATCAACAAGAAATCAATGAGATCTAATCAATTATATACAAGTTTCACATAATCATAAGTAGACACAAGGTGAATTAGCAAATCATCATCAAAGAAGAGCAAACAAGAATGATAATGGAAAACATAATTAAGATAGAATCATCAAACCAATACATGATGTTTATGGAGTGGTTGAAACCCTCTAAGTTGCTGGAAAAACACCCACCTAAACCCAGGAATCGACCTTAGGGTTTAGGGCTTACAAAAAGTCAAGTTATGATGTTATATTTATAGGCATGTTTTCTGTCGGCAAGGCTTGACGGCGTCAGCTCATTTCTCTTGACGCCGTCATGACCATTTTTTTTACCAAATTGTAGATCTCTTCGTCCTCTTCGCGTGGGCTTTTGAATCACCTAAATCCGAGTTCGTATGCAAAAGTTATGACCAAAACAATATCAGCTACTCCGCGCGCAAGTTTTGACAAGTTAACACGTGACGGCCTTGGGTGACGCCTTCACGTCTCTTCTGGGCCGTCACCACTTTTACTCTTGACGCCGTCAAGATTTTCTTCTTGACGCCGTCATCCACTGTTCCCAGCAAGGAAAATTAAGTCTTTGGCGTTTTCTTCACTTTTATGCTCCAAAAACGTCCGAATTGCTTCATTTTCCAGATTTCTCTCCCAAAGTACCTAAAATCACAAAAGAAACGATTTAGGGCAATATTTGATCAAATAAATTCAATTCCGGGCTTAAATGACCCCCTAAAAGTGGTTCATTTTTCGCCTCATCAATATGCAATCCATTCCGTTGGCCCCATGTTATCTTTCTCTTTTCGACTACAAAATTCAAATATATATACACTTTTTTGTACCATATTTTGTCATCCAAACATAAAACAATGGTAATGATAAACTTATTTATATCTATTGTCATTCTACCCCCATACTATATCTGATACCCTTTGTGATTCCTAGCTGTGGAAAACTAAAAGGGGGGTTGAATAGTTTTACGTCTTTTTAATTTTATTATGATAACTTAGTTTAGTTTTAAAACCTTGTTTACTTTTTAAAACTTTGATTCGATCTTATGTGAACTCCAATCTTGAACAATATGAACAATTATATCTAAGTATGAATAATAATAATAATAATGTAAGCTAAGTATGTGAAATCAACACATGCATAATATAAAAAATTATAGCTATATACGAGAGATAAGTAAGTAAACGTTTGTTTTGTAATCCTTAATTATATTTTGTATGAAAACTATACTTGATCGAAATGATCAATTATATGTATGTTACCTTTTAGTTTGATTGTAAAAACTTTGTTTTGTGAATGAAACTTTTGTTTGATCTTTAAGTGAAATTAACACTAGCACTATATGAGCAACAATATATATAAGTCTACGTCAACAACAGTAATAACGATATAAGCAAGATAATAAGTAAGAGATGGAAAGATCTAACCGCGAGACAAAGGATTTATAGTGGTTCGGCTACAAGGACACCTTCCTTGCCCTACTCCACTCCCCGAGTCACCTACTCGAGAGTTTTCTTCACTATGTCAACAAGCTCCCTTATGGCGGAGAAAACCTTACACAACTTTTGCTTACACTAATTAACGACACTAAGCTAAATGTCGAGTTCTAATCCTAGCTAGAACCAATCTCACAACTCAAATCACAACACAACTTTGTCACAACTTTATGCAACTATACACAACTTCTCCTTCTTCACAACTTCTATTTCTTAACTTCTTCACAACTTCTTACTCTTCACAACTTCGATGCTCCAATTACTTCACTACTTCACAACTAGCTCTTCACAACTTTGAAGCTCCTATTACTTCACTACTTATCACTAATCCTATACTTCTCTACTCCTCCACACTTTCACTTCTTCACAAACTTCAAACTAATCTAGTCACCTATGTTTAGATCTAACTAACTAATATGCACACCTTATGCACAAGTTAATGAATGATTTACAAATTATAATATATAAACAACTTAGATAGCAAGATGAAACTAAGTTGTAATACTTATAGTCTTAATTGATAGAAGTATTATTCTCTTTGCACTTGAATGGTTGAAGCTTGGATCACTTGGAAACAAAAGCTTAGGGTTGTATGATCAGAGGATTTATTAGAAAGATTAGGAGAGATTTGGACAGAAGGTTGTTGTGCAAAAAGGTAAGGAAAAAGTCCAGTATTTATAGGGGAAAATTTACTGTTCGGGAGCGTGGCCTGTCCCCTTAATTAGGGCCCGGTCCCCTTAATTATTAAGGGGGCAGCCCATACAATTAAGGGGGCCGCCCTCCAAATTTTTTTTTTCTTCAGAATTTTTTGTCCTTTTGTGGGGAAGGTTTTATCTGAAGAATCTAGCCATTTTTTTTTGTAGAAATTTGAATTCAAAATATTTATTTTGAATAAAACATTTCTTATAAATATAAAAACATTTTGTATAAGTTTAAAAATGTTTTTCCCATTATATAAAAAATGTAAGGTTTGTAAAAATAAAAATTCCTTTGATCATAGAATGCATTAGACATTTTGTTTATTCATACCTTAAGTGATTTGGATTTTAAAGTGAATATTTTTGACTAAATACTTGTTTACGTCATAATTTGTAGTTCAATGAGTTTACGTTTTGTGATTATCAAAACATAGAGATATCGATATATGTTAATAACGTTTTTAGGCATTATTTATATCAACAATCTCCCCTTTTTGATGATTACAAAACCTAAACTCATCAAGTCTAAAAATTAATTTTTAGACATGTATTTAGTGAGTTTATATTCACTTATCCCCCTTTTTTTAGAATCAAAAAAGGTTATGCCGACTAGCTTCATAAATGAAGTTAGACGGGATGAAAGCTCCCCCTTGATGTATGCTCCCCTAGCTCGAGGGCACCAAGGAATCGAGATATGGAATGCTCGCAAAAAAAATATTAGAAGCACAAGCATATATAGCAAAATAAGGAAAACAACAAGCATAGCAAACAAATATTAAGGTCACATAGCAATATATTAATTTATTATGCTTAATGCATTCAATAAGTAAAAGATCCTAATTTGTCAAAGAGAGCCATCGGACTGGCTTGCAACAAAAGGTTGGTTGATTCGTATTTGAAAGTGAAAATCATAAGCATATAGTATGTTTAGATGGTTGATGATGGAGTATTTGGAATGAAAATGGTTGAGTTAGGATAAGGTTGTTGGATTAATGGAGGTATATGTTTGGGTGCATGAATGTTGGAGAGTTTGGTGGTGGAGAGTTTGTAGCGGAAGAGGTTGATTGAGGTTTTGTATGTTGTTCAAGTGAGGGTATTGGATATGATCTAGTGAGAAGATATTCAATCCAAGTGAAGTGTTCATTGAATGCAATGGTTTTTAGGAGAAAGATGCAACAAGGTCAATTGTTGACATGTTTTTCAACTTGATTCAAGTTGTGGGGTGATGAAAGATAGATAAAGGAAAGTTGTTCCAAGTTGCATTGAGCAAGGTATAAGGCAAGAAGAGCACAAAGCTCATGGGCTTCCTTAAGTTCTTCAATGAACTTCAAGTGTTCGGAGGAAGGTGATGATGGTGGAGTATTGTTGTTATTAGGGATGGATGATTGGACATGCAACATAGGGATAATATGTGTGTTGGTAGGAGGTGGTGGTGATACTCTTAGTGGTGGAGATATTTGTGAGTTTGGGTAATTATGAATGGATGAGAATGAAGTTGTGGAAGAATAGGATGTTTCATGAGTGGAGGATGTTTTGGATGGTGGATTGGTAGGTTGAACAAAATGTGAGGTGTTAGGAATGATATTGGGATTGGTGTTTTGAGATTGAACATGCTCTTCATATGGCTTATGTGGGTGAGATGAAGGTGTATTTATGGGAACAAGGATGGATGTTTGGTTATTATGATGACGTTTGTGAAAGGGTTCATTAGAGTGAACATGAGGTTTGAGTGTTTAAAGATTATGAGGTTTGAGTGTAATGTAAAAGGATATGGGTGAGTAAAGGTTGTTGATATGTAATGTTGGTGGGAAGGAGAGTGGGGTGTTAGGTATGTAATGTTGAAGACATAGGAGGAATTTGGTGTTAGATGTTAGACAACATCATTTGGTTTGATGGGCTTTTAATGGAAGTTAGGTTTTCTTCTTCAAATGGGTTTCTTGGTGGTTTTGGTTTAATGGGAGAGGATATGATGAGATGAGTAGAGATTGAGAAGAATGAGAGTATTTATAATGTAGGATTGGTGGGATTAAGGATGTATAAACTTTGATAGAATGTTTAGGATAAAATAGGTTTGTGAATTTTGGGAAGTGTAGGATGAAATGGGCTAAAAAGTAGAAAAAGGAAACAACACCTTCGACCATCAGATGTCCGGTCCCCTTAATTAGGGGCCGGTCCCCTTAATCATTAATGGGGCGCCTTACATAATTAAGGGGGCCGCCCATCTGGTGATTTTCAGATTGGCAGAATTGGGTTTTTGGCAGAAAAATTGCAGAAATGTTGTGTCTTTGGTTTCAAACAAGTCCAACTCTTTGAGGCAATTAAGCATATACTAATTATGTTGGCAAATATATAGCCAAAACATGTTAACCAAAGTGATTAAGTAAACAAGCAATTAGATGTGTGGGAATTGCACCAGGCTTTACCGCTTGAGGGATCTAGAGAAGCTTACAACCCCCACCAGGCAGTGTACCTGATCGTTGTAGTTTAGTATAGTGACAAGTACCGGGGGATTGATCATTCAACTCAGGAATAGTGTCGCTAGGATTAGAAAGCCTAAAAACTAGGTCTAGAGGTGAGGGATGATTCTTTTTGTATTTTTATATTTTTTATAAAAGCAATTAAATTCTCGGGGTTTTTGGAAGAGTGAGCAGAATTAGTTGCTAGTCAACTAACCCAATAACTAAAGATGCAATGAAAATAAAATAACAAAAATAAAAATAAAACTAATTACTAATGTGGTATGAACAATAATAGGGAGAATTGTGTTTACTTAGATTTCATTACTCCCTAGATATCTTTTACAGGTTGATAGTTTATTACAATTGCGTGGATGACGGGTTATATTCCTTAATACCATTCGTGGGGTGGCGTACGTACTTCCCCAACTCTATAAGCTCCTACTTCACTCCTATGTCGAACCTGCAAGAAGCTCCTAACATGGGATCATTAGAATTCGCTCATGCATTAAATACAACCATAATAACCTAGTACGCATTGGTTCATGTTTCTTAAGACGTTCAAGCAAGTTACCCTATGGAAGTCTGCCAGTTTTCTTAAGCCTAACATCAAAATCATTCATCCATAACAACTATAAACAAACAATCAACCCATAATCAACATCTAGGTTTCACTACATCTAATCAAACACACCAGAGATCTAGCCTAGCATGTTAAAATCAAGACAAGCGTAAGATATATTCAAACAACACGTAGACATATTGAATGAATTGAAAGGATACTTATCTTAATTGAACATGAAAGGTTTCAAAGGGTAAAAACCCTTGAAAGAGCAGTAAAATTCGTGCTAGGATTTCTCTAAGTTATGCCCTCTAATGTTACATACTAATGAATGAAAATTGCAAAACTATATATAGATTTTCCATTGTAACGGCGTCAAGAAGAAATGTCTGACGCCGTCAACTCGCCGCCCATAGTAATATCGAATTGCCTAGATCCAAGTTTGACGCCGTCATGTTCAAAGATACTCTGGGCCGTCACATGCAATTGGACCATGACGGCCTATGGTGACGCCGTCATGTCCTTAGTGTAAAACTCTCTGGACTATCACGGACTTTATCCACTTCACCTCTTGTTTTACTCTTGACGCCATCATGTAGAACCTTGTGACGCCGTCAGGTACTGTTCTCAGCAAGGAAAATTAAGACTTTGCCGTTTTCTTCACTTTTATGCTCCAAAAATGTCCAAAATGCTTCCTTTTCCAGAATTCACTCCAAAAGTACCTAAAATCACAAAAGGGATGATTTAGGGCAATATTTGATCAAATAAATTCAATTCTGGGCTTAAATGACCCCCTAAAAACGGATCATTTTTCGCCTCATCACAATTTTATCTAGCATGCAAACATACTTATCACGCAAGTAAAATATAAGTGCTAGAAAACAATAAGCAACAACAAGTATTTCATAACTACATAACTAGGAGGATTAATCCTAATGTTTATCAATGTGAAATAGGTGGGTAGTTATGATAACATGGATTTCTAGACTTGTTACAAACAAAGTCTTAATAGACAAACCATGGTCCACATGATTTGATTTAGTTCACTTACAAGTGTCATAAATATAGATGACAAATATGAGATCACCATGCATGATTAAAGAGACGTTTTTGGCATTATTCAACAATGTTTGAAAGTAGGTTTTCACGTATATGTGAGAGTTATTTGAATAAAATAGATTGGGTTTTACTTCAAAATGTGTTAATGAAAGGTAAAGAAAATTTTCTCAATCTTTGGTTTTGATCAAAACAAAATTGTGGATATTGATAGTGAAAACATGTTATCAAAAAGTGGGATAGTCATTTGAAAAACTATTTTCCAAAATGTGAGGTTTTTGCATATTTTTAGAGATATTACATTTTTGACAACAAATATCATTAATCATATATTTTAAAAGATATTTATTAGAGATCTCATGCTCAAGAGGATTGGTTAAGCCTATTATCTCATGCTATCGTTTCTACATATCCTATGATCCTAAAGGAAGTGACGACGAAAATTTATATGTTAGATGCGAGAGTGTTGAATGGGGTATAACCTAACATCTATATTTCCTTTGTTTTCGCACGCTTATCTAACTTAATGCCATTGTCTACGAGAGCTTGTTTCATCCATAGTTTTCTTACGCGAGGGATCTAATCCTACTTCTATATTAATGATTGATCCACTTAACTCATTTCACTTCATCGCCATGAGTTTGCTAATAGTGGATATAGAAGATTTCCATTTTCTATTTTGTTCGACAATGAACAATTTCATTTTATTCCTAAGAAAGTCAACTAATGATGTTTCTAGGTTATAAGTATATAAGCTATTATGTACGTATATATGTATAAGTGTTACAAACAATATATATTTGTATAGCTAAGCATTAATCTAACTAATCATTTATCTAAGCATGCAAATTATAGTGATGAACTTAAAAGAGACGTGTACCTTTTAGTCTTCAAAGGATTTTCTTCAAGCACTTCAAGTGACTATGTTGACTTACAGAAGTCATTTGTAGATGAGATTCCAACTTCTTCGAAGATTGACAACTTAGCCACTTGGTCCCCATTGTCTCATTGGTCCAAACATATTTAACATTTGGCTAGGATGCATGTATGGTGGTAATATTCCCCAAGGATTGTAACTTGGTTGATAATTCCACATTTGATGACTAGTATTATTGTAGTTTTGTCTATTTTGGTTTCTTCTAGGTTGAGGGGTTTTAGACCGAGGACGAGGATTATTTGGTCTATTTGGAGATGGAGTTTTAGATCTTAATTTTGGTTTAGAAAATCCGGTTTTGACTTTTAATGATGGTTTATAAAAACTTTTTACTTCCTCATCACTCGCAATAGGTATTTTTCTATCTTTTATAAGTATATACTTAGGTTTTGACTCTAATGGTTTTTGTTTACCAGATTCACATTCAAACTTTATATTTTTATTTTCACTAGTTGAAACAATAGTTGAGGTGTATCCTAGACCGGTTTTATCTCTCGAAGTTTCTTTAACACTTATTATTTTCTTAAGTGAGTTACTACCTTTTTTTAACTTGTCAAGTTTGAAAATTTTATTTTTAAGTTTTTCGTTTTCATTTTTGACCTCTAAGCATGTTTTACATTCTATAAAAACATTTTGTTGATATAAATAAATGACTAAAAACGTTATTCATATCTTTCGATATCTCTATGTTTTGATAATCACAAAACGTAAACTCATCAAACCAAAGGTTATGACGTAAACAAGTATTTAGTAGTAAATACTCACTTTCACCATTTAATCACTTAAGGTATGAATAAACAAAGTGATTAGTGCATTATAAGATCAAAGGAAATCTTGTCTTAAGACATAACATTTTATAAAATGATTTTAACATTTTATATATATTTGTAAATCATTTTTGGTAAAGCTTTATTAAACCACAAAAATATGATTTCAAATTTCCAACCAAAAAGGACAAATTTTATCCAGAGAATCTTTTCAAACGTTCAGGAGGGCGGCCCCCTTAATTTTACTAGGCGGCCCCCTTAATCATTAAGGGGACCGGCCTACAATTAAGGGGACCGGCAACGCTCCCGAACAGTAAAATCTGGCCCTTTAAATACTGGATCATTTTACACATTTTCCTCACCTTTTTGCACCAGAAACTTTCAGATCTAAACATCCATTTCCTTTCTCTAATAATCCTTTGATCTTATATACTTTGATCTTTGTTTCAAAGTGATTCAAGCCTCAACATTCAAAGTGCAAAGAGAAGAATACTTCTATTAGAAGTATTACAACTTAGTATCATCTTGCTATCTAAGTTGCTTGTTTATATTTTCTTGTAAATCTTTCATCCATTGGTGAACAAGGTGTATGTGTTAGTTAGCTAGATTTAGTTGAAGAATCTAGAATTGGTGTAAGAGTAAAGTGGAACTTGAAGTGGAGAAGAAGGGTTAGATAGTATTGGTGATAGGAGATTGTAGAAATAAGAACTTGTTGTGAAGATATTGAGGGTTCCAAGTGAAGAAGACTTGAAGACATTAGTAGATTGAAGTTGTGAAGACTTTAGTAGCTTGAAGGTGTGAAGACATTAGTGGCTTGAAGGTGTCAAGACATTAGTGGCTTAAAGGTGTGAAGACATTAGTGACTTGAAGGTGTCAAGACATTAGTGGCTTAAAGGTGTGAAGACATTAGTGGCTTGAAGGTGTCAAGACATTAGTGCCTTGAAGGTGTGAAGATACTTGTGGTGTGAAGTAGTATTGAAGTAGTGTAAAGGTGTGAAGAAGAAGTGGTGTGATATTTGGTGTGAGATTGGTTCTAGCTACGATTAGAACTCGACATCTTGCTTTGTGTCGTTAATTGGTGTAAGCTTTTGGTGTGTACGGTTTTCTCCGCCATAAGGGAGGTTATTGACTTAGTGAAGAAAACTCTCGAGTTCGGTGCTCGGGGAGTGGAGTAGGGCAAGGAAGGTGTCCTTGTAGCCGAACCACTATAAATCCTTTGTCTCTCGGTTTGATCTTTCCATCTCTCACTCTTTACTTGCTTACTTACTAGCTTTTCATATATTGCTAATATTGTGTGTTGTGCATATATTGATTTTACATAAAGATCAAACTAGGTTACATTTAAAACATTAATTATACTTTGGTAAAATATAAGTATAAAACAATTACTAAGACACATATATATATATATTAGTACAAACTTGCAATTAAGTGAGATATATGGAATTATAATTTCTATTCAACACTTTAAACAAGTAGTGTATATATATATATGATATATGTGAATTAGGTTTGTATCTATACTTTAGCTTCAAAGGTTTTTACAATTAATATCAATTCTTTGAAAAGCAAATTCTTATTAAACGAAAAAGACGCAAAACTATTCAACCCCCCCCCTTTCTAGTTTTCCACAATTGGTATCAGGAGCCACGTCTAGCAAGATTTTTAAAATAGATTGTATTTTAAAACTTGTAATGATCTATGGAATTTGAAAAATATTTAGAAGGCGAATTTATGCAACAACCACCATTATTTGAAAATGATCATTTTCTTGAATGGAAAAACAAATTTGAAAATTATGTGAAATCAATAGATCTTGATCTTTGGCATATCATTTCAATTGGTGATCTTAAACCAACCAAAATGGATTTTCAAAATCAATATAATAACCTTCAAACCAAATTTGATAAAAACACTAAAGCCAAATTACTTATTTTCAAAACTCTACCAAGAGTTGAATATGAAAGATTACTTCCTTATAAAACGGCAAATGATATTTGGAAATGCTTTTTAAAATTTCACCAAGAGAAATGTAAAACCAAAGATGATAAACTTAATATTGCACATAAAATAGTTACTTTAGAAAATTTAATAGATAAATATTTAGTTGAAATAAACACATGTACTACTAGTTCAAATATGGTTATTGAAGGTACAAATAAAGAAGAACACATGTGTCTAATCCGAAGAAAGTATGTCAATAAACCATGGTGCAACAAGGAAAATGAAGATGACGAAAATATGGCTTACATGAATTCTCTAACTAATGAGAATACAAGTGGTGACGGCAAGGATTACATGCTTCAAGATCCAAGCGACACTACAAACAAAACATGGAGTGACATGAACAATAGAATTGATCACCGCTTAGCATGTGAAGATTGTACAACTACAAATAAGGTACAATCCAAAACCAAACATTTTTGCTATGATCAATTTATATTAGAATTTTCAAAATTGAAAAACAACTTCAAACACTTTTGCAACATTGAATCAAAAATTATTTTTAAGAATGAATCTTGAACATCCGTTGAAAATAACTTTGAAAAAGAAATAATTTTAGAAGACAAAATGTCTAGACTTGAAAGTAATATTGAAATTGATCTTGAATGTAAAAATTGTCAAGACTACAAACATGAAATTAAAATAGAAAAAGAAAAAGCAAAAATATTGGCTAAATTTGAAAATAGTTCTAAATCTTTAAAATATCTACTTAACATTCAAAAGTCATTTTATGATAAAACCGGCTTAGGATTTACTGAAGATGATTACTTAACGAATACTTCAAAACAAATAAAATTTGTTAAACCTAGTGGAAAATTTTAGAACTTTTATTATTTATATCCACTGTTTATTTCTCTAGTCAAGAAAGCTATTGTTTGCTTGTTAAAACAAACAAATGATGAATTCTTGTACTTCTTGATGACATCCTCATCATGTGCATTTAAATGCATTGGATGCTCTCTACTAATCAACTCGGACCCATGAGAATCTGGGTACCAAGATCTTTGTCACTTGTAGTCTACACACGTGTTGATTATGTATTGGTTGCGGTCATCTATGATCTTGGCGGTTTACATCTCACTCTTGGAGGACTCTTGTTTTACCATTCTTGATCCTTATTGCGTTGGGATTCGTCTTTGCTACTTCTACATACTTTGGGCAAAATTTTAAGACGTCTTCTATTGCTCTTTTGCCCACTCTTAAAGGAAAGCTGGACCTGAGGTAAGTTTTCTTTTCAAAACCTTGTTAATGTCACAATATATCATAGTATGCCATGATTAGTATACTAATATGATTTAATCCATAAGTTGTTATGCCTTTAGATCATAAATACCAATATATGCATACATGATATTAGGACAATTGACTCTCTTGTGGTTATGACTACTTTAATCTATATGTTCTTAACTAATTGGATTAATAGATAATTAAGACTTGCTAGTAACTCAATACTACAATGTACCTTCTATGCATATATATATATATACATATGTCTATATTGTATTCATTGATGATTTTCTTTGTCCCTTCCTATCTCATTGCATTTAGATGTTTAATGTCTACCATATCTCTTTCACATCTTTAGTTGCCATTATAGATGATTATGTGTGACAATGGGCCTAATCGATTCTCTTGAAGTATATCTTTCTCTTGAAATTTCTTGATTGTCAAAATCAAAACATCATATTTAAAAACTTCTCTCTTTGAATTAAAATCTTTCAAATATCTATTTTATACTTCTTCAAACAACATGCTTAATCATAAGCTATCATAACATTATTTTGATCTTTATCAAGATAGAAACATTTTTTTTAAACAAAACAAAATTTGTTTTATTGGGATACAAACTTGAATGTACTTCAAAACATTAAGCCAAGTATTAGTGAATCAAGAAAACTTTATATTTGGTAATCTTCGATAGGTAAATTTAGGAACTCAATTTCTTCTAAAAGGAGAATGACTACTGGAGAATCAATTGACTAGAAATTCAATTTAACCTAACGGTTGAATTGCTTCTATGTGAGAAGTTGGGTGTGTGTAACCCGTAAAAACGGTCGTGTTTAGCCTGAATTGAGCACCACTAGTAATAGTCTCATACTCAATCTCCAACTTGATTAAATTGCACTTCCTATATATACCTAACGCTAGTTCACTTTTATGAACTTTTCTTCTCATTAAATTCTTTCATTTCCAGATTTATGGCATTAAGTTAGACAAGCATGCGAAAACATAGGAACTATAGATGTTAGGTTATATCCCATTCAACACTCTCACATCTAAATGAAAACTTACTTTCAAACATTGTTGAATAAAACTAAAAAACATTTTGCCTAAAACATTCCTTGATTATCTCATATATGTCTTGCATTTATGTAAAAATGACATTCACAATTTAATCAAATCATTTCTTGATAATCATGGTTTGCCCATATGGATCTTGTTTGTAACAAGTCCTAAAGTCCATACAATCATTACTTCCAATTTGTTTCTTGTAGGCACTCACTATTTTGTTCAAACTAGCCAATTTATTATGGTTAGCATGTCTTATTGCTTCCTTAGTTGTGAAACTTAATTGATCAATAAGTAGATTGCATGAAAATTGGAAATTATTTACCTACTTAACTCATCTTTATTACATTCTCTAGAAACATGATTAGTTTATCCTATATTGCTTCTAATGAATTGATGCAAATTGTTTGTACTAGACTACATAGCATTTGTATCCTTCTACTTGTTAATTGTTAACTTTCATCAATATGTTTGCACTAGTCTACATATTATCATTTTCATATAGTTATACATTTAACTAATTTGCCTTATTGCCTCCTTAGTTGCACATCTTAATTGATAAATTAATAGATTGCATGATGATTAGAAATTAATTATCTTATTTAATTGTTTCTATATCACTCTCTACATTCATGAATAGTATGCCCTATATTGCTTCAAAGAATTGAACTTGCTTGAATCCAAACCCCAAAACATAACCTTTTTGAAAATTTTCTGCCAAAAACCCAATTCTGGCATTCTGGGAATCACCAGATGGGCGGCCCCCTTAATTATATAAGGCGGCCCCCTTAATGATTAAGGGGACCGGCCCCTAATTAAGGGGACCGGCCATCTGATGGTCGGGGATACTGTTTTCTTTATCACTTTTTGACCCACTTCAGCCTATACTTCCCAAAATTCACAAACATATTTTGTCCCATGCTATCCCTCAAAATTTACCTTCCTAAACCACATTTCTCATACACTATAAATACCCTCTTCCCATCATAAATGCCATCACATCCAAACATGTCATCTCCCAACAACCAAAAACCTAAAATTTCAAGAACCGCAAGGATCTCCGTCAAATCCGTTTGGAGGAGGAAACTTGATTCTTGTCATAACTCAAGTGATGTTGTTCCAAGTCAACCAACTACTAAACCTCAAACCCACAATAATGATTCATCACACAACCTATCACCCACTCATTCCCTCATTCATGCTTCTTCTTATGATGAGCATGCTCAATCCCAAAACAACAATCCCAATATCTCAATCAATACCTCACATGTTGCTCATTCAACAAAAACATCACTCACTCTTGAAGAACCTCTTCCACCCATTTCATGTTTTCATGACTACCCAAGCTCAACCATGTCTCCACCACCAAGAGTACCACCACCACATCCTACAACCTCACATGCCACTCCTATGTTGCATGTTCAAACCTTCACCCAAGACAACTACCATGTTCCACCATCATCACCTTCCTCCGAACACTTGAAGTTCGTTGAGGAGCTAAAAGAGGTTCATGAGCTTAGTGCTCTTTTAGCATTACATCTTGCGCAACGCAATTTGGATCCACCCCAATCAAGCTCACCATCATCACCACATGACATCAACCAAATTGAGAAGCATGTTAACAATTGTCCTTGTTGCATCTTCCTTCAACAACAAACCATTGCTTTGAATGAGCACTTCACTTGGATTGAGTATCTTCTTACTAGATCTCAACAAACACCATCACTTGAACAACATCAAAACCCTCAACCAATAAACCCAACTTCAAATCCACCACCAACAAGTTCCACATCTCCAAACTCACCAACATCCATGCAACCAAAAGTTTATCTCCACTAAACCACTAAGCATTTTACATGCTTATGTTTCTCATTTTCAAATAAAACACCTCAACCATTTTGGGATTCAAGAAAGTTTGATGACACTCTTTGTTGGCACAATAGGATATTCTACCTTGCATTAGAATTCTATCATTATGGCTTTTGTAACAATGATTATGTGGTTGACATAATCATCTTGAATTAATGAATGCTTTTATATGTGTTTTAAATTCTTCATTGCCATGCTTACTATTAGTTGTTATTATGCTATATGTATTTGCTTGTGTCTCTAATATTTTTCTTGCAAGAATTCCATATCTCGAACCCTTGGTGCCCTCAAACGAGGGGGAGCATACATCAAGGGGGAGCCTTTACCTTATAGGCTTAAACCTTTTTGATTTTACAAAAAGGGGGAGAAGTGAATATAAACTCACTAAATACTTGTCTAAAAATTAATTTTTGGATTTAATGAGTTTAGGTTTTGTAATCATCAAAAAGGGGGAGATTGTTGATATAAATAAATGACTAAAAACGTTATTCATATCTTTCGATATCTCTATGTTTTGATAATCACAAAACGTAAACTCATCAAACCAAAGGTTATGACGTAAACAAGTATTTAGTAGTAAATACTCACTTTCACCATTTAATCACTTAAGGTATGAATAAACAAAGTGATTAGTGCATTATAAGATCAAAGGAAATCTTGTCTTAAGACATAACATTTTATAAAATGATTTTAACATTTTATATATATTTGTAAATCATTTTTGGTAAAGCTTTATTAAACCACAAAAATATGATTTCAAATTTCCAACCAAAAAGGGCAAATTTTATCCAGAGAATCTTTTCAAACGTTCAGGAGGGCGGCCCCCTTAATTTTACTAGGCGGCCCCCTTAATCATTAAGGGGACCGGCCTACAATTAAGGGGACCGGCAACGCTCCCGAACAGTAAAATCTGGCCCTTTAAATACTGGATCATTTTACACATTTTCCTCACCTTTTTGCACCAGAAACTTTCAGATCTAAACATCCATTTCCTTTCTCTAATAATCCTTTGATCTTATATACTTTGATCTTTGTTTCAAAGTGATTCAAGCCTCAACATTCAAAGTGCAAAGAGAATAATACTTCTATTAGAAGTATTACAACTTAGTATCATCTTGCTATCTAAGTTGCTTGTTTATATTTTCTTGTAAATCTTTCATCCATTGGTGAACAAGGTGTATGTGTTAGTTAGCTAGATTTAGTTGAAGAATCTAGAATTGGTGTAAGAGTAAAGTGGAACTTGAAGTGGAGAAGAAGGGTTAGATAGTATTGGTGATAGGAGATTGTAGAAATAAGAACTTGTTGTGAAGATATTGAGGGTTCCAAGTGAAGAAGACTTGAAGACATTAGTAGATTGAAGTTGTGAAGACTTTAGTAGCTTGAAGGTGTGAAGACATTAGTGGCTTGAAGGTGTCAAGACATTAGTGGCTTAAAGGTGTGAAGACATTAGTGACTTGAAGGTGTCAAGACATTAGTGGCTTAAAGGTGTGAAGACATTAGTGGCTTGAAGGTGTCAAGACATTAGTGCCTTGAAGGTGTGAAGATACTTGTGGTGTGAAGTAGTATTGAAGTAGTGTAAAGGTGTGAAGAAGAAGTGGTGTGATATTTGGTGTGAGATTGGTTCTAGCTACGATTAGAACTCGACATCTTGCTTTGTGTCGTTAATTGGTGTAAGCTTTTGGTGTGTACGGTTTTCTCCGCCATAAGGGAGGTTATTGACTTAGTGAAGAAAACTCTCGAGTTCGGTGCTCGGGGAGTGGAGTAGGGCAAGGAAGGTGTCCTTGTAGCCGAACCACTATAAATCCTTTGTCTCTCGGTTTGATCTTTCCATCTCTCACTCTTTACTTGCTTACTTACTAGCTTTTCATATATTGCTAATATTGTGTGTTGTGCATATATTGATTTTACATAAAGATCAAACTAGGTTACATTTAAAACATTAATTATACTTTGGTAAAATATAAGTATAAAACAATTACTAAGACACATATATATATATATTAGTACAAACTTGCAATTAAGTGAGATATATGGAATTATAATTTCTATTCATATGTTTTAGTGACTTATTTTTAGCTATAACCTTTTGACCTAATTTGCATAACATATTATATTCATTATCTAGGTCTTTTTCATCTAATGATTGTTTTTCATCACTAAAGTATTCAGTTTCGGAAAGTACCTCCTTGGATGCCTTGGCTATAAGACATTTTTCTTCCTTTGATACTTCTTTTTCATCTTCATCGTTATCACTCCATGCTCCTCCAACGAATGCCTTTTGATTTTGATCCCTTGACATCATTGGACATTTTCCTATTAGATGATTTGGGTCGCCGCATTTATAACTCTTCCTTTCGCTCTTGCCATTTTTGCCATCTTTATTTCTTTAAGATGCTTTCCTTTCATCATGCGATTGTCTAACGAATCTTCCTCGCCTTTTGAAAAATTTCTTGAAGTTTCTTATGGCCATGGCATATTCTTCGTCATTACTTTCGGAGGTTGAGCTATCATCGTCACTAGATTGCTTCCGAGCATTCAACGCAATTGACTTGCTTTGCTCCCTTTTTTCTTTGACCATCTCGGAGTCTTTCTTTATTATTCCTTCGTAGACTTTCAAGTTGCCGATCAACTCATCGAGTTGTACAGTTGACAAATTCTTTGATTCTTCAATCGCCATAACTTTAGCTCGCCATTTAGAATGAAGAGCCCTAAGAAAATTTCCTAACAAAATTCTTATTAGAAAAATTCTCATCAAGTGCTTTTAAACTTGTGATAATAGTGTTAAATCTAACAAAAGCATTATCTATTGATTCCTCCTCCGGAATCGTAAATTGTTCATATTGTTGAACAAGAATTTCAAGTATTAAGTGAAGGATCATTAGTGAGCACAAGTTGTTTGTGAACTTATATAAGCCAAAACAGAAAGCTTATAGAAGCTTATTGAGCTTCTATATCAATCAGGAACCAAATTTCATAAAATTACTTCAAAATATAAGAAAAATAAAAATAAAATAAGAAAATCATGTTCAAGGATTGAAGAAGGCTGGAGCACAGTTAATTATGGATGGTTGTGGGTTAGGGGCTTGTGGGAGCCATTAGGGAGTGTTGTTTGGTTCTGGTTCATTGGAGAATAGCTTGGAGGGCTTATGTAAGAATTTTTCTCAAAATTGTGTTTCTGCTTATTTGTGCTTACTAGTTGTTTTTCTGTACCTATTTTGCTTATTAATTACTTAATAGATAAGTTACATTAAGTAGATTGTAGTTTGGTTCCTTTTTATTTAAAGTTTCATATTCATCCGTGTTAGTAAGGGTGTTTGGTTTTGACTGTATTGAATGCTTTAGTTGGTTCCATTGATTCACTATTGCTTATACATCATACTCAGTATCATATCAGACCATTTCATGCAATTTTTTTAGTAACAATTAGCTTCAAAGTCAAAATCAATCAAAAGCTCAACTCAGAATCAATCTGTGTGGATTTAAGTTGAACAAAGCTTCATATCATCTCATTTTAAGGAAAAGTAACTCAAGTTATCTTTATAATAACTTAACTTAACATATTTAATCATAAAATCAGTGTTTGAAGTTCAAATTGGTCAAAGTTCACAAAATCTCATAAAGTCAAAATAGCATAACTAGGCAGAAACTCACTTTTAGTGAGATTTTTTCTGATTTTTGTGATAAGAATCAATACTTGAAACTTTTTGTGGTTAAAATATACCACCTCAAATTCATGAATCCATGGATAGCTTATTTTTGAGATTTTCACTCTGATCTGTGCAACTGCTTATTTTAGGATGCAGGGAAAGCACCCTCCCCTGCACCAGGGATTTTAGCCATTTTCTTTGGCTTGTTGTGACCAAGTCAGTGGACCCCACCTTCTACCTTTTAGCTTTTTGAGGAGCTTATCAGCACAACTTTGTAGACCTAGGCTTATTTTTGGGTTTAGCTTATCTGTCCTAGCTTATTTGGCCCACCTGGGTTTCCTGACCTCAAATCTTACACTGAGGCATTCAGTGTTTGAACCAAAGTTCATAGGCATGCATCTTGCTACATATTGGGCCCCACCCTGTGCTTTTTGGCTTATTGGAAACCCAAATAAGCCAAGTTTTCATATCTAAGCTTATTTTGTATCTGTGCTCCTATTTGGACTAGCAAATCAGTGCTTGTTACTTGGTTGTTTCATTAAGCATTCTGAGACCTCAGGTTATTGAGCTTATTTCCTAAGCTCATTGTGAGCTATTTAGTGGGCTTCTTGGCCTGTTTCTTGGCTTAATTTGTTGCCACCCAGTCCAACTCAAGGGTTCAACCCCAAGTTTGACCCCTTGACCCTCTGGTGGTCCCCATAGAGGGCTGCAGTTGGGTCATTTTGCCTTATTTGGCCTGTCAAATAAGCCATTGGCTTATTTGTTGGTTCTAGCTTATTGTGATTGCTTATCTGAATACTTAGTGCTTATTTCTCTTTAATATAGTTAATTGTTTGCTTATTTGGACTTGTGGGTCAGTTGTGTAGCTTATACAAGCAATTCCAAACCATAATAAGCCATTGGCTTATTATGTCAACCAAATAAGCCCACCAATTGCTTATTTCTGGTTTTCAAACAAACTTTCTTCACAAAAGTTATCTAAAATCAGTATATAAACAAGTTTGAAAAAGAAAAATCCAATAAAGTCAACTTTAATAGAAGTGATAGCTTCTATTTAAGCCAATTGGCTTATTCTCAGCTTTTTGCATAAGCAATTCTTATTTTTATAATTTTCCTAGGTTTCTTATAGCTAAAAATAATTTTAGTAATTTTTTCAGATTTTTCTCTTATCATTTGGTATTTTTCATAATTTAATTTAGTTTTTAATAATTCACAATTAGTTAATAATTAATTAAAAAATCAGAAAAATACAAATTTAGTTTTAAAATTAGTTTTTAGTTATTTTAAATTTTTCCAAATTTTATTTTCAATTTTCTAGTGTAATTTTATAATTAATTATAATTTAGGGTAATTTAAATAATTAAAAAGTAATTAGAAAATAGTTTTTAATTAATAATAATTATATAATTAGTGTAAAAAATAATTTTCTTTTTCTAAATTTTTTATTTATTTATTAGGATTGTAAAAATATCATTTTCATATATGTAGCCTTTTTATTTTATCATATTCACTTTTTATTGCGTACGTGAGTATCCGTTTGTGATTTAAATGTACGTTTTAGGTTTTAGCACGTTTCTTCTTAACCTAAATTCACGTAATCAATCACCTAGATTTCCTAAGCTATTTCATTTCATAATTCTTAAATAATTCTCATCATAACCCTTTCCTGTAAAATTCACCCGATCACAAGCACGCTTAAGTACCATTCACACCTCGTCGGGACATAACGACCTGGTGATACCTTATATTACCCAGAAGCATTGACTCTAAGCTATTTTACCTTGTTGACCATTTACTTCGTCAATTTAGGTTGACTGTTTAGAGCTAATCAAATTTTGGCGCCGCTGCCGGGGAGGTGTGCGCGTATCTGCAGCGTCTTAGAGATTAGTGCTATTTCACATTCGTCACTGTAAAAATCCCATCACTTTTGTAAATTTTAATCAAAAAAAAAAAAAAAAAAAAAAAAAAAAGTCATTAACACTTTTCCTAAAGTGTTAAAAAAAAAAAAAAAAAAAAAAAAAAAAAAAAAAAAAAAAAACAGATCGTAACGTTTTCTATATCGTGTTTTTTTTAGGTGATTCTTAAAGAGATACGATTTTGGTTAAACGGGGTGATACCAAAAATAATTCCAAAAGTTTTTTCACATACACACAAAAACCCAAAAACATCCGTTTTTTTCTTGTGAATAATAATATATAAATAAACCGTCGCAAACCAAGACAGAACACCTACCAACTGGGGGTGTGAACATAATAAGTTCCCAAACAAAAGATCAAAACTTGCCATTGTATCCCTGTGAGTGTTGTACCTTTCTTAAAGAAGCCACTTACTTGTGATTATTGGTTTAAGTTCTCTGTTGTTTTGCCTCGATTTTGTTTTGAGTGAGTTTGTTTTTAGTGCATGCGCACTCGTTCTTCAAGGTCCACGAGCCCATTACGTGAGCTTGTTAAGAAACCTCGAAGAACTCGTAGACGTTCAGCACCAACAGTCGGATATGAGATCCGTACTGTTTCCACATCTGCTGTCACCATGGCGGAAGACCGCTCCATGTGTGAGCTTCTCCAAGCACCCATCGAGGGTTATGGAGATGCCATTGTTGTTCCAGCCATCGTGGCTGATAATTTTGAGCTCAAAACCGGGTTACTCAATCTTGTAACCTCAACTCAATTCTACGGTTTTGAGAGGGACGATCCTCATGCTCACATTCGATGGTTTAACAAAATCACGTCAAAAATCAAGTACAAGAATGTCCCATCTGAAGCAATCAAACTTCTTCTCTTTCCATTCTCCCTCGAGGGACAAACCCGGATTTGGCTTGAAAAACAACCTCCTCGATCTATTAAGACATGGGAAGATCTTGTCAAAAAAATTTGTGAATGAATTCTTCCCACCTTCCAAGACCACGAGTCTTAAAAATGAAATCACCAAGTTCACTAAAAAATATGATGAATCATTTGGAGAAGTGTGGGACCGTTTCAAAGAATTCCTTCGCAAGTGTCCACATCATGGTTTTTCAGAGTTGATGCAACTCGATACTTTCTACAATGGTGTGAGCCAAGTTGATCAGGATTCTCTCAATGCTTCCGCGGGAGGTAACTTCTTGAGTAGAACCACCAAAGAAGCTTTAGCAATCATAGAAAACAAGTCCAAGGTCCGTTCTACACGAAGCAAGCCGGTTGTTTCCTAAATTAGTGCGGGTCCTTCTACTTCATCTTCTTTGAGTCAGTCTAGCACAGATGCTAAGATTGACAAGCTCACTGAAGCTATTCAAGCTTTGGTTCTCGCCCAACAAAAGAAAGTCTCTTTTCCACAACATCCTCCACCTGCTGAGGTTAAGAAAGTGGAAGTCTGTGTGACTTATGGTGGGCCGCATGCCTACTACAATTGCACAGCTACTGATGGTACTCCATATGAAGCTCATGCTGTTGCCGGGTCCCAAAATCAAGGAGACAATCAATACCGCCCTCCTATGGACCCGAACTATCGTCCTCATCACTACCCTGGACCTCCCGGTTTTAATTAAAACTAAAATGTCCAAAACCGTAACCAAAATCAAAATCGAGTGAACCAAGGTTTTCAAAACCAAGGTAACTTCAATCAGGGTCACGGTTTTCAAAATCAAAACCAAGGTTTCCAAAATCAAGGAAACTTTAATCGAAACCAAGGTCAGGGTAATTTCAATCCCGGATATTTTCATGGAAATAACAACCAAAATCAAGGAAATTTCCAACATCAAAATCAAGGGAATTTCCACAACCAAGGTCCCAACCAAAACAATCGTGCTCAAAATTTTAATAATCCACCTCAAGCTATTGTTCCAACTGGGCCTTCATCTGACGAGTTGTTAAAACAATTCATGAAATCCCAAGAAGAGATGAACAAGTTGTTGGTTAGCCAGATTTCTGAAATCAAGAAGTCTTTAAATGATCGACCCTCGGGCTCAGGAACACTTCCGAGCAACACGATCGCTAACCCGAGGGGCGATGCTAAGGCGATCATAAAAAGAAGTGGTGCTTCATATGATGAACCCGCGATTCCTACTACCTCTTCTTCCTCTCCTCCAAAGGTAGTGGAACGTGAACCTAAGGTAACAACGGACAAGGTGCAATCTTATAGCTCACGAAGTACCGCACATGTCCAGCCTCAAATTATTCCAGAAACCAGATGTAAACCTGGAGTTGTCTTTGAACCACTAGAAACTCCAGTGGACAACTCTAAATCCAAAACTTCTATTCCTTACCCATCACGTCTCAATGAACAAAAGCTCCGCGAAAAGGCTAGTCACCAAATGGATAAATTTTTCCAAATCTTCCAAGATTTGCACTTTGACATCAGCTTCGCGGATGCTATTCTCTTGATGCCCAAGTTTGCATTAACAATCAAAAATCTGTTAAATAATAAGGAAAAACTTTTCGAAATGGCTAGAACTCCATTGAATGAGAATTGCTCAGCGGTTCTTTTGAAAAAGCTTCCCGAGAAGCTTGGAGACCCTGGAAAATTTCTCATTCCTTGTATTTTTTGGGGTATGGGTGAATGCTTCGCCTTGGCCGATCTGGGTGCTAGCATTAACCTAATGCCATATTTTGTGTGGAAGAAACTCTCTCTTCCTGAACTTACTCCCACGTGCATGACTCTAGAGCTTGCCGATCGATCGATTTCTCGTCCACTTGGCATTGTCGAGGACGTATTCGTTAAAGTGGAAAAGTTCCATTTTCCGGATGATTTTGTGATTGTTGATTTTGATGCCGATTCAAGGGTCCCTCTAATTCTTGGAAGGGGATTCCTTAGAACTGGGCGTGCTCTCATCGATGTATTTGAGCAAGAGATCACATTGCGTGTTGGAACGGAAACCATCACCTTCAACCTCGATCAAACTTCGAGGTAATCCTCAAATTATGACTCTAAATCGGTAAACCGAATAAATGTCATTGATGTTGCTGCTGAGGAGTACGCTCAAGAGGTTTTAGGTTTCACTGATAATTCTCCGAGTGAAAACCTCACTCCATCTTCTCATCCCATCATTGCCAATTATTCTCCTTCCTTCACTCCATTTGAGGGAAGTGATTTTGTCTTAGAATAAATCGAGGCCTTTATCAAGAGTGATTCGATTCCCGATAGAATCGATAACCAAGAGATTGACCCCGAGAGGGATATTCTCCTACTTGAGAAATTATTAAACGAAGATCCCTCTCCTCTTCCTGTTCTACCACAAACACTTCATAAAGAGGAAGTCAAAAATGTTGAAAAAACTGATGACTTTCCTGAGGTCGAACTTAAGGACTTACCACCTCATCTTGAATATGCATTTCTGGAGGGTGATGATAAATTACCCGTCATAACTGCTAAAGATTTAAGTGTTGAGGAAAAGGCTGCTCTAATAAAGGTTTTGAAGTCACACAAACAAGCAATTGCTTGGAGACTCTCCGACATCAAGGGTATTGACCCTGAATTTTGTACTCACAAAATTTTAATGGAGGATGACTTCAAACCAGCAGTCCAACAACAAAGAAGGGTGAATCCAAAAATTCATGAGGTCATCAAACAAGAAGTTTTAAAACTTCTTGATGCCGGTCTGATTTACCCTATCTCGGATAGTCCTTGGGTTAGTCCCATCCATTGTGTTCCAAAAAAGGGTGGCATTACTGTTGTCACAAACGAAGAAAATGAGTTGATTCCAACTCGACTGGTTACGGGTTGGCGTGTCTGTATTAACTATCGTAAGTTAAATGACGCCACCCGCAAAGACCATTTTCCTCTACCCTTTATGGATCATATGCTCGAAAGATTAGAGGGAAATGAGTACTACTGCTTCTTCGATGGTTTCTCGGGTTACTTTTAGATTCCCATTGATCCGCAGGATCAAGAAAAGACCACTTTCACGTGCCCCTATGGAACTTTTGCCTATAAACGTATGCCATTTGATTTATGTAATGCTCGGGGCACGTTTCAAAGGTGTATGATGGCCATATTTTCCGACTTGCTAGGGAAAACTATGGAGGTCTTTATGGATGATTTCTCGGTCATTGGGGATTCATTTTAATCATGTCTCTCCCATTTACACAACATGCTCAAACGTTGTGAAGACACAAGGTTATGTCTAAATTAGGAGAAGAGTCATTTTATGGCAAAGAGGGCATTGTCCTCGGCCATAAAATTTCAAAGAACGGGATTGAGGTTGACAAAGCCAAAGTGGATGTCATCACAAAATTACCTCATCCCACTACCGTCAAAGGTGTTAGGAGCTTTTTGGGTCATGCCGGTTTCTATCGTAGGTTTATTCAAGATTTTTCTAAAATTGCCCGGCCTATGACCCATCTCCTCGAGAAGGATGCTCCTTTTATCTTCTCCCCCGAGTGCATTGAAGCTTTTGTAACGTTGAAGAAAAAGCTTACTGAGGCACCGATTCTTGTTGCCCCCGATTGGGACTTGCCCTTTGAACTCATGTGTGATGCAAGTGATTATGCAATAGGGGCAGTCTTGGGACAACGCAAATCAAAACACTTTCAGCCGATACACTATGCAAGCAAAACAATGACCGAGGCTCAAGCTCATTACACCACAACAGAAAAAGAATTGTTGGCTGTGGTGTATGCATTTGAAAAGTTTCGGCCGTACTTGATCTTGACCAAATGCATAGTGTATACTGATCACTCGGCTCTCAAATATCTCTTTGCAAAACAAGATGCAAAGCCGAGATTGCTCCGTTGGGTTCTCCTCCTGCAAGAATTTGATGTCATCATACGTGATAAAAAGGGAGCTGAGAACCTGGCTACTGATCATTTGTCCCGTTTAGAAAACCCTCATCAAGATGCTTTCAAGAAAAAGGAAATAAACGAAACATTTCCTCTCGAAACTCTCAATGCGGTTTCTTTTCGTGGAGATTCGACTACCCCATGGTTTGCCGACTTTGCAAATTACCATGCAGGTAACTTTGTTGTGAAAGGGATGTCGTCCCAACAGAAAAGTAAATTCTTTAAAGATGTAAAACACTATTTCTAGGACGACCCCTACCTTTTCAAAATCTGTGCGGATCAAGTCATCTGGCGGTGTGTTTATGGTCAGGAAGCCACTGAAATTCTAAAGGCTTGCCATGCTGGTCCCACGGGGGGCCACCAAAATCCAAACTACACCGCCAAAAAGGTGTTTGATTTCGGTTTTTACTGGCCCACGATCTATAAGGATGCCCAGGAATTAGTCAAATCCTGTGACGCTTGTCAACGTCACGGGAATCTTTCACAAAAGAATGAAATGCCACAAAATGCTATTCAAGTTTGTGAAATCTTTGACGTCTGGGGCATCGACTTTATGGGGCCATTTCCGTCATCTCATGGGAATAAGTACATACTAGTGGCTGTTGACTATTTGTCAAAATGGGTTGAAGCAAAAGCTTTACCCACTAATGATGCCCGAGTTGTTGTGAAATTCCAGAAAGCTCTTTTTGCTCGATTTGGAACTCCACGTGCTATTATCAGTGATCATGGTACGCATTTTTGCAATGACAAATTTGATAAAGTCATGCAAAAGTATGGTGTAACTCACCGTCTTTCTACTGCGTACCACCCTCAAACAAGTGGACAAGTAGAAGTTTCCAATCGAGGAATTAAAAAAATTTTGGAAAGAACCGTTGGTGAAAATCGTGCATTGTGGTCGGATAAACTAGATGATGCACTTTGGGCTTTCCGTATAGCTTACAAAACACCCATCGGGTGTACGCCTTACAAGCTTGTGTACGGGAAAGAATGCCATCTACCGATCGAGCTTGAGCATAAAGCCTATTGGGCCCTCAAGCATGCAAATTTTGACCTCAAAACTGCGGGTGATCATCGGAAAGTTCAAATGAATGAATTGAATGAACTTCGTGATCAAGCTTACGAGAACTCTTTGATCTACAAGGAAAAGACAAAGAAGATTCATGACTCAAAAATTAAGAACCGCGCTTTTAACATGGGTGACCGAGTCCTTCTTTTCAACTCTAGACTCAAGATCTTCTTGGGAAAACAAAAAACCAGTTGGACTGGCCCATTCACTATCGCAAAGGTTTATCCTTATGGCACCATCGAATTATCTCAAAATGACGGACAAAAATTCAAAGTGAATGGGCATCGTTTGAAACATTACTTTGGAGAGGACATACCATCCATGGTTATCCCCGATCTCCAAACTTTCCCCATGGACAAATGAATTCGGGGATCGAGTCAAGCTAGCGACTCGATGAACAAAAACAGTAGCACAACATGGGTTTTCACCCATGTCTCTGATTTCTTTCTACTTTCTAACACCTAAGTGTGGGGGAGTGGTCGTCCCCTGCTGTTTGCAATGTATATATGTATATTTAAAAAAAAAAGTGTTTGTACATATATATAAATAAAGTGAAAAATGATGTTCCCACAGTTAGCTTATAATATTGCCTTTTTACGTTCAAAGAGTCGCCATAATAGCCGGGACTTTGAATATTGAGGACAATATTCAATTCTAAGTGTGGGGGGGGGGGGGGGGAATTCTAGCGAATTTTATCACATTATACCTTCTAGTACCCCCGTTTTTGGCCTTTTTTTTTTTTTTTTTTTTTCAAAATTTTTAAAATTTTTTCACTTTATTTCAAAAATTTTGTGGTTATCAGTCCACCATGTCTAAATGACAAAAGGACTGGCTAATCCAGGAGCAAACGACTCTTGGTAAAGATAACTCAAATCCGTTGATGGCTGACAATTTTCCGAAAATTATATGTTATTCAACTCATCATATCCTAAAAAGTAAAAGAGTTGGCTAGCCCGCAAGGTTATGGCTTGTGGTAAAGGCAGTGGAAAACCATAATTGGTAATCAACTCACCAAGATAATGATTGTATTCCATCAAAGAGTTGGCTAGTGTAGAAGCAAACGGCTTCTGGTAAAGACAAATCAAAACCGTTGACAGCTGATGGTTTGCTCAAAATCATATGGTTATCAGTGTACCATAGTTCTTACTTGAACTGAAACATTTGGCTACTCCAGAAGTAATGGCTTTTGGTAAAGAGATTCAAATCCATTAAGTTTTCTCAAAAGATTGCTAGGGACTAGCAATGGTTTAGTGTGGGGGATTGATGAGTGCTCAAACACTCATCATTTTTGGTTAAATCTGAGCTGCAAAACATTTAAAAACACTCAAAAAGGCATCAAAATACTGAAAATATCCCATGGATTGTGTTTTATATGTTTCAGATGCAAAATGAGTAAAAACAGATGAAAAATGATCAAAGTTTGCATAATTGGCAGTTTCAGTCCCCTAAGTTTCAAAACTTGTCAAAATTAGTCCCTATGCATTTATTTTGAAAGATAAGTCAACCCAAGTCTTTTGAAAGTCAAATATTACAAATATGATCTCTGGGTATAAAGTTTCAAAAGTTTACATGTTTGGTCCCTCATATTTCAAAGTTGGCAAATTTTGTCCCTGGGAATTTTAAAATGGAAAATTGTATTCATGAACCTTGGATTATGGAAAAATGGCAGGAAAGATCCTTGTAACAAGGTTTGGAAAGATGCCAAAATCATCCCTCCATTTTCAGGAAATTGCAACTTTGGTCCTTGTTACAATTGTAAACCAAACAGACCCTTTTTATTATTAAACCCAAACCAAAACCAAACACAATCCAATCCAACTCCTAAGCCCAACAACCCACGGCCCATCTCCCTTTTTATTAATAAAAACAAACACCAGGGTCAAACAGTCAAAGGGTCAAACACCCGGTCAAACAACCACCTCCTTCCCACTTTTCCCCCCAAATCCTGCAACCCTGTCTCCTCCTCCTCCCTCACCTTTTCACCAACATCACCAACCCTCATTAATACTCTCACCAACCCAAACCAACCCCCATCTCAATTAATGCTTACCAGTTCCACTAATTTTGTTAGTAAAGTGTTTTTGGCGCCAAAACTCCAATCAAGGGCTAGGATGGCTTAAAGCTTAAATTAAGGGCTGGGATTTGGTCAGAGGTCAACAAAGAAGCCATTGGAACTCACAAATTGCAAAAGGGATGCACATGGAAGCTGGGAATGCTTATCTTTCCTTCGTAGTATATATATTAGAGATTTTAAGCCTCATAAGGCATGTATTAGTGTAATTTTAGTTGTTTTACCGTTATTTTATCCTTTGTAATCTATTTTCAATTAATGAAAGTTTTAATTTAAGTTTATTTCTCATTTCCAAATTTCAAGTTCTATCTAAGAATTTCAAGTATTAAGTGAAGGATCATTAGTGAGCACAAGCTGTTTGTGAACTTATATAAGCCAAAACAGAAAGCTTATAGAAGCTTATTGAGCTTCTATATCAATCGGGAACCAAATTTCATAAAATTACTTCAAAATATAAGAAAAATAAAAATAAAATAAGAAAATCATGTTCAAGGATTGAAGAAGGCTGGAGCACAATTAATTATGGATGGTTGTGGGTTAGGGGCTTGTGGGAGCCATTAGGGAGTGTTGTTTGGTTCTGGTTCATTGGAGAATAGCTTGGAGGGCTTATGTAAGAATTTTTCTCAAAATTGTGTTTCTGCTTATTTGTGCTTACTAGTTTTTTTCTGTACCTATTTTGCTTATTAATTACTTACTAGATAAGTTACATTAAGTAGATTGTAGTTTGGTTCCTTTTTATTCAAAGTTTCATATTCATTTGTGTTAGTAAGGGTGTTTGGTTTTGACTGTATTCAATGCTTTAGTTGGTTCCATTGATCCACTATTGCTCATACATCATACTCAGTATCATATCAGACCATTTCATGCAAGTTTTTAGTAACAATTAGCTTCAAAGTCAAAATCAATCAAAAGCTCAACTCATAATCAATCTGTGTGGATTTAAGTTGAACAAAGCTTCATATCATCTCATTTTTAGGAAAAGTAACTCAAGTTAGCTTTATAATAACTTAACTTAACATCTTTAATCATAAAATCAGTGTTTGAAGTTCAAATTATTCAAAGTTCACAAAATCTCATAAAGTCAAAATAGCATAACTAGGCAGAAACTCACTTTTAGTGAGAATTTTTTTCATTTTTGTGATAAGAATCAAGACTTGAAACTTTTTGTGGTTAAAATATACCACCTCAACTCCATGAATCCATGGATAGCTTATTTTTGAGATTTTCTCTCTGATCTGCGCAACTGCTTATTTTAGGGTGCAGGGAAAGCACCCTCCCCTGCACCAGGGATTTTAGCCATTTTCTTTGGCTTGTTGTGACCAAGTCAGTGGACCCCACCTTCTACCTTTTAGCTTTTTGAAGAGCTTATCAGCTCAACTTTGTAGACCTAGGCTTATTTTTGGGTTTAGCTTATCTGTCCTAGCTTATTTGGCCCACCTTGGTTTCCTGACCTCAAATCTTACACTGAGGCATTCAGTGTTTGAACCAAAGTTCATAGGCATGCATCTTGCTACATATTGGCTTATTGGAAACCCCAATAAGCCAAGTTTTCATATCTAAGCTTATTTTGTATCTGTGCACCTATTTGGACTAGCAAATCAGTGCTTGTTACTTGGTTGTTTCATTAAGCATTCTGAGACCTCAGGTTGTTGAGCTTATTTCCTAAGCTCATTGTGAGCTTATTAGTGGGCTTCTTGGCCTGTTTCTTGGCTTAATTTGTAGCCACCCAGTCCAACTCAAGGGTTCAACCCCAATTTTAATCCCCCGACCCCCTGGTGGTCCCCACAAAGGGCTGCAGTTGGGTCATTTTGCCCTATTTGGCCAGTCAAATAAGCCATTGGCTTATTTGTTGGTTCTGGCTTATTGTAATTGCTTATCTTAATTGTTTGCTTATTTGGACTTGTGGGTCAGTTGTGTAGCTTATACAAGCAATTCCAAACCATAAAAAGCCATTGGCTTATTCTGTCAACCAAATAAGCCCACCAATTGCTTATTTCTGGTTTCCAAACAAACTTGCTTCACAAAAGTTGTCTAAATCAGTATATAAACAAGTTTGAAAAAGAAAAATCTAAAAAAGCCAACTTTAATAGAAGTGATAGCTTCTATTTAAGCTAATTGGCTTATTCTCAGCTTTTTGCATAAGCAATTCTCATTTTTATAATTTTCCTAGGTTTCTTATAGCTAAAAATAATTTTAGTATTTTTTTTAGATTTTTCTCTTATCATTTGGTATTTTTCATATTTTAATTTAGTTTTTAATAATTAACAATTAGTTAATAATTAATAATAATTAATTAAAAAATCAGAAAAATACAAATTTAGTTTTAAAATTAGTTTTTAGTTATTTTAAATTGTTCCAAATTTTATTTTCAATTTTCTAGTGTAATTTTATAATTAATTATAATTTAGGGTAATTTAAATAATTAAAAAGTAATTAGAAAATAGTTTTTAATTAATAATAATTATATAATTAGTGTAAAAATTAATTTTCTTTTTCCAAAAATTTTCTTTATTTATTAGGATTGTAAAAATATCATTTTCATATCTGTAGCCTTTTTATTTTATCAGATTCACTTTTTATTGCGTGCGTGAGTATCCATTTGTGATTTAAACGTACGTTTTTAGGTTTGAGCACGTTTCTTCTTAACATAAATTCACGTAATCAATCACCTAGCTTTCCTAAGCTATTTCATTTCATAATTCTTAAATGATTCTCATCATAACCCTTTCCTGTGAAATTCACCCGATAACAAGCACGCTTAAGTTCCATTCACACCTCGTCGGGACATAACGACCTGGTGATACCCTATATTACCCGGAAGCATTGACTCTAAGCTATTTGACTTTGTTGATCATTTACTTGGTCAATTTAGGTTGACTGTTTAGAGCCAATCAAAGAACCACGTATCTAGCCTTATACCGGATAAAGTGTAGGCAACATAGGTTTGGTTTTACCTTGTGGAGAAACCGATATTTAGCTTTGCACCGAATAAAGTGTAAGCGACATTGTGAAGGCTTCTCCGTCGGTGAAAGGAGTTTATGGTGTGTAGTGTTTACGAACTTTCGAGTTGGGTACTCGAGGAGTAGAGTAGGGCAAGGAAGGAGTCCTTGCAGCCGAACCACTATAAATACTTGTGTTGTGATTGTGTCTCTCTATTTCTATCTCGCAGTGTAGTTTATCAAACTATCAATATCTAACACATCAAACTAGATTGACATAAGTCGATCTAAAAGTTTAAAACATAGCTTTAATTGGTAAAACTATTCAACCCCCCATTCTAGTTTTCTATAAGTTACAATTTGACTGCCTATTTTATTACGCTCAGTAGGACAAGTATGGATAAATTGTCGTATTTACCACTTGTATTGATATTTAAACCTCGACCTTTTTCCACTACCTTTTCCCTATCGGTTTCTCGTTGGATGGGATCAGTGCGAGCATCTTGATCCACTTGCATAATAGGAAATTCTTTCCTTATTGGAACACCATCAGGATCCTAGTTGTTAACATGTGTTGAGCCTTAAGAAATGCCTAGCTGATGATTAACTGATTATCACCCTATAGGAAATTTCAGTTTGATGATTTGTTTCATTTTGTGGAAAGATCAATCAAAATTCTCATTAGGAAAGTTAATCAACTTAGACGCAGTAAGAACCCGATTATTGAAGTTCATTGGAACTCAAACAATGAACATGAGTATACTTGAGAACACATTGATTATATGAAGTACAAATATACACAACTCTTTTACGAGAATAGAACTATATGGATGGAAATAACTGAATATCGAGACGAAATTCTTTTAACAGGGAGATATTGTGACATCCGTCACCAAATCAAGACAATCAACTTTGACTATTCACACAACATTCGACATCTAGTTAGACTTATGTGCGTACGTGATTCTGGAAACATAGAAAATAGAAATTATAGGAGTTAAGTGGTTTCCATCTTATTTCCCTCTAGATTTATTAGTCGTGATGAGATCTCTAAGTACGCACGTTTACCTTAAACGTTGATGTATTTCTTAACACGTATTATCAGGCATTGTACAACATATTGTTGGTTTATGCCCATAAATTAATAATATGAGCCAACAATCTCTACTTCAAACATTCTCCCTATAACGAGTCGTTAACCGGTTGCACCGAGCACTCCTAGGCTGGGTGTAATGGTGACTAACATCACAATCCACAACTATGTGCTACGTCACTTTTTCGCTCCACCAACAATTTCACCACTTAAATATACACACTCGCACACAAATATACCAACAATATACTCACACACGTACAAACAACCAACGTCACAAGTCAGTATTCAATAACCATTTTCACATTTTTTGCATCTAATACGCGTGGGTGGGGATGATATAACGGCTACACGTTATTTTGTCCTAAAAACACGTCTTGTCATTCATGACTCTATTGCACCCAGTCTAATGTATGATAAGATTTGTATTAGCTAGAATTGATCACTGTTTTTGTCTGATTTAATTGCACTTGATAAACCCTTTTGTTATTTTAACAAACCTTTTATAAACTTGATAGCCCAATTTTTTATTTTTTATTTTATTTTTCCTGGAGGGAGCCAAAAAGAACAACCAATTATAGGGCAAGGGTAGGTATACATTTTTTTACGTTAAATGTTTAAGGAGCTAATAATTATTGGGGTAGGTATGTATTTCTTTAGGTAAATGCTAAACATTTTTACATTATCATCCTAGAAAGTGTCTTACTCACAGGATCTTGCCAAATGGCAGAACTGACGGTTTGAATGTAGATATAGAATGAGTGAGAAAAAACTATATAACATTGTTGTGAGTGTAGAAGGATTGTAAGATGAAAATGTAAGAATTTGTAGCAAAGCTCATTTCCTTAAATATGAGATGGTTTTATTTTAAGTCTATTTTCATGCAAGCATGATCATGAACACCTAGCTGTTTGAAGAAATGCGTTACAGGATAAACGCTAACGTTATGGCGCCTATAAGACGCGGCATAACACACAACACCTAGTTGTTTGAAGAAGTGCGTTACATCTTACTTGCAAAGAATATGAATGGCAATATGCTAGTTTATTTATCAAGAATAAATTTATCATAAATAAACGATGGAAAATGATTTTTTTCTCATCGTTATTATAACAACGTGGACATTGGATTTTTGTTGTTCTAGTCATTTTGTACATTAGCATGCCAGTAAGGCACTCAACCAATATGGAATTTAACCAAATGACTCCTGTTTTGTATATATAATACAAACAATTACTCAAATGTTGTATATCAATCCGTAATAAAAACAAAATACGTATATCTTTTTGTTTATCATTAGATAAACACGTACTAAATACAGTCATGTTTTCTCATCTACTTGAACAAACAACTTCTCATATTAAGATGATCGATCACTTATATATTAAACATAAGATGTCAACGAGTTACACCAATAAAAAAATCGTGGACCATGTATGTTTAGTAATTAAAGTCGACACAGTGGTTTTGTCAAATCCATACAACACGCCCATGATATTATTCAATCGCAAAATATGGTCACACTATTAAACAATCAACAATTCTGTAAGTTTTATATACTAGTAAATTATAATTCCTAAGTTTATATTCTCTTTGGCTCTTTGCAATAGGATTGAACACATTGATGTCATACTTTTAGGGTGCGTTTGGTATGCTTGATGGAATCACTATAGGTATAGGTTTGAGAATAGAGTGGAATGGAAATGGGTATGTAGATATCACTTTTCATGGGTATCCACATACCCACAACATCATACTCCTATGAGGAAACCCACATATCATGGGTATCCTCATTTCATTGTGGTGGGGCCCATAACCAACCAAACAACATCTATGACTTTCAAAGTCATAGATTCATTCCCATAGTGGGATACCAAACGCACCCTTAAAGAGAAATGGTGCATTGTATAAATAGTAAGAGATGCTACACTGTTCCTGCAAGCGGTTGTACAGGGTCATTTCTTGTCGAGGGCCACAAAATTCTATGCATTTCTATTTTATATATATATATATATATATATATATATATATATATATATATATATATATATATATATATATATATATATATATATACAAAACGATGCTCAAGTTTAATTACTTCATGCACTAATATGTAATTTTTTATGTATTTAATGGGGCCTTTGTTCGGTAACGGCACGGGACCATTAAAATCTACGAGATAACCCTCAGAAGTTGAGATACAGATACATGTTTCGTACTTATCCCACTTAACACTACTCTGTTCTCAAGATTTATTTTGAGAAGAAAGTAAGTGAAATTGAATAAAATAAAAATTTGTGGTATTCTTGAGTTTTTTTCAAGGAAGTAAAGACAGTCGGATGAAGGGGAAAAGAAGTAAAGTGCTTGTATTTTTAGTTTAAAATGTTTCACTTCATTATTGGGGTGAAAGTGAATGACTCTATCTTTTCCTACCACTTTCTTTACTGTACTTTCTTTATTTTACTTTCATCTCTTTTAGTTAACTTGAGAACGCAGTAGTAATCGTCATACAAAATTACAAGTCAAAATGCATTTCTTAAATGGTATGCTATGCGTCCTTACAAACATTGTACTAGTATGTTTATGGCACTGTTATACATTAACTACTACTATAGTCTTGATTAAAAAGAAAAGAAAAACCAAAATTCAAATGTATGGTAATAATGTTGTCAACTATCATACATGAGGTGTCACTGGGAATCAACGTTAATGACTATCGTGGTACGTATCGCCTATAGGCTAGAGTCATGATGACAATGTCACCTACCTCTCTCAAAATCATCTTTTGTGTTAAGGAGTAGTGTCATGTAAATGACACTGATGTGTGTTTGGTCGTATTTTAGTAGGTCTAGTTTTCATTGTTACGGACGCGTGTAAAATATGATTCGGTGTTAATCATAGTGTCAAGCCGATGTGAAATGAATGTCACTACCGGTTTTCGGTGTCACTATACCTGGAGACATTGATCCATTTTCGCATCCCTTTTTTATTTTATTTTTGTCGAATTTAATTCATAGATGACAACAAACATTTGAGTAATAGTCTATCGAAAGTTTGTGCCTTTGAATGACTCTTATATGGAATGCAAATATTTTATCGTATAAGTTTTCTAAGAAAAGGTAATGAATGATTTATTTAATAGCTCGAAACATTGGATTCTTGAGAGTTGGAGGCTGTTATGTAGTTTGGTTGTGGCAGTGCACGTTGGGCCAGTGACAAAACAGTTTGTGAATCACAACAAAAAACTAATGGGGAAAAGCTGCTAAAATAATATAAGAGAATCTTGTACACATATGGTGGAAAATAATACTTAATTACTGTACATTATACGGAGTTTTAAGGCACTGTTTAGTTGTAAAAAAAATACGAGTAGTTATTTTTTTGTGCTTATAGATTATTTGAGAAGGTAATGGTTTTTCTTCTTTATAAAAGATTTGAGAATTCTGTAAACCAATTTATATGAAGTTATATTTTTACTTTTTAACAAAATTACATCGGATTGCGGCGGTAGGCGGCGACGATGATGATAGAAAGTGGAGATATTACCAATGGTGATTAGGTTAGAAAGAGACACTTAAAGGGTAGACCGGGAAAACATGTCTTTTTTTGTTAGAGAAAAAAAAAAATGAAGAACGTTATATTGAAGTTTTCATTTTTTTTTTTTTTTAATTAAAATTAAAAGTTGAGAATTTCACTTTTTTTTAAAAAAAAAAATTGTTGAACAAAAATATGACTAAACAAGTTTTCAGTATTTTCATTTTTGTGAAAAATTTTCTGAAAAAATGAATATTTCTCACAAACTAAACACACCGTTTTGTAACATGATTAGCATGCCTAAATAGCATTGCTAATAGTATGTCCAAACAATTCAATATACGACACTTTTTTTTTTTTTTTTTTTTTTTTTGAACAAAATATACGACACTTGACATGTAAGTTTTTTTCTCTCGTAATAGTAACTTTTGATTTAGACATGTGGCACATTCTCGTTATTAATCATATACAGTACTTTTTAAGCATTTGATTTTTCTAACTTACTTTCGTTATAAACGTAACTACGTAAGTATACAAGTTGTTATTTGGATACTTGCTTAAGAAGATAAAAGCGAGCAATGAGAACAAGTGTAGACAGAATCCGGTCAGAAGAATTTAACCTTGGCAAGCTGATACAAAACAAAATACATGTTTTAAACCAAGACATCGACATTGACAGAAACATTGAACAATGTAGATAAGATGGCCAAAATCATCAATCGAATTCTACACAACAAACAAATATTAATCCATGACAAAATTGAATAATTGTACTTCAACATAATAAGAAATCTGTAGTTTTTGGTTTAATCTTTTTTTGTAACATAAAACTGTAGTAGGGGTTTTTTTTTTGCCAAATATAAAAACATGATTGTCGGTCTTTTGATATCACTAGACGAATACTTGTGCACAACAACGGAATTTTATAGCGCTATATGTTTCCAGCCGTGTACATTATATGATTGAATATATTCCGAGATTATAATGATTGAATAGTTTCCGCTAATAGGCACATAATTAAGTTTCCAGCTGTGTATTAGTTTGTTTCATTAAATAGATGTTTGCTTAATTTTTTCATTAAGTCATGTTAATTAACAGATGACTTGATGCAGACAACTTCTGTTTTATTACTTAATATTTTAAGTTATCTTTCTCTATTAAGTTACAAACAAACAATTTTCATATGACTTAATTAATTCAGTTTTTTTTTTTTTTTTTTTTTTTTTTTTTTTTTTTTACATATTAAGTCAATTAAGGTCCTGTTTGTTTAATTTTTTCATTAAGTCGTGTTAATTAACAGATGACTTAATGCAGTCAACCTCAGTTTTATTACTTAATATTTTAAGTCATCTTTCTCTATTAAGGCACAAACAAACAGTTTTTATATGACGTAATTAATTCAGTTTTTTTCATATTAATTCAATTAAGTACAAGCTTTTTCTTTTACTTATTTTCATTGTTAAACATATCAAATAAGGATAGCTTACCCGTTGAGTGACTTTGGCACTGGACGTTCCCCAAACGGGTACTGTCGGATCTGGAGTGAACTGAGGGATACATTATCCGAGTGTCACATATCGATCAAGAGTGCATGGAATAGCTGTGAGTGATGTTAAACTCTAACATAGTTATGTAGTTTAATCCAGTAGTTTATAACAAGCTAATTCTTAACACAGTTTAAGTTTTATGGAAACTAAACACTAAACTTTGTTTTCGTTCTAAGTTGAAATAATCATAACAGAAAAAGAAAAATGACGCTGGAAACGTAATGGCAAATTGGGCTGTATATTAGAGATTACTCGATCTAAATTGGACCTCAATTGGGCTGGATAGCTAAATTACTAAATGACCAAATAACTGGGCCAACTATAAATACTGAGCCTAATATTTTGACGAAGTGACTAGGGTTTAACAATTTTTGTAGGTGACAAAACGCAAGTCACACAAGTCGACTAAATTTTTAAGAAACAATTTAGAACCATACAAATTTGATGTACTTGCTGCAACTTTTAATGAGGGGACCATTTTGCTTTAGGTGTTTTTTAGTACCAACAACAGAAAATCCAATTTCACTTGTCGCCTGGGTCACTAGGATAAAAGATCAAAAGGATTCACACATTCTTGAGTAAGATAGAAATATGATCGAGCTATTTTTAACCATTCAAAAGAATATGATTTATATTACCTGGCTCATATAGTGACAGGATAAAATGCTATGTTGTTATGTTACCCCAACATTTACTCACGTACAAAAATTAGAATGGGTCCCCCGCCACAGAAAACGACTCATCACCCTTAACATATCCCCTCTCCCTGAACATGTCGCAGGCCGGGTTTTGTGATGTTGGTTGTGTGTTTGTGTAAGTTGTAATGTTGGTTTTTGTATGGTATATTTATGTAGAGTTTAGGTGGTGATGTTGGTGGTAGAGTGAAAGGTTTATGTAGCAATGAGTTGACGGTAATGATGTTGGTAACCATTATACTTATTGTATAATGTGTTTCCAAAAATGTAACATCTTTTAAGTTATGGAAAATGAATTGAACTTGAAACATATTGAAAATGTCATATACCAAGTAAGTGTATTGTTTTAGAAGGAAAACTAACATGATTTATTTACATGAAAGAGATACAGTACGAGTGTGATTGATCAGGTTGGATGTCATGAAACATGACATATTTATACAGTTATACTACTTTATTAAGTCTACACACTTATAAAAAGATAGTCAATAGCTTGCATACACATAATTAAAAGTTGATTAATAGTCTTAAATTGTTTGAACTTGTAAAAACGACCCATTTCAAAAACATGTAAGAGCTCATTTTGTAATGGGTATTTATTTGGAGCTTAGACTTTAAGTTGTGAACGTGTTTGTGATTTTAAAGTAACAGCACTAACTTTCTTTTTAAAAAGTACATTATTGTTCAAAAAAGGTCTCCCAAATGTCAAATAATATTATGCATTGATACGGAAACACTTGATAGAAAAATATGTTCGATGTTTTGGTATAAGTGAGCTTGGGTTGAGTTGGACATGACTTGACCCTACCCGACTGAACGTTAGAATGTATGAAGTATACTTCAATAGAACAAATGTCAAAATTTACATGTTACAACCGAATGACTGTTTGTACAAAATATTCTATGGTTTGCTCAAAAGACCGAATGACCGATGTCAAAATCTACACTTTACAAACAATGTTGATTTTGTTACTCACTTAAATGTGTCGAAAATGATGTTACTCTCCTTTTGTTTCTGGTTACCAAGCTCATCTAGAAGGGTTCAACCTTGTGTTCATCACTTCATTGGATCTTGCTCTACTTTTCCTCTCCCACAGATCGACTCACACAATATGTATGTCGAAAGATCTTGTGATCATCTAAGCTGATACGATCATACATTTTCAAGAAAGGGGCAGTGGACAACATGCAAATTAGAATCATCATAATTTTAAAAGGTAGATGTTTCAACAAGTGCCTTTTTAATGTATACACATGATACAAGCACATATTAGTACACAAAATTGCAAGTGAAAACCCAATGAGGTAGATAGGTTTTCAGAACCTTTTGTTGGTCTTTGTATATGCCAAAGTTTGTTAGCAATAACTCACCAGCAAACACATTAATGCAAAAACATAAAGAAGCATTAATGAATTAAGATACACGATACAAGTCAAATGCAAAAACATAAAGAAGCATTAATGAAGTAAGATAAGTAAAGAAGCAATAAAAACGGTACTGAAGATTTAATGAGAAAAAAAATTAAGATAAAAAGAAAACAGTCAAATGTATTTCTAGCCCACACACATATTCTAAGGGGGGTTTTTGTTTTGGCTTATATATAAACTTATTAGCTTATATGAGTTTGGCTTATATAACATAAGCCACAAAATTGTGGCTTATTTTGATAGTTATTGGCTTATATAACAGTGAATGTTATACAAGCTCATAACTGTCAAAATAAGTCACAAAATTATGACTTATGTTATATAAGCCGAACACGGCTTATGTTATATAAGCTTAAACAAACACCCTTAAATAAGAAAATGAAATTAAATAATAATAATAATAATAATAATAATAATAATAATAATAATAATAATAATAAAATTGCATCTTAAATATATGATTATGGTTTCTTGTCGCTTCTTTTATTTCACATTTGATTACACCATAATACATTAATACTATCTACATAACTACTATTTGAGTACAGTATAATAGTATTCTACATAACTACTACTAATTACATTGTACATAGTACATCTACACCAAAGCTTACCCAAGAATCGGATAAAAACTACAGTATAACTCATTGCATAAAACCAAATAAATCATCATATCATGATATTTCAATGAATAAGATTAGTCTAAAATGTATACATCAATATTCAATACACCATTCACATACTAATTGCAAATTAAAACCAATTATATTCAGCATTAAAAACCTAACTTACAAACTCATTTTCCAAAATTGGTTTAGTCCTAGTCCCCATAGCCACGGGGACCTTAGCCCGACCAACCGAGGCAACCGCCAGCGGAACACCACTTTCCGCGGCATTTCTCATCTTGCCAACTCTTTTTCGCCCCGTCAACCACCGCACCCACAACACCATCACCACCACCAACACCGCCAACACCACACCACCACCCACCACTCCACCCACCCACCACCTCTTCCTCCCACCACCACCACCTCCTCCACCGCCACCACTAGCAATGGGCTTCGCCGGCGGCGGCGGCGGCGGCGCCGACGCCACCACCGACCCATCTTCCACAACCACCCCAAAATGACCCTGATTCACACTAACACAAACACTCCCATTGACAAGCTTCTCAAACTCAACACCACCAAATAAATCAAAGAACACACATTTTGGCAAAGACCCATGTGGCATATCAACTTTTAAATCCTTAAACTCAACAACAAAAGGATATCCCGAAACCCGAACATCAAGCTCTTGCAACTCCTTAGCATAAACATCACTAGCATTATAAGCCAACAAACCAACCACATTTGACAAATAAGAATAACCCTTTAAAGGGTAATAAACACTAGACCAATTACCTAAGTTATGATACACTAATATAACCCTCTTAACATAAGGACTTACTACAACACCTTTAGGTATACTAAACTCATTATACTTAGAATACCCTCTTCTTCTTAAACTACCACTTCTTAACCTAAGTGCAGAAATGCTAGTCCCTGTTAAGTTGGAAGGTACATTGCCGGAGTAGATCACCCCGGTTTTAGTCCGGTGGCCGGAAAGTGGCTGGAATGCATGTTCTTGGAGTATAGAGTCAAGAAGCCTAGGTGAAAATGGTTGGGATTTGTTTAAAGGGATTGTTGTGAATAGTACTAGTGTGGTGATTAGGTAAAAAGAAGGAAAAGAAAACATGGGTTTGAGTGAAAAATGTGAAAAAAAGTTTTGGGTTTTGAGAGAAGCATGTGTTATAAGAATCTTTGAGAGAGTAAAGAGTGTGGGGAGTGAGAGAGTGAGCATAACGGTTGGGTTGTTCTTGAAATAAGTATGACTATTTTTTAACTTTTGTTGTAAAGTTATGAGGAGAGGAGAATAAATGAATTTGAGGACCAAATATATAAATTAGGAAAATGATCTTCAAAGGAGGAAATTTCGAGTTTTATGCTAGACTATTGTTCTTAAAAAATTTATACACACAAATGTTGTACTTTTAAATATATTTACATCATAAAGTATTTTTTAATTTTTTCTCGTTCCTTACTTGAAAACCAACAAAAACCAATGTAATAACTTTTTCTTCGAACACTACAAATATAAAACTTGCACAAATCTGAACGTATACTTTTAATATATATGAAATTAGTTTCGAACATGATGTAATTCGTATTCTAAGTGTACATAGTCCAGGTCAAACTCTGAAGCCACCCGAACTAAACTAGTTTTTTCTAGTTTGATTGGTAGAAATAGTTCGTCTAATTTGAGAATTGGTGCGACAGAAGCTACTAGTTTTGCCAAGATTTTAATTCACAGAACCTGACATCAAAACACACTAGCTAGACGTATCATTTGTAGATAAGTTATTTTAATTTACAAAGACTCGTAAATTTCTTGGCGTATGACAACACCGAAAATTAATAACATTTCTTTTCTGGATGTTGAATACATATACATGTAAACATATTTGCATATATGCAATAAAAAAGTAAAGTTTATGGAGCCCTTTCTATGTATTTGAAAGGGATTCAAGAGATCAAAAAACACTATCTGTTTGGTTGGAATATAAGTTTTAATATATCAAAAATGCAAAAACGATCACAGGAGGGAAGCAGCACAACATTGAATAAACATGATCTATGGAGCTGAAGGATTGGATTGACAAAATAGCGAGACAATAAAATGCTTGATATTATGATGACTAGTTGGTTGGGCTTTTAAGATGTGTAAAAAGGAAAGAAGGGCTGGGAAAGTATAGTATACTGTAATTATTTCTAAATCTACTACCTTTGTGTATATATTTTTGCTAATAACAATGATCTAATAAAAAACTCGGAAATTTCAATGATTGTTTTTAAATGCATGGATATAACGATAAATGGTTATTTCTAAATCTACTACCTTTGTGTATATATTTTTGCTAATAACAATGATCTAATAAAAAACTCGGAAATTTCAATGCTTGTTTTTAAATGCATGGATATAACGATAAATGTTTCACCCACATAAGAATTATACAAAAAAATAAATATCAGAGAGTGATTGGTCTAATTAGAGAAGAGAGAAAATATAGCAAAATAGATCAATCACTTCGTGACACATCAACGTGTGATTTTTTATTTATTTTTTTTCTTTTTAAATGTAATTATTATGTGAGTATAGTATTGGTCAAACAGAAATATGCTGATCGAAAAAATGCTTTTTAAAACTACCATTTTCTTGATAACAATTTAAAATTAGTTTTTATATCTATTATTATATTATAATTTTTAATCTCTAGTCCCTCCTCCCACTAATTCTAATATTCACTTCTTTCTTTTTTAAAATGTTTTCTTCATTTTTATGTTTAATAGAACAATAAAGACTCATAATTAACAGCCTACCAAAACATAAGTTTTATATAGAGATTTTTTATTGATTAAATTATATCGAGAATTCAAGGTGTTAAATGGTTTACTAAAAGTCATTGTACGATTTTAAAAATTACATGAAATTGTAAAGTAGAAAACTAAAACAAGAACCATTTTAATAATAATGGGTATTATGAATTTTCAGGAAAAACACATTTTATAACATCATTGCAGGTTGTTATACATAGTTGTATGTTTTTAAAATATATACAGAGTATTAGAAGCATAAATTGATGGAAATAATATTTGTAAGTTATTTTTGTGCTTCAAACATAACTACTTTCCTTTCTATTTAATCAAGTTATGATTGTTTATTGTCTATGGTTTACAAGAAAAATAGATGGAAAAGATGGAAGGAAGGAGTAATGTTATAGATTAAGAGGGGAGAGCATATATATTTTGGAATTTTTATACAATAATCATACTTTTTGAATACCATATTCAGACAAGCATACTTTTGTCCACATTAAAAAAATACATATGGAATTGACTCTGTTGATACAAAAGTTGGGCGTTTCTTATTTGGGTTCCTGTTCTCGTACCAATCAGATCTTAATGCTTGAGACCTGCGCACTAAGAAAGCAAACAAACACCGTTAGGCTTATCGTGGGATTGTCTCCCACGATTATCCTCCAGCATGAGAGTAAGTAATCGGTTTTAAGGTTGTATAGAAGAGTTAGGGTTGTAAATCGTACCTTTAACGAGAGTTATGATATTCTTTATATAGGCACGAAATCCTTATTGGATAAGTGTTCCTTACTCTTCGGAGTATAATGCCGATCCGGTCTACGGATCTTTATCCATAAATAAGAGATCCTTATCTAGACCATAAATACTTTATTTGGGTTTGGGCTTTCGTGAGCCCAAACCGTTAGCATGGTGGTCCAATTCATTGTTATGATAGCCCACTCGTGGTGGGCTTGGGCATTAGTAATGTTCATTAATCGGGTTCGTGACCCGAATATGGACTATACGTCATCATGTCCCCCCAGTCTAGTATGCGTAGGTATTAATCGCGGATGCTAGACTAGTAATATTAGCGGCAAGCGTGGCGGGGAAGATTCTAGTATTTCCCGCCAAAAAGGAGATACGATGTATCTAGCCTTAAAGCGTCCCACGTATCCCTTGAAATACGTGAAAAAGTGCATGTACCTATTTGTATTCCAACCACACGATGGAGGTAGTGGGATCCACGTGTCGTTCATCCAAGGTAAGGGGAAACCCTATATAAAGGGTTCTCATTTTCATTGTGTTTACCACAGTAAAAAAAAAAAAAAAAAAAAAAAAAAAAACATTTTCTCCATATTAAGAATCATCGTCCAAGAAAAAAACTAGTATCTTTTAAGGTAATTGCGCGTGCGCACCCTAGTGAAAAACTCGTATAAACGATGGTTCGACAACTAAATGAGTTTGTATCCGAGATTGACGAGGATGAACTTCTTCAGTTCTCCTTCGATTATTTCATCCCTCTCGCAGTGCATCCGGAGGTACCGGATGCGGACGCATGTATCGCAGACTTCCCTGATGGGAAAATAGGGGTATACACGCGCATTTTTGAGTTTGCGAACCAGCGCGTGCCTATATCCCTATTCTTGAGCGACGTGCTCAACTTCTACCGTCTGCATATCTCTCAGCTGCACTGTATAGGTGCGGCGAAAATAACAAATTTTGAAGTAAACTGTCGTTTACTTGCGATAAACCTTACCATTAATCTCTTCCGCGCGTTTTACCACACAACGTGGTCAAACGGGTGGGTTACTTTTTCTAAGCGCCCAGGGCGCTACCAATGTTACACTGAGAAAGTAGACGCCCTTAGGGGTTGGAGGGAAAAGTTTTTCTGGGTAGATGATACGGTATACCCTTTGCTCTTTGAGTTTTATACTCAAAGGACGCTGCTAAAGGATGAGCGCCCAGATCCCGGTACGTACAACGTGGAGGATGCGGAGACCATTAATGGTAACCGCATCCCAATCAACTCCTATCTTGAGGAGTTTCTGGTTCATATAGGAATGAGTCGCAACTACTTCGAAGGTTTTGATGAAGTGCCAACATTTTTGGATGAAAGCGGCCGGGGTGGGTGTTTGTCCTTTCTTATCCTCGCATTTGTAATGTAAGCGCCCTTTCATATTGTGATTATAATAACTAATCTGTTCTTTGTTGTTTGTTCATGTGTTGCGCAGAGATGGACTTGTTCTCCGTGGTAAGGTTGGCGAAGCCCTTGCAAGTTACTGTGGGTGTGCGCCCACTAGGGGAAGGTGAAGTACCTATTTTGGAGGCCGCAGCCGGACGTCTTTTTGAGCCTGCGCAAGAGGAATCTTCTGGTGTCTCATAGCCCCTAGTGAATGCCACTCCAGTGCAGACTGTTCATGCGCTAGGAGTGCCAGTTTTCGAGACTGCGCACACTGAGTCATCTGAGGGTGTTGGGATCCTGAAGGTGGATACTGAGTCTGAGGAAGAGCACCAGGGTGCTAAGCGCAAGGCTGCTGATGATGGTGGTGAGGGTACTTCCAAGCGCAGGCACCACGTTATCTCTGTGGATGAGTCCATAGATGAGGAGGCTTTACCATTTGTGACTGCGCGTGACACTGCGGAGACCTCCTCTCCTGTGTAAGTGATAATGTCACAGTTCTTCGTCATTCTTCTTTTATCTTTTAATATGTTGTATTGACACATTGTATTTTGTATGCAGTGACAAGGCTGCAGGGAGTGATGCAGCGTATGTGGAGCAGGTGGCTCGTTCTCCCGCGGAGGAGCCTTTGAAGGCGAGTGAAGAGATGTTCGCGCAGGAGTTGATGGAGGAGTTGGGTGCGGCTTTAGTTACTCAGCTCAAGGCTCGATATGTTGGTGAAGGTAGCAGCCTTGCACAGAAGGACAAAGAGATTGCGCTACTCAGGGCGCAATTGGCTGATGCACGGGCGGATGTAGAATCAACAACTGCGCACGTTAGGAGGCTTGTGGATGAGAGGTTGTCCTTGATGGTGGAGATGAAGCGCGAGCGTGCTGCTACTGAGCATTACAGATCTAGTTGCGCCTGGGGGTTGAAATACTTGCAAGAGAATAGGAGCAAGCATTTCGCCCAGCTTGATGAATTCCGCGAGCGTGTGGAGGCGGCTCTGAAGGTGCAGGAGAGCAAGCTGCGCAAGTTGTGTATTAAAGATGATGAGGAGTTGTATTCGCATCTAGTGTCTGCAGTTGCTGAGCGCAGGTATTTATGTCTTTTAGTTATTAACCAACTGTTTACGCTTTCTCCCTTTGAATTTGTGCTCTTTTAACGCTTGTGTTGTTGTATTCTTAGGTGGTTGATCAGTCACGGTCTTCGTCTGGCCGCCATGGGTACACTCGAGTCCCCAGAGGTTGTGGAGGCCTTTAGGAGGGCTGTGGAGTGTGCTGTGGCGTGCAGCAAGGCTGAGGCCATAGAGGAGCTGCACCAGGGGAAAATGCTTACTGTAACTCCAGCGGAGGTGCCAAGGTATGTTGGGGATGGCTACGCGGAATTGGTTGCAGCTATGGAGAAGTTGAAGGTCTTCGATTTTCCCCACATCGCCCAGTTAGAGCGTGATCAAGATTATCCGATTAGTGTGATCATGCAGAGCCTGACTCTGGCGAAACATATAGCAGAAGATGCGGAGGCGCAGCCTGACTTCTTTATGAAGCCAGATGAGTCGCAGCTGAAGGTGCCCATTTTTGCTCGCCCACGCCACATGCTCAATCTCTTCGCACTTGAGAAGGAAATATCTTTGAAGAAGTCTTTGGAAGCGCACGCGACAAGGCTTGCGCGTAAGCAGGGCGTTAAAGGGAAGGCTATTCTCTGCGGTGTTGGCGCGGCCCATCTTCCCAGGTCTGATAGGATTCCCGTCAGCGTACCGACAGTATCTCAGGAGGATAGCAGCCTGTTGAGAAGGCTGAGTGAGGTTGGGGAGTTGGCGTCTACGGCTAGTAGCTCAGGGCATATACGCACTCACAACATGTAGACATCATCATCTTTTTGTAACTTGTATAAACTCATGGTTTTGGTGAATAATAATTTTGAACTTTTGTACATCTTGTTTGTAGCATTTTGTACTTAGATTATGTGTCTTTTAGTGAAAGACTTGCCAAGAGTCAAAATTAAAACGTACTAAGGAAAATTTGTATTAAGTTCATAACTTAATAAATATATGTGAATAAAAATTCGTAAGTGTATGGATAACCTTGCAGCGTGCTGCAAAATACAATATCAAGGAACCAAGAGTCTTGGCTCCTAAATTGCTAAACGTGCACAGTGTGCGTTGTTGCTTATCCTTCGTGTGATGCGCATTAAAACTTACTTCAACGTCTTGAGAATAAGGTGTTTAGCAAGGATGCGTGATCCAATGTTGATGGGTTTGCAACCCTCTTACTCAACGAGTTATTTAGTAGGTTTACTCATCCTTTCTGCCATCGTGGGTCTTATTAAGTGCATGCACGCCATGTAGGCAAAGTATAAAGTAACAATATTGAGACATAAATAAAAATGTAAGCAATAAAGTTAAATGTGTTATGGAGTTAGCTAGAAACCACAACGTTTTATAAATACTTTCAAGTGTATGAAAATAAAAGACAATTCCCTAAAAAAAAAAGAAAATTCAAGTACACGGACATTTATTAGGCACTTACTAAAGTGCAGAGTTGTCTGTGCGTGGGCCGTAGCCTATCCTAAAGATAGCATCTTTTTAGATTGCAGATGTTCCAAGTGCGTGCTAGCTCGTGGCCTTCCATATCACGCAGCTTGTACGCACCGTTGCCTAGTGCATCTGTGACCTCATAGGGTCCTTCCCATTTGGGTCCAAGTTTTCCCATGTCTTCTGCGTGGCTTGCATCATTGGCGCGATATACAAAGTCTCCAGGCCTGAAAGAAGTGCTCCTGACTTTTGCATCATAATACTTCTTCATCTTTGATTTAGCCTTTGCTTCATGTATAGCTGCGCGTTCGCGCCTTTCTTCCAACAGATCCAAGTCTATGCGCCGTTCATCGTCATTTGTTGTAACATTGATTTCCGCCGTTCAGATAGTTGGCATTCCAATCTTGGCTGGTATGACAGCTTCTATCCCATAGACAAGAGAGAATGGTGTATCGCCAGTGCTAGTTTTTATTGTCGTGCGGTGCGCCCATAAAACATGCGACAACTCATCCACCCATCTTCCTTTATGTTTGTCAAGGCGCGCTTTTATTCCTTCGCCTAGACTACGATTCGCGCATTCAACCAAACCATTGGTTTGTGGGTGCTTAACTGACGCGAAGTGTTGTGTAATGTTTAATTGCGCGCACCAGTCTTTGAACGGGTTGTCATAGAATTGTTTCCATTGTTCGAAATAATTTCTCCAGGTAGGCCAAAGCGACATACAATGTTGTTCCAAACGAAGCGTTTGACTTGGTTATCTGTGATACTTGCCACTGCTTTTGCCTCAATCCACTTGGTGAAATAATCTATAGCTACTATGAGGAATTTTAGCCCCCCATTGCAACTGGAAAGGGGCCTGCAATGTCGATGCCCCATTTAAAAAATGGCCATGGTGAGGTGATAGGGGTCAGCTCTTGTTGTGGTCGGCGCGGGATTGGTCTTTGAACTTGGCAATCACCGCACTTCTTTATCATATCCCGCGCATCGCGGTGCATAGTAGGCCAATAGTAGCCTGACCGTAGGGCGCGGGCAACGTCAGACCGTGGTCCTGAGTGCATACTGCATGAACCAGCGTGAATCTCTCGGAGTACATAATCTGCCAGAAGAGGTCCAACGCACCGGAGCCATGGTTGTAGGAATGAACGTCGATATAGGATGCCATCTCGGAGTTCAAATCTCTGCGCTGTGCGCCGTACCCAACGAGCGTCCTTCTGTTCTTGTGGCAATATCCCTTTACTTATGAATTCAATGATAGGTGTCATCCACGTAGGGTCCTGTTCTTCTATCACAGTGGATATTTCCATCTTCGAGATTGATTTATTCTTCAGAGTTTCCACCAATACTTGTTTTGACAAGTGCGCAAAGCTTGTGGATGCAATCTTGCTAAGCGCGTCTGCTTTCCTGTTTTCCCCTCTAGGGACTTGTTTGATGGTGAACCTATCGAAATCCTGAATTAAAGACTTGGTTTTTTCGAGGTATTGGACCATGTTATCCTCTTTAGCCTCATATGCGCCTAGTACGTGGTTGGCTACTAGCCGGGAATCTACATTTGCCTCTAAGTTGCGTACACCCATTTGAGTTGCAATGCGTAGTCCAGCAAGTAGGGCTTCATATTCTGCCTTATTGTTTGTGGTTGTGAATTCAAAACATAGTGCGTAAGTGAATTCCATTCCTTCTGGGTTAGTGAGGATAAGGCCTGCGCCTGACCCATCCACGCACGAGGATCCATCTGTGAATAGAATCCATGGTTCTTGTAATTCTACCTTGGTCGTTGAAGGTGGAGAATCGGTATCTGGCTTCTCAATAATGAAGTCGGCTAATATCTGCCCCTTGATTGCAGTGCGTGGTCTATACGAGATGTTATGCTTGCTCAATAATTGATACGTGGGAATCGCACCAGGCTTTACCTCTCAAGGGATCTTGAGAAGCTTACAACCCCCACCAGGTAGTGTACCTGATCGTTGTAGTATAGTATAGTGACAAGTACCGGGGGATTGATCGTTCAGCTAGGAATAGTGTCGCTAGGATTAGAAAACCTAAATACTAGTTCTAAAGATGAGAGATGATTCTTTTTGTATTTTTATATTTTTAGAAAGCAAGTAAAAATCTCGGGTTTGAAGGATTTGGGCGGAATTAGTTGCTAGTCAACTAACCCAATACTAAAGATGCAATCAAAATAAAATACTAGAAATGAAAATAAACTAAATTATGCTAAGGTTGTGAGCAATAAATGGAGAAAATGTGTTTACTTAGATTTCACTACTCCCTAGACATCTTTTACATGTTAATTACTTGTTATAGTTTCATGGATGACGAATTGTATTCCTTAATACCATTCATGGGGTATCGCACATAACTCCCCAATTCTATGAGCTCTTATCTCCTCCTATACCATGCCCAGCACAATCATAGGGATTATAAACAGTGGATCATGCATTAAATACAACCAATAAAGACCTTAGTGCAATCGGTTCATGTTTCCTAAGACGTTCAAGCATGTTACCATTTGGAGATCTGCTAGTTTTCTTAAGCCTAACATATAAATTCATTCATCCAAGACAATTATAATCAAGTAATCAACACATAATTAACATCTAGGTTTCATTAGATCCAAGCAAACACAAGATAGATCTAGCCTAGCATGATGGAATTAAGACAAGAACAAGATATAGACAACCAACACATAGACATATTGATTGAATTAAAAGAATACTTATCTCAATTACACATGAAAGGTATCAAGGGCTTAGAATCCTTGAAAAACCTGTAAAATTCACACCAAGTTCGTACTTAGGGTTTCTCCAAAACTTCTCTTTTTTTAATGTAAAAATTAGAAAACTATATATAGGAAAAGGGGTCTGACGGCGTCAAGACCAAACTTGTGACGCCGTCACCTCGCCGCCAAAACTCTTCTCGGACTGCCTTGATCTACTTCTGACGCCGTCATGTGTTATGCATTTCCAGGCCGTCATGACTTTTACTCTTGACGCCCTTTCTTGTGACGCCGTCAAATCTGTACTGGGTCGTCATGGAAAATTGCTCTTGACGCCGTCAGGATGTTGCTCTTGACGCCGTCACCTACTGTTCCCAGCAAGGAAAATTAAGACTTTGGCGTTTTCTTCACTTTTATGCTCCAAAAACGACCGAATTGCTTCCTTTTCCAGATTTCACTCCCAAAGTACCTAAAATCACAAAAGGAACGATTTAGGGCAATATTTGATCAAATAAATTCAATTCCGGGCTTAAATGACCCCCTAAAAGTGGTTCATTTTTCGCCTCATCAATAACACACTCCATTTTTGTAGCCGTCTCGATACGCCGAGTTTAGAGATAACTTGCTTGATAGGTTGGTCTGTAATTACAGCTATTGGGTGTGCTTGAAAGTATCTGCGTAGTCTCTTTGCTACGAATACTAAAGCTAGGACCAACTTTTCTATGGCAGTGTAGTTAGTCTCTGTCTTCTTGGGTGCTTTGCTTAAAAAGTAAATTGGTGTTTGAACAGAGTTCCTATCTGTCAATAGCACCGCGCTGACTGCTCCATGAGTTGCAGATAAGTACATGATCAATTCTTCCCCTGGTCAGGGTGCGACAAGCTTGGGAAGTGCTGTTATATGTTGCTTGAGCTGTTGGAAAGCTTCTTCCGCTTCCGCAGTCCACCGAAAGTCTCCCTTTTTTGTGCACTTTGTGAGTGCCTTGAAGAAAGGGAGTGACTTATCTGCTGACTTAGACAAGAATCAATTTAGTCCAGCTAATTTGCCGTTTAATGACTGGACTTCTTTCAGCGTGCGTGGTGAAGGGAGATGACAGCTTTTGTCTTTTCTAGGCAGGGCTTAATGCCATCAGGTTCTATCAAATACCCAAGAAACATACCCTCGGTTGCGCCAAAGGTACACTTCTTGGGATTTAACTTCATGTTGATCATTCCCAGTGTTTTGAATGTTCCTTTAATGTCGCGCACCAATTCTTCCTCCGTATGACTTTTGATAACAAGGTCATCGACATAAACTTCCAGGTTGCGACCTACTTGCTTTTCAAACGCATTGTCCACCAAACGCTGATATGTTGCTCCCACATTCTTTAGACCAAAAGGCATTTTTGTATAGCAATAGACCCCTTGAGTTGTGTAGAAGGCTGTTTTTTCTTCGTCTTCTTCAGCCATCTGAATTTGATGGTACCCTTTGTATACATCTAGGAAACATTTAAAGGGGTATCCACACAGAGATTCTACCTTCCAGTCTATTTCTGGTAGCGGGTAGCAATCCTGTGGACATGCTTTATTAAGATCAGTGAAGTCCACGCACATTCTCCAACTGCCATCGCTCTTCTTTACCATTACTGTGTTGGAAAGCCAGTCATGGTAGTAGACCTTGCGCATGATGCCTGCGTCTACAAGTTTGTGTACTTCTTCTAGAATGGCTTTTGCACGATCTGGAGCCTTTGTCAGACAGCGACCCTCCAATTGATACTCCCGTCATGTGCTTTGGTTCCCATGCAAAGATATCTAAGTTCTTTTGTAGGAGTGCGCACACAGCTGCTTTGCCTTTGTCAGACAGCGACCCTCCAATTGATATTTGTTGATCTGGGTAGTCAGGGTGAATTGCAACCTTTATGTTTGACACTTTGGCTGCGCACCAATTCTGGAATATTCTCCTTTTCGCTCGTCACCGTATTGCATTCTTTAGGTTACACAACGGTATTGTAAAGGGTCACTATACCTCCATCTACTGGGAATTTGAGCATCCCATGTACTGTGGATGGTACAGCGCGCATGAATGATATTCCAGGTCTTCCAATGATGTCGTTGTACGGCGAGGGAGATTTGATTACCATGAAGTTCATCCAAGCTGTTGTAGAGTGCTGCTCATTACCAACGACCACAAGTAAGCGTAATTGCCCCATGGGCCATATCTTCTCTCCTGTGAAGCCTGTCAGTGCCGTCGTGGCTGGAGTTAACTGATTTTGTATCTCAGTTTGCAGCCTTTTGAAACAATGTTCGTACATAATATCTGCGGATGCTCCTCCATCGACATACATGCGGTGGATATCGTGACCCCCTGTATGTATTTCAATGGTAAGCGGCTCCACTACTACGTTGTCCACAGCGAGAGTGGGGAAGGAGATTTCATTCTTAGAGGAGAACTTTTGGCTGACTCTTTGCCTCGTCTTTCGATGCCATGATTGTATCATGTAGATGGTGTTGGCCTTGTCTTTGGGTGTCTCCTTCTTACCTCCATTCTTCTGTTTGTCCTTTCCTTCTTTGATATTCTTAACGAGGTGATCCATTCTACCCTCTTTTACTAACTTGTCGATTAGTTGTCGTAGTTGGACACACTCGTTGGTGGTATGGCCCTTTTGTCCATGGTATTCGCAGTATCCATTCCTTACACGTCGATCCTCTGGGGTGCGCATTGGTGGAGGTTTCGGGAAGTTTGCGCCTTCTGTTACAAATATCTCCCTCGGAGTCTTCGTGAGGGGAGTGTATTTGTCATTATCTCGTCCATTTCCCTGACTGCGATAATTCTTGCTGCGGTTGCTACTCTGGTCATTGGATTGTCTCCTAGGCTGTTCTTGTGGCCTATAATTTGAGTAGCCTTTTTTGCTATCCGCGACAGCTGCTTCTCCTTGGATAAAGGACCTTGTGCACTTCATTAGTTCATCAAAGGTTTGGGGAACCTTATCATTTAATTTCCTAATGAGCTCTGGGTTATTAATCCCATTCATGAACCCTAAGATTTTTAGTACTTCAGGACACGCCTTGACGTGTATACATTCATCCTTAAAGCGCTCCATGTAAGCACTTGTTGATTCTCCTTGGCGCTGTTTTACTCTGGCCAGTTCAACAGGGTTCTTGGCGCACTTCCTTCTTTGAGTGAAGTTCAAGCGGAATGCTTTTCACAACTCTTCAAACCCGTTTATGCTTCTTCGTGGAAGCTTGCTAAACCAAGTTCGCGCATTCCCCACTAATGTGGAGTTAAACATATGGCACCACACAGGTTGTGGCCAATTTTCGATAGTAGCAGCAGATTCGAAAATTTTTAGGTGGTCATCAGGATCACCCATTCCATCATATGTTTTAACATTGGTGGGCATGCGCCTTTTCTTGTGATCCGAATAATCGCTGATGTGCCGTGTGAATGCATCAACCTTTTGGCGGCGCCAAGGAAGAGATATATCTTTGTCTTCTTCCTCGCGATGTCTTCCTCTGGACTTCCAGTGTCCTGTCTCTTTGTCCTCGTTGTCCGAGGAGTCACTTGAGGAAGAGTTCTCCCTTCTGCAGCGCTTACGCCGTTTTTCCTCAGAGTCTGAGCTTGAGGGGCTTTCACTTGGGGAAATTCGTCATCCCAGTCTATCATGAATTCTTCTGCTTTCAGACCTTGAAGAGCTCTCGCTGGGTGAGCATTGCCGTCCAAGTCTATCTTGTATCCTGCGATTACCAAGTCTAGCGCGGACATTGGTACGCCACTTATTGTCCTCGTATTCCTCCGAGTATTGCGAATCAGATGTTGTACCAAGTCTAGCGTGGACATTGGTACGCCTCTCATTGTTTTCGCGCCCCTCCTTCTGGTAGCGCAATGGGGATGTTTCGTATTTTGGGTTAAAGTTAAGTTGGGCTTGTAGGCTCTGACCTGACCTTCTCCTTGCCTCCTCTTGCATGAGGTTGGTTAAAGTTTCGTAATTTTGAGATACAAAATTACTTAATGTTAACTCAGGCGCGTCCTCTTCCAGCGCAAGGATATCTGCTTCAACATTAGGTCCCCTATCTCGATTAGGCGCGCCTGGCGGCACAGTGTTGTCCACGATGGGTGCCGTTTGATGGGGAGTAGTGAAGAGGGTGCGCTGAAGTTCTTCAGTGCTTGGAACCACCGTGGTGGTCTGGGCAGTCCCTGTAGGCAATTCTACCGTTGGGAGAATTAGGGTTGGGCCTGATTCTTGATGACCAGGCGCATTGGTTGTTCCAGAGGCCTGCCTAGTGGTTGAATCTTGATGGTTCCTCCTCTGGGGGTCACCACGTGTTTTTTCCAACTGCAGAGTCCGCTGGATTGAGTTTTTGTGTTTTGTCATTCTAGTTCTTAGTGTAGGGTCCCTCGGATGGCGCCACTTGTTGATACAAAAGTTGGGCGTTCCTTATTTGGGTTCCTGTTCTCGTACCAATCAGATCTTAATGCTTGAGACCTGCGCACTAAGAAAGCAAACAAACACCGTTAGGCTTATCGTGGGATTATCTCCCACGATTATCCTCCGGCATGAGAGTAAGTAATCGGTCTTAGGGTTGTATAGAAGAGTTAGGGTTGTAAATCGTACCTTTAACGAGAGTTATGATATTCTTTATATAGGCAAGAAATCCTTATTGGATACGTGTTCCTTACTCTTCGGCGTATAATGCCTATCCGGTCTACGGATCTTTATCCATAAATAAGAGATCCTTATCTAGACTATAAATACTTTATTTGGGTTTGGGCTTTCGTGAGCCCAAACCATTAGCATGGTGGTCCAATTCATTATTTTGATACCTCACTCGTGGTGGGCTTGGGCATTAGCAATGTTCATTAATCGGGTTCGTGACCCGAATATGGACTATACGTCATCATGTCCCCCAGTCTAGTATGCGTAGGTATTAACCGCGGATGCTTATAACAATTAAAAGAGTTGACGCCATATTTTCGAGTGTTGTTTATAAAGGAAAAGAAAAAAAAAATGATAAGAGAGAAAGAAAAGAAGAGAATATCTTTTCCTCCCAAAAGTGGGAAGAAACATTTATATTAGAAAAAAACCTGAATCTTCCTTCCTTTTATTTGTGGTTCTTTTTCTTTCTTCCTCGTAAAAGATCTTGAGAATATGATTTTTTTCAGTTTCTTTCCGTTTCTTTTCCTTTCTCTTGTATATGAATCTCAAGAACACAGTGTAAGTAAAAAATACATCAACGTGGTTTTAGGGCTGAGCATCGGGTCGGAACCGACCCGAACCGAAAAAACCGAGGACCAAAATTCATGAAAAACCGGAACCGAAACCGAACCAACGGACCGTCGGGTCGGTTCGGTTCGGGTTTGTCGGTCTAAGTGTATTTTGGTATGTTTTTGTCGGTTTTGGGCCTAACCGGACCGAACCGAACCGACCCGAAACCAAAATCATGTAAAACCTGAAATCGAAACCAAATCGACGGGCCGTCAGACCGGTTCGGTTTTTATCGGTTCGGTCGGTTTTGTCGGTCCGGTTCGGTTTTGAACCTTCGATGCTCATCCCTACGTGGTTTGCTCATTTGAATATCATATATCCTTGTCAGATAAGATGGCACAAGTACATCTTTCCATTCATAAAAGACAGCCACCATACATCCATGAGAACGAAGATGCAATTATTCTCCGTTATCTTCTAACGTGGATCAAGCATGAAAGAAAATATTTCCATCGTTATTCTTCAAAGATGTATAATGTCCCGTATATTTTTTTTATTTTATTTGCTATTTATTTATTTATTTATTATTTTATTTATTTACATTTTTTTTATATGTTTTAACATATTTTTACTAAGGGAAAACAAGCATGAGCAACAATAAGTGTCATATAAGCGTAAAATATCTAGATTTCATGCTAACAGTTAGTCGCCCTTTATTATCGATTAGAAAATTATTATTCTAAACCCATGTGAGTTTCATTTCAATTATGTTATAACTCTTTGAACTCTTATTGCTTAATAAATTTGTTATAATATAGATACGAATTACTATACTTATAAGACACTTGAACATTTAAGTAGGATCTTTCGATCTGGATTCGATCTTACGATTCCGATCTTGCAAAGATAAAAATGGTGTATTGTAAGAACTCGATCTTAATAGCCTTGCTTCAAACAATAGAAAACTCAAATCCAAACACCTCTTCACCCCATTTTCATATTCTTTAATCTCATTCTTTTATCAAGTATCAACCAATTCAAAATAAAAAATAAAGATAAATGGGTGTTTGGGTTGGATTTTGTAGAGAAAACTAGGGGTATTCAGAATTCGGGTAATACCGGCAGGAACCGAAAACCAAAACCACACCTAACCGAAAAAATCAAACCGAATTTGTAACTGAACCTAATTTATCAAAACCCAACCGAACCGAATTAAATACTCGGTTTTCGGTTTTGATATAGTTTTGGAAATCTAAACTGAATACCCTGGTAGTCCACGCTGTAAACGATGAGTGTTCCCCTTTGTTTTACACAGATCAGGGGCTATCTTCTCTATTTTCGAGACCTATTGACTTCCACTGACCTAGACGGGAGTTGTCTTCTTTGATGGCGGGTTCTAAACCGAACCGAAAATTGAATTCTCTCTCACTCTCACTCACACACACACACACACACACACACACACACACACACATATATATATATATATATATATATATATATATATATAATGACCATTAAAACTCTTTCAAAGTATAAATATAACACTTATTTAACTTGGAAATTTTTTGTTGCTAAAATCTTTATAAATAAATAAATAAAATAAAGTATTGCAGGTTATTCGGTTCGATTTAATCAAATTTGAATTTGGTTCAGTTCGGTTTTCTGTTTTACCAAAAAAATTAACCAAACTAACCGAAGCGAATAACCTGAACAATACGATAACCGAACCGATGAACACCCTGAACAAAACAATTTTAGTGATAATAATAATAATAATAATAATAATAATAATAATAATAATAATAATAATAATAATAATAATAATAAACGTTAAACATTATAAATCATTGAGGACTAACGATGCAAATATTTTTTCTCGTGTTAGCTCCACGTTAGAAGATAACGGGAAAATAATTGCACCGTTTTTTCTCAGAGATGTATGATGGCTGACTTGTATTAACGGAAAGATGTACATGTGCTAACTTATTCAAAAAAGATGTATGATAACAAATTAGCAAACCATAAAATGTATCTTGTACTTTACTCTAATTAAAATTAATTGCACTTAAAAATTTAAATGCATAGTTAGACACATAAAACCCTGTGAAAATTACTGCAGAGGCGTCTGCAGTAATCGTTTACCTTTTTCAAGGCTGTTTTTTTTTATTCCCTAGAAGGCCTCTTAATTCGCTGCAAAGTGTACCAGAAATACAATATGTACACGTGTCGCCTTCTCGTCATTTTTAAAATAAAAAATTAAAAAAAAAAACGTATCTCACATATAATTTGCAGCGAAACACAATTAATAAGGGCCCACCACATCTCTCACCTCTGTTTCTCCCACTTTAATAACAAAAAAAATTTGTACTTCCCATAAAGGGTGCAGCGAATTACCACCATATCATCGATTCTAATAATATATATATATATATATATATATATATATATATATATATATATATATATATATATATATATATATATATATATATATATTTCTGTCAAAACTTGCAGCGAAATACACTCTTTTGGACCAACATATCATCGATTTAAAAAAAAAAATGTATTTCTTAGAAAGGATGCAGCGAAATACAACAAATATATACCCACATGTCACTTTCACCTTTTTACAATTTACTTTTTCAACCCTAAACTTTTTACTATTTACAAGCTTTTTATATAACAAACTTTATTTGTTAAATATTTAGCAAATATATAGCAAATTCGTTAATAAAAAAAATACCGCTGCGAAGAGCTCTAAATTACGAACAAAATGAGCCCAATATTGATATGCTTTTAACGTACGTACGATTTTATAAAAAATATTGAAGTTTGATATATATATATATATATATATATATATATATACACACACACACACACACACACACATACACTCACATATATATACTAATAATTTTGACGTACGTACGATTTTATTAATAAATTCGCTATATATTTGCTAAATATTTAACGAATAAAATTTGTTATATAAAAAATTCTAAAGATTAAAGAGTTTAGGTAGTATGTATGTATAATATTTTCTTTAAGAAAAAACTTTCATAACACACTTTTTGAGTCAAAGACGTACAATTCTATGAAAGAGGAGTATCGTTTAATAATAAAAACATAAACATTCATAAACCAAAAAATGATAAACTGTATAATTCTATGAAAGATGAATGCCCTTTTTTTAGTCCAATGAACCTTTACTTTTTTAGTATAATTGTACGTTTTTTTTTTTTTTTTTTGTCTAATGAACCTTTACTTTCAAAAGCATACATATCAAAATTATTAGTATATATGTTTTTTATAACGAATAAAGTTTTTTTGTATAACATATCAATATATAGCGAACTCTTTAATCTTTATAATTTTATAATTTTTTAAACTTTATAATTGGGCTCGTTTAAGATTTTTTAAACTTTATAATTTTTTAAACTTTATTAATACAACTTTATTCGTTAAAGATAAAATCGTACGTACGTCAAAAGCATATCAATATTGGGCTCGTTTTGTTCGTAATTTAGAGCTCTTCGCAACGGTATTTTTTTTATTAACGAATTTGCTATATATTTGCTAAATATTTGACAAATAAAGTTTGTTATATAAAAAGCTTGTAAATATTAAAAAGTTTAAGGTTGAAAAAGTAAATTGTAAAAAGCTGAAAGTGACATGTGGGGTATATATTTGTTGTATTTCGTTGCACCCTTTATAGGAAGTACAATTTTTTTTTATTATTAAAGTGGGACAAACAGAGGTGAGAGATGTGGTGGGCCCTTATTAATTGTATTTCGCTGCAAATCATATTTGAGATACGTTTTTTTTTTTAATTTTTTATTTTAAAAATAACGAGAAGGCGACACGTGTACATATTGTATTTCTGGTACACTTTGCAGCGAATTAAGAGGCCTTCTAGGGAATTAAAAAAAAAAAACCAGCCTTGAAAAAGGCAAACGATTACTGCAGACGCCTCTGCAATAATTTTCGCTAAAACCCTTAACATGCATAGGTACATCACTGCATGATGTTATATTTATGACAATTCAATACAAACATATATTCATTACTTTATAACCACCAAAATCTATTATGAGGACGAGACATTTAAGATGCATAACTAGCATTTATGTCAATAAAACCGTATGATATTGGTAACAATGACAACAAGAAAAAAAAGGAAAAAAACAAACGAAAAATCATATTTCTTCCTACTAAATATTCATAATCGTTCTCCAACTTACAAGATTATGACATGGCAAAATGGATACTCCGTATTTCATATGACGAGAGATCCAACGTCTAAACTATTCAACCCAAGCACGAAAATCCATTCGTTTAGAATCATAGCGAATGCCGCAATGCGACAGCAACGGAATTTGAACATTTATCTTGAGGGACCGAAATCTTCAAAGTTAAAAATCGGTTCTTGTTAGCTGAAAATTGTTTGCATAATCGTGTATGTGAAAAACATAAACATGTAAACGGTAAAAAATAAAATAAAATGAGAATATGTTAGCTACAATTTTGTGTAACCAACTCTTTACAATTTTGTGCTACAATTTTTGGATTTTTAAGTTCTTTTATGGGTCCTTGAGTCATTTTTGTGAATCCTAAAATTCTTTCTTGTGTATTTTTAGTAAATGATTGTAGCTAATTGAATATTTTAATTGTAGCCAAGATATCAGAAAAAATAATAATAATAAAAAAAAATAAAAAATAAAAAATAAAAAGCTTTAAGTTTCAAATATGGAATTTTGAAATCGGACCTACTTTTGAAACATGAACTAATCAGTATATCGAAAATGTTTATGCTAAAAGAAATAGTTTACATTTAAGGTTAACTGAATAAAAATCATATTAAAAGAATAAAAATGTTTGTGCTAATAGAAACAATTTACACTTAAGTTTAATCGTATATATCACCTAAATGGGCTAACTATCCATGAATCTGTTAAAAAAAAAAAAAAAAAAAAAAAAAACCTCTCACGTGACTAGCACGTGTAGCACTTTACGAAGAAATAATTGATGACTAACTTTTACTAACGGATGGATGATAATGTACCAACTTATTGGTCATAGATGGATCGTGTTAAATTGACAAACCACAATAATACTTTACTCTTTAAGGTAAAAACACTAAAACAGCATATAATATCAAGTTATCAACTGCGGAATTCACATGCTTATAAATTTCACCATGTGGGGTTGATGTACTTTTAGAATAATGAATCGGCCAGTATAAGACTAGTGTTGGCAAATATTCGATCAGTTATTGTTTTTTATTCCTTAGAAAATATTTTTAAATATCAACATCATAAACACTAATAGGTTATAATTCATAAAATTCAACCATGTACTTGAGATAGTCATCATCAATTTATTGATGTATGGCGACTATATATATATTATTTCCAATTTGGCTATATAGGCATTGCTTCTATTCGACATTATAGAGCTTATCAACTCCGCAAGAGGCTTATGCGTCATTCTGAGGTGATGTCTAGTATATATGTTATTCAGAATCAGAGGTTTATGCTTTGTTTTGGAGCGATTTCCTGCTGTTAAGTCAAAATAATCAGAGGTTCATGCCATATAAACAAAAATAAATAAATAAATAAAATAAAAAAAAATTGAGATGGCTTTGGTTTCTAACCGGTTTTGATCAATCAAGCATTTCAATTCTTGTCTAGTGTTTCGCAGAAGGTCTGAAACAAGAGGAAAGACACATTATAGTTCACCTAGTCCAACTTTATGAAAGCTTTAATAATGTGTTTATATACCTTGGAACATATATATTGCATCATTGAACTAAATTCAGATTACATGTTATGCCTTATATTAAGACAAAATAATTCTGAAGAAGATCCAACAACAATGAATGACAAGGAAAGGTCCCCCCACCACTGTATTTACATATGTTGGATAAATCCTGGTCTGACAGTACCTAAAATAATTAAAGTCATCACCAACAACACCACTGGTCAACCTCCACTCCACCTCTCTCAATTTACTACACACACAAATACAAAGTGATTCCTCTTATAGTAACTTTAAATAAATTAAGCCATTAATTATTGTCATATTGCCACACATCACTGCCTTAAGACAGGCTTTACAGTATGCTAATTCATTTTTTTTAATAGTTTAATCCTTCATTTGGCTTTTAACAAAGGGATGTATTAACCGAACCCTCCCTATAGGAGGTAAGTACAAACCCTCCCATAGGGTAGGGTGTATTTTATTATTTTATTTAATTTTATTTAATTTTTTTTTTCCTTTTTTGTCTTTTTTGTCCCAAGTCTAGGTTTTTCCAAAGTAACACAAGCAAACTTGTGCCAAGTCCAGATTTTCCCAAAGCAACACAAGCAAACACAGTCCAGGTTTCCAAGTCCAGGTTTTCCCAAGTAACACAAGCAACAAAAGTCCCAAGTGCAGGTTTTGACACAATCAACACAAGCAAAAAGTCCAAGTGCAGGTTTTTGTCCAAGCAAAACATGTAACACAAGCAAAAAAACACAAACAGAAAAGAAAAAAAAAAGTCCAAAGTGCAGGTTTTCGTCATCGCCGAAAAAGGCTCGGATTTGAAAACATAATTTAAAAATAAAAATAAGTTTAGTAAGGCTCGGATATGAATGTTGCAAACATAATTGTTTGCCATCCGTACGTGTTAATTAACCACAAATATTTTAATTAACAAATGTTAATTGAAATAAATCACTCAATTTTTCCAAAACCCTCAACTTTTTTTCAAAACCCTAATTTTTAAATATTATGCGTTTCATAAAATTAATATAGATCCGTGTTAATTAACCACAAATATTTCAATTAACAAACGTTAATTGAAATAAATCACTCAATTTTTCAAAAACCCCCAACTTTTTTTCCAAACCTTAATTTTTCAAACCACAGAATCACCACATAATACACTACAGAACCACAAATAATTCACAACAGAACCACAAATATTTCACAGAACCAACAAACCCTAATTTTTAAATATTAGGCGTTTCATAAAATTAATATAGATCCGTGTTAATTAACCACAAATATTTCAATTAACAAACGTTAATTGAAATAAATCACTCACTTTTTAAAAAACCCCCAAAATTTTTTCAAAACCTTAATTTTTGAAAATGTTGTAAATGATTATTCATTTATTTAAATGTTAATTGTTTGAAACTTAAAAGTCTGTTTTTTTGTAGAGTGTTAGTTCTGCACCAGTTATACCCCCTGATCCCGCACTAGCACCACCTAGTCCAGAAGAGGATCCAGAGATGGATGATGATGAGATGGATCCAGAGATGGATGCTGATGAGATTGCTGTTGCTGATGATGAGATGGATCCAGAGATGGATGATGATGATGATGATGATGAGATTGCTCCTGCAGATGATGAGATGGATGATCATGATGCTGATGATGTTGATGAGATTGCTGCTGCTGCTGATGGTGTTGATGAGATTGCTGCTTCTGGTGATGATGTTGCTGATGAGGAGGTTCTTCCTTAGGTCATGCACTTGAGACGGAGGTCAGATCTACTTTTGAGGTTGGCGAGTCTTCGACCAAACCACGAGTTTCTCCTGCCGAACTTAGGGCAGAGTTGAGTAGTTTGAGGGATGACATCTCTTGGTGTCGGGGTCACTATGTGTCGATGTTGAGGAGGTTGTGTGAGCGACAATCTGATGTCAAAGGATTGAGGAGGGAAGTTAAGCGTGATAGGAGAGATATAGGTGATGTGTATGTTACGTTGGATGAGCACGCATCTAGGTTGAGTGATTTAGAGAAAGCGGCTGTAGAGTTTCGAGAGCAGTTAGAGTCTTTTGAGAAGAGGATGAAAGAGATAGAGAAGTTGCTGGAGCAGGTGGACAGTGATAGTAGTTAGTATCATAGTTAGTATCTTGATAGTAGTTTGCCTTTGTATGTCTTTATTTTCAATATGTATGTTATTTGACAAACCTTTGAATTCTAACTGCTTATTTATTTAATTCGAATGATTTTTTTTATTATTACTTTGTTTAAATTATTAATAACATTATTGATTGATGATGTAAATTATTATGCAAATTCTTTGGTCAGATAAGCCAAAGAAATTCTTTCTGGTGCCGATGTAACAGAGGATTTATTGTAGAACGAAAATTCTGGCAAGATGGTAGTCGTGGGCGACTGTTTTATGCGTGTCCTCTTTAAGTGGTAAATAATCATACGTTTGCTTAGTTATGTAAATAATTTGTTTGTTAAAAATACATTTCTTATTATTTTCTTAACATGTAACAGCCAGGTACAAAAGACTATGAGTGTCGATACTTCGCGTGAAAAGATGAATTTGAAGCAGAGCACTTTAATCAACCCTCTTCTTCAACGCATTGCTCAAACTGCGTTGCTACAAAAAAATGAGAACAAGTTGTTGAAGGCAAGAATAAATGCGCTGGAAATGGAGTTAGAAATGGCAAGAAATCCTGAGGATCACGCTTGTCAGTCAAGTGCCCGGCTCCATGATCTTTTAAATGAGATGAATAATATTCATATGTCGTAGATTTTGTAGCTTTAAATAATGTGTTAACGATATTGTTTAATTAAATAATAACAGTTGTTGTTGTAATTATTTAATGTGGTAATTTTTAACGTGACCGTTGTTGTTGTTATTTTTTTTGAACGATTACTTTCTTTCAAGGGAAATCCATGTTCAATTTGAAACCCGATGGGGGGAAAACCTTCAACTTAAGCCGCCCGAAGGCACGACACTTAAATTGAAGTAAACCCTGTCTTCTCCAGATTCGAACCCTGGTGGGTTGAAACCTTCATTGAAGGACTTTGAAATCGTACCGACAGGGCAGTGGTCCACAAAGGAGGACTTCCCGGTTTGGTCACCCAAACCGGTACTACTCTCCACTAGGCACGCTTAACTGAATAAGACATGCCCAATGGACCACAAGCCCATTGGTCGTTGTTGTTGTTATTTAAATAAAATACATTACACGTCAATTATACAAACATTATACAAAACGCATATAAAATACACCCTAAAATATATTATAAAAAATATTTCAAAAAAAAAAAGGAAGTACAAAAGTACAAAAAGTAAAAAAAAGAAAAAAAAAGTACAAAAAAAAAAAAAAAAAAAAGGTACGAAAGTACCACTAGGGTACCACTAAGGAGGGTTAGTATATGAATTTAAGGAGGATTAGTATATCCTAACCCCTTAACAAAATGACACATCCATATCAAATCTAGACAGTTATCCTTACTGAAGATTTTTGTCTTACGTGACATGAATGAACAAGTGATATGGACACTACAGAATTCATTTTTCTGGTCCCAAACATAGACATATGATTTATGCCTATATGTAGTTGATTAAAACTTAAAAGTAAGAGGCTGAAATTTCGATCTACTTATTTGCAAATAGATCGACTTTGCACAGAATAAGAAGAAATAGTAACGCGTTTGAAAAACAAAACAGGTCGAGACTCGAGAGGATTGAAAGGGTTGAAAGTTACCAAAAGTCTTATGAGGAGGGATATCTGGCATTACTCATGTAGGTAGCCAGTTATGAATGATTGAATTAAACTTATTATTTGCTTCTTGTAAACTAAAGTAAACAATTAAAATAAAGAGGCTAGTATCTTCATCTTCGTTATATGATAAAGAACAATGTAAAAAAGAACTACTGAAAGACGATTCAAAGCAAAAATACTTGCATCTATTTCAAGAGTTTCGGTTAATAAATAGTATATGCACTACATCATATTAAGTTTCTCATTTTGCAGATTTTAAGATTTGAAAAACATCTAAAAAACAAAAAGAAATGCGAAAGGATTAACATTTTGGTGACATGAATAGATGCAGAATAATTGATCCAAAAAAAAAAAAAAAAATCTACATAGGAGGACTCTTAGGCTGGTCCTAGGTATACAGATGATGTCGTTGTGGGGTTGTGTTTGGAAGATTCGAAGATTTTGGTGACAATGAAGGGGGATAAAGTTGGTACTACAATGGACTGAATATTATGTGTAGATACATTGTTTGTAGGATATACTTGGCTATAAACGACATCTTGCATTGTTAGTTGATGATATTCGACTATTTCTCTTAAAAAGCAGTTTTCCCGGGCATAAACTGAGTTTTCCTATGCAAACCGAGCTTTTCTGCTAAAAGTGACTCCAGTTGGAATGTAAAACAGAAGATTTCAATCAAATTTTAAAGTAAAAGATTTTATACAAACATATAAAAAGGAGTCAAATGGGTTGAGGGGGTCATACAAATTGAAAGTCATCCGATGCGCATTCAAATGCATTAAACCTTGTATATCAAATTATTAATGTAGATTTGTGAGCATATGAAACACATTAATTGTTACTAAGGTAAAAAAGAGAGAAGAACAGAAAACTCTTTTGTGGGATAAAACATTTGACCCGCCTGTGTTTAATCTACGCGTAAAATTTACCCATTTTGACCCGGATGGCATAATCTCCAAGATTCCTTATATTGTGGTTACAAAAGGGTATTTCAGATTTTTTTTATGTGACTATCATATACACGCGCTACCATATCGATTAGTTGAACAATGTAAGATTAATGGGACAGGAAAACAACGATTTGATGCTTTAATATAAAATTTCAGTCACATGCTCACATGTGCTGAATGATGATAACAAATCTATACGGGGATGCAAATGCAGAACTTCTTACTGGTTGAAAAAAATTCAGTAAATAACTGAAGGTAATAATCATTTGCCAAATTTTTGTTTCTATATGTTTGAGTAGGGGTGGAAAAACTCGGCTTGGACCGATAAAACTAAAAAACGATACCATTTAACATTGACACGACTGAAGATAATGCTAAAGAAACCAGACAAACCAAAACTTCATCTTCGGAGTTGTCTCCATCTCCTCCACAACTCTCGATAAGGATTCTATTTTCCTCCTCTAACTGACCACAACGCTCCTTTGCAAAAGCAAGATCAGCCTTGACGGTTTTCAGCTCACGTAATAGAAGCTTTGCTTTGGCAGCCATTGTCATTGAGACCTGTGGGGAAAACCAAAACGCATATCACGTATCTTACTTATATTAGCAAGATGATACCACCAATTTTCAATTTTATAATCAAGCATCCTCAATTGACCCATACACTTCCCATAGAAACTTACTGTGTTATACTATATGATTAACAAAATTAATGAAATATATGCGTGATCAGCAAGTTTTGGTAGGCAAATTCCTAAATTCCACAATCTTCTCACAGTTGCTTTTATCTAACAAATAAAGGAAATGGAAAACGATGCCCTCTAGAATCTTCCATCACATGCTCAAGCCCATTTGTTATAAACTGATATTTTATTATTCCAGTATAATACCTGTGCACGCACGAGTTTTTAAAATTTTATTTTAATTATATATTATTATCGATTAAGAAATGAACCACTTAACATGTTTCAAATAGTTTTAGTTATGGACTAAAAATAAAAAATCATATGTATATGTTATAACCTACCTATTATTTTATGAGAATGCTTTTGGATTAAAAATTATATTTTATTATTCCAGTAAAATCAAATGATAATACTTGACTTGCATGAGATGTTAATGATATATGCTTTTAGTTTTGCAAACCCATGCTATCAATTTACGATGTGTTTCGTAATTGTGCTATTTCTTTTACTTAGATTTTCGTTAAAATATGTAACATATTTAGATAGCTTTGAAGATCGATTCATTTCCTTAATTATGAATAACTATCACATCATTTTTACTAATGTGCCTTTTTGTTTGGAAAATTGTATTTTCATATGTTTGTGTTATTTACTTCTCATGTTTGATCATAAAATTACTAAATTAACATAGATGCTTACACTATAGCTTCTTTATTACATAAAGAGAAACGAAAAAATATGTAATGGTAGAACTCAAATTTAATCTTACGTTTATGTATAATGTATAAGAAGATTTTTTCTCTAAGCCCGAATTATATAAGGAAATTATTATTACTTGTATAAGTAAATTATAAATTCATGAAAAAATGACAAAAAGTATATTCGCAAGTCTTTTAGGATTGTTTGAATCCTTACCGACCTTTCACTTTAATGCAACTTTCTTTACAATTGGTCTAAATCATCAAGGTAAAAGACACCCATATTTTAGACTGTTGGTTGACACTTATAGTGTTATCAATGATAGCAAACACCTGCTAAGTTTCATTAACTCATTTAAAAACAAATTACACTCCGAAAAGAATTCCTACCATAAAATCCCCTATATTGGCACTAAAAAAAATCTTTGGTACATTAAAATACATTCATGTATTATCTAAATCAGCAACTAAACTAAATTATACATTCATAACTTGAGCAGGCGTAGAAAATCATTCCACGACAATCAAGTGTTGATACTTAATCCTCCTCTAAAAAACACACACAACAAATTGCATTACACTTTAGTTTGTGCGATAAGATGATAAAACTGCAAAAACCACTAATGTGTTGCATTATAGTGAGGATAACAACAAAGTTAGTCATAACATAAAATAAGAAAACTTCATATTAGAACTAAAGGGGTGTTTGGTTATGCTTATTAAAGGTGCTTATTGGCTTATTCAATTACCATAACACAATAAGTGTATGATAAAGCTATAAGCTTTTTTTAGAAGCCTAGTGAAAAACCCCTGAACTCATAACTAATTCTATTATAGCTTAGCGTGTTTATAGTAAAAACACAAATATTAAGTGTAGAAGTTTTCAACAAAACATAAAAAAGAGTTACTAAAAGTTGGTGTGTATAACAAAAAAGTTAAACCGTAAAAAAAAAAAGTTACTAAATACTATTAGCTAGATAAGGCATAAGCCAAAGTTCTGTTGAGGTCTCTTTCGGATTCTATTCAGAAGCAAAAAGAGGTTTACACATAAATCATAAGTATAGAATAATGGTTGTATCTCACATCTGTGATTACCAACTCAATAACATTATCGCAATATAGTAACGTAATAACCTGATTAAAACTATATATTCTTGATTTCTTGCTGAATAATTCTCATGTACATACTTTTAATTCATTTACAACGGCCAACTATTACGGTTTTTTTTTTTGATAAAATATCACGTCAGTGAATAAAGTTAGGTTCCACGTTTTTTTTTTTAGGAGTTGATTGTTATCAAATAAGGATTGTGATGCGTGCATTTTTTTTAATATATAATTTAAAGAAAACACCTTCTATATTAAACAATGACTATCTAACCTTTTTTTTTTTTTTTTTTTTTTTTTTTTTAATAATTAGGTTTGTATAACGTTTCTAACTGACAGACATGTTGAGGTTGAGGTTGATTTTGTTGTTTAACTTTAACTATTGATATCATGTTGAACAAAATGTGTGAATTTAGTAGCACATAATGAGCGTTGATGAAGTTAAAATATGCTCCGTAAAGTTTTTAAAATGTTTTTATTGATATCCATATACAAATTTTAAATAACAATTTCATGAGTCGTTGTTATAAGTAGAATCGCATATATTTATTTTCATATCACAGTATCGTGCTTACCATTTGATATTTATATTCTCGTTACTAATAATTTAGCCGTATTTCAAACCCGTGTACGCATAAATTAAACTTTTAAATAGTAACGTGAGTCCTTATTTAAAAAAATATTCTAATGGATAAAAGTTTGAAACTAACATTAGTTTTTAAAAAATATTTAACGTATATTAAAACTAATTCGCATATTTACCAAATTTTGTAATTTTAATGGATGAAAGTTTAAAAATTAATACTAATACTCATGTAATTTTAAACAAAGTTAATATTATAAAGTATAGGGGTATAAAGTGTAAGGGGTTATTTGTGTTTGACTTAGGATCAAATGAGAAGAAACCTTAAAATAAGAAGGATGAGAAATACCTACAACTACACATTAGAGGTGTATCAATTTGAATTAGATGCATCCTTAATCTTTTAGATGCACCATAATATATTTTCTAGCTAAAAATTAGATGCATATACATATATTAGATGCATTTCATCAAGTTAGAAGAATACTATGTATTTTTCGTCCTCTACGAGTCAAATTTGTTGCTAGTACTACTTTGCATCTTTTTCACTTCAAAATCACTTTCGAAACTAATTGGGATGCATATAAATGAATAGAGATGCATCTAATTCAAGTCGATGCATCTCAAATATGTGGTTATAGCTATTTCTCATTCTTCTTATTTCAAGTTTTCTTCTCACTGGATCCTTACCCGTTTGTGTTTTTTATAAAGTTATTAAAAAACATGAAAACTTGTAATTTTACACTTTACTCTATGTAAATTATTTAAAATTCAATCACTAAAGTTTTATTAATTACTTCCCTTTTTTTTTAAGTTTTTATTTTCATAAATTTGACACCTATATTTTTATGCATTTTTTTTTCTTAACCAAATTTCTCCACCAAATTTATTAAGTTTGACCAAAATTAATTTAATTTTGACTTTTTATTGACCAATCATGTTGCTTGATTTCGCCTACATGGCAAAATCGAGCTCTGCTATTGGTCCAATTTTTTTTCAATGAGAAGGGATTTGCAAAAACACTCCGAAATGATGTAATTCTTTTATTATATAAAAGATATGTTAGATTATGGACATTATTTTAGTAGTCGTATGTTAGGATCGAACTCGAGATAACGGGATTGCACATTTTACGTATGAAAATTGATGTTAAATAATTAATATAGTTATATTTAATTATTAAATCACAAATAAAGTAACTAATACATGAGGGACTTATTAGTACGAAATCCAAACCCATGGGGTGTTAGATGAGACCAGTCGAGTAAGAAAAAGAATGGAGGGGTCCGAGTGTCAATTTGTGAAACTTGAGGAGGTGATAGACTATAACTTGAAAAACAAGTTTGAGGGCTATATAAACACCCTATTAGCCTCACAAATAATTCGATCAACATAACCCTTTGTCAGATTGATGAATCGTGAATCACATGTCTACCTCTATATATGATATATTGGACATGCATACATGCATGTTAATGTAATGATGAATTGTGAATCACTTTACACATGACATGCATGATATTCATTCTTTTCTTTATCCATAGCATTAATGGATCGACTTATAAATAAAAAGGGTTTGACCTGTTTTGTTTTATAAGGCTATATCTTGTTTGTTAGTTGTTTTATTTGTGATTCAAGAACTAGCATTCACATCGAATCGTTATTAGTATGTGTGTACAAGAACGTGATTCAAACATACTTTTGTTTGATTCTTGGATTGAATTACAAAAAGGTAAGGGGTAATTCTTATAATCCACATAAACCCTAATTAGGGTTCTTGATTTGAAGATTGCATTTGATTTTTGTTCGGGCTAGAATCACAAAGGTATGTTTACTATTTATTATTGATTAATTAATTAAATGTTATATGATCTTGTTATAACGCTTCCGCATATGTTTACTTGATGTGTTTGGTTTATTTATATGATTGTCATGATATTATAATTCAACAGTGGCATCATGAGCCGTTATAATGTGTAATTAATTATCGAAACGCATAAAAATTGAATCTTGATTCATTTAATTACATGTTTTTTGGGTTTTTTCGATTCCTAACCCTAATTTTTTTTAATTGGGTCGATTGACCTATTAGTGTTTTTGGGTTTGGGTTTTGATTTTAATATGATTAGAAACCCTAGGATGTCATGTAATTGGTTATGCATTTTAGTAAACGATCTTGGTGCAATATGTTAATTGTTAAGCATAATCCATGAAAAGTGCATGTTTGCATGGATTTTATTGTGTGATAATTTAAATGGTTTAAATTGGATATATGTATTAATTGTTAAGTTATATCGAAACATGTAAATTTTTTAATAGATGTCGAATTGGGGAAGACTCCAATATTAAGTAATCAATTATGTGTTATGTGGTATTTGTTTAGTTTTGGCTTACGCAATCGATTTATCGATGTATGTGGCTCTTTTTCCTTTGAAGAAGAAAGCCTTAATTGAATAAATGCATTATACACATAGACTTGATTATTAATATGACTATTGAATAAGATTTGCATGTGGCTACATGTTCTAAACATATTTAATTGTTATGTTATGTATATGTTTATTTTATTTTATTTTTTTTTTATTTTTTTTTTATATATATATATATTACTTATTTTTGTTTATTATTATGTTAGACATGTTTATAAACGAAAAGGGTAATTTTGAATAGAAAAATAATATGGACTAAATAAATGGCGAAATTGTTTTGGTTTTAAGAGTTTAAATTTCAAAGGATTGGTTGATTGATGTTTTTGTACGTAATGGTTAACTAGGCCCGACCGAAGTTTACACACTACAAGATGGGTATAAGGTTGGCTTCGCATTAAATTGTGGCCTTAGTTAGACAACATTCTGTCTTAACGCTCGTTTGTGTGTAAATTAGACTTACCGAATAACCATTATATGTACATTGTCATCTTAAGGGTGAATTAACCACAATTCCATAATGATTATCCGAAACACTAAGCCTTAGGGCTTATGCAAAAGTACGATATAGTGGACGATAATTGTTGATAATTCTTTAATTGGTGAACCCGATACCTCAATCAAAACTTTGTTATTTTACTCTTAGTGAATTGGTAATAAAATTGTTTTATAAAACCAATGTTATGAAGTTGTATGCATGCTTCTTCATATATTATTTTGATTACACGTCAAAATTAATACCCTTATAAAATTAAGAACACTTGAAGTTGTAATTTACGTCATGTGAGAACTTGGCGAGATTGCAATGGAGAGGTAAATTTTGTAATTTCATTGCTAGCAGATCAACTGATGTAATGGATTTATGAGTTTGCAGTTTTTAAGTTAGACGACTTAAATTGAGTAGGAAGTAAGATTTTGGACTCAAGGCATTAAGATGGGGATCAAACATGTTTACAATACAAATGTTTTGTGATTGTAAATCCCATAAATCTAGGAATTGCAATATGATATTGGCAATTATTGTTCGACAATTACCTTATTGAATACTATCATTACTAGCAGATCAACTGATGTAATGGTACTATGTCAATTAGGATCCTAGCTTTAAGAAAATACTATGGTTTATATGAATATATTTACCAATGGGTATTTTATTTTCTTAAAGACCCAATTATCGAAAATACTGAAATTGAATTTTGTAATTCATTTTAATGTATTAATGCAACGTTCAAATCGTAAACGCACTTTGGGCTTTGGTAAATTGATCTAGTTCTGTTTTCAAACAAATGTTTGATTAAGAATAATTTACTTAAAAAGACAAAAGAAGTCTCCTTTCTATCAATCCTATTCCTTTTCATGAATGAGAAAGGATAATAGGAATATTAGATATGTCTAAATTCTAATATAACTCATAGCAAATTTTTAATGGTTAAGAAAATTGCGTACATTTTTCATAGGGATTTTATCATCCTCATTCGGTGATTAAATTCTTAGTAACAAATATGATATTTGGTTAACAGAAAATTATGTATGACATTTTATGAGTTATTAGAATTAGAAGCTAGACTAATTACCGCAAAATGGTAAAAGACAAACTAGTTTATTCATCTAGTTGTTTTGGCTATTTAAAAGGTGCTATATACAATGTAGGATGGTAGACCTATTAAGGAAGAAATTGCATGCCCAATTTTTCAAGTTAATAACATTTGGTGGATAGTCCATCATTTACGTAGTAGAATACACTCTTTAGTGCATAAGTAATTGTTACGTATGTACATTCAAAAGTGTAAGAAAGTTAAAAGCACACTATTTTCTTTCACTAGACATGAAACACTTACAATGTTGTCAAATTCAGTGGGAGTATTATGTACTTATTACTGAATAAGGAATTATTGTAATGATCTTTAATTCAGTGGGAGTTACAAGCTTTGACATCTTGGTAGCTAAAGATAATTACTTTCCTAGTATAGACACTCATACTTTTAAGGATAGTCTTGTACGTTTCCTTACTAGACATTGTTGTTCTATAACTACTTGTTATGCTAAGATCTATGACACAATCATATTGATCACATAAACAAATTCATGGCGTGTTGTTTATCAACTATATGATGTTGTTCCATGCACAAGTGGGAGAAATGTTATCTTTAATGTGTGCAAGAAACAACTCATAAAGATATGATTTAACGGATTCTCTTGACTACAAGGTAAGAGAATAATATTCTAATATGAATTATACTAAGCTAATTCAAGAAACACTTTGTGTTACAATTTATGTTATGTGAGAGCTTAGCTAGATTGCAACAACAAGGTGAATTTCATATTTCATTACTAGCAGATCAACTGATGTAATTGAACTATGAGAAGTTGCAGTTTCTAAATTAGATGCCTATTAGAACATGTGTCAATATGATATCAAGACTACTCTAATTTGTATATTTATAAATTCATGGAATGACATAAATTAATAAGGTAATCTAATGCCGCTTCAATCTGAATATTTATGTGTTCTTGGAATGACATAAATAAATAAAGAAATAATGTTATTTACATTATTGTGAAGTAATAAATTAACTTGAAATTACTATTGAAACCAAGAGATGGTGTTCATAATTACTTTAGTTAAACATGTTTATGTTTCATTGATATAAACATAAAGTCTTTTAATTGTTACAAGACTTATAATAAAGTAATACGTTATCTTGTTATGTTTTTTAATTAGACATAAACATGTAGTCATTAAATTATTAAATGACTTATAACGTATAGTGGGATCATAACAGTTTATGTTTTCTTGTAAATACATGGACATGAAGTGACTTTGTAAAAAATACTTGTGTTATAAAGCATGTAATTGGCTTGAAAATTATTATACCATTAAAATGCATTAGTTGGTAAATAGACAAGTCAAAAGGAAACATGGTTATCTTAAATATTGTTAGATTGTCTTACAATATTAATAATAATGAAATACCAAATGTTTATGGTATGTTTAGGTAGGAAAATCAAACTCTTGTTATATTGTTTTATTAAAGATAACTATGACTTCTTTTCTTTCAAAAGTTATCAAGGTTAGAATGTTGAGTATGACTTGGACATATTTAATAAAACTCCAACCTAGAAGATTAATAAGACACCATCATATGATAGAATGTGATGAATGTGATGAATTACATTAAGTCTTAAATAGAATTTCTAAATTTGTTTAACTGCTTATGAAGAGGTTATTAACAAAGTAAAGTAAGAAACAGTCAATAAGTATTTGTAATATCCCAAAAGAGAACATTGTATTGTTGCTTTATTTGCTAAGTATTTAAAGATAGTCTTTAAATTGCTAAAAGCAAGTGGGAGTTTTGATCTTTAAAAGATAAAATTACAATATACATAATCTTCTAAAATACACTAGTAAATATCTGATGAAGTTTGACATTTGAATGTTAAATCTCAACATGATAATAAAGTTTGACATTTAAATGTTAAATCTCAAGATGATGGAATTATCATTCATAGAATAGTAATATATCTCAGATATTTGATTAATATGCTGAGGGCTATGATTTACAGGATTATTATAAACCTGATAATCATTATGATACATTACCAAATATGAAATTGGGTAAAGTATACATGATATGAATGATTAAGATGCTTTCCATAAAGATAATCAATTTTAGAAACTTGGTTTATCTTAATAGTTAGACTAGAAAATGAAGATGAGTTTCTCCAAAGAAAAGGTAACCCTTGTGGTTTAAATCTTTGTATAGAAATCATATGGACAATATTGTGCATATATTTAATGCATAACTTATGACAAGATTATTAATCACACTTAAGCAATTAACTGTGATTGAATATTCTTTTCTAAACACATTAAATATATAAAGATTATGATTGTCGTATTTATGAAATTGACAATAGAATATCAAAACTCTTTCTTGAGTGATTACTTGAGCGAGGACGATAAGTAATCAAGATGAGTTTATGAATTCAAATAAATCTTTAGAAGTGTACAAAGTGCAATAATCCATGGATGGATAAATACATGCATCTAGAAGATTACTCTTATGTTTAATTATTAAATTCATGTTTTGATTTATAATTGAAATAAGATAATTTCTAAGTATTCCTAAAAGCTAGTGGGAGTATTATGTTTAATTTCTTAAATAATATATGTTGTGGAACATATAAATGTAACATTTCATATAAGTTAAAAGTTAAGTCTTAGTTTGGAATGAAACTTTAAAGATTTAGGAAATAAGACATACAACCTTGGAATGAATGTTTATTGTTAAAACATGAGCGGTAAATGAATCTAATATAACATAATATATTATTTAGAAAGTCTAAATGGATATGTATAACATGAATAAAATCTAAATATGACTCAAAGATTTTTCATGAACATCATGTTTTGTTGTATCATGCTTAATTACAAGATGATTTGACAATATTAATATCTAATTAAAAAGTTATTAGATAACTTGTGTAATATTCTAAATGAATATGTTTGATTATAGAATCACATCCTAAATCTGGAACAACTTCCAAATTCTGTAGATGAACAGTTTTTCAATTGTTGTGAAAATTTTCATAGCCAACAAACTTGAAAGTTTGAAGGGCATCAAACATTACACAATAGATATTAATGTTTACGGAAAGTTTTAATAGTATATTGTTGTTGCATACAATGATGCTAAATGAAATTGAGATGACACTCAATACTAGTCATGGTAAGGATTTCATCCTTGGCTATATATACTAGTTGTGCTTTCTAAGAGCATAGTTGCATTATACATTAAGAGAATAAGAATACTTTAAACTTTAAAATGTTTGAAAGTTTGATTATCATAAATTGGTGGTTAAGGATGTCACACATTTTATGAAATATTACATGGCATTATCAAAATAGTTGAGTATGCATATACAAGAACTTCACTAGTTGAATTCTTGAAATAAGTATTCTCAAAATTCTGATAGATCAAAGTTGGATGATTTATGTTTTGTCAACAAGTATGAATGTCATTACTTGAGACATAATTCATCAACGAGAGTTATCATGCATTGATATATTTAGTATTTGAATAAGGGATGTTAAACAATTATTATAATAAATTTAAATACATGGTATGTTTAATTTATAATATATTGTATCCTGTGTTTACATGTTTAATCCATAAATAAATGTTATTCTAAATTGTCCGTTGTCAGTTAATAATATGGGAATATTATTAAATCAAGACAAATCTGATGGTTGGTATAATATACTTAAAGTATATTGATGCGTAGTCATGCCATTTCAGATGATATTCAATGATATCGAATATAGGACTTATCCCAACTACATGATGTTACTTTATGGATCTTGTCATTAAGTAAATCATGAGAAGTTATCCTCAGACTTGAGATGCAAGATAAGTGTCATGAATGTAGTACATTTTTGTGGAACAACTTAACGCTATACGTAACTGGTAGTCATAAGGGTTGTTTTCAAAAGTGTTACAAAGTTTGTGGGTTTTGCTTGTAGTCAAGATATAATTTGTTCCTTCAAATTTATTTTTGGAGTTTAATACTGCTGGGCCCCTCGTAGGGTTGGTAAGATGCATGTGCGGCCGCACTCAAGATCTCCCCTGAATATGTTCTTAAGATTTGGTAATCTTGCTTAATTATAAACAACGAGAAACAGAATGGTTAATTAAGGAATGACTTTAATCCATATCCTTATTAACGTGGCATTAGAAACAAAAGGATAATAATAATGAGAAATCATTAAAAGGTTTTTCCAGGAGCCTTACTCGAGATCGTACTAGAGGCATCGAAGTGTTGCTAGACGCTAACCGATGTGATTACACTATTAAAATATGTCCAAGTGGGAGCTGTTAGATTATGGACATTATTTTAGTAGTCGTATGTTAGGATCGAACTCGAGATCACGAGATTGCACACTTTACGTATGAGAATTGATGTTAAATAATTAATATAGTTATATTTAATTATTAAATCACAAATAAAGTAACTAATACATGAGGGACTTATTAGTACGAAATCCAAACCCGTGGGGTGTTAGATGAGACCAGTCGAGTAAGAAAAAGAATGGAGGGGTCCGAATGTCAATTTGTGAAATTTGAGGAGGTGATAGACTATAACTTGGAGAACAAGTTTGAGGGCTATATAAACACCCTATTAGCCTCACAAATAATTCGATCAACATAACCCTTTGTCAGATTGATGAATCGTGAATCACATGTCTACCTCTATATATGATATATTGGACATGCATACATGCATGTTAATGTAATGATGAATTGTGAATCACTTTACACATGACATGCATGATATTCATTCTTTTCTTTATCCATAGCATTAATGGATCGACTTATAAATAAAAAGGGTTTGACCTGTTTTGTTTTATAAGGCTATATCTTGTTTGTTAGTTGTTTTATTTGTGATTCAAGAACTAGCATTCACATCGAATCGTTATTAGTATGTGTGTACAAGAACGTGATTCAAACATACTTTTGTTTGATTCTTGGATTGAATTACAAAAAGGTAAGGGGTAATTCTTATAATCCACATAAACCCTAATTAGGGTTCTTGATTTGAAGATTGCATTTGATTTTTGTTCGGGCTAGAATCACAAAGGTATGTTTACTATATTTATTATTGATTAATTAATTACATGTTATATGATCTTGTTATAACGCTTCCGCATATGTTTACTTGATGTGTTTGGTTTATTTATATAATTGCCATGATATTATAATTCAACAATATAATAACATGTAAAGGCCACACATTTCAACCACTACCACTGGCCCTCTCCTTGTAGATAAAAGGTACGTAGTAATAGTTAAACATCGATATATTGAACATATAAGCTATGAACAAAGCTAGTATTATCTAGGCATCTTACTTCTATCCAAACACTCAAACCACGATATGCATATAATCAGTTTCAATAACCAATCCTAAACACTGCGGTCTTAATGTACCAACTATCCCACAATTCCTAACTATTGCAATAAAATATTTATAGGCATACTCATCCAACATACACCTTTCTAAGAAAAAAATCAAATATATAATCCCTTTATCTCAAAATTGTAGAAGAAAACAAGCATTGAAATCAAGTGTTTATAGTATTGGAAAAAAGCATTGAAAATACCACATCTTACGTGACAGTGGCATATGTGGTATGGATGTTGATTACGTTTCTGCTCTGGATTGTCTTCGTGATACGATTCCAAGCTTTGATTTTAGTGGTTTCACTAATAAGGACACCGTCTCTTCTAAAGCCCAACAAACACTGGTGAGTGCCCTTTTTAGTGAAATGGTCAAGGATATGGAAGTTCATTTTGACATGACTGTGAGACAGAAAGCTGTTTTTGAGTGTCTACGCGCACCACATGCTCAAGATTTTCTATTAGCTATCCCCATAGATGGGCTAGGTCATCATATGTCACCGGTGGAATATCGTACTATCCTTAAGTATCGCCTTATGATTCCATTATTTCCGGTTGATGAGATATGCCCTGTTTGTCGCAAGGCATGTTTGGATTCCTTTGGGGAACATGCGGTTCATTGTAAAGAGTTCCCGGGCTTCAAGTACAGACATGATTTTGTTAGAGACGTCATTTTTGATGTATGTAGGCGTGCCGGGATCTCTGCCAAGAAAGAAGCGCCTGTGAACTTTTTGAATGACCCGTCGGATGGAAGATCTACATTGAGACCGGCTGACATTTTGATTTTTGGATGGGTTGGAGGGAAACATGCTTGTGTGGATCTTACCGGGGTTTCTCCTCTCGTGGGGTTGAGTAGTCGGGGGTTTACAGCCGGACATGCTGCTTTGAAAACCGCCTCGTGCAAAGTGACAAAACACAAGAAAGCATGCATTGAAAATCAACACGTGTTTATTCCTTTCGCGTTTGATACATTTGGTTTCCTTGCACCTGAGGCGGTGGAACTACTCAACAGAGTCCAACGAGTTATGAATAATAATGTTATGACACATAGATCCACAAATGTAGTTTTCAAAAGAGTTAGCTTTGCAATTCAAAAAGGGCTAGCGGCGCAGCTTGTTGCTCGTTTGCCTTCAACCACTATGTAAATTCTATTTTGATGAAATAAAAAAATGGATGTTCTATTTAAAAAAAAAAAAAAAAAAAATCTTCATATTTTTCAAATCGTTTGGTTGGTTCACCCCTAAACCTGACCAGATTAATCCCTCACGTGAAGTGGTTCACACCTACGTATACCAATAATCAACACCGCCATTTTAACACACGTTCTCTTGTGACCTTTTTGGGGCACTTGATGTATCCTCACCTTGTGAAGTTTGATTGGTTATTGTTTTGAAAACAAGAACAAGCTTCTTGTTTATGAATGGCATGGAGAGCTTTGGAGGGTCGAGTATTTATAAGTAATTTTTTACATATCATCTTTCAAGTTGCAAATTTCAATATCGTTAATATAACATCATGTGATCAAGGATGGAATATTAATCATTTTTTTTATGGCAAAGAGAAAGAACCAGAAAATGACGATACCAGTAGTGGTGGTGACTGACGAGAGGTGGATGTGGCAGTCGAAAAGAAAGAAAATAGCCACAGGCGGGAACTTGATAAGAAAAAAGAAAAGAAAAAAAGTTTCCTAGAAATAGAAATCACAAAGAAAGTTAAGGCACTTATGAAAGTATCACCAATGGCCGAAAAATTACCCCGCACAAGTCATATTTTCTTTCATAACTCTGCCACGATGCTCTCTGCTCACTTTGCTAGCAAAAATTACCTTAATAATATACAACCGAGTTATCAATTAAATAAGATGCTATTTAGAAAGGCAGAAAAAAATGTTGAGAGCCACATCTTTTACTTCCACATTATTAAAATGCTTTTTGTATATGACAGTTTATGGCATGCAATCTTACAGAGTTACAGAAGACATAAACTTTTTTTGAACAGTACAGAAGACATAAACTAATACAGTAGAGTGAAAACAACACATATCTTCCACAGTAACACTTTTTGTATAGGTGAGCCGGTCGGGTTTGGGTCACGGGTCTAGATGGTTCTTCTAGAAGCATGGGTCTAAATGGGTCGGGTCTAAATGGGTCGGGTCGAGACACTTCTTCAGATTAGCTAGGATCATCCTTCTTGGTTCTTACAGTTAAAAAACGCAACATTTTCACCGCTAAACCTAACAGCTCTGTGTCTCAAACCCTAGGACAACACAATCAATAGATGCATAATCAAATACGGAGTAAAAGAAATATTAACAATACGTTCAATAAATCAAAGTTGACGTCATTCAGTCAATGTTCTGATTGATCGATCGAAATCACTAAAATTCAGCTAAAAAACATTGACTGATCGAATGCATATACACTTAAAAAAAAAAACACTTGATTTGGAAAAAAAGTTACGTTTAGACTTCAAAGGTAGCAGAGAACGGTAAATCTTAAAGCCTTTTAGAGCATTAATGACATCAAGGTAGTAAAAAACTTAAAATTCAAAAACACAAATAATCATACATAATACGTAGTATACAACATCTTATACAAGACTTTCAAGTTTCAACCTTTCCAATATCAAATTAAATAAATAAATACATGTAATTATACCTACTATACAATACAAACTAATCAAACACATACAATTGATATAACTTTTCACTTTTTATTGTTGTATACATGTTTTTTTTTTTTTTTTTTTTTTTTTTTTCTCTCTCTCAATAAATTGTACTGGACACCGAACCGGTTCTCCAAAGGGTTCCCTTTTTTTGCTTTTTTGTGGTTTTGTCCTGTTCAACCAGACGGTTGTGGATCAACCGGTTGAACCATCGGTCCAGTCTAGTTTTTAAAACACTAGTCGTATATGTCGCCTTTACCATATTCATGTTTTCTTTTCATTAAAGTACGCCCCTTGTTATATCCATCATCGTAAGAAATACTGGGCGAGTACCTCTTAACTCCATAATATTATCATCATTCGTCGCAGAAACATATAATCATACATTACTAGCATAAAATTTTATTTTCAGGTTAGCCGCTGATAACAACAAATAGTCCTGATATTTTAGTGTCGATTTTCCCCTAATAACTAGCTAAAAGACTTGTGAAATTTATGGGAATTTTAAAGAGATGGGCAAAAGTTAGATGATAACTTGTATATAACAAAATCAACCATTAAAAAGATACACATGAATGTACACAATTGAAAATAAAAAGTTCGTACAAATTAAACATCTGTGTAACAAAACAAATATTTAGATAACCAAATAGAACGTAAAGTCGCATAAGCACGAGTTATTATAGTTTTTGGTTTGATGAACTTGTTTTTCTTTGATCCACTTGTCGATGATTTGAGCTAATCTTTGATACCCAATTAGATACATGGAATTTATGCAAACCATTTGAAAAATATGTATTAGATTTAGAAACCCTATAAATAAATAAAGTTTTGCCTTAAACTTAAAGTGTATGTGTAAAAAATGTGGGTACGTTTGGTAATCTATGATCACAAATTCTAACACTTATTTGTAGACTACGTTTGTTGTGCTATTCGTGAGATTGCCGTCTTCTTCGCAATAAGCATCTCAATCCTTTTTTGCTCTTAAGGTGAAACGCGACACCTATAGTTGGCCATGTGTGTAAAGTGGGTGTGACAAATGCAAACCCACTTGCTAAAGAGATTGTCCTTGGCTTTTGTTAATCCTCTTGTGAAACATACAGACACTGAAAAGAGCTTCCTTACTATCTGTAATGGCAACGTTTATATGATGATTTGATTTCTACTCTTAGGATAAATACTCGCTTCCGAAAAGTAATTCTTTTCATTACACTCTCATTGATTTAATTTCTCATCAGTTAGGCAACATACAGTCTTGTTTCATTGCACAAACTATTAGATTGATCAATATTCCGTATAAACATTATACAAAGTTTATGCCATTTCACATGTGCATATATAGCCGTTTACATTCTAAATTAATTATTAACCTTTTAAACAAAACTAAAACTTTGAATTTGGAGTAATTAGGTATTCTGGAAGTAATTTTTAGTGTTATAGTGAATAGAATCTTTAGTTAAAGAAGAATTTAGTTGTGTCTGTACTTTTCATATAAATCATCGATAGTAAAGAATGATTAAAGAATGATTTTACTCAAGTCTGGTTGTTTGCTTTCTGCTATGACCTTTGTCAAACACTTGTTGGTATAGAAAATTCGAGTGAACCACAAACTCCAAGTTTATCAAGTTATAGTAAACATATCAAAATTGCATATTAGGTAGACAAAATTGCATATTAGTTATAGTAAAACATACATCATGCCTTAGAAGTTAACACATAATGTGATTATGATGACATCGATCACAAGAGTCATCCGCAAATGCGATTTATTGACAACGTAACTTAAACATAATTTTATACATGTTACATACTTATATGCTTCGATGTGCGTGGTACATGATTCTTGCAAACTATAATTAGATTTATAAATACAAACTACTACATAACACGACCGAACAACAAAAAGATAAGATAGTAAAACATATCTTGCATAATTAATTACAATTCTAATATATAAACAATTGGTGACAAAACATATTTAAACACTATTTTCGAAAGATTCTGAATTGTATATGTGTAAGCATCCATCTTGACACCTTAATAAGGGCGTAGAGTATCACCATATTGCCAGACGTGCTCATTCACTGAAATGAGTTGAGATTCTACATCCCAAGAGTGTTGCAATAAACATACAAACTGATCAAACCAAACATATGAATGATCATTCTACATTTTTCAATGATATTTATAGATTAACTCGAAAAAAATTAGTTTTGAAAATTTGATCGACTTTCCATAAGGCGTTTTACTAAATCTCATCAATTTGTTCGTTTGTTAGCATTGTATATTTGAATTTTAGTTAATAATAACTTTTATATCACGAGGATTATTTTAATGTGTCTAAAGTCGTACTTTGATCTGTTTAAAAATGCTTATAATACCTTTAATATCACGCTTACATTTAATAGCAGAATTCTAAGAGCAGAAAATGGTCGATTCCAAACTAAAGAAACCAATCTACAAAGTGTTTTTTTTCTTTTTCTTGAAACGATGTATAAGTCACTACGTGTTATATAACGTAAATTCAAAGGATTAAATGAAATCGTATCAAAACAATTAGAAAAAGTGGATGAAAAATAGTCCAAATGAAACTGACCAAAATTAGAATCGATCATTGATAAATTGCAATTGAAAACATATTTATTTATATAAGGACTTGCCAAAACATGTTGTTGAATAGCTCCAAATAAAAGATCTGTTAATGTAATAAACGAGGATATAAGCCCGTGCATTGCCGCGGGATGTTTGTATGCGTTAGTTCAGGCAGCAAAAAAATAAGGGTCCGAAGTCGAAGCCATTATAATGAAAACTATTATTATCTTAGTGTTAATCTATCTTATGTGTCTCTCTTCGATTACAAAATAATCTAACTAAACCAAATGACTTTACAATGTCATATAATGTTAGAGTTGCCAAATCGTCATATACCACATCGTTTCCTCAAACTATAAGGGTGCGTTTAGTTGAAGGAAAACACCCATGTTTTCCACAAAATGTTTTGTAGAAAACAAGGAAAACAGAGATCGCGTTCAAATTAATGTTTTCCAATAAAATTCTCTACAAAACACAAAATTCCAATTTTCAACTTTAATACACAAAACTACAAAACACTTTTTTTTTGTTTTCCCCTATTTTCCATTAAAATACCCCAAATCCGTTTTCGTCAGTTGTTTTACGTTTTCGACTGATTTTTTACGTTTTCGTCCATTTTTTTACGTTTTCGTCCGATTTTTTACGTTTTCGTCCGTTTTTTACGTCTTCCTCCGTTTTTTTACGTTTTCGCCAGGTTTTTTACGTTTTCGTCCGATTTTTTTCGTTTTCGTCCGTTTTTTTTTACGTTTTTGTCAGATTTAATAAGTTTTCCTCCGATTTTTTACGTTTTCATCTGTGTTTTTACATTTTCGTCAGCTTTTTTACGTTTACGTCTGATTTTTTATGTTTTCGCCCGATTTTTTACGTTTTCATCCGTTTTTTTCTGTTTGGTCAGATTTTTTACGTTTTCGTAAGATTTTTTACATTTTCGTCCGATTCTTTACGTTTTCGTCTGATTTTTTAAGTTTTTGTCCGTTTTTTTACGTTTTCGTCAGATTTTTTACATTTTCGTCCGTTATTTTACGTTTTCGACAGATATTTTACGTTTTCGTTCGTTTTTTTACATTTTCGTCAGCTTTTTTACGTTTACGTCTGATTTTTACGTTTTCGCCCGAATTTTTACGTTTTCGTCCGCTTTGTTCTGTTTTGGTCAGGTTTTTTACGTTTTCGTCAGATTTTTTACATTTTCGTCCGATTCTTTACGTTTTCGTCTGATTTTTTAAGTTTTCGTCCGTTTTTTTACGTTTTCGTCAGACATTTTACGTTTTCATCCATTTTCTTACGTTTTTGTTAGATTTAATAAGTTTTCGTCCGATTTTTTACGTTTTCGTCCGTTTTTTTACATTTTCGTCAGCTTTTTTACGTTTACGTCTGATCTTTTACGTTTTCGACCGGTTTTTTACGTTTTCGTCAGATTTTTTACATCTTCGTCCGATTCTTTATGTTTTCGTCTGATTTTTTAAGTTTTCGTCCGTTTTTTTTACGTTTTCGTCAGATTTTTTACGTTTTCGTCCATTCTTTTACGTTTAAGTAAGATATTTTACGTTTTCGTCCGTTTTTTTACTTTTTTGTCAGATTTTTTATTTTTTCGCCAGACTTTTCATGTTATCGTCCGGTTTTTTACGTTTTCGTCAGATTTTTTTACGTTTTCGTCTGTTTTTTTACGTTTTTGTCAGATTTTTTACTTTTTTGTCAGACTTTTTACGTTATCGTCCGTTTTTTTTACGTTTTCGTCAAATTTTTTACCTTTTCGTCAGATTTTTTATGTTTTCTTCAGATTTCTTTACATTTTCATATGATTTTTTACGTTTTCGTCTGTTTTTTACATTTTCATTTGTTTTTTATGTTTTCGTTAGATTTTTTACGTTTTCGTTTGATTTTTTCGTATTAGTAAGATTTTTTACGTTTTCGTCCATTTTTTTACATTTTACTTACATTTATTTACATTTATGTCTATTTTTTTACGTTTTCCTTAGACGAAACCTAAAAAAACATAAATCAAAGATGAAAACGTAAATAAAAGATGAAAACATAAAAATCAGACAAAGACGGATGTAAAGGTAAAAAAATCGGAAGAAAACATAAAAATCAAAAGAAAATGTAAAAATCAGAAGAAATCATAAAAAATGAAAAATTAAAAAATGGACAAATGCATAAAAAATCTGAAAAAAACGTAAAAAACATATGGAAACATACAAATTAAAAAAAAGTAAAAAAAACGGACGAAAACGTAAGAAAATGGACAAAAACGTAAAAAATCTGACGGAAACGTATAAAAACGGATGTAAACATAAGAAATCAGACGAAAACGTAAAAAATCTGGCAAAAACGTAAAAGAACGGGTGAAAACGTAAAAAAACAGACGAAAACGTAAAAAATCTGATGAAAATGTAAAAAATCTGACGAAAACGTAAAAAATTAGACGAAAATGTAAAAAATCTGACATAAACGTAAAGAAACGGACGAAAACATTAAAAATCGGATGAAAACGTAAAAAAACAGACGAAAACGTAAAGAGACTGAAGAAAAAGTAAAATAAACTGACGAAACTGTAAAAAATATAACGAAAACGTAAAAAAACATGCAGAAAACGTAAAAAGACTGAAGAAAATGTAAAATATACTGACGAAACTGTAAAAAATCTAACAAAAACGTAAAAAACAGACGAAAACATAAAAAAACAAGCGAAAACTGATGAGGCGAAAAATGATCCGTTTTTAGGGGGTCATTTAAGCCCGAATCCGACTTTATTTGATCAAATATTGCCCTAAATCGTTCCTTTTGTGATTTTAGGTACTTGGAGAGTGAATTCTGGAAAAGAAGCCATTTTGGACGTTTTTGGAGCATAAAAGTGAAGAAAACGGCAAAGTATCAATTTTCCATGCTGAAAACACTAGGTGACGGCGTCAAGAGTTACACCCTGACGGCGTCGGACATCAAGAATAAAATACCGTAGTTGATGACGGCGTCAAAAGTCATCCTGACGGCGTCAAAAGGCCAAGAATAAAATACCGTGGTTGGTGACGGCGTCACATAGGCCGTCATAAGTAGATCAAGGCCGTCCGAGGAAGTATTTGGCGGCGAGGTGACGGCGTCACATGGTTGTCTTGACGCCGTCAGCCCAGTTTTCCTATATATAGTTTTCTAGTTTTTACATTAAAAGAGAGAGAAGTTTTGAGAGAAGTTTTGGAGAAACCCTAAAGACGAATTTGGTGCAACTTTTACAGGTTTTTCAAGGGTTCCAAACCCTTGATACCTTGCATTGTAATTGAGATAAGTGTTCTTCTAATTCAATCAATATGTCTATGTGTTGGTTGTCTATATCTTGTTCTTGTCTCAATTCCATTATGCTAGGCTAGATCTCCTTTGTGTTCGCTTAGATCTAATGAAACCTAGATATTGATTATGTGTTGATTACTTGTTTATTCTTGTTTTGGATGAATGATTTATATGTTAGGCTTAAGAAAACTGGCAGATCTCCAAATGGTAACATGCTTGAACGTCTTAAGAAACATGAACCGAGGCGTACTAGGTCTTTATTGGTTGTATTTAATGCATGAGCCACTGTTTACAATCCCTATAGTTGTGCTGGGTCATGGTGTAGGAGGAGATAAGAGCTCATAGAATTGGGGAGTTATGTATGCCACCCCATGAATGGTATTAAGGAATACGATCCGTCATCCATGCAATTATAACAAGTAATTAACGTGTAAAAGATATCTAGGGAGTAATGAAGTCTAAGTAAACACATTTTCTCCAATTACTGCTCACAACCTTAGTATAAATTAGTTTATTTTCATTTTTATTATTTTATTTTGATTGCATCTTAGTTTTGGGTTAGTTGAATAGCAACTAATTCCGCCCACTCCTTCAAAACCCGAGATTTTACTTGCTTTCTAAAAAACATAAAAATACAAAAATAATCATCCCTCACCTTTAGAACTAGTAAATTAGGCTTTCTAATCCTAGCGACACTATTCCTAAGTTGAACGATCAATCCCCCGGTACTTGTCACTATACTATACTACAACGATCAGGTACACTGCCTGGTGGGGGTTGTAAGCTTCTCGAGATCCCTTGAGAGGTAAAGCCTGTTGCGATTCCCACGCATCAAGTTTTTGGCGCCGCAGCCTGGGGAATAGTTATTGTCTAGGTTAGGATTTCTTTTTATTAGGTCTACTTGCTAGATTCCTTTCTAGTAAGATTTTATTTTTAGGTCTTCTTTAGTCTATCTTATTTCTTCGTGCCTTTGTTCGTAACTCTTTACCATCCGACATCATGGAAGGTGGTAACATCTTTGAACCCGTCATCCCACCACAACAAAACCCACCACTTGAACCCCTTAGGCCCCGAACCTTAGGAGAGTACTCCCGACCTAGCCATCAAGGCTACCGAAACACCATTGAGCTCACCGGAGCCAATGTGACCCCCTTGCGATCCGACACCATCCGGTTGGTGCAAAACGGATGTGCATTCCATGGACTTCGTTCCGAAGATCCAAACCAACATCTTAAGGACTTTCTCAAAATCGTAGATTCCATAGACCCAGATGTTGAAACTAGAGAGACTACCCGTTTACGCCTATTCCAATTCTCTCTACGGGATCAAGCTAATCAATGGCTTGAGCGTTTAACCGCGGGATCCATCACCACATGGGACAATCTCGCCAATCGCTTCCTTACCCAATTCTTTCCGCCGGAAAAGACTGCAATGCTTAGAAGGGACATTTTGATGTTTAAGCAACAGCGGGGTGAAACTTTCTACGAGGCTTGGGCCCGTTTTAAGGATCTCCTCCACAAGCTCCCTCATCATGGCATAAACCTTTGGTTATTAGTCCAGATTTTCTACGACCATGTTGACTATCACACTAAGCGCACCATCGACAGGGCCGCGGGAGGTAAACTGCGTGATAAGAACGCCGAGGAGTCTTGGGCAATTATCGAGGAGCTCGCCACTGACAATCAAGAATTGTGGGAGTTTAAACATACGATAGAAGCGGCCATCAATGCAGTCTCGACATCTGGAGGAACCACCGAAGTACCCGATGAACTCCTATGCAAACTTGAGGCAAAGGTTGACTATTTTGAGGAAAAGCAAAGGCGACCTTTGAGTCCTAGACGGGCTACTGTCAATTCTGTCTCAAAAACAACTTCAGCACCATTATCTGAATCACCCTCTAGGGAAAACGCCGAGACTTTTCAGAACTATGCCCCACCTTGTTCCCCTCCCAAGGAACTTAGCTCGGAGTTTGAGGCTAGGATGAGAGAATATATGGCAACTCACTCAGATCGGCTTGCTAGATTCGAAGAAGCAGTTTATAAGCAGAAAGAAGAAATGCAGGAGAAAATGAATGAGATGTTGAGTCTATTGGAGGAGTATGCCAATCAGAGAACCCCCGAACGAATGCTACTAAGGAAAGAAAGCGCCACTCCCACCACCCAATTTGTTAACTCCATCACCATTGTCCATAAAGATAACAAGAAGGTAGAAACTCCTGCTGAACAGACCTTAGAAAAACAACCAGAGTCTCAACCTTTGAGTTACTACCTAAAACATGATATAAACAAAAACACCATAGCAAATTGGATTAAGGGTGATGGGCATAACCAATCCTCCGGACAGATTCCTGAGAAAGAGGAAGAAGAGGAAGATGAGTATGATACGCTTCCTGGAGGATCAGTATTCGAGAGGTTACTGCTACAGAAAGTCGCTACTAAGCAGGTAGCATGTGGGAACTTTGAAATACCAACAAGCATCGGGGACTTGAAACATCTTAGTGCTTTCGCTGACCAAGGATCGGAAGTGAATCTTATGCCCCTAACTACCTACATCCAACTAACGTCAAAAATGCCAGTACCTACTCGTGTTAGGTTATCTCTTGTTGGACACTCGTACGTATACCCCCTAGGAATCGCAGAAGATGTACTAGTTAATGTCGCAGGATTCATGTACCCCGTTGATTTTATGATCATCGATGATAAAGGGGATGGATGCATGCCAATAATCCTTGGGGCACCATTCCTCACCACCGCTAGGGCTGTCATTAAGTATGAAGGTAGGAAGATTGAGCTTAAATCAGGAAAAAGAAAGATTAGCTTCCCCATGACCCCGCGAAGTGGGCATGAGAATTTGAGTTGGAGAATGATAAAAAACAACATTGGCACGACACCCATTCGTGTTCAGAATAAGATTCTTGCATGGGAGGCAAGGATCAAAAGCTATAAGAAAGCTAAGGATGAAAGAAGAAAAAGCAATAAGGTTCCGATTGAACTCGAACATACTCGACATGAAAAGAATCATACACCATTTGAGGAAGGGAACTTGGTGCTCTTGAGACACTTGGAAACAACAATACCACCCGATAAACCAAGTCCTTGGTGGTATGGGCCATTCACAATCGAAGAATTGAGCCAAGATGAGGTAGCTAACTTGAGAAGCAAATTAGGTGGGAAGGTGATTGCGAGTACCGACAGATTGAGGCACTACCACCATAACAGTAATGATCACAACTATATGGGGTATATCATTTCCAATGATGAGATCACGTAGTAACCCATGACTTTGAGTCTAGCTATAAGACTCGTAAATAAAGAAAAGCGCTTCTTGGGAGGCAACCCATGTTTTGTGTGATTTTAGTTGTTTGATTGTTATTTGCTTCCGTATGCATGTTTTATTTTTATTGTTGGTTAATCATGCTTCTTAAATAAAATGTGGAAATACTTTACTATGTTGTTTGGCCTAGTCTTAACTCCAACCTAAAAGTATTTTTGCAAAAGATAAGTGTAAGGGGAAACCCCAAATATGTTTTTAAGAAACAAACCGATCATGATTCTCCACAATAATAAATGAGCATGTATATTCGTATTTGTTAGAGTCAAATGCTTGTATTGAGTCATAATGAAGTTTTGCAGGATTTTCCAGGAAGTAGGACCAAGTTTTTCCAGAAATTTTCCGGAAACTTAACATAAGAATTTCTACAGGTCCATTCTGACGGCGTCAGGGGTTTACTCTTGACGGCGTCAGGAGTCAAAAATCTGGAAATTTTACCAGTTTTGTTTTTCTAACGGAGTCTTATGGTTTTTGTGAATTATTAAGTTTTATAATCTCCAGGAAATCTGCAAACTTCATTCCACAAGCATTATATCTTACTTTGCTTTCTAGGATTTAGGAACTTATATAGGATGCCGCCGATTTTACGCGAGGTTGTCTTGTCTATTTTGTTAGGTTTCACAGGTTATGTTCGACAAGGAGATGATTTATATTCTGGAAGGGAAGCTTTGATTGTTCGTTTTCTTGGAAGAAGATTTAACCTGGCCGCCTATAATCCATACCGAGCGAATCAGGGGAGTATTTGATTTCATTCTCTTTACTTTTTCACTTTTACATTCTTTACTTGAACATTGGGGACAATGTTCATCTTAAGTGTAAGGGGAGGGTAAAAAGATGATACCTTACATATGCACTTTCGCTTGAGTTTGTTTTGTTTGATGGTAGATGTGTAATAAAACTATGAGAAATACTTGTTAGTGCAATTTTAGCGCCAAATTTAAAATTTTTTACAACATTTAGGAGTGAAACTTTAGCCATAGCAAGCGTCTCATGGATAGGAGATTGTATGACTAGCACATAACCGTATATTCAGAAAAATTTTCCACCCGAAAATGTGAGGTTCGCCTTTAGATTTGATAGGAAAAGCATTCATTATTAGTGCTTATGAGTGTACCGGTAGCATTTAGATTCTAGAACTTGCGTTAGTGATGCATCCCGAGACCGCTAGTGAGACTACATTCGTGTGGTAGGATTTACTACATGATAAGAGGCATTAGGATCACCCTTGTGTTAAACCCGTATCATGATTACTTGACCATTTAAGTCATATTACTTGGCTAGTTAAGTCAACTAATTTTTCTCACACCCTTAGCGTTGTACTCATTTTTAGTACACGAAACCCCTAGTACACCCCTCCGAGCCTATCTTTTCGTTTCTAACTTTAAGCATTTTACTTAAAGGAAGAATTTGTTACACCCCACTTAAATGTACACCCAAATTGCCTTAGCCTTCCGTGTATGCGCTCATTTTTAGTGCATTATTGTTATTTGTTAAACCCTAAGTTAACTTTCTAATTGATTACATGGTTGCTAAGTCGAGTCATATCCTTGTACATATTGTTTTGGGACGATTGGTACTCATGGGTAAGTACTTATTTTATGGAGTAATGGGGAAGAACATCACTTATTACCCCTATACGTACGTTAATCTTAAAAGTGCTCCAAGTGTTTTAATTTACTTAATTCGAGTCATTAGATTAGTTAATTGTAAAGTATGTAAAGATTCAAGTGTAAGGGGAATTCTCATCCCCTATGATGTATTATTTTGGATGGCAGGGTAAGAGTGTATGCAAAAAAAAAAAAAAAAAAAAAAAAAAAAAAAAAAAAAAAAATCGAAAAAAAAAGAAAAGAAAAAAAAAAGAAAAGAAAAAAATAGAAAAAGAAAAAAGAGAAAAAACATACGGACTACCATCCCGTTTCATTCTATGTTCATTTTATGTTTTTGTTATTTTTCATTTATTAGCTTAAGTCGAGTCTAGTCTTGGCTTAGCAACGCCATATTGTACATGTAATTAACCAAGATTGTTAACTCGCCACCAGTAAAACTTCCTTTATCCAACAAAACCGTGTAATTCATATCCCTATACCTAATGTTACAACCCTTTAAAAGACCTCTTTGATAGTTTATCCTAGGTGCTTACGCCACGTGGTGGAGGTTTGATCCTTTCCCAAGCCTGTGGTAATCTATTTTGCTATGACAGGTAGTGAGAGATATCTTCCATTTCCATAATGTTATATTACTTTATTACACCCGAGAGATGTGAGTATCTAAACACTATTTGTGAGGTGCTTGTGTATGATCTCCGTGCTTGTCTATTGGTCTTTAGTGGAACGATTATTTGTTGTAATTACTTTTATATTAGTGTTAAATGACCCCTAACTTGTCTTTTGAGTAGAATAAAAGCACATTTGCTTGAGGACAAGCAAATCTCAAGTGTAAGGGTATATGATGAGGCGAAAAATGGTCCGTTTTTAGGGGGTCATTTAAGCCCGAATCCGACTTTATTTGATCAAATATTGCCCTAAATCGTTCCTTTTGTGATTTTAGGTACTTGGAGAGTGAATTCTGGAAAAGAAGCCATTTTGGACGTTTTTGGAGCATAAAAGTGAAGAAAACGGTAAAGTATCAATTTTCCATGCTGGAAACACTAGGTGACGGCGTCAAGAGTTACACACTGACGGCGTCAGACATCAAGAATAAAATACCGTAGTTGATGACGGCGTCAAAAGTCATCCTGACGGCGTCAAAAGGCCAAGAATAAAATACCGTGGTTGGTGACGGCGTCACATAGGCCGTCATAAGTAGATCAAGGCCGTCCGAGGAAGTATTTGGCGGTGAGGTGACGGCGTCACATGGTTGTCTTGACGCCGTCAGCCCAGTTTTCCTATATATAGTTTTCTAGTTTTTACATTAAAAGAGAGAGAAGTTTTGAGAGAAGTTTTGGAGAAACCCTACAGACGAATTTGGTGCAACTTTTACAGGTTTTTCAAGGGTTCCAAACCCTTGATACCTTGCATTGTAATTGAGATAAGTGTTCTTCTAATTCAATCAATATGTCTATGTGTTGGTTGTCTATATCTTGTTCTTGTCTCAATTCCATTATGCTAGGCTAGATCTCCTTTGTGTTTGCTTAGATCTAATGAAACCTAGATATTGATTATGTGTTGATTACTTGTTTATTCTTGTTTTGGATGAATGATTTATATGTTAGGCTTAAGAAAACTGGCAGATCTCCAAATGGTAACATGCTTGAACGTCTTAAGAAACATGAACCGAGGCGTACTAGGTCTTTATTGGTTGTATTTAATGCATGAGCCACTGTTTACAATCCCTATAGTTGTGCTGGGTTATGGTGTAGGAGGAGATAAGAGCTCATAGAATTGGGGAGTTATGTATGCCACCCCATGAATGGTATTAAGGAATACGATCCGTCATCCATGCAATTATAACAAGTAATTAACGTGTAAAAGATATCTAGGGAGTAATGAAGTCTAAGTAAACACATTTTCTCCAATTACTGCTCACAACCTTAGTATAAATTAGTTTATTTTCATTTTTATTATTTTATTTTGATTGCATCTTAGTTTTGGGTTAGTTGAATAGCAACTAATTCCGCCCACTCCTTCAAAACCCGAGATTTTACTTGCTTTCTAAAAAACATAAAAATACAAAAATAATCATCCCTCACCTTTAGAACTAGTAAATTAGGCTTTCTAATCCTAGCGACACCATTCCTAAGCTGAACGATCAATCCCCCGGTACTTGTCACTATACTATACTACAACGATCAGGTACACTGCCTGGTGGGGGTTGTAAGCTTCTCGAGATCCCTTGAGAGGTAAAGCCTGTTGCGATTCTCACGCATCAAAAACCCAAAAAATCGGACGAAAACGTAAAAAAGCTGACGAAAATGTAAAAAAACGGATGAAAACGTAAAAAATCAGACAAAAACATAAAAAATTAGACGAAAACGTAAAAAACAGACAAAAACATAAAAAAAAGAACACACAAAAATGAACAAAAAAGTAAAATATCGGATGAAAACGTAAAAAAATAGACGAAAATGTTATTTGATATTATATTTTACTGTTTTAATTTATTTATTTTCTCGTATTAGATTTTTTTAGTTATTTTATAATTTAGTTGGTTAGTTTATAATATTTGTTGTTGTGTTTTGAAGATGTTTTTATAATATTACTAAGGTGAATAGTGAATTGAGATATAAAACAACAACACTTAAACATGTTTTCTAGTTTTGGAAAATGGAAAACACAAACACATGTTTCTCAAACTAAACGCGTTTTCTAAATTTTCCATTGTTTTGTGGAAATCAAACTCTCCTCCCTTTTCTTACAAAACAAGAAATAAGAAATGAAAGAAAATGTTTTCCAACTAAACGCCACCTAAATGTTAACGTTTTAGAAAAACCTGATTCTGTTATAAGAGTAAATTTAAAAACGTAACATAATTCTTTTAAACAAAGTTAGTTTAACTACATAATTCTTTAGCGCATGTAATAGTGGGCTTCGTATCTCATCTTAGTTCTTAAGTACAAGATACGTATTACTTAGGAAATTATGACTCAAAACAATCTTCACTATAGTTATCACATAATTTCACTCCCAAAAGCTTCTAGATCTTCTTATATGTGTAAATTACCATGGCCACCTCTCCCCTTCATTTGTATATAATTCGTTTGCTTTTTCTCTCGGCCGAGCAAAACTTTTTTACACTTTTAATTTGTCGGCCTTGCATGTTTAGAGTTTGATTTAAGTTTCGGGCTTTCATGCTATTAGCTTCGGTTTGTGCGGTGGTGATAAAAGTATCGACAGTTGGAAGAAAAATAAAAGGATAAGAGATTAGTTTTAGTAAGAAAAAATCCATCACAAGGACATGCACATTGTCTTCTTGATAAATTGATTAAGGATTTAAGATCTTGCATGTTTATATTAGCTTGGATTTGATTAGTAACTAGCTTTTATTCGTTTATAAATTCATTTGATATCCATATGTTTATGCGTAAGTTTATGTTGTGCAAATAGATGCTACCACCTACAATATCTTGACAAATCATTCTAATTTTTGCCATCAATATTTCCATCTTATTTAAAGTTTTAAACCCATGAATCTGTCCACCAAATCTTGTAGGAAACTTTGAAGTTTTGGGTGCGTTTGGTATCCGACTATGGTAATGACTCTATGACTATGAAAGTGATTAAATGTGTTTGTTTAAAATGAGAGGCCCACAACTGTGGTAATGAATAATAGAAAATTTCCAAGGCTTTATCACCTTGATAGAAGTAAGGAGGGTAGGGTGGCGGAAAAAGGGAATTGGGTTGATGATGCTTGGGTTTGGGAGTGGGATTAGGTTAGAAATCTTAGAGGGAGGGTTTGTAAGGAGTTTGAGGAATTACTAGTTTTAATAGAAAATGTTGTTATCAAGTTTGATTGTAAGGATCGGTGGAGGTGGACGTATCAAGAAAATGGAGATTTCACGGTTAGAGAATTAACAAAATTGGTGGAAGAGAAGATTTTCAACGTAGTTAGTGGAGGAGAGGCGACGATATGGAACAAATGGGTGCCAAAAAAAGTCAACATTTTTGTGTGGAGGGCGCTAAAGGGTAGACTTCCGGTCCGTGAAGAGTTAGATAAAAGAGGCATTGATTTAGACTCGGTATTATGTCCTTCGTGCGGGGACATGGTGGAATCGTGTTGTCATTGTTTAATCATGTGTAATTTTGCTATGAGCGTGTGGGAAAAAATATATAATTGGTGGAAGATTGGGGATGTTAATGTTTTCTCCATTGAGGAATTATTCGCCTCTAATGGTAACGTTAACATTCCTAGTCATTCATCTAAAATGTGGCAAGCGGTAATTTGGACATCCGGGTATATAATTTGGAAAGAAAGAAATGCGCGTGTTTTTCAAGGGAAAGCTTCAAGTTTAAACAAAATAGTTCAAGATATTCAACTTAAAAGTTTCGAGTGGATAGTGAGAAGATCCGGAAAGAAAAGCGAGTTGAATTGGCAACATTGGCTTTTTGATCCGGTTAAATGTCGAGTTTGATAAATCTTGTTCCAGTTAAGTAGTAAGTTCTGTCTGGTGTGCAATCAGGTGTGTTTGGTAATTTGGTTTTCTGCAGTAAAAAAATGTTGTCTGCAATGGTTCAGGCTCTGTGGTCATCAGGTGTGTTTGGTAATTTGGGTTTCTGCAGTAAAATGTTGTCTGCAATGGTTCAGATTTTGTGGTCCCGATGGTTCTAATGGTAATATTGATCTATTGTCTTACTGATATGATATATGGTCTAAAGGTTTTGGCATTTTAGTTGTGGGTCCGGCTGGTGCTGTGAGTCGTGATCGACTAACACCCTGGTTACTTGCACGGATTACTTCGATCGTGAAGATGACACACACAGCAATATCGACAGAAAAAGAAGAGAAGCTTTGCACAAGTAAGTACCCTAATCGATCCTTGATTAGTATGAAAGAATGACGTACATAACTCGTCCCCCCTCTCACCTCCTTTTATAGAGATGAGGGGGAGGTAAAACCGACTCTACAAGAGTCCTATGTCGGCTGTGATAACAAGAAACGGGTTGGGCTGGATGATTGGCTCCAAACAGTCAACCTAATGACCAGGTGATGGTCAACCAAGTCAAACTGCCTAGAGTCAATGCTCCGCGGAATATAGTGTTTCCCCGTGTCGTTATGTCCCAACGAGGTGTGGATTGTATTCAAAACGGTTCTGTGATCGGGTGAACTTGGATGAAAAGGGGTTTGAGATTGGTTAAACTAAAGAATCTACAAGTAAATAGCTTAAAAAAGCTATATGAATAAGACGGGAAAGTTACAAAAACCAGAAACGTTCAAAACTTAAAAACGCGTACGTTACGTTTAAATAAAACGTAAACGTGCGAAATAAAAAGTAAAAACGGAAATCTGAAAACACCCAGGGGGTGAAAATGACTTTTTTACAAACTTAAAGTTAAAAGAAAATTTTTAGAAAAAGAAAATAAAATTTTACACTATTTAATTATTTAATATTAATTAAATACTATTTAATACTTATTATTAATATTTAAAATACTTAAATACAATATAATATTAATTAAACACTAGAAAAATGAAAATAAAATTTCTAAAATTATAAAATAACTAAAACCAAGTTTTAAAATTAAAAGTAAGAATTTTTGTCTTTTTGTGGTTTTTCTATTAATTAATTACTAATTAATTATTAATTACCTAAATAAACTATTTTAAATTAAGAAAAATAGAAAATGAACAGTAAAAATTACAAGAAAATTTCTAAAATTATTTTACATTATATAAAAGCTAGGAAAAATATAAAAACTAGGTTTTACCTTATAAAAACTAATTATGCTATTTAAAACTAATTATTAATTAATTACTAATAAAACTAATATTAAATATAATAAATACCAAATGATGAAATAAAAATCTGATATAATTATTATAACTACTTTAATATAAGAGGAATTTAATAAAAATATAAAATAGCTAAGTACTTAATAAAAATTTAAAAATGAAAATTAAAATTAAATTACATTAAATAGAAACTATCACTTAAAATTAAAATTGTTTTTTCTTGATTTTTATTTTACAAACCTATTTTATAACTAAAAACAACAAACTTTTGTGAAAACAAGATTTTTATAACTTAAAAATAAGCTGATTATGAAAGAAAAAACCAAACAGTTGACTTTTGTTTACCAAGGGGTAAAATAAGCTCAAATGAGATCCAGTGGGACCTACAATGGTGAAATCTGATCTAAATAAGTTATTTGGACATGTTAAAGCAATAATGAGCCAAATAAGCTCACAAGATAAGCTGAAAAGCACCAATAAGCACTTTGGTAACTTGTGTGAACACTGAAAATGGGACAAACTTGAAGGCAAGATTCAGGTGGGACCCAGGGGGTCCAAGGTCAAACCCAAGGTCAAGGGTTGAAGTCTACAAGGGGGGGGGGGTTGAATGGTACAAGGCTGGTGCATTGGGGCCCACTGAGGTGGCTGGAAACCACCACCAAAGGGTGGTGTTTGGGACTGATCTGTTGGTGCAGGGGGTTTGCCTCCCCTGCAGCCAACTTTTGCCTAAAGTGGGGCCCACTAGAAAAATACTAAAAATGAAAGAAACATGGGACTTTGGAGTTGAGGTGGTAGAGAATAAGTAACAACAAGTTTCAATGCTTAAAAGTAAACACAAAATTCAATTAAAATCCTTGAAGTTTTGGAAAAATCTGAATTGTGCAATGTTGACTTTTGTAAAAAACTTGGTTATTTGACTAAAATGAACTTTGATTCATCCTAAGTGACTAAATATGCTGTAATAAAGTAAAATAAGGCTAATGTAGGCTATGGGAGTTACTTATAAGCAAAATGGGTAGGTTTGGGAACCCACTGTCCCAACAGTTGACAGTAAGGGGGAATCCTTGGTGATTTTTAACTTTGGCTATTTAAGACTTGGATGTAAAGGTTGATTTATACTCTATTTAGCTACTGTGGTCTATTAGTGTCAAAACAACACCAAAACAACAACAAAAACTCAGCTAATTACGCAGAGCCAAACACCCCTTTAAAATCTGATATGACAGATTATCAAAGCAAATGACCAAACTAAACCATGAACTCAACTAATTACTATGTACTAAGCTTATAAAAACTTAAATGAACAGAAAAGAACAAGCAAATACCACATATTTCACTTATTAAGTAATACAAGGAAAATGAGTACAATTCCTTACATTGAAATCCAAGAGAGCTGAGGATTAGGAATCAAGAAACCAAACCACTACCTAATTACTCACCATGAGTTCTAAACCATGAAAGATCCACAATCCACTGATTCCATTGCTTCCTCCATTTCCTTTTTGCATTTGTGAATTTTGATTATTTTCTTGGATTTTTTGAGATTATTTGGATTTGTTAACTAAACTTGTTTAAACTTACTTAGAAAACTTGAGAAAGCTTATAACTAAGCTGAGTTTAGCTTAAGCAAACAATAAATAACACTTATAACAACCACAGAATTATTTGAGATTTTAACTAAAAATGGTGAAAACTGACTTTTATAAAGATAACTGATATGGAGCTTAAAAAAACATGGAATTACATTTAAGGAACTGAGTTCAAGCCTTTAAAACTAGTTTCAACAAATAAAAAATTACATTACATGATTTCGACCTAAAAATTACACTAGGAAAAATTCTACACTAACTACTAAAAAACTAACTTCCATTCTTCACTTTTTTTTTTTCTTTTATAGTCCCTGCAGTCTCTCTCTATCTTTCCCACAACTCTTTAGAGCCCTTGGATGAGCCAATTAGATCATGGCCGTTTGATTTGGTTTTGGCGGGAAAAAGAGTTTAGGCAGTTGGGTGGGTTAGGTTTGGTAGGTGGATGTATTAATTGAGGAGGGGGAGATTGGTGAGGGAATTAATGAAGGTTGCTTGTGTTTGGTGATAAAGTGAGAGGTGGAGGGGGGGGGGGGGGACATGAAGCTGGAAAGGTGGAAGGGAAGATGGGTGAACAGTGTTTGGAGGGTGAGGGTGTTGTTTGACCTGGTCAAACGAACCAGGTTATTAGGAGTGGGATTGGGCCGGTTTTGGTGGGCTTTGGGGTTATGTTGGATCAGGAGTGGTATTGGGTTAGGATTAGGCAGGTTTGGTTTGTTTAGAATAAACATAGGGTCCATTTGGTATATTTATTAATCACAAGGACCATTTTCGTAATAAACTGAAACTGAGGGGCTGAATTGTACAAACATCCCAAGTAGTAATAAGGGTAATTCCTGCCACAATTCATTAGTACATGGACACAAAATAATATTTTTCCATTTTGAAAATTCCCGGGGACCAATTTTGTCATTTTTCAAAAGTCCAGGGACCAAACAAGAAATTTCCTCAAAATGTTCATCCAGGGATTAAAAGTGACAAATGTGAATTCCCAAGGACCAAAATTGATTTTTTTTTCATCCAAAAATTATCCCACCAGGGACTGAATCTGCCAAAATCTGTAACTCCAGGGACCAAAAGTGTAAATTTCCTAAACTTTTCCAATTTTTCACCAAAGGACTAAATATGACAACTTATGATTTCAAAAGGACCTTTGGTGATAATTTTCTATATTTTGAATATCCAGGGACTAGTTTTGTAATTTTATGAGAGTTGGGGGACTGAAACTGCCAATTTTGCAAACTTTGTACGTTTTTCATCTGTTTTTGCTCATTTTGCATCTAAAACATATAAAACACAATTTTGAAATATTTTCAGTATTTTGATGCATTACTGAGTGTTTTTGTATGTTTTGCAGTTCAAATTAGACCAAAAATGATAAGTGTTTGAGCACTCATCAATCCCCCACACTAAACTATTGCTAGTCCCTAGCAATAACTGTTTTGAAAACTTGATAGATTTTAAACTCTTTACCAAAAGCCATCACTTCTGGAGTAGCCAGGTGTAAGAACTGTGGCACACCTGATAAGCGTGTGATTTTGAGCAAACCACAAGCTGTCAAAGGATTTGATTAGTCTTTACCAGAAGCCTTTTGCTTCTGGACTAGCCAACTCTTGATGGAATAGTCAACATCTTGGTGAGCTGATTACCAATTATGGATTTTCCACGGCCTTTACCACAAGCCATAATCTTGCGGGCTAGCCAACTCATTTATTTTTGGGGAGTTGAGGAACCATACAATTTTGGGCAAATTTCAAGCTGTAAACGGATTTGAGATGTCTTTACCAAGAGCCGTTTGCTCCTGGACTAGCCAATCCCTTTTGTCGGTTAGACAAGGCGGACTGATAACCACAAAAAATTTTGAACTTAAGTGAAAAATTTTTGAAATTTTGGCTAAAAACGGGGGTATATGATAGTAAAATGTGATAAAATTCGCTAGAATAGCGAAATACCCCCCCCCCCCCCCACACACACACTTAGAATGAATATTGTCCTCAATATTCAAAGTCCCGGCTATTATGCCGACTCTTTGAACGCAAAAGGGCAACATTACAAGCTAAGCGTGGAAAAACACCATTTTTTCACTTTATTTGTAACCATAGTGGGGTAACTCCCCCACACTTAGGGTGAAAACCCTATAAACATGCTACTGTTTTTGTTTACCGAGTCGCTAGCTTGACTCGACCCCGAATTCATTTGTCTTTGGGGAAGCATGATGTAGAAGAAACAAACTCAATCGGACTTTCATTCAAGATGTTTGGACAAACATTTGAAGCACGTGAAAGTTCCACACCGATGAGATATAATCCCGGCTCAAGATAATGATACATGAAAATGCCGGGATCAAAGATGGTGTCTTCATTCCCGAAGGAGTGAAGAACAAGAGAAGTCACCCTGTAGGTGAAGAAAAGGAAGAAAACCATGATGAAAATCATGAGTTGATCTTCTTCCTCATGAGGAGGCTCAATAGCCTGAGTTTGGATTTCAAAGGTTAAGCTCGTAAACAACCCGGGAGGGTGGGTGGGAATTTGCAAATTCTCATGATTGAGTGCATCTCCCCCCGGGTTATCTAACTCCGGAGGAGTCATGATATGATGAGTGAGTTCACCGGAGAACTCCTCATGAAGAGAATTATTCACTAGATGTGAATCTGTGAATTCATGTTCCGGAATAGACTCATCACAATCCTCATTCTGAATACCAAAGAGTGGATTATCAGAAATCGAAGTGAATTCAGAGTTGAATTCAAATAGAGGATTGGTGAGAGTGGTATTGAATGTTTCGGGAACAAAGAGATTAACATTCTCTATTGGACTGTCGGGATCAGAAGTGAGTGACGGATCATGATAAAGGAGACTTTCAATTTCTCCCAGATCGGCTTCGAAGTCAAGGAGACCATCATCACTTTCCAATGAAAGTGGATTGATGTGAGTAAGTTCATCAGCGAACTCCTCAAGAAGAGGATCAACATCAGATTGAGGGAGTGATGCCTCAATATACTCAGTGTCTCCATGAGATGTACAATCATCATTAAAATCTGAGAAAGTCTCAAAATGATCGTTTGAACACTTAAGAGGGGAAGGAATATCACACATATGCTCGAGAGTTCCTTGTGACTCTCCTGGGATTGGGACAAGGATCTCAACACTAGACTTTATTAATTTGTCCGATTCCTTTTCAGGAACAGTGTCAAGATGCTCGTCCCCCATGGTCAGAGAGTGAGTGGGAACCTCGGGTGTGATAGCAGTTGTTTGAGATGGAATCTCAACTGCTGGGGTATCAACTGATGAACTTGATGAAGTTTTGTAAAATTGAAGAATATCAAGGGTATCTTCATCATCACTGTTATCAGGGATAAAACGGAACTGAGAGCTAGATTTGGCTGCTTTTTCTTTTGCAATGGATTCCCGAATAGATTTTTCATAGGTATCTTGAGAATTTATTCTAGCAGCCTGCTCTTCAGCTAGCAATTCTTCCATGGACTTTTGATGAGTATGTCTTTGGGCAAAGTCTTTAACTAAACCCTTAAGCTCATCAACGATTTTCATCATATTTTGCATTTCTGGAAGAAGTGCTTGATTCATTTGGTACTGTGGAGGTTGGTCATAATAAGGTGTGTCAAAATTGTCACAAGGATATGGATTCCCCGTTTGACAATCTGAGCTGAAGTGTGGACCTCCACAGTAATCACAACAGTAAAACTGTTGAGGCTGTGAGTCGTATGTGCTAGAGTCATAATCGTTATCGGGAAACTGCTCATAGACAAGCGCGTTTCCCGATTGACAATCAGAACTGTAGTGTGAACCACCACAGTACTCACAACAGTAAAACTGCTGAGAATCATGGTGTGGTAGCTGGTGGAATAAATCAGTCGTGTCATGGTAGGAATAGGGATCTTGGTTATAGACAGACCCGTTTTCTGACTCTACCATGCCACAACCGGGGCAATTACCACCATTATAAGAACTACCACACCACTGGCAAACCAGAAAGTGTGGATGAGACATAGAAAGAATCAAAAGGTTTGGGAGGGGTAGGAATGAAGAATCAAAGATGTGAGAGGGTAAAGGTGAATATTTTTGGATTTTTGGATAAACATTTTGTACAAAGGATAAAGAAAATCTTTTTGTGTTTTTTTTTTTGTGTTCGTTGAAAACTGAGTTTAAAAAGTTTTCGTGAACGGTTTTGTTATGAAAATAAGAAAATATGAACAAAGGATGGATAAATGCACAATGGAACGAATTCCAAAGTCACTAATCAGAAAAACCGTTTAGAAAACGCACACAACCTCCCCGGCAGCGGCGCCAAAAATTGATTGGCTCCAAACTGTCAACCTAAATTGACCAGGTGATGGTCAACCAAGTCAAACTGCCTAGAGTCAATGCTCCGCGGAATATAGTGTTTCCCCGGGTCGTTATGTCCCGACGAGGTGTGGATTGTATTCAAAACGGTTCTGTGATCGGGTGAACTTGGATGAAAAGGGGTTTGAGATTGGTTAAACTAAAGAATCTACAAGGAAATAGCTTAAACAAGCTATATGAATAAGACGGGAAAGTTACAAAAACCAGAAACGTTCAAAACTTAAAAACGCGTACGTTACGTTTAAATAAAACGTAAACGTGCGAAATAAAAAGTAAAAACGAAAATCTGAAAACACCCAGGGGGTGAAAATGACTTTTTTACAAACTTAAAGTTAAAAGAAAATTTTTAGAAAAAGAAAATAAATTTTTACACTATTTAATTATTTAATATTAATTAAATACTATTTAATACTTATTATTAATATTTAAAATACTTAAATACAATATAATATTAATTAAACACTAGAAAAATGAAAATAAAATTTCTAAAATTATAAAATAACTAAAACCAAGTTTTAAAATTAAAAGTAAGTATTTTTGTCTTTTTGTGGTTTTTCTATTAATTAATTACTAATTAATTATTAATTACCTAAATAAACTATTTTAAATTAAGAAAAATAGAAAATGAACAGTAAAAATTGCAAGAAAATTTTTAAAATTATTTTACATTATATAAAAGCTAGGAAAAATATAAAAACTAGGTTTTACCTTATAAAAACTAATTATGCTATTTAAAACTAATTATTAATTAATTACTAATAAAACTAATATTAAATATAATAAATACCAAATGATGAAATAAAAATCTGATATAATTATTATAACTACTTTAATATAATAGGAATTTAATAAAAATATAAAATAGCTAAGTACTTAATAAAAATTTAAAAATGAAAATTAAAATTAAATTACATTAAATAGAAACTATCACTTAAAATTAAAATTGTTTTTTCTTGATTTTTATTTTACAAACCTATTTTATAACTAAAAACAACAAAATTTTGTGAAACAAGATTTTTATAACTTAAAAATAAGCTGATTATGAAAGAAAAAACCAAACAGTTGACTTTTGTTTACCAAGGGGTAAAATAAGCTCAAATGAGATCCAGTGGGACCCACAATGGTGAAATCTGATCTAAATAAGTTATTTGGACATGTTAAAGCAATAATGAGCCAAATAAGCTCACAAGATAAGCTGAAAAGCACCAATAAGCACTTTGGTAACTTGTGTGAACACTGAAAATGGGACAAACTTGAAGGCAAGATTCAGGTGGGACCCAGGGGGTCCAAGGTCAAACCCAAGGTCAAGGGTTGAAGTCTACAAGGGGGGGGGGTTGAATGGTACAAGGCTGGTGCATTGGGGCCCACTGAGGTGGCTGGAAACCACCACCAAAGGGTGGTGTTTGGGACTGATCTGCTGGTGCAGGGGGTTTGCCTCCCCTGCAGCCAACTTTTACCTAAAGTGGGGCCCACTAGAAAAATAATAAAAATGAAAGAAACATGGGACTTTAGAGTTGAGGTGGTAGAGAATAAGTAACAACAAGTTTCAATGCTTAAAAGTAAACACAAAATTCAATTAAAATCCTTGAAGTTTTGGAAAAATCTGAATTGTGCAATGTTGACTTTTGTAAAAAATTTGGTTATTTGACTAAAATGAACTTTGATTCATCCTAAGTGACTAAATATGCTGTAATAAAGTAAAATAAGGCTAATGTAGGCTATGGGAGTTACTTATAAGCAAAATGGGTCGGTTTGGGAACCCACTGTCCCAACAGTTGACAGTAAGGGGGAATCCTTGGTGATTTTTAACTTTGGCTATTTAAGACTTGGATGTAAAGGTTGATTTATACTCTATTTAGCTACTGTGGTCTATTAGTGTCAAAACAACACCAAAACAACAACAAAAACTCAGCTAATTAGGCAGAGCCAAACACCCCTTTAAAATCTGATATGACAGATTATCAAAGCAAATGACCAAACTAAACCATGAACTCAACTAATTACTATGTACTAAGCTTATAAAAACTTAAATGAATAGAAAAGAACAAGCAAATACCACATATTTCACTTATTAAGTAATACAAGGAAAATGAGTACAATTCCTTACATTGAAATCCAAGTGAGCTGAGGATTAGGAATCAAGAAACCAAACCACTACCTAATTACTCACCATGAGTTCTAAACCATGAAAGATCCACAATCCACTGATTCCATTGTTTCCTCCATTTCCTTTTTGCATTTGTGAATTTTGATTATTTTCTTGGATTTTTTGAGATTATTTGGATTTTTGAACTAAACTTGTTTAAACTTACTTAGAAAACTTGAGAAAGCTTATAACTAAGCTGAGTTTAGCTTAAGCAAACAATAAATAACACTTATAACAACCACAGAATTATTTGAGATTTTAACTAAAAATGGTGAAAACTGACTTTTATAAAGATAACTGATATGGAGCTTAAATAAACATGGAATTACATTTAAGGAACTGAGTTCAAGCCTTTAAAACTAGTTTCAACAACTAAAAAATTACATTACATGATTTCGACCTAAAAATTACACTAGGAAAAATTCTACACTAACTACTAAAAAACTAACTTCCATTCTTCACTTTTTTTTTTCTTTTATAGTCCCTGCAGTCTCTCTCTATCTTTCCCACAACTCTTTAGTGCCCTTGGATGAGCCAATTAGATCATGGCCGTTTGATTTGGTTTTGGCGGGAAAAAGAGTTTAGGCAGTTGGGTGGGTTAGGTTTGGTAGGTGGATGTATTAATTGAGGAGGGGGAGATTGGTGAGGGAATTAATGAAGGTTGCTTGTGTTTGGTGATAAAGTGAGAGGTGGAGGGGGGGGGGGACATGAAGCTGGAAAGGTGGAAGGGAAGATGGGTGAACAGTGTTTGGAGGGTGAGGGTGTTGTTTGACCTGGTCAAATGAACCAGGTTATTAGGAGTGGGATTGGGCCGATTGTAGTGGGCTTTGGGGTTATGTTGGATCAGGAGTGGTATTGGGTTAAGATTAGGCAGGTTTGGTTTGTTTAGAATAAACATAGGGTCCATTTGGTATATTTATTAATCACAAGGACCATTTTTGTAATAAACTGAAACTGAGGGCCTGAGTTGTACAAACATCCCAAGTAGTAATAAGGGTAGTTCCTGCCACAATTCATTAGTACATGGACACAAAATAATATTTTTCCATTTTGAAAATTCCCGGGGACCAATTGTGTCATTTTTCAAAAGTTCAGGGACCAAACAAGAAATTTCCTCAAAATGTTCATCCAGGGATTAAAAGTGACAAATGTGAATTCCCAAGGACCAAAATTGATTTTTTTTTCATCCAAAAATTATCCCACCAGGGACTGAATCTGCCAAAATCTGTAACTCCAGGGACCAAAAGTGTAAATTTCCAAAACTTTTCCAATTTTTCACCAAAGGACTAAATATGACAACTTATGATTTCAAAAGGACCTTTGGTGATAATTTTCTATATTTTGAATATCCAGGGACTAGTTTTGTAATTTTATGAGAGTTGGGGGACTGAAACTGCCAATTTTGCAAACTTTGTACGTTTTTCTTCTGTTTTTGCTCATTTTGCATCTAAAACATATAAAACACAATTTTGTAATATTTTCAGTATTTTGATGCATTACTGAGTGTTTTTGTATGTTTTGCAGTTCAGATTAGACCAAAAATGATGAGTGTTTGAGCACTCATCACTGGAACACAAGCCAATCAATCGACTACTACATGACTAAGAATACGAAATGGACACTTAACACCCTAGACATAGATAGAAGCTAAATAAAGACTAAATATAACAATTTCCACCTTAGTCTTTATATTAGCCTATACCGACCTTCAACAACTCCAAGCAGTGTTGTAACTTCCATCCAGGTACCACCTTCGTCAAGGCATCCGCAGCATTGTGTTCAGTACCCACCTTCAGAACTTCAACCGTCTTTGCTTCCAAGACCTCTCTGATAAAGTGACAACGCACATTGATGTGCTTAGTCCTTTCATGAAAAACATGATTCCGCGATAAGTGAATCGCGCCCTGATTATCACAATTAACTGCCACAGTGTTAAGCTCCACGCCCAACTCTTCCAAGAGTCCCCTTAGCCAAATAGCTTCTTTTACAGCCTCCGTAAGGGCCATATACTCCGCCTCTGTAGTTGAAAGAGCCACCACGTGTTGTAGCGTTGCCTTCCAACTTACAACACATCCCTGTATTAAAAACGCGTAACCTGTGATTGACCTACCTTTATTCGGATCCTTTGCGTAGTCTGAATCAACAAAACCTGTTACGTCTACATGGTTGCCACGATTTGTCCCATACACCAAACCCACGTTTGCAGTACCTCGCAAATATTTCAAAATCCATTTCACTGCTTCCCAATGCTTTTTACCTGGATTCGCCAAATATCTGCTAACAACATTTACCGCATACGCTATGTCTGGCCTCGTGCACACCATCAAGTACATTAAGCTCCCAACCGCATTTTCATATGGCACCCTACTCATCCTTTCAACATCACAATCCCTAACCGGACAATCCTTCAACGACAGCTTAAAGTGCCCACCCAATGGCATCTTAACCGATTTCCCATTGTCTATTCTATAATTATTTAAAATCTTAGAAACGTACCCGGATTGTGACACCCTCAGAATCTTGCGACTCCGATCCCTGATGATCTCCATACCAAGAATCTTCTTTGCTTCCCTAAGCTCTTTCATGTCAAACTCCTTTTTAAGCAAAGACTTGACAGACCCAATCTCAGCCTTGCTTTTACAAGCAATCAGCATATCGTCTACATATAACAGCAGATAGATATACTCACCTGGTGCATAACTCCTGTAATATACGCAGCTATTGTAACTGCTATGCTTGAACCCGTTGCTCAGCATGTACTCATCAAACCTCTTACACCATTGCTTAGGTGACTGCTTCAAACCATAAAGGGATTTCTTTAACAAACATACCTTGTTCATAACCCGGTGGCTGCCTCATGTAGATCACTTCTTCAAGATTCCCATGTAAAAATGCCGTCTTTACATCAAGCTGCTCTAGCTCATAATCTCTACACGCAGTCAATGCAAGTATAACCCGAATAGATGTGTGTCGAACTACCGGTGAAAATACTTCATTATAGTCAATACCTGCCCTCTGAGTGAATCCACGAGCCACCAACCTCGCCTTGTGCCTAGGCTTTTGAACACCTTCAATCCCTTCCTTTATTTTGAACACCCATTTGTAGCTTACCAGCTTATGCCCAGCTGGATGATCCACTAACTCATAGGTCTCATTCTTCTTCAGAGAATCCACCTCTTCATCCATAGCAGCTTTCCACTTAGATCTATCTTTACAAGTAACTGTCTCCTGGTATGTCAATGGTTCATGAGTATCTTCTTCCTTTGCTGCAGCAAACGCGTAAGCAGCCATATTACTTTCATCTCGAAACCTCAAAGGTTTCGTTCTTGTCCTTGGCTCTCTATCCTGAACCAACTGATAATCTGTGAGATCCGGTGTTTAATCATGATCCTGATCCCCTGCATCTTCATCATCGCCATCTTCCTGACCATCAATCAGATCTTCCTCAAGCGAATGATTATTTAACCTCTGCAGTTCCACCTCAACCTGTAATTCCTCAACAAACTTATCAGTACCTGCACCAGAATCCTTCAACGTGTCTTTGTACATGACACTTTCATTGAAGACCACGTTCTTGCTAGTGACTATTTTAGGTGATTCATTATCAAGCCTATATAGCCTGTTCCCCTTCACACCTTCAGGATACCCCAAAAGAATGCATTTTACCGCTCTCGGCTCGAGCTTACCTTGTTTAACGTGTGAATATGCGACACAGCCGAAAACCCTCAACATCCCATAATCACTTGGATGTCTCGACCACATCTCCATAGGTGTCTTTTTCTCAATCGCTGTCGATGGTGACCTATTTATAAGATATGCGGCCGTACATGTCGCTTCCGCCCAGAAGGTCTTGGGCAATCCAGACTGAATTAATAAACAACGTACCTTATCCATGAGAGTTCTATTCATTCGTTCTGCTAATCCATTCTGTTGCGGTGTCCCAGCAACTGTCAAATGTCTAGCAATCCCACTCTCAGTACATAGCTGCTCAAACTCCCAGTTACAAAACTCAAGACCATTATCTGTCCTTAGCTTCTTAACCGTCCTCCCAATCTGATTCTCTACTAATTGCTTCCACTCTTTGAACTTTCCAAATGCTTCATTTTTGAACCTGAGAATATAAACCCATACCCTCCTGGAATAATCATCAACAATAGATAAGAAGTACCTCTTACCTCCCAATGATTCCATCTGAGACGGACCCCATAAATCTGAATGAACATAGTCTATCACTCCCTGAGTAGTGTGCCTTCCTACACCGAAACTGACTCGATGTGACTTTCCCAGAACATAATTCTCACAAAAATCGAGCTTACCTAGACTTTTCTTTCCAAACAGCTCCTGCTTTTCTAGCACCTGAAGTCCCGCCTCACTGATATGTCCCAGTCTTTTGTGTCAAACCTGCGCAAGACTGTCTTTTTCTTCAACACTAGCATTAAGCTCACCCGCCACTGCATGGCTATCCAAAGAGTATACGCAATTATCCCTTCGAGTTCCAGATAAAACAACCCTAGAACCATTAATCACCTTGATTTTGCCCGACTGCATTTTTACGGTATATCCTTCTTTTTCAAGAGTTCCCAGCGATATCAAGTTTCTTTTCAATTCAGGAATATACCTGACATTGTGTAATACAAAACTTGACCCATCTTTCAGTTGTACCCTTACCTTTCCAATACCTCTGATCTTGCACTCCCTGTTGTCACCCAACAGTACACTTCCCCCATCGCATTCCAGAAAATCAAAAAATATATCTAACCTGGGTGTCATGTGGTATGAACCTCCTGAATCCATAATCCAATCCAATAAGGCTTCTGCACTCATAACCATCATCACCTCAGAACCGTCATAAATCGAACCACTAGAGCTTGGCTGATCATCTTTCTTGACGAAACCATTTGACTTCTTGCGATTATTCTTCGGACAGTTTCTCTTCAAGTGCTCCTCAGACTGGCAAATATAGCACTTGAGTCTTCCACCTCGAGACTTCGATCTTGACTTTCCCCTAGACTGATGCGAATTCCTGTGATTAGTTCTTCCCCTCACGTATAACCCTTCACCATCATCCCCCTCGCCTTAGATCTTTCTTTGATTTCCTTTGAATTCAGTGTGGCCATCACATCCTCCAAAGTCAAAGCTTCCCATCCATAAAGCAAGGTATCCACAAAGTGTTCGTATGATGCTGGTAAAGAAGTGAGTAATAATAAAGCAAGATCTTCATCCTCGAATTTTACCTCAATATTTGCTAAATCAAGAACGATTTTGTTGAACTCATCTATATGCTCGAAAATCGTACGTCCAGCCGGCATGTAGAATGTATACAACTTCTTCTTAAGGTACAACTTGTTGGCCAAGGACTTTGTCATGTACAAAGTCTCAAGCTTGGACCAAACCCCCGCTGCAGTCGTCTCCCCGGTAACCTCTCTCAGAACCTTGTTACCTAAACACAAAATCATGGCACTGTGAGCTTTCTTGTATAGCTCAGCTTTCGCTGTAGCATCCATATTTGCGGGTAAAACCTCCAGAGCTGCTTCACATCCATGTTGGATTAATAAAGCACGCATCTTACTCTCCATAACCCGAAATCACCAGTTCCATCGAATTTCTCGATTTCAAACTTGGCTCCCGTCATTCTTTAATCCCTTTATTAATTTGCTAAACCTTGTGAAAAAACCCTCACAATTACAAACTAACAAAGCCCCTTGTGCAAAACCCTTTTAATTAATAACCTTTTTTATTTTAAAAACAACAACAAAAAGAAATACAGTAATAAACAAAGCTCTTTGTTTATTTTAAAATATTCCTTTTTTTTTCTTTAGTTGTTGACTTTATCACCTTTCTTCCTCCTGTGTATTGCCAACAAGATAAAAAACAACCAGATCCAATCGCCTCTTCTTTTGTCGATCAAAAACACAACAATAAACTTGTTGATCTGCTACACCTTCTTGTTATTCTAAACCGAAACCCAAAACAGAAAACCTCTTGCTTCTTCGACAGAAAACCTCCTGCTTCTTCGATAACCCAAGAAACCCTTCTAATCGATCGACCAAGATAACCAGCAGAAACCCACGAACCTGAGCTCTTGATACCACTTGTGAGTCGTGATCGACTAACACCCTGGTTACTTGCACGAATTACTTCGATCGTGAAGATGACACATACAGCAATATCGACAGAAAAAGAATAGAAGCTTTGCACAAGTAAGTACCCTAATCGATCCTTGATTAGTATGAAAGAATGACGTACGTAACTCGTCCCCCCCCCCCACCTCCTTTTATAGAGATGAGGGGGAGGTAAAACCGACTCTACAAGAGTCCTATGTCGGCTGTGATAACAAGAAACGGGTTGGGCTGGAACACAAGCCAATCAACCGACTACTACATGACTAAGAATACGAAACGGACACTTAACACCCTAGGCATAGATAGAAGCTAAATAAAGACTAAATATAACAGGTGCACTATAGGTCTTCATGTGGGCCTCAAGTGAAGGTTTATTTATGGGATCAAATCAGTGGAATGGTATGTGGTATAAAATATTTTCTTTTTGGTCATGTCTTGTACCTATCATTGTGACAGTCATGTGTTTTTGTTTTGTCTTGGTTTAGTTTTGGTAGGCTTGGCTATTGTTGTATTTCTTTGTAATATTGGGACCCATACTTTTTATTATCTTGCTAAAGAGTTTTGGGTTGCCATTTCTTGTGTATTTTGTCTTTTTGTTTTCTTAATATAGGTTGCCTTTCTAAAAAAATAATACAAAGGCTCCATACTCCATATACCTAAAAAAGGTAAGGTATGGATCTTTCATACCGAGGAGCTCACCAAAACTATTAAAATCATTTCAATTGTGATTGATGGCGGCATACCAAACGCACCCTTTAAAGCATCTAATCTATCAATCCCACTTTCACTTGCTAAAAGTTTCTCATAATATGTAATTATGTATGTATCAACATCATTTCCAAAAACTGACACTAAGCTTATGCCATTTATCACTACCCGTTTCTTGGGATCTATTTCTCTTCCGGGTGGTGATGAGTTTAAGAGCATGCACATCCGTAACACGAGTTATAACTTAACTCAGTGCCACGTCAGCGCCACATCAGATTTACCACTTTAACCTTAACTAAAAAAAAACACCCACAACAATAACTCAACCTTAACTTAACATTTGGACCCTACTTTTTTCTTCTTTTCCAATTATTTAACAAAATACAAATTAAAACAAATTACATTTTTATTCAAACAAATAACTAAAAATACAAATGTTATTTACTTTAAAAAAAAAAAAAAAAAAAAAAAAAAAAAAAAAAAACACCCCACAAGTCAAGAAAATGTTATTTACTTTAAAGTTTAAACAAATAACCACAAGGGCTAAACCATAATACCGAAAACCACAAGGACTTAAAATGTAACTTTGCAAATGTTTTCTCTTCTTCTTCGTTGTGAACCTGCAAAACTCAAAAAGCATACACTGAAACACACACAAAGCACACACTGAAACACACACATAACACACACACAAAACCCAACAAAAATCCATTTAAATCATTTAAATCGGAAGAAAAAAAAAGAAAAGAAAAAAAAACACACTTAACTTGGCGTTAAGCTGCTAACGCCGCACGTTAACGTGGGTTTAACGCAGGTGGATGCAGCGGCTAACGTGCCTTAACGTGGAGCTCCACGTTACGGATGGGCATGCTCTAAGAGTTAATTTGTTATGTTACTAAACTTAAACGATTGTTAAAGATAAATTAAGAAGTATAAATAAAGAGTTTAGTCGGTTTAAAAATGTTAACAATATAGAGTTTAATGATTAAAGGTTAATTTGTAATATTATTAAACTTGAATGAATGTTAAAATAATAATAATAATAATAATAATAATAATAATAATAATAATAATAATAATAATAATAATAATAATAATAATAATAATAATAATAATAATAATGCATGTAAGATTAGAGACTCTTTTAACCTTTCGTTTCAAGCATGGTATCTGGATGATGGTACTGTTATTGGAGATACTTTGGTTGTGGGTAAGGTTTTAGAGTTGATTATGATGGATGGACCTAGTCGTGGCTTACACCTCAACGTTGATAAAACTGGGGTCTTTTGGCCAAAGGAAGACCCTAGAAGCAGATATGCGGGTGTGTTCCCTCCCAATATTTCTCGCCCCTTACATGGTGTCAAATTATTGGGTGGGCCTGTTAGTGTTGATTTTGAGTTTGGTAGTAGGCTGGTTTTGAAAAGGGTGGCTAAAACCATTGATCTTATGGATGTTGTTGCTAAACTTAATGATCCTCAATGTGAGTTGTTTCTACTCCGTGCATGTGCAGGTATTTCTAAGTTGTATTTTTCTATGCGCACATGTTCCCCCAGGGTCTTTGAGTGTGCTCAGGTTTCTTTTAATGCGGCACTTCGTTCTTCATTGGAACGTATTGTCACTGCTTCTGGGCCTGGTTTTGGTGATTGGCAGTGGAGACTTGCCACCCTTCCCTTTGCCTTTGGGGGGCTTGGTGTTTATTCTGCAGGAGATGTCTTGAAATATGCTTTTCTTGCGTCTAGACTTCAATCTGCTAGCTTACAGACTAAGCTTCTCCATAGTTCTGGTATTGTAACTGTTGGTCCCTCCTTTGATGCTGCTTTATGTACTTTTAATATGGATATGGATATTGACCTTTTGAGTAACCTAAGCGAGGTCGCTGCCCCCAAACTCATGAAGAAATTGGCAGATATATATTTCGATCGGGTTACCCAAACTGTTGAATCTACATTCCATCTTTCTCCTCGACAGAGGGCGTTATGAAGCTCTCTAAAGGAGGATCATACTTCAGATTGGCTCAGGGTGGCTCCTATATCTGGATTGGGTCAAACTATGAATGCTCGGACATACCGTTGTGTGTTGTGTTATCGGCTGGGTGTTCCTCTTTTCACTGTTCAGGTACCGTGTTCAGCTTGTTCTCGTGTTTTTACTGGAGATATTTATGGGGATCTGATGCGTGGGAATCGCAACAGGCTTTACCTCTCGAGGGATCTCGAGAAGCTTTCAACCCCCACCAGGCAGTGTACCTGATCGTTGTAGTATAGTATAGTGACAAGTACTGGGGGATTGATCGTTCAGCTTAGGAATAGTGTCGCTAGGATTAGAAAGCCTAAATACTAGTTCTAAAGGTGAGGGATAATTATTTTTGTATTTTTATATTTTTTAGAAAGCAAGTAAATATCTCGGGTTTGAAGGAGTTGGGCGGAATTAGTTGCTAATCAACTAACCCAATACTAAGATGCAATCAAAATAAAATACTAGAAATGAAAATAAGCTAAATTATACTAAAGTTGTGAGCAGTAATTGGAGAAAATGTGTTTACTTAGATTTCACTACTCCCTAGACATCTTTTACACGTTAATTACTTGTTATAATTGCATGGATGACGGATCGTATTCCTTAATACCATTCATGGGGTGGCACACATAACTCCCCAATTCTATGAGCTCTTATCTCCTCCTACACCATGCCCAACACAACTATAGGGATTGTAAACAGTGGCTCATGCATTAAATACAACCAATAAAGACCTAGTGCGCCTCGGTTCATGTTTCTTAAGACGTTCAAGCATGTTACCAAGTGGAGATCTCCCAGTTTTCTTAAGCCTAACATATAAATCATTCATCCAAAACAAGAATAAACAAGTAATCAACACATAATTAACATCTATGTTTCATTAGATCTAAGCAAACACAAGATAGATCTAGCCTAGCATAATGGAATTGAGACAAGAACAAGATATAGATAACCAACACATAGACATATTGATTGAATTAAAGGAACACTTATCTCAATTACAATGCAAGGTATCAAGGGTTTGGAACCCTTGAAAAACCTGTAAAAGTTGCACCAAAATCGTACTTAGGGTTTCTCCAAAACTTCTTTCTTAATGTGTGAAAATTGGAAAACTATATATAGAAAAATGGGTTTGACGGCGTCAAGACAAAGCTTGTAACGCCGTCACCTCGCCGCCAAAACTCTTCTCGGACTGCCTTGATCTACATTTGACGCCGTCAAGACCAAATCATTTCCAGGCCGTCATGACTTATTACTCTTGACGCCCTTCTTTCGTGATGCCGTCAAATCTGTTCTGGGTCGTCATGGACTTCTGCTCTTGACGCCGTCAGAGAAATACTCTTGACGCCGTCACCTACTGTTCCCAGCATGGAAAATTAAGACTTTGGCGTTTTCTTCACTTTTATGCTCTAAAAACGTCCGAATTGCTTCCTTTTCCAGATTTCTCTCCCAAAGTACCTAAAATCACAAAAGGAACGATTTAGGGTAATATTTGATCAAATAAATTCGGATTCGGGCTTAAATGACCTCATAAAAACGGATCATTTTTCGCCTCATCAGGATCATGCGGTTTCTTGTGCGGGTATTGTTGGCATTAAACATCGGCATAATATTGTGCGTGATGTTCTTGTTGATATATGCTCTCGGTCCGGAATTTCAGCTCGTAAGGAGGTGGATATTGGGCTTTATGGTGATAGGGATAGATCTTTGCGCCCAGCTGATATATTACTTTACTCTTGGGATGGTGGGCTTGATGTTTGTGTTGATCTTACGGGGTCGTCACCTTTGACACAATCTGGTATGATTGATTTTATGCCAGGTCGTGCGGTTATTGAAGCTGCACAATGTAAACGTGTCAAGTATGAGGCCAAATGTGTGGATATCGGATATGGGTTCCTCCCCTTCTCTTTCTCTTCTTTTGGAGAACTTGAGAAAGATGCAGTAACTCTTCTAAAGCGTATTCGACGTTTCTCTACGACTCAAGACATTGGGGCGCGGGCTGCCGTTCATATTTTTAATAGGATTGGATTCGCTATTGCTAGAGGTGTGGGGGCCCAGTTGGTTTCTCGGCTCCCCACCAATTTCTTGTAAAATCCTATTTATTGTTAATAAAAGTGATGGTTTATAATAAAATAATAATAATAATAATAATAATAATAATAATAATAATAATAATAATAATAATAATAATAATAATAATAATAATAATAATAATAATGTATAACTTGATACGTGTTAGAATGTTATGTTATTAAAGTTAAAAAGATATTATTGTAAAGCTTTAAAACTATAAAAGGTTGATGTCTAATATTGTAAAACTTAAAGGGTTGGGTTGATTATGCCATTTATCAACCCAAAATTATGTCATTTCCATTGATTATTTATATAATTACAATTACATTGATAATTCCATAATAAACAAGCGTAAGATTCACACATAGCTATAGTCAATTGCAGACACCGGAGTAAATTCTTTTTTCCACGTCTTTATAAGGCAGGACACATTTAAAATGTGCATTCCCTTGGTACGTTGAATCCCATTTTGACGGTGCCGATGAATAACACCAGCAACCTCAATCCATAGCTTCTCTTCCTTCAACATATGATGAAAAATCAACATCTGTTCTTCAGATAAGTGTGTTCGAGACGGCTCAAACGTCACGTCGATCTTTTGTTGATTTTCAGACGGTTGAAAGGTGATACGGGACGTGGCCCTCATATTAATTGAATAGTTCTTTTTAAGCTTAATAATGAGGGTGAAATCCCCCAACCATGCTGTCCTAACATCCCCATTTATTTGAAAATTCGTAAGGAGGCTTGTGTTGCCTCCGAGAGTTACAGTTTCATAACCAACATGTAGTTGGGGGTGCAAAGATTGTATTTCTACATCTTTCACATGCATACTCCCAATATTCCAAAGGAAGTATATATGCAAACGAGATCAGAAATACAAAGAAGGACGAGGATAATGATGTACCAGTTGTTTTTCAGAAGCCCCAACCAGTTGTTCTCCCTTGGAATGTCTTCCGCTGCCTCTGTAAAACAAAATAAAGCAAAAATATTACTCCAGAATTTTAATAATGCAATTGATCGATGAATATATATCCAATCTGAAATTTCGAATATCCAAATTTTAATTTTGGACATTCGAAATTTTAGATAGGATTTTGAATAGAGAAAATAACTACATAAAAATCTGAAATATGAACTTTTGGATATACGGTTTTGAACACCACTAATTTATGGTATGAAAATTTTATAAGAAGAAGAATTTTCACTAGTTTTATAAGGAATTCTAACAAGTTACTATTAACTCAAGCAAACCCATACATTATGTAAAAAGCTGAAAAACATAATTGCATTTCTAATTGAAATTTTAATATGAGATGTATTTAATTTGTACCTTTTTTCTCTTCATTCCTCACCAACAGAGCTTGGCCCCTCCTCAGTTCTTTGATCGTGCCTTTGTTTTTCCCGTAACTCTTCAGCCTGTAAAAGAAATAAGTTAGCAAACTATTGTTAAAATAATTTTAATTTCAAAGGCAATTATGTGTTTTTCGTACCTCTTTGTATTTCGCCAATGCTTCGACTATTGTAGAATCATTTGCTTTTGTACCATTGATCTCTACAAATTGGAGCTTGGGTGTATCATGGGTTTCATTACCCCATTTCTCCATTTTATTACAATTCCGGATCTCCACCTTCACCAAAGAAGGATATTCGATTGTAGCATTCCCAGGGTAGAAGCTCGTGAGACTCTCCATACGGTTGAGCCAAATCTCGGCAAGGCGATCGAACACGATGTTTTTAGGTGGTACAACCGGATCAATTTCACTTGTACTTGTTTCCTCATCCCCTTCCGAGATCACTTCCTTCAAACTGTCGGAGTTACAAATTCTTAGCTCTTTCAGATTGACAAGCCCTTGTGCTACACTAACACTAAATAGCTTTTCTAACTTGGGACACTTATAAATGTCAAGTGTCACCATGTTGTTAAGACTTATATATGTATCTCGACAATTCCATATCACTTTCAAACTACTCAAGTCATATAAAATTAGTTCTTCCACTTCTGAAAGAATATTCTCTTTCACCCCTTCATGGTTTCTGATGGATGAAAACAAAGAAGTCTGCATCTCATCCAAAGAGTCCACCAAATACAGAAGATTGTCACAGTTATAGATACGTGTAAGAACTAACTCCATTCTCAGGTTTCCAATTTAAATTTTTGAGACTTGTAGTATCCATAAATTATCGTCGCTTGAGATTTTTTTTCCCCGAAAAATCCATAACCATTCTTCTGGTAAGTGAGTTTTAGACGGCTATGAGACGAAAATTGTCAAGGTGAAATGCCCCAACTGTGACATTCAACGTCACCTGACATTTTTAAACTGGTAAGGAGGCTTGTGTTGCCTCCTAGCGTTACTATATTTCGATCCTATATCTAGTTGGGCGTACATGCATACTACCCATGTCCCAAACAAAGTTGGCAAGTATTATGTATGCATTATGCAATAACAAAATATGCACGGATACAAATTTAGTAGTTGATACGGAAATATATCATTCAATTTTAATATAATACCTAATTACCTTTGTTTACTTCTAATCAAATCTATGTGCATGGAGAACGATCAACTACTAAAGTACGAGTGATAATTTTGTGTTTGGGTAATGTGCATGTATATTTGAGACATGGCATTTAGCCATTTAGGTGTGGCATTGACAAATTACAATGAAATAAAGTGACAAGATATTTTAAATAAGAAAACTAAAAATGAGAAGAAAAAAAAATAATAACTAGAGAATATTTACCTGATTATCACTGTCGAATTACACTTTGGTTCAAGTTTACGTCAACTGGGTGTCGTTGTTGGCAGTATAGTTTGGTCATTGATCGTCAATTTGGTGATCGAGAACGAGGGGAATTAAATGTAACTTTGGTCGGTTTAATTGTGTGAGTAGTGATATGTAATAAAGTCAGTATAATCTTATTAGATCACCTTCAAAATAAAAGAGTGAGACTGAAGATTTGAAAAACAATCAACTCATACTAATAGAAGAACAAAGTTTACATTTAGAAAAACCTAGCCAAATCTAGTAAGATAACGAAACCTAATTTTTTGCCTTTGTCTAAACCATTTCTTATGTAATACGTGACGATTTGAATTTTATACCTTCAACATAAAAGAGTAAGAGTGAAGATTTGAAAAAACAATCTAATCACGGAATCATACTAATTAGAAGAACAAATTAAGTTTACATTTCGAAAAACCTAGCCAAATATCTAGTAAACTATTAGACTATGTAAAAATATACATACATTTTTTTTGTGCAAAGGTAAATTTTTATATTAACTTCCCAAACATTTCTGTACAAAGACATAAGAATATCAAAACTGAAATGGTCGTACCCATAACAGATACAACTACACACTACTCACTATATCTAATACAGCACTGATAAAGCTACAACTCTCACAAAACATAATGTCTAACAAAACAACATACAGATGTATATCCTTCACTTGAGAAACTGAACTTTATTCGACTCCATTTACCTTTTTTATGCACCATACCATCTAGCTACATTTCCCCATCTCCTTTCCACCATGATCACTCAACCTGCCACCACAGTAAACAAAGTAGAATAGGAGAGAGGCATCACTAGGCACCCATAACCCTTCCAATCAAGGGCTCTTCCAAGCAATCTACATTTCCATCTCTTAAAAATGGCTTCAATTGCTTAGAAACACTCACCTTGAGGGAAGCCCACCCATTATGTAATACCTGAGATTCATATAACTTGTAAAATGACTAAAATACCCCGGAAACCTAAAAGCTTAATTAAAGCAATTATAAAAGTCTGAAACGATTACAAATATCTGAAAACGAACTACGTATCAAGTAATTTAATTTTTGGGACAACATTATATTATTTGGAATGTCTAAAAATTACAAATATATATATATTATATATATATACCGAAAATCTAATTATTAAAAGTAAATAAATATTTTTAAAACTAATTATAAAGAGATAATGACAAAATAATTAAGGGAATTATACTACAAATAATATTGTGATCATGGATAACTTAGATGGGCCGAATTTTCTGTATATCCCCCCCCCCCCCCCCTAGGCCGGCCAAGCTAAAATAAAAAGGAGATCTCACAATATTCCACAATTCTTTTATCCCTAAACCTAAAAGTCGACACACCAAAATATATCCCTAAGCCCCATTCAAAATTCTGCATTCAATCAAGTATTTTTCTGGACTTAATCAAGGTGCAATGAAGCTAGGAAAAATAAGAGTTGGTGTATTGGAGCTTTCGTTGGATCGTGGTGCATTTTTTTGCTCGGTTTTAATTCACTCGATAGGTATTAATCCCATTCGACTCATCTTTGAGTTCTATAATTGATTTACCATTTTTCGAATGATTATTATATCATATATAACATGGGAAAATAATAGAATCGAACCATGCGTGATCTATCATTGATTTACGAATTAAACCCTAAAAACGCAACAAAACTCTATATCATTGTATATGAATTTTCTGGATATGAATGATAATTTTTATGAACTTCACATATTAATTATGATCTCATAAAAATATGGGTTTGAATTATAGAAGCTTAAATCTCGTGTTGTGATTTATTTTATAAATCGGCTAATTAAGAAAATAATGAAGAAAATAAAAGAAACCCTAAATCGAATTAGGGTTAGGGTTTTTATGTTGGATCTGGTAATTAATGCATAATAATGATTGAGTAATGATTGTATAATGATGGCATAATGATTTTATGAAATTAGGGTTTGGTTTTGGTAACTTTAAAATAAATCCGATTGGAAAATAAAGTACAAGGGTGTGTTTTGCCAACTTTGAAACATCTGGGATATTTTTGTAAGATCATATATATCAGTAGGAATATGGGAAAAATATAACTTGAGGGTTCTAAGTGTAAATATTACAAGAAAATGAATTAATTGTATTTAATTGGTGCGATTTGTAATTAATTAAAGTAGAGGGACTAAAAGTGTAAATTCTGGAAACTTGAAGTTATTTTTAGTAAATAATGATATTAAAAGTATTTTTGGTAAATTATGAGTATTTATGGGGCTAATGTGTAATTATTATGGAATTATGATTTAAATTGCAAGTTTTGTAAAGTTAAAGGACTAATTGTGTAATTTCCGAAATCTGAGGGGCTGAATTTGTACAATGGATAAATCTGACATAACATTCTGTAAATTTTGTAAAATAAAATGCTTAATGGGGATATATGAATATTAGAGGAATTAAATCATAAATTATGTAAATATAAGGGCTTGTTTTGTAAATATTGTAACTAGAGGGTATAAACTGTAAATTATGAAACGAAAGGGATTATGATGTCATTCTGAATAAAAGAAGTATTGAATCAGTAACTTTAAGTATTTTCACTTGATACCCTTGAAAGTGATGAAATTACAATTAAAACCCTGAATTTTGTGAACTTGTCATAATTAACCTTAGACTTCTGTAACTTGTTAAAATGAACCTTGATTCCATTATAATCTCTGAATAAGGACTCAATCTAATCTGAAATGATAATATCTGCTAATTCTGGAAATCTGCTAGATATGGAAAGATAACTAAAAACCCTTTTAAACTTCTGTCTTCTACTCCTTAGGTTCAAGGAAGGAGTAATTCCATCTTTGTCAGCTTCTATCTTGTGTTCTTGCATTCGTAATAAGGTACAGATATTCTGACCTTTCTCAAAAGGTTTCTCATGATCTCTTTCATATTCTGATCCGTTAGTTCCCGAATTGATGCCATTGCTATGATCCCCTTTACTTGAACTTTCTCTGTTGATCCCACTTGATATGACCTCCGTTATGAAACCATGCTATGAAAACATTTTAATTATGCCATGGAAATTTTTGAGAAGAACCGATTTGAAAAGATGTTTATAAATGATGCTAAATTTCTTTTTAAAAGAAAGGTTATTTAACTTTCATGAACACTATATTTTGAAAGACCATTTTTATGAAAACTGTTTTAAAAGATTATTTAAATTAGACTTTTAATAGAAACTTTTGAAACGGACTTTTGAACTGAACCATGAATTGATTTTTGAATATGAACCTTGACCTGATAAACTCTGATTGGACCTTGAATACTATTTCTGATATGAACCCTTTGTTATGAACTGCTATTATGAACCTTTGATATGATTCTGAGATACACCTTTGCTATATGACCTTTTGTATGATACGAGACCTGACTCTTAGTTTGATACCCGAGCCATTTCTGTTTCCCTACCTATGGAGGTACCATAGGCATGTCTGTGATGCACCGCTGGCATGACTCATGTGTGGGTGAGTGATTTCTCACGCCGTCCCTTTTTATGATTACTATTATGGCCATTATGACTTTGAGTATATGACTTTGAGATTGACTTTGAGTAAGGGGCGTATGGATTGCAATCCTAGACATGTATGCTTAGTGGATTTAACTATGACTTTGAGTTGACTTTGAGGTGATTGGTACTGTGTGCTATACATGCCCTTCACAACCCCTGGGAGCTGATCACTCCACCCTTATGATACGTGAGGACACCCCTCATATTATCTGGTTGCCTGAGAGGTATCCCCTCTGATTGTGAGATTATGAATTGAAGGCTTATGACTTTGAGATATGACTTTGAGTTTTGGGCTCGTGGTGGAGGACTATCCTATTCCTTCATTTCTATTATTCATTTGTTTATTCCTTATGATATTCCCCAATGCACTATATTTCAGTTCTATTTCATTATCATTGCTTTGTATATGTATCTGTTCACTGGGCTTTTTAAGCTCAGCCGCATTTCCTTTTCCTGCGGCAGGTTTTAGTAGGAAGCTGGGTTATGGGAAGAGAGTGTGACTGGACTTAGAAGACTATGCTTTGGACTAGAGACGATTAGATGAAGTTTCACTTTATTAGACATAGTATTTATTGTTTTGTAACCTTGTAGTTTCAGATTTTCATTTGTAACCCTGAATTTCGTTGTATGTATGAATCATATGCTTGTGTTTGTTCTGATATGTCACTGTAATGTAATACTTCTACCCTTATCGGGTTGGGGTGTTACAATTATGGTATCAGAGCCCAGGCTGCGATTCGTAATACATTTACCCTTGACCTGTGAAGTTTGGACCCCTAAGTTTCCACTGTAGGCGCTCATAAGACAACCTTTGAAACTTTACATTAGGATTCCCCATAGGAACCTAAGTTATTACCAGTGAGGAATGGGTAGACTAAGACATTTATGTAAGTATCATTTGCTTCCGTATCACTCTGATCATGCCTTTGCTCTTAGATAAGCCTTATAAGGACCTTTGTTTCAGAAGTTAGAAGTTTTGCAACTTAAGCTTAGTAACCAAGTAAGTTTGGAATACCTCGGGAGGCTACCTGGATACCTTACACATTTAAGTTTCACCTTCAGATTTTGATCTCCGCCTCCGATTTGTTTGATAAGCTGTTTGACACCTTTTCGACCACATCGTAGGTCATTCAACCACAATGTGTTCAACACATTCTGTAAATTCATTACTTATGCTGGGTATGAATGTATCATCCGATACTACTTAACTCTGTATGATCCATTATTACTCCTATGAGAATGTTGGTAATTATGAACCACGAATATGAGAAGTTTTGTTTCCTCTCTTTGAATGATGAACCTTGTTCTGCCAACCGTTTCCTTTGGAAGGGTATGATGTAAATACTATCTCTATATGGATTTGTTAACTAAGCATGATGATGCTGATAACTGAGATTCTGTACCTCTCACAATTGACGATTATACGATATTCGTATTACCAATGATACACATCCTACCTGATACTATTGCTAAGAAGCTAAACGAAATTCCCACACATTGAACTGTTCGTTTATCCATCCCAACATTTTTGTTGAACCATGTACTTGACTCTGATATATGAACTGTATGTACGATTTGACGACTGTATTCACTCTATGAATCCTTTGACTTTGATATGTCTGATTGTACGGTCTTTTGGACTGGATGGCTATTCGTAAAGATACCATAGACTACCCTATCTGAAATGTGACCTTAAAAATCTGCTTCACCCTATTTCATTATGATGACTCTCTACATCTGCTAAAATTTCTGCCACTATGGAAACACCTACCCCAAACTCATGTGATTACCAAGTTTTCCTGAAAACCATTATTATCAACCCTTGGAAAGTTCTGCTATTGGGAAGTATTTTGTTGTACGAAGATTTTCCGGTATTCTCTGATGAACCTTTTGGTACTCCTTCCTGCTTAAGAAGTAGAGCGGACATTGAACTGATATCAGTGAAGAAACCATGGTGCCATAGAAGTTGAGAGATTGAAGGAGCTGATGGAATATGATTTTTAACCTTGGTGATTCTCTTTAGATGCTCTTGTTTGTTTATGAAGAAGAACGAGAGAAGTATGCGATGACGTATCGACTATCGTGAACTTAAATGTACCACTATCACTAATCATTATCTGTTTCCGCGTATCAATAATTAATTTGGTCTTCCTTTGAAACTCCGCGTCTGATTGCATCATTTTAGATTTGAAGGACTGAAGAAGCAACCACAAAAACTTCTAAGAAGGGGGTTAACTAACTGAGAGTAACCTTTGGAAAGTATATCAGTTCTTGAAGAAGAAAGAAGGCGATGTGAAAATTCCCTGAGATGATTTCTGAAGCTGCCTTTGCACTCGTTATCACATTTATGAGTTTGAATGATGCCAATGGTGTTGGCTAGAATAATCATGTTTTTCGCGTGTTTTGGACAAATTGTCATAGTATGACATTGTGATGTGTTCTAAAACGAAAGAAGAACATAGAGATTATTGGTGAGATTGAAGACCGTTATCGGAGTTAGAAACCTGGTGGAAGAGTAGTAGAAGATGGTTGCGACAAGCATTACCATGGAAGCAGCATATAAGAAGAAGAGAGGAACTGGGATAGTGCTCAATCATACATCATGCAACACGTGAAGATTTCAGTTTGGGCACCAAGACAACCAGACCAAAGGAGACGAACCATTCAACACACAACCTGGAGTCGACAACAACATCATGTACCTTAAAACCTGGAGCTATGTTAGAAGACCTGTCGAAGACACGCAGTCTTGTTTCTCTATTCATTTTAGTTGTACTAAGATGAATTGAGAGCAGAAGCAGACCTGCAGATGGAGGGATGCACAGTAATCGCATCAGAGACTGCCGTTACGATACCACACTACCAAGAGGAGCTGCTGAAGACCGGAGGAACCAGACTCGAATTTTAAATCCTCTTAATCATGAGGTAAGACGGACAAGAATAAACAGACTACTCCAACTTGGAAGAAATTTTGAAATTTGTAAATGAGTGGACGGATTTTGAAGCGGACATTGTGTTTAGACGAGATGATGCTGTAAAGAATTGACGTTACTGATGACGTACCTTAATTTTGAATGACATTCTCGGATCTCCGTTACTCTTCGAGTAATTTCGTTCTCTTAAGTTATGTTGTTTGATTTTGGTGACCTCTGAGACTATAGGTGGACTAGGTGGATTTAGACAAGTTTGTGTGTTCACGACTTGAGATAAAGTATGACCATCATGAGGGCATATGTATATGATGCCAGTATTATGACGCCTGGCCAACGTGATAATACTTACATCATATAACGTGCACTTATGGTGGGCATGTGATATTTCGAGGAGTGCCTTAGAAGCTTTAGAATTCTGGCATCTGATCAAGATCATCTGAGTTTAGTGAGACTTTAGGTTCATTCTGCCTATACGTTTGATATGCTGTCCTTGTTATACGATTCGATACGTTTGGACTCTCGACACGTGTTTTGCTGATCTTTGCAACTTCTGATAAGAATCTTAGGTTCCATTATGAAATTTCTGCCGTTGACGATATCTAATGACATGCTTTATGTCCGTATACGATTCGCATTCGCGAAGTTGTTCATTATGATCTGCTATGAGTAAATATGTGATTGTGGACCCTGAGGAAATGAGACCTGTTTGTTTATGAGAATACCTTTGGAAGGTTATCTAAAAGCCGAGACTATTTGAGAAGCTGAAGAGTTAAACCTTATATCACCTCATGTTGCTACAATTCAATGTCTTCTCATCTGATTCGCCTAATCAATTCGATGAAAATCCTATGTATTTTTATACCTCTCCCTGGAGAATTCGTTTATCATCCGTTATGTTTGGTACATTATCCTTTTGATTCAAATTCAATATGATATGCCCTTCTGAGAAATCTGGAACTGTTTTGACAATAATTACGAGTCATGAGAAACCAGTTGGTCTGAATATCTTTTGGAAGAACCTCCCCGGGCGTGAGAATGTTGTGACGACTTTTGCGGTTTGCTACGACTTTGTCTAACTTTACGACTTCAAATTTCGAGGACGAAATTTTTTTGTTAGAGGGGAAGAAGTTGTAATACCTGAGATTCATATAACTTGTAAAATGACTAAAATACCCCGGAAACCTAAAAGCTTAATTAAAGCAATTATAAAAGTCTGAAACGATTACAAATATCTGAAAACGAACTACGTATCAAGTAATTTAATTTTTGGGACAACATTATATTATTTGGAATGTCTAAAAATTACAAATATATATATATTATATATATATACCGAAAATCTAATTATTAAAAGTAAATAAATATTTTTAAAACTAATTATAAAGAGATAATGACAAAATAATTAAGGGAATTATACTACAAATAATATTGTGATCATGGATAACTTAGATGGGCCGAATTTTCTGTATACCCCCCCCCCCCCAGGCCGGCCAAGCTAAAATAAAAAGGAGATCTCACAATATTCCACAATTCTTTTATCCCTAAACCTAAAAGTCGACACACCAAAATATATCCCTAAGCCCCATTCGAAATTCTGCATTCAATCAAGTATTTTTCTGGACTTAATCAAGGTGCAATCAAGCTAGGAAAAATAAGAGTTGGTGTATTGGAGCTTTTGTTGGATCGTGGTGCATTTTTTTGCTCGGTTTTAATTCACTCGATAGGTATTAATCCCATTCGACTCATCTTTGAGTTCTATAATTGATTTACCATTTTTCGAATGATTATTATATCATATATAACATGGGAAAATAATAGAATCGAACCATGCGTGATCTATCATTGATTTACGAATTAAACCCTAAAAATGCAACAAAACTCTATATCATTGTATATGAATTTTCTGGATATGAATGATAATTTTTATGAACTTCACATATTAATTATGATCTCATAAAAATATGGGTTTGAATTATAGAAGCTTAAATCTCGTGTTGTGATTTATTTTATAAATCGGCTAATTAAGAAAATGATGAAGAAAATAAAAGAAACCCTAAATCGAATTAGGGTTAGGGTTTTTATGTTGGATCTGGTAATTAATGCATAATAATTATTGAGTAATGATTGTATAATGATGGCATAATGATTTTATGAAATTAGGGTTTGGTTTTGGTAACTTTAAAATAAATCCGATTGGAAAATAAAGTACAAGGGTGTGTTTTGCCAACTTTGAAACATCTGGGATATTTTTGTAAGATCATATATATCAGTAGGAATATGGGAAAAATATAACTTGAGGGTTCTAAGTGTAAATATTACAAGAAAATGAATTAATTGTATTTAATTGGTGCGATTTGTAATTAATTAAAGTAGAGGGACTAAAAGTGTAAATTCTGGAAACTTGAAGTTATTTTGAGTAAATAATGATATTAAAAGTATTTTTGGTAAATTATGAGTATTTATGGGGCTAATGTGTAATTATTATGGAATTATGATTTAAATTGCAAGTTTTGTAAAGTTAAAGGACTAATTGTGTAATTTCCGAAATCTGAGGGGCTGAATTTGTACAATGGATAAATCTGACATAACATTCTGTAAATTTTGTAAAATAAAATGCTTAATGGGGATATATGAATATTAGAGGAATTAAATCATAAATTATGTAAATATAAGGGCTTGTTTTGTAAATATTGTAACTAGAGGGTATAAACTGTAAATTATGAAACGAAAGGGATTATGATGTCATTCTGAATAAAAGAAGTATTGAATCAGTAACTTTAAGTATTTTCACTTGATACCCTTGAAAGTGATGAAATTACAATTAAAACCCTGAATTTTGTGAACTTGTCATAATTAACCTTAGACTTCTGTAACTTGTTAAAATGAACCTTGATTCCATTATAATCTCTGAATAAGGACTCAATCTAATCTGAAATGATAATATCTGCTAATTCTGGAAATCTGCTAGATATGGAAAGATAACTAAAAACCCTTTTAAACTTCTGTCTTCTACTCCTTAGGTTCAAGGAAGGAGTAATTCCATCTTTGTCAGCTTCTATCTTGTGTTCTTGCATTCGTAATAAGGTACAGATATTCTGACCTTTCTCAAAAGGTTTCTCATGATCTCTTTCATATTCTGATCCGTTAGTTCCCGAATTGATGCCATTGCTATGATCCCCTTTACTTGAACTTTCTCTGTTGATTCCACTTGATATGACCTCCGTTATGAAACCATGCTATGAAAACATTTTAATTATGCCATGGAAATGTTTTGAGAAGAACCGATTTGAAAAGATGTTTATAAATGATGCTAAATTTCTTTTTAAAAGAAAGGTTATTTAACTTTCATGAACACTATATTTTGAAAGACCATTTTTATGAAAACTGTTTTAAAAGATTATTTAAATTAGACTTTTAATAGAAACTTTTGAAACGGACTTTTGAACTGAACCATGAATTGATTTTTGAATATGAACCTTGACCTGATAAACTCTGATTGGACCTTGAATACTATTTCTGATATGAACCCTTTGTTATGAACTGCTATTATGAACCTTTGATATGATTCTGAGATACACCTTTGCTATATGACCTTTTGTATGATACGAGACCTGACTCTTAGTTTGATACCCGAGCCATTTCTGTTTCCCTACCTATGGAGGTACCATAGGCATGTCTGTGATGCACCGCTGGCATGACTCATGTGTGGGTGAGTGATTTCTCACGCCGTCCCTTTTTATGATTACTATTATGGCCATTATGACTTTGAGTATATGACTTTGAGATTGACTTTGAGTAAGGGGCGTATGGATTGCAATCCTAGACATGTATGCTTAGTGGATTTAACTATGACTTTGAGTTGACTTTGAGGTGATTGGTACTGTGTGCTATACATGCCCTTCACAACCCCTGGGAGCTGATCACTCCACCCTTATGATACGTGAGGACACCCCTCATATTATCTGGTTGCCTGAGAGGTATCCCCTCTGATTGTGAGATTATGAATTGAAGGCTTATGACTTTGAGATATGACTTTGAGTTTTGGGCTCGTGGTGGAGGACTATCCTATTCCTTCATTTCTATTATTCATTTGTTTATTCCTTATGATATTCCCCAATGCACTATATTTCAGTTCTATTTCATTATCATTGCTTTGTATATGTATCTGTTCACTGGGCTTTTTAAGCTCAGCCGCATTTCCTTTTCCTGCGGCAGGTTTTAGTAGGAAGCTGGGTTATGGGAAGAGAGTGTGACTGGACTTAGAAGACTATGCTTTGGACTAGAGACGATTAGATGAAGTTTCACTTTATTAGACATAGTATTTATTGTTTTGTAACCTTGTAGTTTCAGATTTTCATTTGTAACCCTGAATTTCGTTGTATGTATGAATCATATGCTTGTGTTTGTTCTGATATGTCACTGTAATGTAATACTTCTACCCTTATCGGGTTGGGGTGTTACAATTATGGTATCAGAGCCCAGGCTGCGATTCGTAATACATTTACCCTTGACCTGTGAAGTTTGGACCCCTAAGTTTCCACTGTAGGCGCTCATAAGACAACCTTTGAAACTTTACATTAGGATTCCCCATAGGAACCTAAGTTATTACCAGTGAGGAATGGGTAGACTAAGACATTTATGTAAGTATCATTTGCTTCCGTATCACTCTGATCATGCCTTTGCTCTTAGATAAGCCTTATAAGGACCTTTGTTTCAGAAGTTAGAAGTTTTGCAACTTAAGCTTAGTAACCAAGTAAGTTTGGAATACCTCGGGAGGCTACCTGGATACCTTACACATTTAAGTTTCACCTTCAGATTTTGATCTCCGCCTCCGATTTGTTTGATAAGCTGTTTGACACCTTTTCGACCACATCGTAGGTCATTCAACCACAATGTGTTCAACACATTCTGTAAATTCATTACTTATGCTGGGTATGAATGTATCATCCGATACTACTTAACTCTGTATGATCCATTATTACTCCTATGAGAATGTTGGTAATTATGAACCACGAATATGAGAAGTTTTGTTTCCTCTCTTTGAATGATGAACCTTGTTCTGCCAACCGTTTCCTTTGGAAGGGTATGATGTAAATACTATCTCTATATGGATTTGTTAACTAAGCATGATGATGCTGATAACTGAGATTCTGTACCTCTCACAATTGACGATTATACGATATTCGTATTACCAATGATACACATCCTACCTGATACTATTGCTAAGAAGCTAAACGAAATTCCCACACATTGAACTGTTCGTTTATCCATCCCAACATTTTTGTTGAACCATGTACTTGACTCTGATATATGAACTGTATGTACGATTTGACGACTGTATTCACTCTATGAATCCTTTGACTTTGATATGTCTGATTGTACGGTCTTTTGGACTGGATGGCTATTCGTAAAGATACCATAGACTACCCTATCTGAAATGTGACCTTAAAAATCTGCTTCACCCTATTTCATTATGATGACTCTCTACATCTGCTAAAATTTCTGCCACTATGGAAACACCTACCCCAAACTCATGTGATTACCAAGTTTTCCTGAAAACCATTATTATCAACCCTTGGAAAGTTCTGCTATTGGGAAGTATTTTGTTGTACGAAGATTTTCCGGTATTCTCTGATGAACCTTTTGGTACTCCTTCCTGCTTAAGAAGTAGAGCGGACATTGAACTGATATCAGTGAAGAAACCATGGTGCCATAGAAGTTGAGAGATTGAAGGAGCTGATGGAATATGATTTTTAACCTTGGTGATTCTCTTTAGATGCTCTTGTTTGTTTATGAAGAAGAACGAGAGAAGTATGCGATGACGTATCGACTATCGTGAACTTAAATGTACCACTATCACTAATCATTATCTGTTTCCGCGTATCAATAATTAATTTGGTCTTCCTTTGAAACTCCGCGTCTGATTGCATCATTTTAGATTTGAAGGACTGAAGAAGCAACCACAAAAACTTCTAAGAAGGGGGTTAACTAACTGAGAGTAACCTTTGGAAAGTATATCAGTTCTTGAAGAAGAAAGAAGGCGATGTGAAAATTCCCTGAGATGATTTCTGAAGCTGCCTTTGCACTCGTTATCACATTTATGAGTTTGAATGATGCCAATGGTGTTGGCTAGAATAATCATGTTTTTCGCGTGTTTTGGACAAATTGTCATAGTATGACATTGTGATGTGTTCTAAAACGAAAGAAGAACATAGAGATTATTGGTGAGATTGAAGACCGTTATCGGAGTTAGAAACCTGGTGGAAGAGTAGTAGAAGATGGTTGCGACAAGCATTACCATGGAAGCAGCATATAAGAAGAAGAGAGGAACTGGGATAGTGCTCAATCATACATCATGCAACACGTGAAGATTTCAGTTTGGGCACCAAGACAACCAGACCAAAGGAGACGAACCATTCAACACACAACCTGGAGTCGACAACAACATCATGTACCTTAAAACCTGGAGCTATGTTAGAAGACCTGTCGAAGACACGCAATCTTGTTTCTCTATTCATTTTAGTTGTACTAAGATGAATTGAGAGCAGAAGCAGACCTGCAGATGGAGGGATGCACAGTAATCGCATCAGAGACTGCCGTTACGATACCACACTACCAAGAGGAGCTGCTGAAGACCGGAGGAACCAGACTCGAATTTTAAATCCTCTTAATCATGAGGTAAGACGGACAAGAATAAACAGACTACTCCAACTTGGAAGAAATTTTGAAATTTGTAAATGAGTGGACGGATTTTGAAGCGGACATTGTGTTTAGACGAGATGATGCTGTAAAGAATTGACGTTACTGATGACGTACCTTAATTTTGAATGACATTCTCGGATCTCCGTTACTCTTCGAGTAATTTCGTTCTCTTAAGTTATGTTGTTTGATTTTGGTGACCTCTGAGACTATAGGTGGACTAGGTGGATTTAGACAAGTTTGTGTGTTCACGACTTGAGATAAAGTATGACCATCATGAGGGCATATGTATATGATGCCAGTATTATGACGCCTGGCCAACGTGATAATACTTACATCATATAACGTGCACTTATGGTGGGCATGTGATATTTCGAGGAGTGCCTTAGAAGCTTTAGAATTCTGGCATCTGATCAAGATCATCTGAGTTTAATGAGACTTTAGGTTCATTCTGCCTATACGTTTGATATGCTGTCCTTGTTATACGATTCGATACGTTTGGACTCTCGACACGTGTTTTGCTGATCTTTGCAACTTCTGATAAGAATCTTAGGTTCCATTATGAAATTTCTGCCGTTGACGATATCTAACGACATGCTTTCTGTCCGTATACGATTCGCATTCGCGAAGTTGTTCATTATGATCTGCTATGAGTAAATATGTGATTGTGGACCCTGAGGAAATGAGACCTGTTTGTTTATGAGAATACCTTTGGAAGGTTATCTAAAAGCCGAGACTATTTGAGAAGCTGAAGAGTTAAACCTTATATCACCTCATGTTGCTACAATTCAATGTCTTCTCATCTGATTCGCCTAATCAATTCGATGAAAATCCTATGTATTTTTATACCTCTCCCTGGAGAATTCGTTTATCATCCGTTATGTTTGGTACATTATCCTTTTGATTCAAATTCAATATGATATGCCCTTCTGAGAAATCTGGAACTGTTTTGACAATAATTACGAGTCATGAGAAACCAGTTGGTCTGAATATCTTTTGGAAGAACCTCCCCGGGCGTGAGAATGTTGTGACGACTTTTGCGGTTTGCTACGACTTTGTCTAACTTTACGACTTCAAATTTCGAGGACGAAATTTTTTTGTTAGAGGGGAAGAAGTTGTAATACCTGAGATTCATATAACTTGTAAAATGACTAAAATACCCCGGAAACCTAAAAGCTTAATTAAAGCAATTATAAAAGTCTGAAACGATTACAAATATCTGAAAACGAACTACGTATCAAGTAATTTAATTTTTGGGACAACATTATATTATTTGGAATGTCTAAAAATTACAAATATATATATATTATATATATATACCGAAAATCTAATTATTAAAAGTAAATAAATATTTTTAAAACTAATTATAAAGAGATAATGACAAAATAATTAAGGGAATTATACTACAAATAATATTGTGATCATGGATAACTTAGATGGGCCGAATTTTCTGTATATCCCCCCCCCCCCCCCCCCCCAGGCCGGCCAAGCTAAAATAAAAAGGAGATCTCACAATATTCCACAATTCTTTTATCCCTAAACCTAAAAGTCGACACACCAAAATATATCCCTAAGCCCCATTCGAAATTCTGCATTCAATCAAGTATTTTTCTGGACTTAATCAAGGTGCAATCAAGCTAGGAAAAATAAGAGTTGGTGTATTGGAGCTTTTGTTGGATCGTGGTGCATTTTTTTGCTCGGTTTTAATTCACTCGATAGGTATTAATCCCATTCGACTCATCTTTGAGTTCTATAATTGATTTACCATTTTTCGAATGATTATTATATCATATATAACATGGGAAAATAATAGAATCGAACCATGCGTGATCTATCATTGATTTACGAATTAAACCCTAAAAACGCAACAAAACTCTATATCATTGTATATGAATTTTCTGGATATGAATGATAATTTTTATGAACTTCACATATTAATTATGATCTCATAAAAATATGGGTTTGAATTATAGAAGCTTAAATCTCGTGTTGTGATTTATTTTATAAATCGGCTAATTAAGAAAATAATGAAGAAAATAAAAGAAACCCTAAATCGAATTAGGGTTAGGGTTTTTATGTTGGATCTGGTAATTAATGCATAATAATGATTGAGTAATGATTGTATAATGATGGCATAATGATTTTATGAAATTAGGGTTTGGTTTTGGTAACTTTAAAATAAATCCGATTGGAAAAGGACTAATTGTGTAATTTCCGAAATCTGAGGGGCTGAATTTGTACAATGGATAAATCTGACATAACATTCTGTAAATTTTGTAAAATAAAATGCTTAATGGGGATATATGAATATTAGAGGAATTAAATCATAAATTATGTAAATATAAGGGCTTGTTTTGTAAATATTGTAACTAGAGGGTATAAACTGTAAATTATGAAACGAAAGGGATTATGATGTCATTCTGAATAAAAGAAGTATTGAATCAGTAACTTTAAGTATTTTCACTTGATACCCTTGAAAGTGATGAAATTACAATTAAAACCCTGAATTTTGTGAACTTGTCATAATTAACCTTAGACTTCTGTAACTTGTTAAAATGAACCTTGATTCCATTATAATCTCTGAATAAGGACTCAATCTAATCTGAAATGATAATATCTGCTAATTCTGGAAATCTGCTAGATATGGAAAGATAACTAAAAACCCTTTTAAACTTCTGTCTTCTACTCCTTAGGTTCAAGGAAGGAGTAATTCCATCTTTGTCAGCTTCTATCTTGTGTTCTTGCATTCGTAATAAGGTACAGATATTCTGACCTTTCTCAAAAGGTTTCTCATGATCTCTTTCATATTCTGATCCGTTAGTTCCCGAATTGATGCCATTGCTATGATCCCCTTTACTTGAACTTTCTCTGTTGATCCCACTTGATATGACCTCCGTTATGAAACCATGCTATGAAAACCTTTTAATTATGCCATGGAAATGTTTTGAGAAGAACCGATTTGAAAAGATGTTTATAAATGATGCTAAATTTCTTTTTAAAAGAAAGGTTATTTAACTTTCATGAACACTATATTTTGAAAGACCATTTTTATGAAAACTGTTTTAAAAGATTATTTAAATTAGACTTTTAATAGAAACTTTTGAAACGGACTTTTGAACTGAACCATGAATTGATTTTTGAATATGAACCTTGACCTGATAAACTCTGATTGGACCTTGAATACTATTTCTGATATGAACCCTTTGTTATGAACTGCTATTATGAACCTTTGATATGATTCTGAGATACACCTTTGCTATATGACCTTTTGTATGATACGAGACCTGACTCTTAGTTTGATACCCGAGCCATTTCTGTTTCCCTACCTATGGAGGTACCATAGGCATGTCTGTGATGCACCGCTGGCATGACTCATGTGTGGGTGAGTGATTTCTCACGCCGTCCCTTTTTATGATTACTATTATGGCCATTATGACTTTGAGTATATGACTTTGAGATTGACTTTGAGTAAGGGGCGTATGGATTGCAATCCTAGACATGTATGCTTAGTGGATTTAACTATGACTTTGAGTTGACTTTGAGGTGATTGGTACTGTGTGCTATACATGCCCTTCACAACCCCTGGGAGCTGATCACTCCACCCTTATGATACGTGAGGACACCCCTCATATTATCTGGTTGCCTGAGAGGTATCCCCTCTGATTGTGAGATTATGAATTGAAGGCTTATGACTTTGAGATATGACTTTGAGTTTTGGGCTCGTGGTGGAGGACTATCCTATTCCTTCATTTCTATTATTCATTTGTTTATTCCTTATGATATTCCCCAATGCACTATATTTCAGTTCTATTTCATTATCATTGCTTTGTATATGTATCTGTTCACTGGGCTTTTTAAGCTCAGCCGCATTTCCTTTTCCTGCGGCAGGTTTTAGTAGGAAGCTGGGTTATGGGAAGAGAGTGTGACTGGACTTAGAAGACTATGCTTTGGACTAGAGACGATTAGATGAAGTTTCACTTTATTAGACATAGTATTTATTGTTTTGTAACCTTGTAGTTTCAGATTTTCATTTGTAACCCTGAATTTCGTTGTATGTATGAATCATATGCTTGTGTTTGTTCTGATATGTCACTGTAATGTAATACTTCTACCCTTATCGGGTTGGGGTGTTACAATTATGGTATCAGAGCCCAGGCTGCGATTCGTAATACATTTACCCTTGACCTGTGAAGTTTGGACCCCTAAGTTTCCACTGTAGGCGCTCATAAGACAACCTTTGAAACTTTACATTAGGATTCCCCATAGGAACCTAAGTTATTACCAGTGAGGAATGGGTAGACTAAGACATTTATGTAAGTATCATTTGCTTCCGTATCACTCTGATCATGCCTTTGCTCTTAGATAAGCCTTATAAGGACCTTTGTTTCAGAAGTTAGAAGTTTTGCAACTTAAGCTTAGTAACCAAGTAAGTTTGGAATACCTCGGGAGGCTACCTGGATACCTTACACATTTAAGTTTCACCTTCAGATTTTGATCTCCGCCTCCGATTTGTTTGATAAGCTGTTTGACACCTTTTCGACCACATCGTAGGTCATTCAACCACAATGTGTTCAACACATTCTGTAAATTCATTACTTATGCTGGGTATGAATGTATCATCCGATACTACTTAACTCTGTATGATCCATTATTACTCCTATGAGAATGTTGGTAATTATGAACCACGAATATGAGAAGTTTTGTTTCCTCTCTTTGAATGATGAACCTTGTTCTGCCAACCGTTTCCTTTGGAAGGGTATGATGTAAATACTATCTCTATATGGATTTGTTAACTAAGCATGATGATGCTGATAACTGAGATTCTGTACCTCTCACAATTGACGATTATACGATATTCGTATTACCAATGATACACATCCTACCTGATACTATTGCTAAGAAGCTAAACGAAATTCCCACACATTGAACTGTTCGTTTATCCATCCCAACATTTTTGTTGAACCATGTACTTGACTCTGATATATGAACTGTATGTACGATTTGACGACTGTATTCACTCTATGAATCCTTTGACTTTGATATGTCTGATTGTACGGTCTTTTGGACTGGATGGCTATTCGTAAAGATACCATAGACTACCCTATCTGAAATGTGACCTTAAAAATCTGCTTCACCCTATTTCATTATGATGACTCTCTACATCTGCTAAAATTTCTGCCACTATGGAAACACCTACCCCAAACTCATGTGATTACCAAGTTTTCCTGAAAACCATTATTATCAACCCTTGGAAAGTTCTGCTATTGGGAAGTATTTTGTTGTACGAAGATTTTCCGGTATTCTCTGATGAACCTTTTGGTACTCCTTCCTGCTTAAGAAGTAGAGCGGACATTGAACTGATATCAGTGAAGAAACCATGGTGCCATAGAAGTTGAGAGATTGAAGGAGCTGATGGAATATGATTTTTAACCTTGGTGATTCTCTTTAGATGCTCTTGTTTGTTTATGAAGAAGAACGAGAGAAGTATGCGATGACGTATCGACTATCGTGAACTTAAATGTACCACTATCACTAATCATTATCTGTTTCCGCGTATCAATAATTAATTTGGTCTTCCTTTGAAACTCCGCGTCTGATTGCATCATTTTAGATTTGAAGGACTGAAGAAGCAACCACAAAAACTTCTAAGAAGGGGGTTAACTAACTGAGAGTAACCTTTGGAAAGTATATCAGTTCTTGAAGAAGAAAGAAGGCGATGTGAAAATTCCCTGAGATGATTTCTGAAGCTGCCTTTGCACTCGTTATCACATTTATGAGTTTGAATGATGCCAATGGTGTTGGCTAGAATAATCATGTTTTTCGCGTGTTTTGGACAAATTGTCATAGTATGACATTGTGATGTGTTCTAAAACGAAAGAAGAACATAGAGATTATTGGTGAGATTGAAGACCGTTATCGGAGTTAGAAACCTGGTGGAAGAGTAGTAGAAGATGGTTGCGACAAGCATTACCATGGAAGCAGCATATAAGAAGAAGAGAGGAACTGGGATAGTGCTCAATCATACATCATGCAACACGTGAAGATTTCAGTTTGGGCACCAAGACAACCAGACCAAAGGAGACGAACCATTCAACACACAACCTGGAGTCGACAACAACATCATGTACCTTAAAACCTGGAGCTATGTTAGAAGACCTGTCGAAGACACGCAATCTTGTTTCTCTATTCATTTTAGTTGTACTAAGATGAATTGAGAGCAGAAGCAGACCTGCAGATGGAGGGATGCACAGTAATCGCATCAGAGACTGCCGTTACGATACCACACTACCAAGAGGAGCTGCTGAAGACCGGAGGAACCAGACTCGAATTTTAAATCCTCTTAATCATGAGGTAAGACGGACAAGAATAAACAGACTACTCCAACTTGGAAGAAATTTTGAAATTTGTAAATGAGTGGACGGATTTTGAAGCGGACATTGTGTTTAGACGAGATGATGCTGTAAAGAATTGACGTTACTGATGACGTACCTTAATTTTGAATGACATTCTCGGATCTCCGTTACTCTTCGAGTAATTTCGTTCTCTTAAGTTATGTTGTTTGATTTTGGTGACCTCTGAGACTATAGGTGGACTAGGTGGATTTAGACAAGTTTGTGTGTTCACGACTTGAGATAAAGTATGACCATCATGAGGGCATATGTATATGATGCCAGTATTATGACGCCTGGCCAACGTGATAATACTTACATCATATAACGTGCACTTATGGTGGGCATGTGATATTTCGAGGAGTGCCTTAGAAGCTTTAGAATTCTGGCATCTGATCAAGATCATCTGAGTTTAATGAGACTTTAGGTTCATTCTGCCTATACGTTTGATATGCTGTCCTTGTTATACGATTCGATACGTTTGGACTCTCGACACGTGTTTTGCTGATCTTTGCAACTTCTGATAAGAATCTTAGGTTCCATTATGAAATTTCTGCCGTTGACGATATCTAACGACATGCTTTCTGTCCGTATACGATTCGCATTCGCGAAGTTGTTCATTATGATCTGCTATGAGTAAATATGTGATTGTGGACCCTGAGGAAATGAGACCTGTTTGTTTATGAGAATACCTTTGGAAGGTTATCTAAAAGCCGAGACTATTTGAGAAGCTGAAGAGTTAAACCTTATATCACCTCATGTTGCTACAATTCAATGTCTTCTCATCTGATTCGCCTAATCAATTCGATGAAAATCCTATGTATTTTTATACCTCTCCCTGGAGAATTCGTTTATCATCCGTTATGTTTGGTACATTATCCTTTTGATTCAAATTCAATATGATATGCCCTTCTGAGAAATCTGGAACTGTTTTGACAATAATTACGAGTCATGAGAAACCAGTTGGTCTGAATATCTTTTGGAAGAACCTCCCCGGGCGTGAGAATGTTGTGACGACTTTTGCGGTTTGCTACGACTTTGTCTAACTTTACGACTTCAAATTTCGAGGACGAAATTTTTTTGTTAGAGGGGAAGAAGTTGTAATACCTGAGATTCATATAACTTGTAAAATGACTAAAATACCCCGGAAACCTAAAAGCTTAATTAAAGCAATTATAAAAGTCTGAAACGATTACAAATATCTGAAAACGAACTACGTATCAAGTAATTTAATTTTTGGGACAACATTATATTATTTGGAATGTCTAAAAATTACAAATATATATATATTATATATATATACCGAAAATCTAATTATTAAAAGTAAATAAATATTTTTAAAACTAATTATAAAGAGATAATGACAAAATAATTAAGGGAATTATACTACAAATAATATTGTGATCATGGATAACTTAGATGGGCCGAATTTTCTGTATATCCCCCCCCCCCCCCCCCCCCCCCAGGCCGGCCAAGCTAAAATAAAAAGGAGATCTCACAATATTCCACAATTCTTTTATCCCTAAACCTAAAAGTCGACACACCAAAATATATCCCTAAGCCCCATTCGAAATTCTGCATTCAATCAAGTATTTTTCTGGACTTAATCAAGGTGCAATCAAGCTAGGAAAAATAAGAGTTGGTGTATTGGAGCTTTTGTTGGATCGTGGTGCATTTTTTTGCTCGGTTTTAATTCACTCGATAGGTATTAATCCCATTCGACTCATCTTTGAGTTCTATAATTGATTTACCATTTTTCGAATGATTATTATATCATATATAACATGGGAAAATAATAGAATCGAACCATGCGTGATCTATCATTGATTTACGAATTAAACCCTAAAAACGCAACAAAACTCTATATCATTGTATATGAATTTTCTGGATATGAATGATAATTTTTATGAACTTCACATATTAATTATGATCTCATAAAAATATGGGTTTGAATTATAGAAGCTTAAATCTCGTGTTGTGATTTATTTTATAAATCGGCTAATTAAGAAAATAATGAAGAAAATAAAAGAAACCCTAAATCGAATTAGGGTTAGGGTTTTTATGTTGGATCTGGTAATTAATGCATAATAATGATTGAGTAATGATTGTATAATGATGGCATAATGATTTTATGAAATTAGGGTTTGGTTTTGGTAACTTTAAAATAAATCCGATTGGAAAAGGACTAATTGTGTAATTTCCGAAATCTGAGGGGCTGAATTTGTACAATGGATAAATCTGACATAACATTCTGTAAATTTTGTAAAATAAAATGCTTAATGGGGATATATGAATATTAGAGGAATTAAATCATAAATTATGTAAATATAAGGGCTTGTTTTGTAAATATTGTAACTAGAGGGTATAAACTGTAAATTATGAAACGAAAGGGATTATGATGTCATTCTGAATAAAAGAAGTATTGAATCAGTAACTTTAAGTATTTTCACTTGATACCCTTGAAAGTGATGAAATTACAATTAAAACCCTGAATTTTGTGAACTTGTCATAATTAACCTTAGACTTCTGTAACTTGTTAAAATGAACCTTGATTCCATTATAATCTCTGAATAAGGACTCAATCTAATCTGAAATGATAATATCTGCTAATTCTGGAAATCTGCTAGATATGGAAAGATAACTAAAAACCCTTTTAAACTTCTGTCTTCTACTCCTTAGGTTCAAGGAAGGAGTAATTCCATCTTTGTCAGCTTCTATCTTGTGTTCTTGCATTCGTAATAAGGTACAGATATTCTGACCTTTCTCAAAAGGTTTCTCATGATCTCTTTCATATTCTGATCCGTTAGTTCCCGAATTGATGCCATTGCTATGATCCCCTTTACTTGAACTTTCTCTGTTGATCCCACTTGATATGACCTCCGTTATGAAACCATGCTATGAAAACCTTTTAATTATGCCATGGAAATGTTTTGAGAAGAACCGATTTGAAAAGATGTTTATAAATGATGCTAAATTTCTTTTTAAAAGAAAGGTTATTTAACTTTCATGAACACTATATTTTGAAAGACCATTTTTATGAAAACTGTTTTAAAAGATTATTTAAATTAGACTTTTAATAGAAACTTTTGAAACGGACTTTTGAACTGAACCATGAATTGATTTTTGAATATGAACCTTGACCTGATAAACTCTGATTGGACCTTGAATACTATTTCTGATATGAACCCTTTGTTATGAACTGCTATTATGAACCTTTGATATGATTCTGAGATACACCTTTGCTATATGACCTTTTGTATGATACGAGACCTGACTCTTAGTTTGATACCCGAGCCATTTCTGTTTCCCTACCTATGGAGGTACCATAGGCATGTCTGTGATGCACCGCTGGCATGACTCATGTGTGGGTGAGTGATTTCTCACGCCGTCCCTTTTTATGATTACTATTATGGCCATTATGACTTTGAGTATATGACTTTGAGATTGACTTTGAGTAAGGGGCGTATGGATTGCAATCCTAGACATGTATGCTTAGTGGATTTAACTATGACTTTGAGTTGACTTTGAGGTGATTGGTACTGTGTGCTATACATGCCCTTCACAACCCCTGGGAGCTGATCACTCCACCCTTATGATACGTGAGGACACCCCTCATATTATCTGGTTGCCTGAGAGGTATCCCCTCTGATTGTGAGATTATGAATTGAAGGCTTATGACTTTGAGATATGACTTTGAGTTTTGGGCTCGTGGTGGAGGACTATCCTATTCCTTCATTTCTATTATTCATTTGTTTATTCCTTATGATATTCCCCAATGCACTATATTTCAGTTCTATTTCATTATCATTGCTTTGTATATGTATCTGTTCACTGGGCTTTTTAAGCTCAGCCGCATTTCCTTTTCCTGCGGCAGGTTTTAGTAGGAAGCTGGGTTATGGGAAGAGAGTGTGACTGGACTTAGAAGACTATGCTTTGGACTAGAGACGATTAGATGAAGTTTCACTTTATTAGACATAGTATTTATTGTTTTGTAACCTTGTAGTTTCAGATTTTCATTTGTAACCCTGAATTTCGTTGTATGTATGAATCATATGCTTGTGTTTGTTCTGATATGTCACTGTAATGTAATACTTCTACCCTTATCGGGTTGGGGTGTTACACATTACCTCCTTGACGGTGTATTGAGAGGACCAAGAAGGATCATCTTTCATTCCTCTCTATTCCCCTCATCATACACCATCCACCTAGGCCATTTACCCTTCACAAATAGAAGAACCTACTTTATGGTACATTCTTACTGTTAGTACCTCCTATTTAGCCAAACAAAGCAGTCCAATTTCCTCCCTAAGCCAAATTGGAACAAACTTAGAGTTTACCATAGGTACAGTCCCACAGATAGAACTCCAAGATACAAGAATTCTTCTATTTGAATGGCCTGCAAAGAGATCTTAGCAAGAAAACTTACCAAAGATGCTGATAAACAAGGATCCAAACACCCCTTTAACTAATAGGGGAGAAGGCTGATAAACATTCCTTTATAACCAACACCTTATCATATCAAACCCCACTACCCTTATACACTTTCCAAATCAGAAGCATAAAGAGATACCACTCATGTCCCTCTAAATCTGAATTTCACATCCCATTCAAGAGCAATCATTCTGACAGCATTAGAATTCTTCAATTGCAGGCTCATAAGCTGTAGCTTAATCCCATCAGTAATTACTTTGTAAAGGCAATCTGCATCTTTCTTTTCTCCTGTATAAATCCTCCCATTTCTTTCTTTCTAGATATTATACACCATTGCTCCAAGACTAATCCTTCTTAACACACTTCCAATAGAATTATTGCACTTCATATTACCAATTTACTTTACAATATCCTTCCAATTACAAGCCTGCACTTATAGTCTTAGTTTTTGCAATAACTTTTCCCAAATCTTATTAGTATATTCACATCTAAAAAATAGGTGATTATGTGAATCTTTGCATTTCAAACAAAAAGGGCAAGTCATTTGTTGATTACTCCACTTTTCCATTCTGTCTTGTGTAAGCAATCTTTCCATGACAGCAATCCATAGAATAAAAGCATGTCTAGGAAGACATTGACTAAACCAAATCAATTTCCACCAATCAACTTTTTCTCTTTTCTCCCTCATACCTTCCCATACATTACTGATTGAAAATTTCACATCCTTCCCTCCATTATTTCTCCATTTGCAAACATCTAACTTTCCATGTCTGATATTGGGCACACTAAGATTGAAAATATCAAGGAACATGTCTGCCCAATACTCAGGCCATTTCCACTTATTATCCACAATTAAATCAGCCACTATATTGTCATTCTGAAACCTAGCATCATACACATCCCTTTGACTCATACACTGTCTTAAATTCCCCAATCTACTCTAGTTATCATGCCATACAGAAGTATTCTTTCCATTTCCAATTAAATGAATAATATGAGGTCTTACTTTATCTCTCAAATCCAAAAGAGCTTTCCATGTACAACTGTCATTTCCATCTTCTTCTACTTCCCAAATACTCCTCCCTTTCAGTTTTACACAATTTACCCATTTAACCCATAAACTGTCTTTTTTAGTAGCTATATTCCAAACATGTTTCATTAACAGAACTTCATTCGACTGTCTAACAGATTTGATCCCCAAACCTCCTTCACTTTTAGGATAACATAGATTTTGCCAGGAAACTTTTGCCTTACCCTTACCACTTAAGCTTTGATTCCATAAGAACGATTTAAAGACTCTTTCAATATCTTTAGCCACTGTTTTAGGAAGAAGAAAAACAGCAGCCTAGTATGTGTGCATTTATGCAAGAACAGAGGCAATGAGCTGCAACTTTCCAGCATATGATAGTGTTTTATTCTTCCAGTCCAAAACTTTGCCTTTCACTTTGTCCAACAGAGGTTTGCAATCATTGACACTCAATTTTTTAGCAATTAATGGCACCCCCAAATACTTAACTGGCAGTTTACCTACTTGAAACGGTAAAATGTTAAGAATTCTAGTTTTTTCACCACTATCAACATTGCTAAAGAATACAGTGCTTTTCCCTATATTAGGTTTAAGCCCTAAAATACTACTGAAAACTTCCAAAGCTTCCTTGGTCACAGTAATAGAGTGAAAATCACCATGACACAAGACCAACAAGTCATCAGCAAATGACAAATGAGTAATCTTCAACTCCATGCAGCCTTTGTGGAATTTGAAATTCATATCATTCTCAACTTTATTAGCCCTGATTAAAGAAAATACCTCCATAACCAGGGTGAATAAGTAAGGGGAAATTGGGTCCCCTTGTCTTAATCCCCTTTCACTTTTGAAGAATCCTACTCTCTCCCCATTTAGACTAATTGAAAAAGTAGCAAATTTTACACAACTCATAATCCAGTTCACCATTTTAGAATGAAACCCAAAGCTGGTCAAAGTGCATTGTAAGAAGTCCCAGTCCACAGTATCATATGCTTTTGCTATGTCAATCTTTAGAGCACACCTTTTAGGACCATTTTTCCTGTTATAACCTTTTAAAAGCTCCTGGGTAATCAGCAGATTGTCTTGAATAAGCCTCCCAAGAATGAAGGCACTTTGGTTGAGATTAACAAGTTTGTGAAGCCCATCCTTTATTCTATTTGTTAAAATCTTACTTTTTACTTTATAGATGACATTGCAGCAAGATATGAGTCTAAACTCTAAAAATTTTGATGGTTGTTGAATCTTAGGGACTAAAGTAATAACTGTTGCATTGATTTCCTTAAGAAGCTTTCCAGAACTGAAAAATTCTTGAATAGCAGTACAAACATCTTTCCCAATAACATCCCAGGCCTTCTTAAAGAACACAGCAGAGTACCCATCAGGTCCAGGGGCTTTTATATCACCAATTTAAAAAACTGCTTCTTTTATTTCCTTATCAGTTACATCTTTAATCATCTCTAAGGCTTCAGATTCAGTAAGCTTTGTAGAAAACAGCTCCTCAAAATTATCTAACTCTTTCACAGTATCTTTTTTGCCTAGAAAACTTTGAAAATGCTCAACAAATTTAACAGCAACATTATCACCTTCAAATCTATTCCCTTGCTCATCACATATACTCAAAACTCTATTCATATGCATTTTACCCTTCACCACTTTATGAAAAAATCTGCTATTCTTATCACCTTTACTTAACCAATCAATCTTAGCCATTTGTAACAGTAATTTCTCTTCATCCTCAACAGCTTCTAAGTACTTTTCTAATAATGTAGCTTCATTGGCTTTAATAACAGGGTCATAAGGAGATTTATCAACTTCAATTTGTACAGTTTTAAGTTCCTCTTTAAGCTATTTAACATGATAAAAAAGATTCCCATTTTTCCAACTCATCTTCTTCAAATGGTGCTTCATATTTTTAAGCTTCTTAACAAGTCTATAGATAGCAACACCTTTAACCTCAATGTTCCATTCCTTCTTAACAATATCTAAGAATTCAGGCTTATCAGCCACATAGTTAGCAAACCTAAAGGGTTTATTTTGTTTTTCCTCCCATTAGGTATTATTAACACAGCTGCACTATGGTCAGAAGTCACATAAGGAAGAAAATTAACATAAGCTTGAGAGAATTTCCCTATGAAAACATCATTAGGCATTCCCCTATCCAACTTCTTCATAATACTAGTATTTGGATTTTTAGGAGACTTAAGCCAAGTAAAGAACAAACCAGTACTACAAATATCACCAACTTCAATGGAATTTACACAATCTTTAAACTCATTCATATCATTGTTCAAAGCAGATCCTCCAGCAGAGTGTTCATATACATTTAAAGTCACATTGAAGTCACCAATTAAAACCCAAGGTTGATCAGCAACAATGTTTTTTGTAATCTCCAAATCTTTCCACAAATCTCTCCTCTCTCTACCAGTATTCTTAGCATAAACAAAACTACAAAACACCTTAACCTTAGTGCTAAGAATTTCAATATTGCATAACATAACTTGACTAGTCATATGCATAACCATCATGTCAACCTTATCTCTATCCCAACCCACAAGAATTCTACAGCCTTGACTACTATGACTGATATTAGACACCCAATCCCATCCCCCAAAAGCATTATCACTTACTTTACTAAGTTTATTTGCCTTAACATGTGTTTCTAGAATACTACAAACCTGAATATTTTCCTCTCTAATCATCTGTAACACTTCATTTTGTTTTTTCTTTTGACACATACTCCTAATATTCCAACCAGCAATTTTTAAATCCATTAAAAATAGACTTACCAAAACAGCATGCTGTCAATTTAGAACAGATGCATCCCTACCCTCAATACTATCAGCTATACAAATGTCATTATTCTTATCACTCACTTCCTCTACATCCTCTATATCTTCATTCTGAGCATTGTTAATATCTCCCTCTAAATTCTCTTGACTTAGGCAAGCATATTTATTGGTATTAGTCTTAGAGGTCTCCCCTTTCTCCATTCTAACATTCCATCTCTTACCATTATAGTTCACATTATTATTGTCTCTTATCTCTTTTCTTCCACCCTCATACCTGTTCTTATCATATCTATCATCAGCAGGTTTCTTAAAACTGTTACATCCATTATTTGTGTCCCTATTTTTGGTTTGAGTCTGTACATTTTTCTGCTTCCTATTACCCTCTCTAAAACCTTCTTTATCAACAACTTTATCTTTGTCTGTTTACTAGTATTCTTAAGCATGGCAATCTCCTCCTCAGTCCTAGGTCTTTTACCACATTTATCCACTGAGTGACCAAACACATTACAATGATTACATACCTCAGGTTTCCATTGGTATTCAATCTTAACTTTTTTCTTTCCTATGGTCATATTTTGTTTATCTCTATAATGAATGTCTATCTCCTCTTTAAAACCCTTCTCAGCATCAAATTCAACCAAGACTCTAGCAAATTCAGCTTTTCCCTTTCCCTCATGACACATTTGTGCAGTCAAATTATCCATTCTCAAAGGTTTACCTAAACCACTAGCTACAGCTCCTATACCTTCAACACTCCATGCCTCCAAAGGAACATTCACAATCTTAGCCCAAATAGGAATTTTAGTTTTTTCAACCATCTCCATACCTATACTAGGATCCCATTTCTGCAAAACATAGGCTTATGGTTAACAATCCAAGGACTTTGTTCTACTACCTTATTTAATCCATCCACATTTCTAAATTGAAAAAAAAAAACAGTGTCCATCACCATTAACATCAATCTCAACTACCCCAAATTTACCCCACATCCTCCTAATGTGATACCTTAACTCATTAGCACTCATCTTATAACCTATAGATTGGCCACAAACAGTAAGTTTCCATTTAGCACTACCTTTATTCACTAATTCATCATAAAAAATGACTACCTCTTGTCCATCATCACTAACTTCAGTTTTCTTAAACAACAACCTAGTGTCAAACTTATTCTCCTTATCTTTAACAACAGATGCATATGACTTAACACTATCACCAGTACCTGTATTAGCACTATCTTTCATAGAATTTTGTTTCTTATCCATATCACAATCAATCACATTATTCACAATTGGACTAACCTTCTCATCAATATTAGCCTTCTCTGAACTACAAACCTTCCCATCATTATCAACATCCTTCCCAGCATCATCCATACCCTTATCTGAATCAACACTCCCACTTACCTCCTTATCCACATTATTTCCCCCCATTTTCCCATCTTTATGGACCCTGGATTCACCATCAATCAACTTAGTTTGCTCCTCATTCCTCTTTTTACTCAAAGACTCCATTACATGATTGTTATATCTCCCCGGAAGCTTTACATTTCTCTTCAAAGAACGCTTGTTAGAAGCTATGATCAGTATGAATAGAACAGAACTAAAACAGAATTAGGTTTAATTGAAGAAACACTTGAACCGGACCAATCAATGAAATCGATACTACTGAATCAATTAATCAGAAATTGATCAATTATAACTGCTAAATGAGTAGGAATTGTGATTATTTTTTATTTTTTTCCATGGTGGAAAAAAAACGCGGGAAAATTAGAATTGGGGGTTTCTTCAAAACTTTCCTAAAATCAATTCCGCACACATCATTGTGTGCAAAATGATGAGCTGAATCGTTTTATGAACTCAGATATGAAATCCCAGCAAAATTTATATAAAAAATGTAGATTTTAGTCAATTTTGATGAAATGGAAGAAAAAGGAGGTAAAAAACGGTTATGAGAGAGAAAAAACTAATTGGATTTTATCGAAAAAAAAATATAATGGTTGTGTTTTTTATTTTTTATTTTTTGCCACGAGGTTCATTGTTAAAATTTGGCTATTCAAAAAAGCAAAATCAACAACAACAAATACATGCTGATGATGAATTCATATATTAACCGTTCAGTTGTTACACATAACTAACAACAAAATTCACTCAGCCAACCACCCTTTAATTTTTTTATAACTAATAAACCTCAACTGTTGTCAAACGAGTGCCAAAAAAAAAAAAAAAAAAAAAAAATCTCCAACTCGAATACAATTTAAGAATACATAACTCGCACTACAAAACACCGAAACAGAACAATTACAAGATGTAAACCAAACTAATATATATATATATACTACGAGAGTAAAAGTGAGGTGTTGATTATGAAAACTAAATCTATGACTAATACCTCCAAATTTTGTAATGTATTATCTAACTATATGGTATATTCAATAATTAACACCATGTATGTTTCTCGCACAGCCTATGACGATATTGTTAATTCTTCTAACGATAATTATTCAAGTTTTCTAGAAAGTTTGTTTAGAACATGTAAATGATTATTTTCAAACTCAGGAATGTTAAGATAAAAATAAACTCCATACAAGTATCGATGCAACCTTGACATGCTTACTAAAAAGAACACTAAATAGATTCAACATTTTTAAAGTATAACACTAACAAAGAGTTCATATAACCATGCACGTTACAAATGTTCCATAGATACCATATTTACGAGTTCGATCTAAATTTACGCGTCAAAGCTTCAATTTTTAAAAGATGTTAATTTATCAAGGTGTATGTGTAACTTTAGTTAGTTAAAAACTTAAAATTGAGCAGCTTCATACTAAATTGCCTGAATGTTATAGGAGTTTTATTATTTCAAAAGTAGCCAAAGTAACACGAAAAAACATAGTTGTCAGGATCCCGATTCTGATATTAGGATCTTACGATTTTACGATACTGCAAAGTAAAAACGATCCGGATCTTAAATAGGATCTTTGCAAGTTTAAGATCTTATAGAATCCCGATCCTTGACCATACGATCTTAAGATCTAATTCGATCCGATCTTACTTTTCTCGAATTACAAACTAACAAACTACAAATTTATAGGTAGTTTTTTTTGTGGAATTCAAAAAACGTGTTAATCGTTTTAAACATTTCATAATTATAATTTAAGACAATATTTTTTATGAAAAAACATTCATAATATTTTGTAATTATAATGTATAATAATTTGTAGATTTGTATAATATTACAAAAACCATTAAGAATTAACATTATAGTAGGATCTTAAGATCTCGATCCGATTTTACGATCACGATCTTGCAAACCTTAAAGTGTCAGCATACATATCAAAATCTCCTTTTTATAATTGCTTATAAATATTGGATCGGGCACTTTGTACAGATTTCATGAGTATTACAAAGACTAGCAAATCACTTCATGACAAGTTGAGATAATCAATTTACCATTTATTAGTCGTGTTTCATATGTTAGAAGGAGACAATGGTTATCACGGGTGGAACTTTGCAACATGTCATGTGACATAATTTCTTTGAAATAGAGACTGAGATGCTAAAACAGTACTCTTTGACCATAACTACCGTTTAAATTTTGGTGTAAATAATGCTAATGCTGTATAGTTCTCATAAAATGTTACATAGCAGTCACCATCACATCACTCAGCAATCAACATGAACAACCGAAACTATACAGAGAACCTCAAAGTGATGTCCGACTACATTTTTTGTAACCCACATTTTAAGCCTCTAATTTAATAGCTGCATCAAGATCATCGACTGTGTTATTTTGTTGTGACCAGAGTTGTGCATATCTACCATTATTTGACAACAGAACTTCATGAGGACCTTGTTCTACCACCCTCCCTTTCTCCAGAACGATAATCTGAAACATCAATAAAAATAAACCAAATTATGAATAATAATTGGTTAAGATACTAATCGCCAATAGTGTTTTTAACCCATAAGACCACCTAAACTTTTTGTTTAGGAATAAGATTAGTATTATAAGACCACCTAAACTTTTTGTCTAGGAATACGATTAGTATTGATATAGTCTAATCTGTACAAGCATATTTGGTGCATTAAACGTTTACAAAAAAACCAAAAACTCTGCACAAGTCAAACTCTAGAAAGAAAAAAAACACGGATTTTGAACCATCACCCAACCCGTTTGACACATGCAGTTTTTCACCTATAAATTCTATTGATGAATCCAAATTGAATCGAAAGTAGTTATAAGAATGCACTTGCCTCATCACACTGCATTGCAGTTGTAAGTCTATGAGCAATAAAGATTGATGTTCGGTTATTGGCAAGTGACTTCAATGCATTCAGAATATCTGCTTCTGTTGTGCTATCAAGAGCACTTGTTGCTTCATCACACAACCTAAAGGAAGAATAAACGTTAATCAACTTGTAAATACATTATAATTCTTCCAAGTCATAATAATCACTTTGAACACGCACATCCAAACACCCTTATGATTCTCAAAGACATTAATTAGAAATTCTCGTTCAAAACAGGAGTACACATTAGGAGAGTTTAGTTAAGTCAATAAGTTCAAAGAAGGCTCTGTTGTTTTTGAATGAATGAACTTTTTCTTTGTTTAGATATGCAAGTGAAAAACAAACATGAAAGCTTGATTAGAAATAGAACTTACAAAATAGGAGGAGCTTTCAGGAACGCACGAGCTAGTGAAACTCGTTGTTTCTCACCTCCACTAAGCTGCAAGAACAACAGATAAAATAAAACATCATATCACCTTGAGAACTAAAAAGTTTCATAAAATTAGACAAGTTTAACCGTGACAAATTGACAATTGACATATTTTGAAATTATGTACCGTGTTAATGACTAAGAAACAAGTACATGGAATGCACCCTTAAAAAAGGGTGGGGCATTGGACCCGAGTTAAAAAAATAAATAAATAAAATAAAAAATAAATAAAATAAATAATAAATAAATAAATAATCAAGATAAGGTACAGGTGGCAAAATAAGGTGTATTGTAGGTTAAAACACGTTTACTTTGGTATAGGTCATAACACGTTGGATTGGGTACACCGTACGCCCATCATGACATTTTGTTATATTGTACTCATTCCATAAGTATCATTTCGAATCTTACCTTAAGTCCACGTTCCCCTACTAGGGTAGAATATTGTTGTGGGAAGTTCATGATAGTGTCATGAATTGCTGCTTTTCGAGCAGCATCATAGACCTGTATATATTCATTCAATTAACAAATGAAAATGAGACCCCCTGCTTTTATTGAACTAACAGCATGTCACAATGGAATGCAACACCAACCTCTTCAGTTGTAGCTGAAAGACAACCGTAATGAATGTTGTGAAATATTGTATCGTTGAATAATACCTGGTCAATATAAACAATGTTTCATCATACATTTTCAAATTTATAAGAAGGATCTATAACCCAAGATGTGAAATTGCACAAAAAAAGCGTCAAGAGCTCGTAAAATTTCTACAACTTACTGTATCTTGTGGGACAACCCCAATGTATTTTCTAAGGCTTTCGAGAGTAACCTTGCGTACATCCTGACCATCTACCCTCACCTGTGCATATAGATATGTTACACTTGTTAGTAAAAATTTATGTGTGTCAACCAAATTACTATATAAATGGTCAATTTGGGCTACAATTCATTTACAAAGGGTCAAAAAGATAGGGAAAAAAAAAAGGAAAAGGGTCAAATGTTTCGCAAAGTATGTTCCAAGTGTAAACAAACTTCTAAATTTATTTTTATTTTAAACAAAGTGGATCATTAGGGTTTTTTTTTTTTTTTTTTTTAATAATTATGTAATGCAAAAATGGAAAACAAAAATCAATTACCGTGCCAGAAGTAGTGTCAAAGAACCTGAATATCATTCTAAGAATGGTTGATTTACCTGCACATAAATTGAATTTATGAATATCGCCAAGGTGGATGTCCATAACTATTAAACATTAAAATTAAATAAGCAGATTAGCAAAGTTACCGCTGCCACTAGTTCCAACAATAGCTACACTTTTCCCAGATGGCACCACAAATGATACACCATCAAGAATCTTTCTTTCTGGCAAATAACTAATATACAGCAAAAATTAAACACATATCAGCAAACCAACCAAAAAAAAACCTGTGAGATGATAGAAAAAACAAAAAGTTTGTAAATTTCATCCCACCTGAAATGAACATCTTGAAATTCAATGCTACCTCCACCCAGCTTTAGTGGCTTCGCATCATCTGCATCACCAACTTCTGGCCTTTCCTGTATGAGCAAGAAAACAAAACTGTTTTACTGAGATACCAATATATAGATGTCATTCAGGTACTTCAGGTTAACTCGAAACATTTTTGGTTCAAAATTTCAATTTTTTTAAATATAAATGGTTTATCAAATACAATTTCAAAATTTACTAGTTTGAATTAAATAAAAAAAAAAAAAAAAATGTATGTCAGATTAACTCCATTTCCACCAAAACTAAATTACCATGGTTCATGGATCATAAACATATAAAAAAAACTTGCAGTACCTCAAGAAGCTGAAACATAGATTTCATGTCGACAAGACTTTGTACAGTTTCACGATACACGCTGCCAAGAAAGTTGAGAGGAAGAGACAGTTGGAAGAGGAGACCATTTACCATAACCTGGAATATCATCCATGTCAGATTATAAAATTCACAAATACTTGTGAGAAATATAATTTGCTTTGAGAATTTATTGAAGGTTTACCAAATCACCAACAGTCATTTGACCATTCATTATGCCATTTGAGGTCAATACCATAGCTGCTGAAAGAGCAGTACTGAATACTAGACTTTGACCAAAGTTTAAAATAGCAAGACTTCGTTGTGTCTTCAAGGCAGCATCTTCATACCCTGAAAACAGGTGAAATGCATTAAATTCACTATACAAAAAATGGGTCAGATGGGTTCAAATGTCGTCCATAGCATAATCATGTGCCTACAACCTCTTAATTGCTTTATTGAAATAGTAAGCCACTATTGTGATAGTTCTTGTAATCATAGATAATAAATTAATATAATGATGTAAAAGATTTTAAGGAAAAACAAAAGCAAGTGTTGGCGATCAGATATCAATTGTCTGAGTGCTTGGTGACTTCTAATTTTTAAAAACTAATAAATAAAATACTCAAAAAAGGAGATGTTATATATTGTTAAAATATTTTTATATAAAATAGGATGATGTATAAGTAGACCAATGAAACCACATATCACAAACTACTTACTCTTTAGATATTTATCGTACTCCTCGGCTTCATATCGCTCATTGTTGAAATACTTAACAGTCTAACCAGGGAAAAGTTATAAACAGTCAGAAAGGAAAAGAACAAAAGGTAACATGTAATGCTACATTTAATACTTGTTAAAAAAAAAAGAACAATATAAAACTCAATCAAGAAATCTCACCTCATAATTTATAAGCGAATCAATTGCCCTGGTGCTTGCGTCATTATCAGCCTTATTCATTACCTTCCTGAATTTAGTCCTCCACTAGAAAATTGATATGAAAAGCATACATAAGTAACAAAACAGTAGCGTATCCGACTTAAAGAAGGCAAGCTTATAAAATGATGACATACTTGTGTTATAGTCAGCGTGAAGGCAACATATGTAGCAAAGGACAAAGCAGTAATCCAGGCAAATGGTGCTCCAAATTTGTATGCGAGGATACCTGCTACCATTGAAATCTGAAGACACAAATTTGAAAGATGATGACTTGTATTAGGCAAGCAAGAATTCGAAAAAAGGGAAAGTGGGTGAATGTTGAATAATGGATTCAAAATAAAAATTTTATGGGAGAATTTCATATATATCCTTACAAAAACTCTAAATTACATCAATATCCTTGTAAAGTTTCTAATTATAAACAATATCCTTTCAAAACTTATAAATTCACAAAAGTACCCAAATATACAATTAAACTTTAAATAAGTGTCTTTAATATTTAAAACTCTATTTTAATAACTTCTATGACTATTTTACATTTTTACCCTTCTCTTCAACACTCATTAACAAATAAAAACTAAGGACATATTTACTCAAATCAGAACAAAAAGAAAATGACTCATGAAAATACCAGTACAAGATTACTATATTTATTAATTCTCTCGTTCCATCTCAAATAAAATATTAAATAATAACTTCAAATGAAAAAGAGAACGGTTCGTCACATGCATGTTTCACTATCTCAATTACAATAGTTACACATTATTATAATAGTGACCAAAATAAAAATAGTGAAACAATTTGCAAATGGTGTCATTGGGATGGAACTTGCAGATGCATAGAAGATGAAATGGCCTGGAGAAACGCAGGCGTTGATTTCCTTAATTAGGATTCGAAGGGCGCAAATGTAATTTGTTATGTTATTTAATATTTAGAAAAGAAGATAAAAGATTTAAGTAATTTAGTTATAATTTAGTTTTATATATGAACATATTGGTGAAATTTGGTGTCATAGGGATGGAACATGCAGACGAGTAGAAGACGAAATGGCCTGGAGAAAGGCAGGCATTGATTTCTTTAATTAAGATTTGAAGGGCACAAATGTAATTTGTTATGTTATTTAATATTTAGAAAAGAAGATAAAAGATTTAAGTAATTTAGTTATAATTTATTTTTATATATGAACATATATGTATTGAAAGGATATTGATGTAATTAGAGAATTTACAAGGATATTGATGTAATTTGTAAGTTTTTGTAAAGATATAGATGAAATCCCCCCAAATTAGAGAGAGTTTTCAGCCGTGACAGCAGTCAACAGGTCACAGAGATGAGAAATAAAATTACCTCTAATATCGTTGGTACAACATTGAACACCATGGCCCCAAGGATGAAATTGATAGCACGGCTACCACGATCAATTATTCGGTTTAAAGCCCCTGTTTCTCGACTGCAAACAAAAAAATAACAATAAGCATACATCATATGGAAGAAACCCCTTGGGCTGCCACACCAACTAGCAGAGACAAATTATGATCCATTTGCTTATTAAGAGGTTATTCGGGTTATGCTTTAACTTTAACGGGTATAATGGTACAAAAAGTAAAAGAAAAACAGGTCACATGTGCTGAAGGCCTCCCAAAGTGCGTTGTTAATAAATACAACAATACAACATAAAAAGTCACTTAATCACAAAAAGCAAGTTTACTAGTGTAATTACTTTCTTTTTGTATAAATACTGAATACACAAAGTACTCGTATAAATTAGACCGTAAGTATTTGGGTCAATAAAGCCTAACCATTTTTACTCATACGTCTTGCTAGCCATGAGAATACAATATATGCACTTTAATAACATACACTCTCTTCCCGAGTTTTTATTTGGAGAGAAAAGAAGATAAGTGGAGAGGGAAAAAAAAAAGAGGTTGCATGTTTTTTTTGGAGAGAAGAGAAGAGGGGAGGAAATTATGCTAAAATTTCTCTCCTAATCTTCTTCCCAAATTGGGATGATTTGGGGAGAAGATTTTAAAGCCATTTTTGCTTTACATCCCCCTTCTTTTCTTTCCAACTCAGAAACACAAGATTAAAAATCAATTTTTTTTTCCTCTCCACTTCTTTTCTCTCTTTTTTCCCCTCTTCATTTCTCTTCTTTCCATTTTATACTCGGGAATAGAGAAGTAATCTATAAGTTAATAACTTAGAAGCAGTAACATGAAAGGGTTGTGTTAGAAATTCTAGGAAACAAAGCTGCACCCTATTTTCCAATTTCCAATGAACCACAAATCCCACACAATAGTGAAACATTGAACTTACGTATAAGAACAAAAAGACCACAACTTGATCAGGATCTTTCTACACATACCTTAAATGATACCGTAGATCAAGATCATGCAAATGTGCAAACACCTGCATGACAGATTAGATAATAAATCTCATACCTCATATTGACGTTTTATCACCAAGAAATGAAAGTATGCATGTAGCATGTGATGAAATTTCTAATTAGAGGTGACAAACCCGCCGAATTTGGGTACCTAGTCAAAATGGTAATTTTACAAAGGGTAGGATGTGCCGACCACAAATAGCTTTTCACTTCCTATCTCTCATATTTTACAAATACTTGATGCTTACAATCGAGAAAACTTATCATTGCAATAATAATCTCACTCCTGAAATAAAATGATTATTTTATGCATTTTTAATATATGTTGAGCATCTTTCGACTCATTGACCCGCTTGATACGTTTCAAAGATAACCAATTATTTAGAATCTACCCATTTGATAACCCAAAATTCACCTGCTTTTGCGACCTCTAATTCATATAGTTCTTTTTAGATAAAACCTAGTGATAAAATGCACACAGTTTGGTATTACCTTCCCCGAAACTGATCTAATTGTCCGCAATGCCACCTTCGAAAATACTGCAGTTCTCAGCTCTGGAACAATACATACAGACAAGCATAAGTGTGAAATCAGAAGGGTGGGATAATGGTACTCTATTTGAAAATATAATGAGAAAAACTAGGGTCATAATGTCGTATATTGGTTTATTATAGAAATAAATTTTTGGACATATAGATATGAAGGCAAGCATAAGCAATTACTTCATGATGAACTACCGTTGAAAGCAGAAGCCCCTGAACGCGCTATACCATAACCAATTAACACCGCTGCAGGACTGACAAAAACCGCTAAAGCTGTTGGATTGGAGGCTGCAAATTCAGCAATAGAACTAGGATTTCCTGTCGCTGTCGATAACCAGTCAATTGCTAGTTTGAACAAAAACGGAACCTGAACATTCATTACCTGATGAACAAAAAGTTTATGAGTGATATGTAATCGGCATTGACCCTTATGGACAAAAATATAAAAACATGTGAAAAGTGTAGATGGAGTGGGCGAGTTGGCTAACGGACCAGAAAAAGTAAACCTTTTAAGGTGGGTCTAAACTAGTCGTGGCGGGTTGAGTAACCAACGTTAATTTTGTCTTTGATTTTAGAAAACTAATATAGTCTAAATTATCACTAGATTATTCTTCGATTCAATTAAATAAGGCAATTTCAGATGTTATAAACAATTGAGTAGAGGTGGCAAAATGGGCTGAGTCGTGGGGTTAGTAATAGGATTTGGGTCAAACTTGGGTTGACCTACCAACACATACCTGCCCAACTATTTTCGAATTCCGTAAGTAACTAATGTATTAAAACATTTGAAGAAGCAATGTTTTTTAAACAGCAATCAGAATTGAAGAGTAAAACGATCTATAAGCTTGTAGGCATTTATTATAATTCAGACAGCTATCAACATGTTCGATCCATTTTCATTTCCAACTAATGTTTTTAGAACCGGATGACCCGTTAGAGATATAATGCCAACCCACATGAATGCTTTTTAGGTAAGCACTAAGCAGATTAAAATTGCCGCCTTCAAAGTATATTAAAGCCATGACTTTCACACCGTTATAGCTAAGTCTTCTAAGCTTACCCGTTTGGCCCATTAGGAATGACAATGTAACTCAAATCGACTCTTTCATATATGTGGATTAAAATTACTTGATTTATCTAAAAATATGTAGTATAATACATCACAATGGAACTTTACTCACCTTGGCTCCAACCAAAAAACCCAAGGCGGCGAGCACTCGCAATCTGAACTCCATGTTATCTTTCATCCACAAGTACTTTGCAAGTGTACCAAGAATCTTTGCATTACTAATTTCCTCCCCTTTTGTAACAAGACTCTTTTCATTTTTTTCTTTATTATGCTTAGGTCCTTCTGCTGCACTTGATGTCGTCAATGTAGCAAACCCATTTGGCGCAGAACCCTGCTGATGAAATTATATAAGCATGAATCAGAAATATTTAAAATTAGCCTATGGTGATGAAGAGAAAGTTGCTTTAACATTACTTAAAATTAACAAAAATCATACAAAATCTCAATCTGAACACTGATAGATATATGTTATATTTTGGTAAAATTAACCATTCATATAACTGTGACTTAAAGACATTCATGTGCTTATAGTGACTCATACTTACAAAACTTGTCATTTATTTCAAAACTTATTTCATACAGAGAACACCCCTTAAACATGATTAGAGAGTCATCAAAACCGCCCATAAACATAATTAAGGTCATGAGGCCATCCCCTAAACATAAATATTTCTTCAAAGATTCAAACAGCAACTGAACATAATTGGAGTCATCCAAACACACATTCCAATACTGGTTTCTCAGTTTCCTTTCCAAGTTAGATATAAAAGCTTTATACGTACAACTAGTTTCCATTTTTGCAATTTTCAACAAAACAATGCTTGATATACATTAAATAAATAAATAAAAAATAAAAAAATAAAATAAAATAAAAGCTGGCGCGAGATGCGTTAGTTAGCAGTTCCAAATAGAGGGGCTATGTTAGGATTTTCTTACTAAAACTCTATGCTTTTTGAAACTAGCATATATCAATAGTACAAAAGCTCATCCAAACACCGCAATCTCAAATTTCACAACAAAAATGGCCTCAACAGCTCAAATTCATCCTGTACCTTTCACTTTGTTAATCAAATCCACCAAAACACTCTTATTCGGCCAAGATTCAAGAAATACAGTGCCATATTCACATCAAAATTCATCAATAACCTCACAAGAAAACAAAAGAAACGACCAGAACACTCATGTTTGACAGTTTGAGTAGTTGTTGCAAAGGTCATCCGTATAGGTCTAGACTAACTCCACCGTAGATGTGATTGATCATTCTGAGATTGATTTTGATGACCTTCCAGGCACCTACTCTAAGAACACCGTTCAGTGGAATTGCTCTTTTTGAGGTTTATTAATGAATCTTGATGCAAAAACAAAACTCAATTTCTCAAACCTTGGTAGATAAAGACCGTTACGGTGGATTGTACTAATAATGCGAAATGTGTGGCTCCGAAAGGTGAATATAAGCTGAATATTAGCCTCTTTGTTATGAAATATGGGACTGTGATGGTTGGGTGAGGTCACCGGAAGAGATGTTTTCCCATAATGATAACTTAACGTCAAGTATTGTTAGATACTAAAAGCAAAACACAATGAGGATCATTTGCTAAAACTTATTAAAAAAAAAAACACACAGGTTTTTTCAAACAAAACGCAATGCAACTGAACTAGCATTCCTATTTGCTACGCAGACAATCATAATTTTTGCTTTAGGAGGTGTTTGTTTAAGCTTATTTCATTTCGGCTTATATTTCATAAACCTCTATTTTTCGGCTTATTTCGAGACTTATGGGGTTATATTAGCTAATTATGATATGATAAACTTATACAGGCCCGAAAAGAAAAAAAAAAAAAAAAAAAAAAAAAAAAAAAAAAAAAAAAAAAAAAGGTTAACGAAATATAAGCCGAAATCATATAAGGGGGTGTTTATTTAAGCTTATATGTCGGCTTATGAGCTTATTTGATATTGGCTAATATTTCATAAGTCGCCACTTATTTGATATTTCTGGGCTTATATAAGCATGTTACTGTCATAATAAGCTTATATAAACATAAGTCTTAGAATAAGCCAGAAAATTGGGGCTTATGAAATATAATCCGAATTAAATAAGCTCATAAACCCACATATAAGCTTAAACAAACACCCCCTAAGCTCCTGAGCACACAAATAGCCTTCAACAAACACCCCCTTACTTTGCCTCTAAATTAACAAACCAATAAGCTAAAAGCAGTTTCAATAAGCAAACCAATTAATCACAAAAACTCACATCCTTTTTGGGCGAAAAATCAGACACAAACGCATTCAAATTCCTCAAAAAATACTTGGAATTACTACCACATCTTTGTACACCAAACTGTCCAGTACTCAAATTACTTAACCTTCTTGAACAACCAGTAAATAAGCTATTCGAAAGAGCTAAACGATTAGTACTGCTACTACATGTGTGGATTGAATTCATTATCATGTTGGTGCAATTGATTGTGGTTCGTTGAATAGCCCTGATTTTGTTGTAAATAAGCCTTGTGGCCATCGATGATTGCATATTTGTTTTGAATATTCCTTGACTATGATGTGAACACGTAGTACTTAATTTTAAATGATTTGGTGGAACCCTGATGAAAATGTGGCTAGGGTTTTTAAGTGAATGTTTGAGTAGAAGAATAGAATTTGTTTCTTTTCTTTAAATAGCTCTAGAAAAAATTAGTTTCAAACATTTTTATGATTGATTTTTTTTTTTCTTTTTCTTTTTTTAATTATTATTGTTTTTTTTTTTTTAATGTCAATGTAAGGCGAGACGTGACCTGCATCTTACGAAATAAATTAAGGTGTTGGCTAAAAACATATCGTGACATGAGGCGTGAAAAGGCATGATAAGGCGAGAGAGCGTACCACTTTTTTTTAATTCAACGCTGATGAAGAAGGATTTTTTTTTAAGAAATAAAGAATATTACTTGTAACAATAGTTTCTTTACTTTATTTCTTATGTATAACACTTTTTGTAAACTAAGATATATATGAAATATGCTATAAATGAGTAGGTAGGCATCTATATATTGTGACGAAGCCAATTTTTTTTTTTTTTTTTTTTTGCATAATTATCCTTTTATAGGAATTTCTTTAGTTTAACATTTGGGTAAACTGCAAAAATGGTCACTAAAGTATCGCGAAAACGCAAAAAAGACACCGAGTCAAAGGCATGCAAAATTGACACTAACGTTACGTAAAAGTGCAAAAACGCCACCGAAAGCATTTTTTTGCTAACTTCCGTTAGTTATCACGTTAGTCAAGGGTATTATCGTCATTTCACTCGTTTCCCGCCTTTGACTAGCAACACTTTATTTCAATGACCAAATTTGCAAAGTCTATTGCAGCCAAAAGACACGTGGCAACCGAAGAGATTGCCTCGGGATTTTGTCTCAACGAGTAATAAATTTGCAGATGCATTAACCTTTCCCAAACCCGACCTTTTTTAGAACTCAGGTTACTCAAGTTTGGGTCAATAAAGGTTCGGGTCAACCTGAGTATATTTACATTGTAAAAGTGTTAGTTGAGCCAGGTTAGTCATGTTCGTGTCAATTCGGGGTCGGGTCAATTCGGGTTGAGGCTAATAAAAATATACTAGAACGTGACCTTATTCAGAACTCGGGTTAACTAATTAACCCAAATATAATTTTTGACCAGACGACCCGACCCGAAAAGCCATGCTTTTCACTTCTCACGCCTATCACGTGACGTAGGAATTTAGGATACAATATTATTTAAATATCTAATACTTAAAAAAATAATAATAAAAAAGAGCCAAATAGTACACATTTATAAGCCTAAGTGGGTTTTTAAGTGAGTGTTTGAGTAGAAGAATACAATTGTTTCTTTTTTGCTTTAAATAGCTTCAGAAAAATTTAGGGTCCGTTTGGTTTATAGATGGGTATATGATTAGGATCAGGATTAGAATTTGAATTTGGAGCCCGTTTAGTTTGTATATGAGTTTAGATTATGATTTGAATTTAAATGTAAAGTACTAAATTAAGATTTAAATTTGGGTTTGAGTAGGAAAGAGAAAATAATATTTAATAATATATTAAATATTAAAATATAAATTTAAAATTATTTATATTAATATTACGGGGATAAAAAAGAAAATATAATGAGGAGAATATTAGTGACCCCACATATGTCATAAATCCCTTGAGACCCCCTCCTTTTATGCATGCACTAATATTTAGACTTAGTAGCCAAACCCAAAATTTAAAATTGAAAACTAACACTTGATTTGAAGCTTTTAACCCAAACCCCATTATAACCCCTCAAACCAAACGGGCCCTTTGGTTTTGGTTTTGGTTTTGATTTGGATTTGATAAAAATAAATGAAGAGAGATAAAAAAATATTATTAAAATATTAAATAATTATTATAATTTATAATTTACTAATTTTTGTATAATAAAAAAGTTAAAGAAAAAAAATAAGTGGTAGATAATGTGTTTGGGCTCACCATTTTAAAAATGTGAAACAAATCCCACCTATTTGTCAGAAATTCTCTAACCTTTTATATTTGTCATTAAGTCAAGATAATTAGATCTTGAATTTGTACCAAACATGCATTTTTAACTTTAAGTCCAACCCAAAGGTTAAACCCTTCATAACAAACGGACCCTTAGTTTCCAACATTTTATATTTTTATTATTTATTTATTTATGTCAATCTAAGGTGAGACGGACCTGTATGTTACGAAATAAATTAAGGTGTTGGCTAAAAACGTATCGTGAGATGAGGCGTGAAAAGGCATGATAAGGCGCGAGAGCGTGCCACTTTTTTTGAATTCAACTCTGATGAAGAAGGGTTTTTTTTTAAGAAATAAAGAAGATTACTTGTAACGATAGTTTATTTACTTTATTTCTTATTTATAACACTTTTTTAAACTTGATATAAAATATGCTATAAATGAGTAGAAGTAGGCACCCACTTATTGTGACGAAGCCAATTTGTTGCCATTTTTTTATATTTTTTTTATTTTTATTTTTTTTGCATATTTATCCTTTTATAGGAATTTCTTTAGTTTAACATTTTATATAAAATCATACGTAAAATCAAAAGTATTGCAAAAATGCCTTTTTAACAACATATTCTTTTTTTAATAAGGAATTCGGTAGATATTCGTTAGATATGTGATAAATCAAATTTGTTATTTAGAAAAAAAAAAAAAAAAAAAAAAAAAAAAAAAAAAAAAAAAAATTGCTAAAAGTACAGGGTGGTAAAAAAACGAAAAAAGCAAACCAAACTTTTGATGTGAGGTTTGGTTTTAAACAAATTAAAACTGAACTTTTGGTTCGGGGTTTGGTTTTAGCCAAAAACCGTCCCATGCTCACCTCTAGTCGTAGGCAAAAAAAATAAATCCATGCTTATTTGATCACAGATGCATGATAATAAATATTTAAATTTTAATAATCATCCATTGTTGTTATATATTATGTGTGTCTCAATCATTTATGCTCACACAATTAAACAGAGCAAAGTTTCATTTAATTCCCCTCGCTCTCGATCTCTAAATCGACTATCATATCGCTGGACGTACTAGACGAAGACCAAAGTATACTGCCAACATCGACACCCAGTTGATGTAAACTTGAACCAATGTGTAATTCGAAGGAAGATTTTTTTCAATGCAACTTTTTTGTTCGTCCCCTTATTTTGTTAACAGTTACAATATTATTATTTTAGTAAGACATAGTTGGGTTAGGAGTTGCGTGGTGATGGACGAAAATAATATGATACGTCAAGGGCGTTGAGTTTGATTGTCCCTTTCTTTGGCGGGCTCAACAATGGCTTTTGGGCTACACTTTTTTTCTTAGGCCCGTTAGTTAGCTGGATTTTTATTTTTTATTTATTTATTTTTTATTTTTTTTACCGTTTCTTAGTTCAAGATAAAAGGCTGAGATTTGTAACTTCTTGATGCGAATCAATATTTAGAACAGTGAATCGTTATTTTTCTATTGACTTTAACCGGTGATTGGACCTATTTATATGAAATTTTTAATATGAAGTTCTAATATCTTTTTTAATAAATAACATATATATGTGTATGGTAATGTTTAGAATTGTAGCTCGCAGAATGAAATATTCATTTTGCTTATTATTAAGCATTCGTTAACTAAAAGTCTTATTTATTGGTGACCATGTGTGTAGTTAATTGTACCATCATAATGTGACTCAACAGTTATTGTTAGCTGCTTAATCACCGCAGTGAAGCGCGTTATCCTCGTTATTTCTACAGATCATTGAGATGGAACGAGTGGCTTTAAATGTTACCGGCCATTCTTCTATGTTTCCTGCTAGTGAAGCCGAAATGCAAAATACCATTGTAAGTCACTTCTCCCTATTTAGCATAATTAATCTTTTAATATTTATTTGTTTATTAGGTTCTTTTATACGATAATTAGTTTGGATATATAACATTTATTTTTTGTCTTGTTTATACAGAGTGCGGATGATATGCCAGAGCATATAATTGTTTAGGAGGAATATAATTCCTGTAAACGTAATATGGGATATGGGTAGCCTCCATGTAGAAAACGTCGACATAAGATCCATGTATGTCGACGTTAACATAAATAATGAAAATCTTGTAACACTAGGAGGCAACTCTAGCCATCCCTTTACTTTTAAAACACCGGGCGACGTAAGTACGCCAGAGTTAGGTGATTTCACCATGTATGCTATGGTAAATAAGTATCGCGTCATTAATACCCATTTGTACATTATTAGTAGTAGCAGATCAAGATTGTGTAAACATGTATTTATTTCCAACGATCATTAGTTATTTTCATTTGCTCAAACTGTTGTTCATACGTTTCATGCTTTTAAACAAATATATCGGACCAACAACCTAAGGCGAAAATATGAAATGAGACATTTTCAACAATGATTTTTTATTATTAAATTTAATTAATTTAAAGGACTTGTCAATAATTATTTATATCACAAGTTTGGATATTTGAAATTTGCGATGTTGGCTTTTATATAAGACCTATTATTTTAGCATAGTTTTTCAATTCGGATATCCAAAATTTTGGATAACAGTTTTATATATCCGAATATTATCTATAATTTTTGAAGAAATTTATGTGAGTTTCAAAACTAAATTTTTTTATAAAACTCAACTTTTTAATAAATTCTAATCAAATTTTCGGATATCCCATATATTTTTTGAACACCCACAACATAAATAAAGAAATCCTAAAAAGTAAGTTGAATATTTTATCGAAAAATAATAAAATTACATAACATGTATATAAATAGGAGATATGCGAACATATATGAAATAAAGAAAACTAACTTTACAAATTTATTTGTTGTGTTAACTAAATAAATATTTGATACCAATATTTAATACACGTGTCTTTAACCTTTTGGACTTTGGTGATTATTTGTATCAAAATTAATATGTATATTTTTTTCTTATTTTAATGAATATTAGTCATGAGTTTTTTTTTTTTTTTTTTTTTTTTTTTTTTTTTTTTTTTTCGTTAATGTCTTAGTTTTCAACCTTACAAGTGTTATTTATCTTTATATCAAGTAAAAATATACATGTGATATTAGGTATCTATGATCTATTAGATCCTCAAAAAATTGTAATGTTTTTAGATCCTCAACAATTGTAATACTCTCAATGAGTCTCAATTCCCAACATTGTTTAGTGATTGCTTTTTCAATTTTAATTATATAAAAGTATTTTGGAAAGAAAAAAAAAATGATTAGTAAGGAGGCATATAAATGAGGAAGTGAATTACATAAATGTCCATTTAATTCAATGAAATTATTTAAAATTATAACCTCAACATCTATATTTAAACATGCAAATCACATTACAATATACACTTCGAATATGAATACGTAAATAGTAACACCACATATCTAATATGGATGCCACACTTGACTGACAAAGTCATTGTAACGTATGCGACACATAAAACACGCATGCCCTTTCTTGCGTTTAAAAACCAATAGGAGTCTATTGTTGAGGTGCCAGTTAAATTTCTCTCTGAGTTCGATCCATAATTTATATTCTTCCAACATCTTCTGGACAATCATGACTTCTTCTTCTCGTAATAGTGTTTGAGACGGCTCATATGTCAATACATCACTTGTTCGATTCCATGCATTCCAAGCGCACTATTACACGTACTTTTAATGACGCGATGCTTATTTACCTTAGCATACATGGTGAAATCACCAAACTCTGGCGTACTTATGTCGCCTGATGTTTTAAAAGTAATAGGAAGGCTAGAGTTGCCTCATAGCGTTACAAGATTTCCATTATTTATGTTAACATCGACATACATGGATCTTATGTCGACGTTTCCTACATGGAGGCTACCCATATCCCACATTACGTTTACAAGAAATATATTCACAACTAACATAAATATGATAACACAAATGACTATGGTAAATATCCTGCATGCACTATTTTTTATTCGTCCTAAACAATTATATGCTCGTGGCATATCATCCGCACTCTGTATAAACACTAGGAGGTAACTCTAGCCTTCCCTTTACTTTTTAAGCATCGGGCGACGTAAGTACGCCAGAGTTAGGTGATTTCAGCATGTATGCTAAGGTAAATAAGTATCGCGTCATTAAAACCATGTGTAATAGCGTGTTTGAAATGCATGGAAGTGAACAAGTGATTGTAATGAGATGTGAGCCGTCTCAAACACGCTTACGAGAAGATGAAGTCATGAGTCTCCAGAAGATGCTAGAATAAGATAAATTATGGATCGAACTCATAGGGAAATTTAACTGGCACCTCGAGAATAGACTCCCACCGGTTTTTAACGCAAGAAAGGCCATGCGCATTTGAGGTGTCACATACAATACAATCACTTGGTCAATCAAGTGTGTGATCCAAATTAGATATCTGGTGTTACTATTTATGTATTCGTATTCAAAAAGTAGATTGTAATGTGATTTACACCTGGCATTAACGACGTGGATTAAGTGACATAGATGAAGTGCCAAGGTGGATTATTCGTATTTAGATATCAAACAATTTGATAAGAATTTATTAAAAAGTTGGATTTTATGAAATGTCAACTTTAGAAATCATATATAATTTAAAAAAATATTATAGATATTTGGATATTCGGATATATAAAATTGTTATCCGAAATTTCGGATATTCGAATTAAAAAAACTTAGCAAAAATAATAAGTCTTAAATAAACCCATCATTGCAAATTTCAGATATCCAAATTTGTGGTATAACTAGTTATTAACAAGTCCCGTAATTTATTTAAATGGACAACAAAAAATTATTGTCGAATATGTCTCATTTCATATTGTCGCTTTGGCCTAAAAAAACCGTGAGACGATTCTGATACCATAATAATCGTATTCACCTTTGAGGTGAGATCTATGCAAAACAAGTATCACTTAAAAAACAAATAAGACAATCTCAACCATCCATCCACCTTTCATCTAATGGCTAAGATCAAATCAAAAAATAACAAAGGGAGGGCAAAATTGGTATTTTAACTCATTTAATATAAAAACCTACTTTCCACCTTTTTTTTAAAGAACAACATATCTTGCAAACGGTAAATCTTCAAGCTATGAAAAATATACCATCGCGACGAGAAAAAAAAATATCTTTCTATAGATATGCATTGTTATATACTTTCGACGAACTTTTTTTTTTTCAAAATTCCATCCAGAAAAATCCCACGGGATTCGTAAAAAATCCCATGGGATTCGTAAAAAGACGATTTTTTTTTTCAAAATTTCCGTCCAGAAAAATCCCACGGGATTCATAAAAATCCCATGGGATTCGTAAAAATCCCATGGGATTCGTAAAAGATGATTTTTTTTTTTCAAAATTTTCGTCTAGAAAAATCTCATTGGATTCGTAAAGAAATCCCACGGGATTCGTAAAAAGACGATAAATCGCAAAGAATTCAGTATGAATCCCATATGATTTTTTAGTGCATCCCATGGGATTCATTGTGAATCCCATGTGATTCTGTATGAATCCCATGGGATTCTTTGGTGCATCCCGTGGGATTCATTGTGAATCCCATTGGATTCTTTGGTGCATCCCATGGGATTTAGTATGAATCTTAAAGGTTTTATTGTGAATCCCATGGGATTCTTTAGTGCATCACATGAGATTTTTTAGTGCATCCCATGGGATTCATTGTGAATCCCATTGGATTCTTTGGTGCATCACATGGGATTCATTGTGAATCCCATGGGATTGAGTATGAATCTCAAAGGTTTCATTGTGAATCCCATGGGATTCTTTAGTGCATCACATGAGATTCTTTAGTGAATCTCAAAGGTTTCAAAGGTTTCATTGTGAATCCCATGGAATTCCACGAGATTCGTAAAAAAATCCCCCGGGATCTTAAAAAAATCTTACCGGATTCGTAAAAAAATCCCACGGGATTCGTAAAAAGACGATTTTTTTTCAAAATTTCTGTTCAGGAAAATCCCTCGGGATTCTTAGAAAAATCCCACGGGATTTTTTCAAAATTTTCGTCTAGGAAAATCCCACAGGATTCGTAAAAAATCATATAAGATTCTGTATGATTTATCCTGTCTATAAAAACCATAAAGGATTCTATGTGAAGTTACATGTGATTACTATGAATCCCATGAGATTCTGTATGATTTATCTTGTCGATAAATCACAAAGAATTCTGTGTGAAATTACATGTGATTACTATGAATCCCATGAGATTCTTTGGTGAATCCCATGGGTTTCATTGTGAATCCCATGGGATTCTGTATAAAATCACAAGAGATTCATTGTGAATCCCATGGGATTCAGTATGAATCTCAAGGGATTTATTGTGAATCCCATAGGATTCGTAAAAAGACGAATTTTTTTCAAAATTTCCCTCCAAAAAAATCACACAGGATTCGTAAAATCCCATGGGATTCGTAAAAAGACGATTTTTTTTTTTTTTTTTTTTTTTTTTTTTTTTTTTTTTTAATTTCTGTCTAGAAAAATCCCACGGGATTCGTAAAGAAATCCCACAGGATTTGTAAAAAGATTATTTTTTTTTTCAAAATTTCCGTCCAGAAAAATCCCATGAGATTCGTAAAAAGACAATATTTTTTTTCAAAATTTCCGTCCAGAAAAATCCCACGGGATTATTAAAGAAATCACACGGGATTCGTAAAAAGATGATAAATCACAAAAGATTCAGTATGAATCCTATGGGATTTTTTGGTGCATCCTATGGGATTCATTGTGAATCCCATGAGATTTTTTGGTGCATCCCATGGGATTCTGTATGGATCACATGAGATTCTATATAAATTACATAGGATTCTGTATGAATCTCAAGTGATTTATTGTGAATCCTATGAGATTCAGTATGAATTTTAAAAGATTCATTTTGAATCCCATTGTGAATCAAAAACATTAATAAATAGTTTAAGATACATTAGAGACATATATATATATATATATATATATATATATATATATATATATATATATATATATATATATATATATATATATATATATATATATATATATATATAGACTATTATAGTTGCATCATTTCCAAAATTTATATATACTATTATTTGGATTAAACTTGCATTATTTCCAAAATGTATTCATTATAATTGTCCATAAATTGAGACTTATAAGCCAACAAAACTCGTTTACTAAAACTTCAAAAAGTATGCGTAAAAAAAAGTTATAATTAAGCCAATTCAATTCCCTATGCGATCCCTTTTCTACTCATTTTTTTATTTCTCCCTTAACCAATTAGAAAGTTTATGGTCTTCATCTTCTAAATCTCTTCATGCTAGCCTTCTTTTTCCATGGATGCATCTTTTTCTCCGGCCAAAAACGTTTCACAACATAAAAAAAAGAAAGTATACCCAGTTTTATCATCAAAACTGGCTCAACCTATTGACTAGTTTACCATCAAATTAAAACACCATCTTTACACATAAAAACCGATTTACAACATCATATAGTTGACGTGGATCCGCCGGAAAATGATGACGTGATCCGCGGGAAAATGATGCCGCTCCTCGCTCCTCCGCCGGAATAATCGCATCTCCTCGCTCCTCCGCCGGAACAATCGCATCTCCTTACAGATAGTAATCCGTATCACATCTCCTGATTATATCCGATCAAAACCGTCTCAATCATCGCCTCGTTTCGATCCAAAAAATCACTCGACAAACACTTAATCATCTTCATTATCCATCGTTGATCAGTTAGTAATCTGATGAGACGGTTGTAGTGGTTTGGTGATGTGGTAGAGGCTTTTGGCTTTGTGTGGAATGAGAGTGAGTGAGAAAGTGTGTGTGAGTATAAATGGACCAACCTACCCCTCTATCTAATTAAATGAGATGGATGAAAAACAAATCCTACCGTCAGATCAAATAGGGATCAGTGGCCAGGATTGAGCGGTTTGTTCTTTGGTTTTTGTTTGTTTCATATTGAACTTTTGTAACACCCCCATTTTTAAAGTTTGTCGCAGCGGAAAAGTAATTTGGGTGTTACGGTGAGGATCGAAGTTTTAACCACATAAAACGGTTTAAAAGAAACATTTTGAAAGTTATTTGTCATTTAAATAATAATTTTGATAAAAGATGAACCATTTGATTTAAAATCTTATGAAAAGATATAAAGACTTGTAAAAATGACAAATTTGATTTTTACACCATTTTAATTTATCAGAGTAATAAATGCCCACTCCGTGTCTTGTCCTGCTCCGTTAAATTACCTGAGATACACATGCTTAAAAGTGTCAACACAAAGGTTGGTGAGTTCATAGAGTTTTAGGAAAAACCCTTTATTTTTGTTAGATTTCAGGAATATTTGGTATTGTTAAAATACAAACAGAAATGAAACAATTATCAAATATATTCACAAATAAATCATATAAATATTCAATCACATTAAATAAATAATCAATAATCTTAACATGAGCTGGAAACTCATGATACTAATTCAATCAGATAAACAATTCACGTATGGTCAAACCTATACAGCTGTATCTAAATATATGTTGAATACATATATATTTCCTTTATAGATATTGCACCAAGCCTCATGACACCAAAGCTTAACCAAAAGAGGTGTTCTATCAAATCAATGACAGATTTTGCCCTCTATTCGTAGGTGATTTGCCAATTCCTACTTGTCTCAAATATAGTGTATCACGACTAATGCGACTAACCACATGCATAATGGCATTCCGTCAAGCATTAGTGGGATCAGAGGTCAATCCAAACAGGTTTCGAATCTGTTCACTATATTCGCGCTCACGTTACGGTGATTAATGGCTCATGATTGAGGGACTATATGGCGATAAGCTAACTTAGACAATATCAAGGACTTATGGGCTCATTTAGCATAACATCATGAAATCAAGTATCGTATCACAGAGATCAATTTGAAAACAGTATCATTTGAGTATCAGAAATTCAGTTTGAAAATAGTATCGCTTGAGTATCAGAAATTCAGTTTGAAAATATCATCATTTGAGTATCAGAAATTCAATTTGAAAATAGTATCGCTTGAGTATCAGAAATTTAGTTTGAAAATAGTATCGCTTGAGTATCAGAAATTCAATTTGAAAATATCATCTTTTGAGTATCAGAAATTCAGTTTGAATATATCGCCAGTAACACATTTATATCACGTATCACAATAATCGAATTGGGAACAATTTTCATATGAATATCAATATTTCAGTCAAATAATTCATCAATATATATTTTTCACATACCACAATAATCACATTGGGAATATCAATATATTATAAATCACAAATTATATTATTTTAATATCAATTAGGAAATTGATTTGAATCATGTATTTTATTTTATTTCATATACTTATCAAGTTATCAAAGTATATGTAAGCATGTATCTCCCCCAATGAGTTAAAAACAATTATTTGAAATGGGGCTATGACTCACATGGATTGATTTGGAAAGGATGAAGAGTAAGATAGAATGAGATTTATGGGAATGTCTTTGACACAGAACCTGATAAATAAATTTATCAGAGAATATAACCAAATACTATTTGGTAAATACGAACGAATAACGGATAAACATTATTCGTTATGACGAATAGATGATGTGCAGTGAAATATTATGTCATGCATGATATGTTAAAATACTTTAAAATATCCATCGTAGTTTTACCTTTTTAAATCGTAAGTAAAAATATTAACTTTTTATATATCGTTATATATATAGTTAACGTAAAAATAAATAATATATATATAAAACGTAACAAAATGCATATGACGTGAGGGTTGCCGTAAAATAGAAAATAAAATAAGAATGTCAAATAAATAATGTATAGTCCTTGTCCTTTTTCCAATTTTACACTTTTTATACTAACGGCGTTAGCGTCACACCGTTAGTCCTTTTTATATATATTTACAATTATAGTCCACTACATGTCCAATATTACAATCTAAGCTTGTAACAATACTATATTATCAATTTTTATCCTTTCTTTCTGTTTCTACATTTTTAGTCCTTAGTTTTCACAGTTTTCACATTTAGTCCCTATATGTGTCGTCGCGTTACATTTTTAGTCCAATTTTAGCAAAAGTGATTATAAAAATTTTATAAAAATTTTCGTGGCTTCTCTTATTAATTCCTAGCTTATTTCAACTGCTTATTTCATAAAAAGCTTATTTATTTAGCTTATGGGCCTTGATTCGAACTAAACTAAGGCCCATTTAAAAATTTAGAGGCGAGGGCATGAAAATTCTTTTGGGCTTGAACTTGGGCTTACTTTGTGATTTTAAAAATATATTTTATGGGCCCAGTGGGCTGTTAAAACACAAAGTCTTGTTGCTTGTTTAAGCCCACTCGACAACCTAAAGTTTTTATTATAAATTTTTAGTTTGAAAAACTGGTTTAAGTCGATTTGCTTTGGCTCGTTTATAGTGTCTAAACGTGATTATTTTTATAAGTTATACAAATGAAACTAATAGTTTTCTAGGTGGTCTATTAGGTCGAGCAAAAATATTGGGTACTTGTTACGTGAAATTGAAAGTTATACGTAGGTTTTGTGGAGTGTTTAGCTCGTTTTTATATTTTGAAAGTTATGAAATATTTACTAAGTATTCTTGGGTAATTTATACGTGTGACATGATTTGAATTGGTCTCGTTATATGCATGTAACATGAAAATAAAGGTGAAACAAGTGTGCTACGTGACTCCTAGGCCTACCAAGATGGAGGCTAGTCACGTTTCGTGTTCTAAAAACAAATATGTACATGTATATATATACTAAATGAAATACGATTGAACAAATGTTGAACATGGTGCATGACATAGATTTATCGTGTGAAATGAATTGAGTAGGGATGGAAACTACTTACAAACACCTTAGAGATGAATCAAAGGTCGAGAGTGATAGAATTGAGCACAAGAATATCACGTTTCCAATATATAACCCAAACGTTATATATATATTAAAACCCGATTTCCTTTCTTGAGTCCAAGCTAATATACAATCGACTTGTGATTTGTAAGGGTGATGTTTTAGGGAGAAATGAGTTTGTGAAAGAGTATGGAAATGATATGAAACTAGTGCATGCATATCGTATATATGTATCAACTTGAAACGAATTGTGTGGTTTGGAAATTCATTCAAGAAACACAAGGACGATGCACGTCAGTGAACTAGCTTCCTAAATGAGTTTTATATTGTTTGTGAGAGCACAAAAGAAGGAATATGTTTGTGGTGATTCATGTATGCATGTCGACATAACCATATATGTATAAACGATTTACAAAATCGTTCATCACTCGTATATACTTGATCATATTGAACATTTGAGCATATAATCATCTTAGAAACATTATTAGGATCATTTAGAATCAAACGGGGATTAAAACGGATAAGAAATGAATAAATCACAAATTATTTGGATCGATTCATAGCCAAACACTTTGCCTCGTAAAAACGTATCAAAACTCATCGTAGGAACGTGAGATTCGACACACTAATAGTTGGCTAGGAGCTTAACGAGATTGTGCAAAAATATACATAGGTCGTGTGTACGAATTTGAAATGAACGAGACGATTTGGAGCTGCCTTAGTCGATCATATGTGTATTATTATTTTGAGTTTGGGTTTTGGTGTGGGCCGGTTGGGCTTAGGGGAACTTAGGGCCCGATTTGGTTTAGTTAATTTTTGTAATTAGGTTTTTATTAATTAGATTTAGTGTAATTAGTGTTTTGTTAATTTTGTCGTTTGACGAATTTGACAATATTGTAATCGTGACCACTTTAATATACAAAGAAAATTTTAAATTTCCCCGTAAAAATGGTAATTACAATAATGACAAAGAATATTTATTAAATTAACCGAAGTTAATTATGTGAATTTTCGCGAGGTTTTACACTTTTGTCATTCACCTTTTTGACAAATCTTTATCCATAGATAACTTTATCTAAATTTATGTGGTAACAGTTTGTGAAAGTGATTTTAAAATTGTAGAAAATATGGCTCTCCAACGAAAAAACAAAAGAAAAACGAAAACCAAACCGCAAAAAACTAAAAACTGAAAAATGCAAGCCAAAATTTTGATGCGAGATTTGGTTTAAAAAAAATAAAATAAAACTGAACTTTTGGTTCGGGGCTTGGTTTTATCCAAAAACCGCCTCATGCTCACCTCTAATCGTAAGTAGAAAAATAAATCCATTGTTATTTACCAAAAAAATGATTATTTGATCACATATGCATGATAATAAATATTTAAATTTTAATAATCATCCATTTTTGTTGTTTTTGAAGTCACCTCTTGTTTATTTGGAACAACAACGTTTCAATTCAGTAACAAAACTAGATTAATTACAAAACATTTTACACACCACAATTTTAACCTCGCCACTATTGAACATGTCAATCATGAAATTTGGGATACGTGTTACATTATAAAATACTACTCCGTATTATTTTTGCTTTATATTGTTGGAATTGTCTAACTAGTGTCCTTAGGGAACTTGTTAAAAAGAGGGAGGACCCACAAAATAGTACTAAAAAATATATTTTTATTAAAAAGATGCACGTCCCTAAGTATTTAAAATATATTTTGGTACTATTTTGTGGGTCCTCCTTCTTAACCAGTGCCCTAAGGGCACTAGTTAGACAATCCCTTAGGCCCTGTTTGGTTCATGGAATCTTCAGTATTCTGATGGAATTGGAATCTGATTCCATCCCATGACGTGTTTGGTTGGAATATTCAACAAATTCAGAATCTAAATTCCATTCCTTAATGTGTTTGGTTGGCAAATGGAATAGAATGAAAATCCTTCAAAATCCCATATGTGTGGAATTCAACATTTCATAGCAAGGTAGGAGGAATGTTCACAATTCCATGGAATTCAGTTATTTTTATCATAAAAAATCAATTATTATTATTATTATTATTATTATTATTATTATTATTATTATTATTATTATTATTATTATTATTATTATTATTATTAAATAATATTCAGTTTATCAATTTTAAACTAAAATAAAATATTAAGTATTTTAATATAATATGTTTCTTCCTGTTTTATTTTTTTTCAACCAAACACGCGTTAATTTTTGCAAATTCCAATTCCTTCAAATTCCAAATCCTACGGATTCCAATTCACTAACATTCCAAATCCTTCAAATTCCAATTCCATAGACAAATTCCAATTCCGCCAAAAACATTCTGCGAACCAAACGGACCCTTAAAGTATTACGGTAAAATTTATAGTGGACTTTGATACTTGACTTTTAAAACAGGCTATTGACCATATTGTAAGTTGTACCTAGTGTTTCTACTTTGGTTATATTTGTTCGTAACCAACAATTTTTAGGATATTTAAACGTAGCTCTAGATGGGCTTAAAGAAAAATTGTTCTTGCCTTCACATGCTAAGACCACTACGTGGTGAGAAAAAAAAAATTGTTTGACGGGAAATTGATGAATGATTGAATGAAGAATTTTATCATGCTATCGAATTCTCATATAGTCACCAAACCATCATCTAATCCACTGTTCTATTGTCTTATTTATACTTCTGAATTCAGAAAAGAAAACGAAATAAAGAAGGAATAAAAAGGATACCAGACAATGAGTAAAGTAGTGTTAAAGGAGACCGAGTTTTGGAGTTGTAAGTTGTAAAAATTCTTCAAACGATATAATTCAAGAAAAAGAAATATATATTCGTTAAAATTTACATCCATTGAAAAAATTAGTTGTAGACTATAGTAACTCTTGTGTTACCATGTCAAGCATTTTGAGGTTAATCGTTTATGTTTCCTACAATTATATGTGATTGTGTTGTATACTTGTATCAGTCTACAAGTTTCACAATTAATTCATAGTATGATCCAATATTTTGCGTCGTTGCTTCGTATCCAAACGTGTGATTTCATTTTAAAAGTTTGTGTTTTAATTTTTTCCCGCATTGAATAGGGATAAATATGAAAAAGGATTTATAAAGCTCATCACACCTTAGCATATAGATTTGTAAGGTAGCTATAAAAAAGTTTAACACTTGTGCTGTTTTGTTTTTTTTCTCTGAAATGGTGAATATTATTATAACTCGAACACATATAATTGATACAACCATTCTCAAACATCAACATGGACATGTCCCTTGTTGAGTCTATACATCAGAGACTACATACAACAGACAAACAGAGAAACAATCTGTATTCATTCACCATTCATCTAGTCTAGTTCCCTAGCAGTGTACTAGATGAACCAGCCCTAGGCAACCATGGAGAAACCTTACATCTTGACTACATTTCCCTCTTACAAACACCCTACCTAAGTGTACCAATAGCCCATACCAGTAACACTTAGAGGCTCTTGTAGAAGGCTTCATCAAAATGTAAGTAAAACTCCTGTTCCATTGGGGATCCACAGTCAAAGAGTTACATTTCCAAGTAAATGGCATCACTCATATGACTGGACTTACCCAAGGATACATCCCACCTAGACTACATTTCCCATTTGATGGCCTCCTAGTACCAATGCAACACCCTCCTCACATAAGTATTTCAAAAGCCAACAAACAGGCATCTGGTTAGCACTCCACCAATGTTGCAGGCAACCTACTTTATGACTTTAAGTGGGCCTTTAACTATGCAGGTGGTCAATCCTATAAAAGTGATATAACATCATCCACTGTTTACAGGAGAGGTCTGACATAGGAAGGTTCTCAAAGCCAAGTTACAAGGCCCTCTGCACTCCCAAATGACCACCAAAACCAAAATACCAATTCAGGACACCTTGGCATTCAGGACCAAGCTATAACTAGTGTAGTTATTTAGCTTGGAAGTAATGCCTAAGAAGTGAATCCAAACAACCTTTCAAGCACTTACTGTTCCATTCATTAAACATTGCACAACTATATTCATATCTACTTCCCATTCTTTTGCAATTTTGAGAACTTGTGTGGATCTTTTAACTTTTAAACACATCAACTGGATCCTGATCTTTTCCACAATAAAACTCCATAGTACTTGATTATCCAATTCATCACCAGTGAACATTCTTGTGTTTCTTTCCTTCCATATGTAGTAGACAGCAGTGGCAATTACAATTCTTGACAAAACACTATCAATTGTATTATCACATGTGCCATTAGCATATTGCTCAGTTAAACTCTCCCAAGTGTTAGACACCCAATTTTTACCCATCTTCATTTTAAGTATGCTCCAAAAATTCTTTGAATAGTCACATTCAAAGAATAAGTGGTTGTGTGAATCCTGGACTTGTTTACACAAAACACACTTCATATTGGGATCATTATTCCATCTCCTGATTCTATCTTGAGTCTGCAGCTTACCCCTTATAGCCATCCATAAAATAAATGCCACTCTAGGATTACATTGAGTGAACCACACCACCTTATGCCATCTAACTATGCTCCCTGGTTGGCTTAAAACTTCATACACAGACTTAGTAGAGTAATCAGTAGTCTTACCACCTTTATCTTTCCATACAACTTGACCATTTTCATAGCATACATGATCCTTAATCTTATCTCTCATGTCAAGTAAAGACTTCCAGATCCAGCTATCATTATACTTCTTCTGAGTCTCCCAAATGCTGTGTCCTTGAAGTTTAACAGTATTAACCCATTTTACCCATAAAGAATTTTTCCCAGCAGCTATGTTCCACAGGTTCTTGATCAATAAAGCCTCATTCCAGTTTCCCAACATTCTAAGACCCAAACCTCCTTCATTCTTAGGACTACAAATTGAACTCCATGCCACTTTAGCTTTTCCTTTTCTTAGCTCTCCTTTGCACCATAAAAAGCCCTTCAATACTCTGTCCAATATCCTTAATAACTGTTTTAGGGATCAAGAATACAACAACCCAATATGCATTTAAAGAAGATAGAATACAACATCCCAATATGTTTTAGGGATCAAGAATACACTTGTGCTGTTGTGCAATATCTACAATACGAAGTTATTCCATGTATTTCTTTTTTAGAAAAAAATCATTACAATACAAAGTTCTTCCATGTATTTCTTTGTTAGAAAAAAATCAACAACCTTTAAAAGTCTCTTAACGAGCATTCTAAACAATTGAATTCATAGTCCTAGCTTATATTTGCAAACATTATTTGAAACTTAACCACGGGTTTCATCACCCGATTTAGTCGATTCATTCTCAATAAACTTATCAAAGTCAATGTCTAGAATCCCATTTTTGTCAAAAAAATGTATGTGCCCAACTCGTTAAGGTCATGATTTGTCAACTTGATATTGAATCCAACAACAGTGGTTTTTTTCTCATTGAATCCCACCATATGCTCCTTTTCTGCATTATCGACCAAGTTGTCTAAAACCATGGTTGAGTCAACTCGGCGAGTTAATTCCAATACTTTGACTCGCCCTTTTAGTCCAAGCATGTTGGGAGTTCACGAGTTGTTGAGATGAATTGAAACTTTCATCATTCACACTCTTATTGTATGATTGCCACATTTGGTACACTAACCAAAGGCCAAAAACTACAAACAATGCATAACGAAATGTATGTCTAGTTTTTGATGATATGGATTGTGTGTTCACAAATTTGAATTGGTAACTCGTCATAATCAACCACTTATCGATTCGGACTTCCTGCATAACTCAAACTTCATAGTTTAAATGCAATATAAACACATGATTATGTAGTTCAAACCAGAGACGGAGCCAGGAATTTATATTGGGGGGGGCTCAATTTTTTTCGGGTAGTAAACATATACCGTAGTTTTTTGTTGTAAAAGCTGGATTGAAGCTTAAATCGTTCAACATACCGGCTCAATGATATTTTTTTCTATAGTAACATACAAGTGTAATTACTTGTTAAGGAATTTTTAATACAATAAAAAAGACATCTTAACTTATTTGGCGAGACTAACAAATATGAACCTATATCATTCTATAGTTATATAATAACACAGTACAAATTTGAATATTAAACATAAAATGAGTAAAAATAAACTAAAATTCAATAAAGTACATGAAGATACTGAAATTTTAGAAGAAAAAAAGTACTAGTATTACTCATGCAATCAAAATGGCCACTCCTTTCTAACAACCCAACCCCACACACTGAGTGACACACGTGACAATCAAATACTACGTATCTTTTTACTTTACCATTTTTAATATTAATATAAATAATAGTACACTGCATCTTCCCCAACTTCATCTTCCCCGATACACTTTTCCTTATTTTTGATATTTATGCTTCAGAAACCTTCTTACCATCCGAATCAAATGCTTTTAAACTGATTTTAAATTCAGATCATAGAAGTTAAGGGGGGCAGATTCTGAAAAAATCTCAAAGACCCTATGTAACTCCGCCGCTGTCCACGCTACAAAATGACTAGTTGGGCCAGTTGGGGGGGGGGGGGGGGGGGGCGAGCACCCTCCAGCCCCCCCACTGGCTCCGTCCCTGGTTCAAACATCATAATGTTACACTAAAAGTTCAAAATAATGGAAACTAAAGAAACGTTACCTCTAGTATAAGTCCGAAGCTATTCGCAAAGTAACACTATAGAATCAATTGTGATGTTTTAGACAAAATATTTTGAACAAATAAAGAATGTTTAAATTGTGAAGTGAACTCAGATGACATGGATAAAATGAAAAGAACTCTTAAAATGAGAAAGATGAGAAATAACTATAATCACATATTATAGATACATCGACTTGAATTAGATGCATCCCTTATCTTTTAGATGCACCCTAATATATTTTATAGCTAAAAATTAGATGCATATACATATATTAGATACATTTTAGCAAGTTAGAAATATCTTATGTATTTTTCATCCTCTGCGGGTAAAATTTGTTGCAAGTAATACTTTTCATCATTTTCACTTCAAAATTACTTTTGAAACTAATTGGGATGCATCTAAATGAATAGAGATGTATTTAATTCAAGTCGACGTATCTCAAATATGTGGTTATAGTTATTTATCATCCTGTCATTATAAGTTTTCTTTTGATCCTTACCCTTCAACAAGTATTTTACATGTGATTTAAGTTTTACAAAATACAAATTATACTTTTCTAAAAGACTAGTTATAATGCATGTGCACGCGCAGAGTTTTTTCTAATTTTTTGAATAATGTAATTTAATAAAATTAAAGAACATTTGTGTACTTTTAATAATTTTTTTTTTCATATATTATTACTTAAACTTGAAATTGGAAGAAAATGACTACTTATCATGAGTCGCTGCTTAATAACATCATGTAAAGGCTATTCCATAAAGCTGGTGTAAGCATATGTACGATTGTGAGAAGTTTTATTGCAAAATAACTATGTAATATTTTATGTGAATAAGTTGTTATATGTACAATCCAGCATAGCTGTTGGCATATCATAGTACCCGTGGTTGGATTTTGTAGAATTTGATATTTTTAATTACGTAAGTATGGGTTTTTTTTCTTGAAAATATATAAAAACAAAACACATCAAAGTACGTATATAACAATGAAGTATCCATTTGATCATGCGTAAATTATGATTGTTTTCTAAAATTTATCTTGTTTACACCACGAGTTTTTGTTTACTATAGCTAATAATTCAATCAAAAATACCACCAATAGTTTAAGGGAACTCATATTCTTATGCGCAAGTCACAAATTCTTGATAGGATTATAACATTTATATCCATATTTTTGGTACAAATGAAGACCCCAATCTTCTTATAAATACTCTTCCTATAACATAGTTGTGATATGAAAAATCTGAACCAAAAAGGAGCAGCAATCACATAGTTTGTGTTAACCTTGAAAGTATATCTTGACTTAAAGCTGAATTCTAAGTTGAACTACAATAACCTCTTGCACATAATGAAGGAATTATATCAATTGTATGTATGCGGTTGTAATCAAATCGTTGATCGTGTTTTATTACATCTTGGTACATGTTCTTTAGATGAAAAGTCTCCAAAGAGATAAGTATATCGTTAATGCTCCCTTTAGTCCATTCACGAAGCTTATTCTTTTCAAGCCGTCTAAAACCATGGCAAGTCTTGATTTCATGACCCTCAAGCTAATAATCAACCTTTATATTAATTTTTAATAATAATAAGTTATGGGTTTTGTTTTAAAAATCTATAAAGGAATCATGATTAAGAGAATGTTTGGCTTAGTTTAGAAACCATTACAGTCATAGACAGCAACATTTTATATCTTTAGTAGTCACAACAGCATTTAACCAATTGAGCTCATTCATGCAGTCACATTTTAATTTCTAGCATCCACATCAGTACATCACGGAGTAACTCGTGTGCTTAATCTCATAAATGTTAGAAAGTGTATATATTTCCACATAGTAGACCATTTATAGGGTTGTACTAAACTACTAACCTTTAGGCCACTGAGCATGGATATTTTATTTCAAAGGTGCAACGCTTCCACACTTGAATTCTGTAATAATATGTCAAATCTGATATACCGTAAAAGGAGTAACATGAGAAACACTCACGCCATAATATTGCAACCAAAAAGCTAATCAAATTATAAGATAGACGCAACTATTTAAAACAGAAATTGTCATTGTTGAACTTATAACAAACCTTTGCTATAAAATGACTTTAAACATAACACATGCAAAGCAAATCTGCAAAAGATACTTGATATCGTTTTTGGAGGTCGTCAATAGCTTTCCTTAACATCTTTTCTGTAAAAAACCTGAAACCAAGAAATTTAATGATTAATAGAATATCAGCAATAGAAAAGCTAAAATCATATGTTTCAAATGGAAACTTGCTTTGAATTAGCATAGTTTATGTCCTTAACCTCTTTTAGAAGAGGTCGTAATTCAGTTCTCGCTTCATTATTGACTCGTATCTAGGCTACTGCTTTTGCTTCTTTGGCTAAAGTTAGCGCAAAATTTTAGAAAAATTTGACAGAATCAACTCATGATTCTCAAAAATATGGTAATTAACTATATATCATTTATGTTCAGATATGTGTATGATATGATGTTAACCTGCTTCAACAGTATAGAAAAACCATGAGGTGTGATACGGCAGCTGCCAAGAGGATCACCAATTGTTGCTCAAGTAAAGGTTAAAACAGTAAACTCATACCACAATATGAAACAGAGTCTGTTGCTGGTTGTGGAACAATGCTAACATCCTCCATAATGCCCATTGCTAGCAATGTATCTACATCTCCATAATGCCCATTAGCTATTTCAACTATAAATGCTCTATTTAATCTACATGCATCTTTATTTCAATATTGACAAAAAGTAGCAGACACAAAACTTCTATTTGCACCAGAATCAAACAAAACCTTTGCATAAATATTGTTGATGAGAAAAGTACCTGAAACAACATCAGGCCGTGTCCTCCTTGCCTCGTCGGTAGTCATAGTGTATGCTCGACCCTTAGCTTTTGGTATCTCCCCACCTTTATCAGTCCTTCCCTCAATTAACTTCAAATTCCCCGACGTACCCTTTTTCAGTTGTGGACAATCTGGCCTGATGTGTCCTCTCTCTCCACATTCATAACAAGTCCTAGAATTTGGACATTCCTTTAACATATGACCCTCTTTCCCACACTTGTAGCATGCTGTAGACCCAGCCTTACACTCACCAGAATGCATGCGATTACACTTCTTACATGTAGGTGACCTGATAGCAAATGTTTACAAGATATATGATAAAGCCAAGTAATAAATACATAAAATAAAATTATTTAAAGAAAAGGAGTGGGATGTAATGTAACTTAATATGAGTCCGATTAGGGAAACAGATTAGGATAAACCTCGATAGGGATAGGGCGTTTATATTCTGACTTGAACTTTCCTGCTGCACCCGAAGACTGGTAAGTGGTACTGAACCGGTTCGGATGATTTGAGACCTGATAGTAAATGTTTCCAGATATATGATAAGCCAAGTAACAAAATACATAAAATAAAAGCTAAAAAATCAAAGAAAAAAGGAGTGGAATGTAGGTAACTAAAAATATGAGTCCATTAAGGGAAACAGATTAGGATGAACCTTGATAGGGTGTTTATATTCTGCTTTGGACTCTCCGGCTGCACCGGAAGACGAGCAAATGGTGCTGAACCGCTTTGGATGATTTGAGACCTGATAGAAAATGTTTACAAGAAATATGATAAGCCAAGTAATAAATACTTACATTTTATCAATTTAAAAAATATATATATGAATCCAATTAGGGAAACAGATTATAAAAACCTCGAAAGGGCTTCACGGACAGAAGAACCAGGTGGAACATAAAGAAGGTTGCAGTTGCCATTATTTTCTGCAACAGAAATCACGGTTTCAAAAAGTTCCTTCTTATCTTCTTCCGGGTCACCAAAGGCGATAGCATCAAAACCTACATTATTGTCTTTCAACGCTTTTCCTAAACTCTGCAGGTCATTCGGCTCCTCAAATACAGGACTGAAAGGCAAGAAACAGACACACGGACACATAAATTTTAGATTAAAAAGTCGCATTAGCGGATTAATATAAGCATACATAAACAGACATTCGTACCCTCCAGCAAACACAGCAATCCTTTTTGGCAGATGTTTGCCTAGTTCTTTGCCCCTGCAGCCTGACCAAACGTAAAAAGCATCCACGACCGCGTCTATTAACATCAACTCACCGCCTAATGTTGCTTCTGATTAACAAAAACAATAAACTTGATCATTACAATACATACATACAAACAGCGAGTGAATTATTAGAAGCTACTTACCAGAAACGGCTCTCGAGATTGGCCCAATATGTCTGGTAGGTGTACAAAGATGAGTAATACATCTTTCACTCATTCCACATATGCCCACGACAGTCTCCCGATGAGACTATAAATAAAATAAGAATAAATAAAGGTCAATGAATAATAACAAGCAACAAACCCAATTAAATATCGAATACCTTAAATTTTTCGGTACAATAAAGATCAATAGCATCAGCTTGATCCTTAAACCTAGTTGAGTTATGGTCATTCATCCAATCACTGGTGTCGATACAGATCATTATAGCCTGCAAAAAATAAAAATTAATTAATGATAACAGAGTTAATAAACAGGAAAATCGATCAACAATATACCTCGCCTCCTTCCATGGTGGTTGTTACGTATAGGGTTTTCTTTTCCTTCGTTTCGTTTTGCCCCAACTGATATTTGATATCTATAGATTCATTATATATAATACAATTGAGTTATTACACATCTTCTTCAATTGCACAAAATATTTTCCCACTAAACCAAATTGTATTAACTAATGATGACTTTGCCTGAAATTCTAACTTTGTAACCTCATTTCCATTTTTCAAGGCGCAAACCTGGGCAACAGGAGACCTTCCTTCTTATCGTGGAACCAACTTGGAACCTAATATTTGAGCATAAGATTCATGTGCAAATAAGTACACAACGAACAATGTGAATAATACGGAGTAATGTGCAAATAAATTGTGGTTTTGACATAAAAAAATATTTTGTTTGAATAAATGTTTTAAAAGTAGCAAGCGGATATTTAAGTGATGTTTAATTTGTCTCATGTTTAGTCAAGTAATTTACCAATGTGCTATTCAAATTATATATATAAAAAAAAAAAAAAAAAAAAAAAAAAAAAAAATGTGAATAACCATCATTTATGTCAATTTATTTTACAGTTCATTCGTTAAATCAGGTTTCATTTTATGAACACCGGCACCTCTTACTAGTATTAATCGCCTTTAAATTAGAGTGATTTTATTCTTAACCCGACCCGACCCAACTTGTTTCGAGTTACACAAAAAATTGTGTTTTTAATATTGTTATCTATCCCTTTCCATTGCTCGCTGCCCCCCATGATCACATTTTCTAGCTCCGCCACTGAGAACGGCTATTCACCAAATCAAAAGAGCTTTAATGATTTTGTAATTAAACAAACCTGGTTACATTTGAAATTAAATAAAAGTTAGAATATGAGAAAATTGCTATGTACAATAGTGTATGTTTAGCGGCCATATATATAGAGATCATGCACACCTGATTGTAGGTAACATAAAATAATTAACAACTAACAATTTATGAAATAAATAACATCAACTATGTAGTCTTGCTTCAATACCCCATTTTGTTCCGGCCTCAAAGTTTACACCTAGCCACCTCATGGGCTTGGGCCAGTACTTCAGTAGACAGGATTGACTGGCTTCTGCTTTGTTCAGAAGTATGTGACGATGGACAGCCATAGAAGGCTCGTCTTTTGAAAAAACACTGCCCCGCCAAACTATCAAAGCCAATAATGTTAAATTCAAATATGAACCTAAACGCAGCACCATATGTATCATCTTGATTGATCCCGTGAAATGATTGAGGATATTGTAGGTAAGCTATGTCGTGATCGACTGAAGAGTCCAAGAAGTAACAAATTGCTTCCAGAGGCGTTCGTGGGTCATTTGAGTACATATCACAATATACCGTCAAGATTATTGGTGCACTTGTCATAATCTCTGAAACACGAAGCTGAAACAAACAACAGAAATGGATTATAAGCATTTTTGAGTTAAATATCTCAATCTTTAACACATGGGAGCTGAGCAATTATTTAAGGGGGTGTTTGGATTAGTGTATATTCTGGTCTTATGAGCTTATACGTATCTGGCAAAACTGATAAGCTCAGGTTCAACATGTTAATAGTGATCTTATCAATTTTTCAAAATTCTAATTAGTCACTAAGATGACAAAATAAGCTATAGTATACTCCCTAGCCATCTTACCAAAACATTAAGGGCTCCAGCCTTATATTTGTGAGGTGTATCTTCGCGCTTCTCGCGTGAGACATAAATTAAGGATAATAAAACTGGTAAAACCGCCAAATGGGTGTGATTCACAGCAGTTGTTGGATGAAACTGATCCCACCACAGATGATTTGAAGCATTTCCACAAGCCATTCCTGGTGATAGACACATAATCCAACCATTATATCTTCCTAAACCACAGCATGCTGAATTCGTAACATTAAATCCTGCAAAAATTTATGAAACTTTCACAAAAAAATCCAGGACGTGTTTTCACAAGTGGAAAAATGGATAAATCTGTAACGGGTCAAAACAGGTTGGCCTAATCACTATTTTATTCATTTTTTGAACTTTATGAATAACTAACACCTTAAGAGCTAAAAAAACTATATTAAAACAGTAGCAATAAAAAAAAATTCCGAGGTCCAATTCATATGATTTTGAAGTAGAAGAGGATGATCATACAATATTGGTGAAAATTCTTCATGATGTCCATAGAACCAAGATAAGCATCACAGAAGATAATATTGGTATCAGGGAGTTCTTTATTAAGCTTTTCAATAGTATATGTCCTTTCAAACATGAATTCCATTATCATATTGTTTATCATCTTAATAAAACAATGTGAATTTTTTTTTATGGATAATAACTTTTAAAACTGGTTATCTGATGATATGTGACTTAAATAAGTAGTTTGTAATTTGCAACTCCAAACAGCTAATTTGAAAAGACAACAGCCACTTTTAGTAAGCAGCCCAAACAACCCTTTTTCATCTCCAACTGTGTGAACCATTCATACATGCAAGCGAAACAAATAAGTATGAAATTACCTCGACCACTCATACGCTACTTAGGTGTAATGGACCACCGCACCACAATTCCATAAGGCCTGCATAAGAAATAAGATAATTGGTGTCATCTCTGCCACTTCAAACTCTCCGCCTGCTCATAAGTTTCCAAAAATTTCAGTCGCACAAGTCAAGTCCATAAGCGACTCCCCCCAATTCGTATCCTTTGACCCCCTGCCATTTCTCTCTCCCTCCTGGTGGTTCTGCTTTGAACTAAACGGAAGTGACACCCTGTTATGCTTCTGCTCATACGGATCAAATTCAGGCGAGTGCGAGTGCGGTTGCAACTGCTGGAGGGGTATGCAAACGCTTACGCTGCTGCAAGGAGTGCTTCTGTTGCAAGTGATGTTGATTTTGCTACTGCAACCCTTTCAAAATACAACCCGGTGACCAGTTTACACACGCACCCATGTCAACCCGCCCCTTTTGTAACTGTTTGGCCAACCTAATATTGTGAATTACAGGCTGCACTAAAAACAATTCGAGTTAGAGGTGGAACGGGGACTGAACTAAAACTGCTAAATTGAAAATATGAGGACCGAGAGTACCGGACAGGATCGAGTATACTGGTCTCTTAAAGAATGCTGTGATTCGGTTTTACGGCTTTGACCCCGAGTTCTGTACCCTCCTAGATGGGTTGGTTTACGAGTCAAAACGGGTATATTGAGACTCAGGCCAACTTCTTTGCCCTTTCTTACCTAAAGATGTACACATAGATAAAGTTTAAATTAATTTAGAAGGTTTTCATGTACTTAGGAGGTACTAACGTGTTTATTTTTAAGTGCCAAAGAAATAGTTCTATCCAAACACTCTACATCCGATAAGCAAGCATAAAAGCACTTAAATAAGCAATCCCAAACACCCTCTTAACCAGCTTTTTAGCATTTGACCCGTTATAGCCCACTTAACGCCCTACTTGCCTATACAAATCAATAAATATAAAAAATACTGGTAATATGGATTATATCAGGACATCAGATATTTTAAGATACATCTCGATACAATATTGACATACCAAATAGACGAACTTAAAAAGTAACTTTTTTCATAGAGGTGGCATTTTCGACCCATTTATGTTGTTAAAGGCGACTTGGGTTGTATTTTTATCTTTAACGGGACACATCGTATAAAGATTAGCTAAAAGTGTCAGATAGATTTTAAGTTTCTTATGAATTACTAATGCACATACCCTTGTGACCTCTAAAAATGTTTTCATTCAAAATCAAGATTATGCTTGTGATAATTTTATTTATTTATTTTATATATATTTTTAAATCCTATGTCAATCAATATTTATTTATTTAAAAAAAAAAAAAAAAAAAAAAAACCCTTAAAGTGGGTAAACTTGTTTGTGGGTCAACCCAAACCAAAGCGGTTTGACCCATATTATAAATTGACGCATTTGACTGCCTAACTTGCAGTCTCTAGTTTTCACCAAGAAAGAACCTTTACCATAATTCAACACCTTCCCCGTTGGCCTGCAAATTGAGGGGGAAAAACAAGGTCAGATCTTGTGATTTCATGAAGTGAAAGCTATACTAAACCATTCTTTCTTTTGCATAGTATTTTACATACATCTTGTTTAATATCTTCTGCTATAATAGAAAGTCCATAGTCGCTCAGCTTCGCCATCCCATAATCATTCAACAAAATGTTACGGAGTATTTGCTTTAAAGCGGTTGTTAAAGAAACCAGGAATGATTCCTGTGTGAAGAAAATGCACAGCTTTCGCCACACCAGTTAAAACTCTCAATCTGTCTTCCCATCTAACAACATTTGTCGGGTTATTTCCTGCATAAAACAATTAAACTTCAATTAACCACCTCAAAGTAAAAAAATTTCTAACTTATGCTCATTGCTCTTTTGGGGTACCAAATACTTACTCGCAAGAACTGAACAATAATTCCCATAATGAACATACTCATACACAAGATATACTTTGTTTGCATCATTTTCATCTGGTCTTTCATCACTAATGCAGTGTCCCAAAAGGCAAACCAAGTGAGGGTGTAGAAGCCTCTCAAACAAATTCAACCTTAGTTTAAGGTTTCTGAGCGTTTATACTTTTTGGACACAGTCAAATGCCTTATCGCAATGTCTGTCCCATTTGCTAGCTTTCCTTTGTAGATCTAGATATAAAAGATATGAAAGTATAAACATGTAATGTCCGATAAACTGTAAGAAAATGCAATGTACTGTACTTTTTTAAATCACTGAATGCAACATACATACCATTTCTTACCAAAGTACACAATTTGTAGAATTTAATGGTCTAAAAATCTTCAGAATAACTGGAAAGTCTGGAACTTATGTTTGCATATTTTGATAAGTACAATGCACTAAGCCGTTTAGAAATACTATGTTGCACATAATGATGAAAAATGAAGTACTTTGCATTTACGTGTGGTATCCCTTAAAAATGTGTACATTTTTTTCAAGATGTGTACCTTTCCGGTTGAACCTTCCCCTATTAAGGTAGATCTATGAAAATTATTAGTAGCATCCTTCAACTCTTCAAATGAAAACAATATGTGTACCGGGATTCCTTCTGTACCCAACTTTGCAGTCTCGGTATCAAACCCTGGTTCAAAAAGCAAATGCTATAAAATTAAATTATGTAATTACCATAGTTTTAGCCCTCATGGAATATCAAAAGATCAACCTTGACAATTTTAGCAATCTATCCATTACAGTAACTCGTCAAATCAGTTATAAAATCATCAATCAAATAATTTTCCCACCATCATGAAAAGACTTACTTGCACTGGTTAAGAGATCAGATGGGTAGCCCGTAGTAGAGTAATCTTGCACCGGTATATGCAACAGTTTCTCATCCGATAAGCCTCCAACACAACTGAAATTATCTTACTATTATATAAAAAGAACTCCCGTTTTCACTGTAGCACCCTCAAATTTAGCCAACTCAGCATAGAATAGTAGCTCACTATTTGACCTTTTGAAACTCTTGCCACTTATTTTGTTAACCGATTACGTTGTATTTCCACACATACTTCCATTTGTTTCTTCTTTCATCTCTCCATATTACCACTACCCTCTCTCATCAAGTTTCTATGAAGCTGCAATAAACAAAAAAGTCCGCCCATTTTCGGTTAGCTTCTTTTGAATTATATGTTCCTAATTTAGTTTATAATGAATTAATGATTTTTGTGTTCGTAGCACCAATTTTTATTAACTCTTTCGTTATGTTGTTTGCGGTTTTTCTTGGAATGAGTAGGTTAATGATGTATGTATATACTTGGAAGACATGATCATAACCATTTGGTGATGGTGAAAGGTTTTTTTTTTTTTTTTTTTTTTTTTTTTTTTTTTTTTTTTTTTTTTTTTTTAATTTGTGATTATTTTCGTTCTTAGAGTCAAACAAATATCATTTTGAGACTCGAGTGAATGCACTCTTTTTTTTTGGCATTTGTGCTTTCGTATAGTTTTTTTTTTTTTTTTTTTTTTTTTTTTTTTTTTTTTTTTAATAAATATCTTGGTTCATATCACTTCTATTGTTTAAGTTTTATGTTTAGGAAAGTTTTTAATATGTGCTTAAAAAAAATGATTTTGTTTGGGTTTGGTGTGGTGGATTTTGATGTTCAGTTTAGGACGAACATGGATAAATGTTACGAGAAGTCATGTAGCATGCGTGTTTATAAAGGCAGGCTACCTATAGTATATGCAAAATGGATCTGTCACCTTGCACGGTTGGATTCTCAGGTGAGGAAGAAAACTTTTGTGTTTGTGTTCATGCTTGTTATGGATTTTTCTTGCAATTTATTTACGATTGTAATAAATAAATGTAAAGTTGTGAATTAACCAAGAAAGCAAAGATATTAAGGTACATAGTTAGTGTATGTTTCACTTGCAATTCATGGTTACTGGTTTGTAGTAGATAAAAGAAAGGAAATTTTGTTTGCTTCAAATGTTTTATAGACATTTTATGTATTATCGTTGATTTTCGATTTGTAGACGTAGATTAACTGCAACAGTTTTTTGCTAACGTGTTCTTGTTAGTGAAAATGACAACTCTTTCTATACAATAATAACACCCGTTACTAAAAATCAATGATGCTATTTGCATAGTGACTGGAGGTGATGGGGTAAGATGGAAAAAAATTGTCACAAAGATCAATGGGTAAGATTGTGGTCATTGATGTGTTAGGTTGACTATTGAAACAACATACCTTCTACTTTCTCCTATCTTTTGAGTCCCATCAATCCCAATTTATCCGTATACTATCATAGTATATAGATTGATTTAACAAGCTAGCTAGAAGTTGTACTTATGCTTCAAAATTTGTAATGCATGTAAATTTTCTTCCAATATTATGAAAACTTGTAGGCGTCGATTTGTGGCTGGAGTGTATATTTTTTCTCAATTGATTTGATAGAATTCATTAATATAACTAACCCCTCTTGAAAAATTTGTTAAATTGTTAAAGCCTTGAAAAATTGTATCTAAAATTTCTAAGCTTGTGCTGCATGTTTAACATAAATACGTAGTATATAGGACAACCAGTTCTATGAATTGCAAGTTAATGTTGTATTGTAAGTTAATGTTGTAATGTATATCTAACACTTAAATTTTATTATTTTGTTCAGATTGCAAAAAGTCAGAGATGCAAGAAAACAAACAAATTCATAGGCATGCAATTCTTTTTTTATATCCAAAGATATTGCGATTATTGGGAAACAAAATAGTTGTGATTGAAAATTTTATATACGGAGTAGGAGATAAGTAGACTTTGCATAGCTATTGCGTATTTCTTTAATAAATGATACTCCGTAATATATAATGTTGATGGATATTGGGTGTAATAGTAAGGGTATAGTGTGAAAGAGAGGCTGGCAACAGTAATGAAAGAAAGTCATACTGATGTGAAAGGGAATGGTATGTAAGATGGTAGAGAACGAAGACTTTTGACCAACTGAATTGTTCATGATGATCATATCTAATATATTGAATTTGTTTGTACTCGTATAATTAGAAGGGAGAAATTGTAACTATGAATATGAATGTATCAAGTATCAACTGATTACTATAAACTTGGCCCACTAAAAATAACATTGTGCTTAATATCTTATTATAAACTAAACAACCAAACTTTGGATTTCAATTTTGTATGTAGACAACAAATTAACAAAAGCCAAATACGAGTAGTGCTCAATTCTACATTGTGACATGTTAGTAAAAGTTTTCACAAAAGTAGTTATCACTAAATCACTTAAATAGTGTTTTTACATAACATTCGACTTTTAACATCAAAGTATCAAACTCTAGCTATCACTTAAAGAATTTGTGATTTTCTATATCATGCAAGTTGTTAACTATTAATGATCGTGTAGGCGTTCAAGCGTCAACATCTATTTCGTACTCCTGGGCCGTGCTTAGCACGGCCGAAAAACTTCACTAGTATTGTTTATATAGGAAACAACATTTCCAACTCATTTTTTATCGGCAAGTTGTAAAAATCTATTTAATATTTTTACACAATAAGTGATCTTGTATTTTTAAATTCAACTGATCTTCCTAAGAGAACATGTGTTGTAATATTTTGATAAAGTTCGCAATGATAGTGACCATTAAGCACCACTCTGAAGATTGATCGAAACCAAAGGTTAATGCATGACAAGTCATCATTACCTTGATAATCCAGATTATAGCTACAACACCAGACATTGCTTGGCTGCTTTTAGAGACACCAACAGAATGTAGAAGTGCTTGTGTGGTGAAATGCCCATTGCTTCACCAAAGAAATGCTACAATGAAAAAGATCGCAACTGTGTATACTCATCATTTTATCAATGGAAATTTATACCAACCTTAGCTACTATTTCATATGAAGGCGTTTCTAGAAGATCAGTAATTAGGTCCAACTGATGCACAACATTTTTCCCAGGAAAAAGGGGTCTTCCACTTAATATCTCTGCAAAAAATGCAACCAATACTCCGTATGTCTATAACCTGTGTGACCTGCCAGGGAAAAAGTTATTTAATACAGGAATTTCAGATGGCTTGGTTCTTTGAACTGAATCAAAGACCTTCATTCAGAGTTTAGATTGGCATTGAAGCAAGTATAAATCTGACACACAAAGGCTGTTGGTGGTTATTCGCCCAGAACAGGGTGGAGATAATCAATAGCCTAGCTACGTACCAATTAAGGTTACCGGATATCACTTGGAATCGTGTTATCACTTTCCAAAGTAAACTATTCGACCCTAATGCCTGAGTATCACGAATATCTACTTGGGATAAGACAAAATGTTGTTAATGATTTAGGCACAAATCAATAACCCTTTGTGTTTAAGTGTTGTGTGTTTTCTGTGTATCTTTCATGCATGATTGATTTACCTATTTATAGGTAATATTACTCAACCCTAGTCAATGGAATTAAGAGTGATTAACGGCCCATTAATCCCACTTAATTTGCCTCCATAATTGTAGGAATTAGTGGTTACACGACCAATTAAACGTGGTCATTAATGCAGTTATAACTGCCACTTGAATAGGTCAAAACAGTTACTAATCAAGTTTGAATTCAGTCCAGTGAGTTCGTTATACTCACTGATGAGCTAGTCCCTGAGGACATGACAACTCCATGATGAGAGTTGAACTCATCATCCTGATGAATACCATTCAGTCCAGAGTATCACTCTCTGAAAGAGTGAACTCACTGAACTTCATCATACACTGAAAAACACTTAACCACTATCTGAGTCAGGGTGTTCAAGGACCTGATGGGTGTACACTCCGTACCTCCTAGCCCATTACCAGGTGTGAACAAATCCCACAAGTGCACTAAATTTTCCAACAATCCTCCCCAAATTTAGTTCACTACCTTTGCAAGAAAATAACCATAATACAAAACAAGTGCATAAACGAAAATATCCTGAGGATTGAATTTCCATCTTAGTAAATTACACGTTCAAATATTCGAGAATCAGGGTGTTCTAAGAATTGAACCCTTCAACCCATTTGAATACCTGAAGATAAAATACACACAAGTTTTCCAACACTTAAACACTCCTGACACTTTACAAGCCATGTGTCCATATCCAATTCATAAATGTTGTAAAAGCTAAAAGTCCATAGCTTCCTGAAGCGGCAAAACTTCAACATTCACATAGGTGTTTCCTCTTTATTCATGCTCCTGCCAAGCACTTTTTCAAAGAAAATTAACCATTAAGAAGTAGTGACTTCATCCTCCTTTCAGCAGGTTCCGAGCACAAACCTTGGGATGTTTGTAAAACATGTGCTTCAGTACACTGAATGTTCAACTTTCCACATTGAACTCAGCTCCCAAGTTTCCTCAGGAGGGAGTTGGGTGTCCTAGCATTCAGTGACCAAGTTGGACTTTAAACCCATCCCTTTAGCAGACTTTATAACCAAGTCTCTAGCCAGACCCTTCGTCAAGTGATCAGCTAAGTTCTGTTGAGATCTTACAAACTCTATAGATACCACCCCATTCATGATAAGCTCACGAATCATGCTATGCCTGACACCTAAGTGTCTAGACTTCCCATTATACATCTGGCTATAAGCCTTTGCCAATGTAGCAGCACTATCACACCGGATAGAAATAGGTGCTATAGGTTTAGGCCACAATGGAATCTCAAGAAGCAAGTTTCTCAACCATTCAGCTTCTTTACCAGCAGCTGCTAGAGCCACAAATTCAGATTCCATTGTTGAACTGGTGATACAAGTTTGCTTCTTGGATGCCCAAGAAATTGCACCTCCACCAAGTAGGAATACCCAGCCACTGGTAGACGAATTGTCTTCAGTGTTACTGATCCAACTTGCTTCAGTGTAACCTTCCAACACTGAAGGATAACCAGTATATGAGAGACTATAATCCATAGTTCTCTTCAAATACTTCAGTACCCTCTGAATTGCTTGCCAGTGCTGAGCACTAGGATTACTAGTATACCTGCTCAGTTTACCCACAGCAAAAGCAATGTCAGGCCTTGTACAAGTCATGGCATACATCAGGCAGCCAATCACCCTGGAATACTCAAGTTGAGATACAGCTTTGCCATTGTTCAGCATAAGCTTCTCAGTGGTATCCATGGGAGTACTCACTGGAGTACAATCAAAGCAATTAAATTTCTTCAGTACCTTCTCAATGTAATGAGACTGAGAAATTGATATACCATTGCTTTCATGTTTAATCCTTATGCCAAGGATAACATCAGCCTCCCCCATGTCCTTCATGGAGAACCTTGATGACAAAAATTCCTTTGTCAGGTCAACTTGATTTTGGTCGGTGCCAAAGATCAACATGTCATCAACATATAGGCAAATGATGACTCCTTTACCAGAATCATCAAATTTGCTATATACACATTTGTCAGCCTGGTTAAGAACATAACCATTAGACAAAACCACTTCATCAAACTTTTGATGCCATTGCTTAGGTGCCTGTTTCAGTCCATATAAAGACTTAATCAGTTTACACACCTTGTTTTCATTTCCAGGCAAGATGAAGCCCTGAGGTTGGTTCATATAAACCTCCTCATCCAATTCACCATTCAAGAAAGCTGTCTTCACATCCATCTGATGAATAATCAGATTGTGAATTGATGCCAAAGCAATCAGCAGCCTGATGGTACTGATACGTGCCACAGGGGCATAAGTATCAAAGTAGTCTATCCCTGACTTTTGTTTAAAGCCCTGAATGACTAATCTAGCCTTGAACTTTTCAATAGTTCCATCTACCTTCATTTTCCTTTTGAAAATCCATTTGCAACCAAGAGGTTTGCAACCTGGTGGTAGATCAACCAACACCCAAGTGTTGTTCCCCATGATGGAGTCAATCTCATCATTTATTGCTTCTTTCCAGAAAGCAACATCTTGGGACTTCATTGCTTCTTCAAATGTTTTGGGATCATCCTCAACAATGAAGCAATAGGAATTTTGGTCAGAGACCTCATTCCTTGTACCTTCAATTAAGTATAATTGAAACTCAGGTCCAAATGACTTTGGAGTCCTGACCCTTTTGCTCTTCCTGAGCTCAAGTTCAGGTTGTTGAACCACAACCTCATCAGGGGCTTGAGATGATAAATCATCAGGGACATCTGATACACCATTGTCATCAGTTTCATTTGGAATCCTGTGACTTGGTCTAGGGACTGATGAGAATATATTCTCATCAAATAATGCATCCCTTGATTCAATTATTGAATTAATTGAAACATATTCATTAGGTTCAATAACATAGAACCTATAAGCCTTGGAATGCTCAGCATATCCAACAAAGATGCAATCAATGCCTCTTTCACCCAAAGTTTTTAATTTTGGATCAGGGAGTCTTACAACAGCCCTACAACCCCAGACCCTGAGATAATTCAGGTTGGGTTTCTTTTTATTCCAGAGTTCATAAGGGGTAACCTTGTTCCTTTTGTTGGGAACCCTATTGAGTAAATAGCAAGCTGTTAACATAGCTTCACCCCAGAACCCTTGACTCAGTCCTGAGTAGGACAACATGGAATTAACCATCTCCTTCAGTACCCTGTTCTTCCTTTCAGAGATACCATTTTGTTGAGGAGTATAGGGAGCAGTCGTTTCATGGATTATACCAACAGACTGAAAATACAGAGTATCCATGTACTCACCTCCCCTATCAGTCCTGAATCTTTTGATCAGGGACCCAAGTTGCAACTCAACTTCAGTTTTAAACACTTTGAATTTATCTAATGCTTCATCCTTGGTATGTAACAGATAGACATAACAAAACCTAGAAGCATCATCAATAAATGTCACAAAGTACTTCTTGTTCCCCAAAGAGGGAGTGGCATGCAAATCACACAGGTCACTGTGTACAAGCTCCAAGAGCTCAGTCTCACGTTTTACACCCTGAAAAGGTTTCTTAGTAATTTTGGTCAACATGCAAGTCTTACACTTTTCAGTGTCCATGTCAAATGCTGGGATTAACCCATCCTTAGACATATCTTGCATCCTTTTATAATGTACATGGCCAAGTCTAGCATGCCACAGGGTAGAGTCATTCAGTTTAGAGGTTGACATAAAGGCTGAATTAACAGTGTCAGTGACAACATTAAGCCTGAACATTTGATTACACAAATAGCCAAAACCAATAAACACACCATGTTTGGACAAAATAAATTTATCAGATTCGATAACTTGTTTATATCCATGATTATTCAAAACACTACTTGAAACCAAGTTCTTCCTTATATCAGGAACATGAATAACATTAAACAAAGTTACAATCTTTCCAGAACTAAAACTAAGATCTACACAACCACGACCATGCACCAAGGCTGTTGACTCATTTCCCATGTGAAGAATAGATCCATCATTCAGTGACTCATAAGTCTTGAACCAGCATCTATCTTTGCACACATGAACAGTTGCTCCAGAGTCAACCCACCACGCAACATCATCATCCTGCACATAGTTAGATTCAGATACATATGTAACATAATAAACCTGAAGAGATTCATTAAACATATTCTGACCTTTCAGTGAGTTGGCTGAACCACCACTCCCTGAACTACTAGTGCCTGAACCATTGGTTTTACCACCAACCTTAACACCTTTGCAATCCCTTTTAATGTGACCAGATTGGCCACATTTCCAACAAGTATGTGTAGCCTTCTTGTTAGGATCAGCCCTTGTGTTATCATGATGTTTGCGTTTGCCTTTGTTGTCATTGTACCTGGTGGAATTGTTATGTTCCACCATATTGACAATAGATGCACCAGTAGCATTGCTACTCTTTGGCTTGTCATTATCCTGCGCCCTGAGGGAATCCTCAATACGCAAATGACTACCCAACTGAACAAGTGTCAGTTCTTCCTTCTTATGTTTCAAGGCATGCTTGAAATCTTTCCAAGAAGGAGGGAGTTTGTCAATGATACAAGAGACTGAAATAGCCTCATCCATGTTCATTTTATGTTGTGTAAACCTTCCAAGTATTCCAAGAAGTTCATTGTATTGTTCCATGACTGGTCTTGAATCAGTCATTTTGTAATTTGTGAAATTACTCACAAGAAACTTCTTACTTGAAGCATCCTCAGCCATATATTTGGCATCCAAGGAATCCCAAAGTTCTTTGGAAGATTCAACGTTCTGATAAATGTCAAAGAGAGAATCAGACATACCATTGAGTATTAAACCTCTGCATACATAGTCATCATTCTCCCATTTGCTCCTTTTCCTTATCTGTTCCACAGTAGCATCATCCCCATGATCTTCAGGAATAGCAGTGCTCAGAACATACACCACATTCATGCTTGATAGCAAGAAGTGCATCTTCTTTTGCCATCTTCTGAAATCAACACCTTCAAACTTATCCAATTTGGAAAAGTTAGCAGCCATATGCCTCATAGCAGCAGCCATTGATTATCACAAAATAGTTTACTTTGATTGTTGGTGGTTATTCGCCCAGAACAAGGTGGAGATAATCAATAGCCTAGCTACGTACCAATTAAGGTGACCGGATATCACTTGGAATCGTGTTATCACTTTCCAAAGTAAACTATTCGACCCTAATGCCTGGGTATCACGAATATCTACTTGGGATAAGACCAAATGTTGTTAATGATTTAGGCACAAATCAATAACCCTTTGTGTTTAAGTGTTGTGTGTTTTCTGTGTATCTTTCATGCATGATTGATTTACCTATTTATAGGTAATATTACTCAACCCTAGTCAATGGAATTAAGAGTGATTAACGGCCCATTAATCCCACTTAATTTGCATCCATAATTGTAGGAATTAGTGGTTACACGACCAATTAAACGTGGTCATTAATGCAGTTATAACTGCCACTTGAATAGGTCAAAACAGTTACTAATCAAGTTTGAATTCAGTCCAGTGAGTTCGTTATACTCACTGATGAGCTAGTCCCTGAGGACATGACAACTCCATGATGAGAGTTGAACTCATCATCCTAATGAATACCATTCAGTCCAGAGTATCACTCCCTGAAAGAGTGAACTCACTGAACTTCATCATACACTGAAAAACACTTAACCACTATCTGAGTCAGGGTGTTCAGGGACCTGATGGGTGTACACTCCGTACCTCCTAGCCCATTACCAGGTGTGAACAAATCCCACAAGTGCACTAAATTTTCCAACAAAGGCGTATAACTGCAGAATTAGCTTTCACCCTTACTATAAAATGATCGACGTCTACGAAGCAATGAAAAGAATGACTAAAATGCTGAGATCAAGAGGTTAAAATGTTGGAAGCATAACTAAAGTTGCCTATGAATTTTTCCATTCGCATAATCTTTTCTCAGTTTCTGCAAAAAAGAGAGCACAAAAAAAAAGTATTGATCGAATGGTAAATAAAACCAATAAACAAAATATAAACATCTGTTAGAAAAAACTAAAAACACCATGCATGCATTATACTTGATCATATACAACGATGTTGCTGGATTTGTGACGAGCAGGCGCATGTGTGTGTATTGAAAAATTAGGGTTTTGTTATCTGTCTAAATAGTCAACGAAAGTCAACTAAGGAAGGTCCAACAATGGCTTTTCCCGCCAAAACCCATTTTACCCATTTCCTGTATAAATACAGAATTAGAGTTCATTTGTAAGGAGCTTATCAGAATTTGTAAACACTTTCTCTCTTAAAATCCTCTCTATTCCTTGTAACAAACTATCCATATTCAATAGTTCATCTAATTTGAGATTCCATTCTCATTTTCATGAATTTCCTATTATTTGGATAACACTTCTTCATTACCTTAGTGATTTCTAGAAGTATATATCAAAACATACCTCAATTCTTTGATTTTTGTCAATCATCAGTGTTAGGGTTTACGAATTTAGGACTGAAAGATGATTTTCTGATACACTTTATGATAGGCTTTGCTAAAAGAGATATAGGAGGCGGTGATGTTTTGAGAGATATAATGGAGTTATTTTGGTACTAAGATCCGAATGAAAAAGGTGATCATCACTGTGGTTTTATTTTCTTTGTTTAGTTGTGTGAAAACTCAAACAAAGTTGCCTATGTGGACTTATGATGTGGAAATGACGTGGATTTCCTGGTGATGATGTGGCTTTTATATCATCTCTACATTATATATAACACACTTAGATAATCTCACATCACCCTCATTAATGCCATGTAATCACAAATAAAGTCCATGTAATCACAAATTAAAGTCATGTCATCACAATTAAGGCCACCTAAGCATTGATTAGAGGAATTAAAATCCGGATTTATTAGTTCCAAAATTCAGTGGAGAGAATCAAACCTTAAGTGGTTTGTAAAATTAACACATTTGATAACAACTAGACCAACACCTTTTTTGATTATATCTTGCAAGTCCAAATCTATAAACCACTTGAAGACCAAATCGGAATGCAGAATTCTAAAAAAACCTTAATGCGTTTCAATCCTCAGCCTCTAAAAAAAAACCCTAATGTCCATCATATCTTTTCATTCATGCACCATTCATTCCCTCCTAAATTCCTAAAATTTGTTAGGTCTAAATAATAAGAGTCAACGAAATTCAACTAAGGAATGTCAAATAAGAAAAGTCAAATAACGGCTTTTCCCGCCAAAACACATTTGACCCATTTCATGTATAAGTACACGATTAGAGTCCATTTGTAAGGAGCTTATCAGAATTTGTAAACACTTTCTTTCTTAAAATCCTCACTAATTTATTTTAATTATTAATATTTATTTAATAAATAAATATATAAAATAATTAAAATAGGAAAATACCTTTAAGGAAGATGTCTGTCGTCTGCCTAATATGTGGGCCCACTTTTGGCCAAGTTTTTGGTTTGGAATTTTGTAGGACCCACCCAGTCGTCCCTTAAAGTTAAATTTTGTCGTCCCCAAAACTTTTGGAGACGGACCTTTAGGGACAACACTTTTTTGGGACAAGCTGTCATCCCCCAAAGTTTTAGAGACGACAAAATGTCACTTTTGGGGACGACTTGCTCTGCCTCGAAAAGTCCCAATTGGTGTAGTGAATTTTCTTATTATAAATGATGGCATTTGTAAGTGGTTATGCTCGACTGCAAAACTAAAAGTTGTTCCCAAATATGCAGGCTTGACATTTGAAAGTGGTTATGCTCGATCGACTGCAAAACTGAAAGGTGTGTGTTTTATAATATTGGATTTCTGAAACTTACATGCTTATTTGTAGTTTGGTTAATAGTATCTATTTTTCTTAATGCATAATAGTACGTGTAGAGAGTGTTATATAGTTCATTTTAATGTTTCTTTATGGAAATGTTCATAACATGATTTGTGAAGTGACAGACTTAGTAATACTCTCTATTTCTATCATTGATACACGTTAGCATAAACACACAGATACTATATTTTGATCATTGAATAAGTTGAATTTTCATAATTCAAAGAACAAGTATTAAAGTGTCACCTGATCGTTCGGATCCAAGGACTTCCCTGACAAGGTAATAACATTCTTTTAGCTTTTAAGTTGCTTGCATTACTTTCATTTCCACTTATGCATCAATTAGGCTGTAGTTAAACTTTTAGGTTTCGTTTTGTTTTTGGTTGTCCATTTTAATCACTTTCTTATGAATAGGTGTTGGGGTTGCACTTGATTAAAACTTAAAAGGTCTGTTTAGTCAATTAAGACAATAGCTTAGTAAAATAATTAACTCAAAGGTGATCCAGAATTCGAATCACATTACCATGTTTGTATTTTGTTGATGATTTAAGTTCATACACAACAACTTAAATACCTAATTGTAATTTCATTTGTGTTTAAAATTGATTGGGTTGGTTGAATCATTGAACACGTAAGGGAATCGATCTATGAGTTGTATGTTATTATATAAATTGCTTTTGGCCTCATGTAACACAAATTCATGGCTTCGCCTCTAAAAAGTTTTATTTCACTCTTTGTGCAAGAACTAGTGGTATTAGTGACATTTAATTTCTTGTATTTGATTTCAGACATTATTGCAAATTGGAGATGGCACGTGACCCTTCAAGTGTTAATCCTGCAACTGAGGCTGAGATGGAGAATACTATCTAAGTTGGCGCAAGCATTTTTATATTTTATTTGTCACAACACCACTTCTATTCTATATTGACCTTAATTATCCCCGCGCCACTTACCTAATGAAGTTTTTTTAGTATCTAATTATTTATTATGATCTTTTATACGATAATTAGTTTGGATACATAATAATACAGTATTATATTTCATTTTGTTTATACAGAGCACGGATGATATGCCACGAACATATAATTGCTTAGGACGAATAAAAAATAGTTCATGCAAGATATTTACCATGGTCATTAGTGTTCTCATATTTATATTAGCTTTATATATGATTCTTGTAAACGTAATGTGGGATATGGGTAGCCTGCATGTTGGAAACATCGACATAAGATCCCTGTATGTCGACGTAAACATAAATAATGCAAATCTTGTAACGCTAGGAGGCAACTCTAGCCTGCCTATTAGTTTTAACACATCTTGCGACGTAAGTACGCCAGAGTTCGGTGATTTCACCATGTATGTTAAGGTAACTAAGCATCGAGTCATTAAAACGACGTGTAATAACGCCTTTAAAATGCATGGAAGCGAACAAGTGATTAAACTAGCTTGTGACCACTTTTTTTTTCTTCACTTTCATTTTGATACAAGTTATCTTCAAAGTCCAAAAACTAAATGAAACATATATCAGATATTCGCAACAGATTTTATTTAGTTAAACTACAATAAATTCATAAAGTTGGTTTTCTTAATTTCATATATATTCGCACATCTCATCTTTATATACGTGTCATGTGATCTTATTATTTATCGACAAAATATTTAACTTACTTTTTTTATTTAAGTTGTGGGTGTTCAAAAAATATCCGTATTCGAATATCCGAAATTTTGATAAAATTTATTAAAAAGTTTGGTTTTTTGAAATATCAGTTTTGGGACTCGTAAAAAGGTGTTCCAGAAATTAAAGATATTTGGATATTCGGATATATGAAACTGTTATCAGAAATTTCGGATATCTGAATTGAAAAAACATAGCTAAAATAATGGGTCTAACATAAAACCATCATCACAAATTTCGGATATCAATATTTTTCGTATAAGTAGTTATTAACAAGTCCCTTAATATATTTAAATTGACAACAAAAAATTATTATCTAAAATGTCTCATTTCATATTTGCGCTTTAGGCCTCAAAAAACCAGAAGACAATTTTGATACCATCATAATCGTATTCACCTCTTTGACAAATCTTATTTTTTAGATAACTTTTGTCTAAATTCATGTGATAACTATTTGTGAAATTGATTGCAAACCTGTATAAAATATAGCCCTTCAACGAAAAAATCAAACCACAATAAGCTAAAAACCGAAAAAAGAAAACCAAACTTTTGGTGCGAGGTTTAGTTTAAAATAATTAAAACAGAACTTTTAGACTCAGTTTTTCTCACATCGTTGTTTTTATCTTACATGCGGCACTAGCCCCTCATGATGGAAAGACCAGCTATTGAGATGACCAGATGTGCAGCTGTCGTGGCTATTACTGATGTTGAATTTGAAAATGCTATTGTAAGTCAACTGCCCATATAATATATTACCTTGTTTTATTTTCAATCTTATTGCTCTTTTCTTATATTTATCTTCATTTGTTTTTGCATACAGAGAGCGGAGGATATGCACGCACACATAATTGTCTAGGGCGAACAATTAAGAATTCATGCACCATCATCACCACAATAATTATCACAATTATTGGCTTCTTTATTTTTCTTTTTCTAGCTAATTTTGTTCGGAACATAGGTGGCGTGCGTGTGGAAAATGCCAGCATACGATTTGCGTATGCCGACATAAATATAACCAATGGTTTACTAACCTTCAAAGCCAACAGTAGTCTGCTCCCTACTTTTAGAACAATAGGTGAAATTAATACCCCCAATGTTAGGTGATTTCTCCATGGGTATTGCAACCAATAAGTATCGAAGCATAAGAATCTTATGTAATAGCAACTTCCAAACATTCGGACTGAGGAGCTGGTCATGGTGACTTGTGAGCCAATTCAGATTCATTTAAAAGAAAAAGATGCGTTGGGGCTTAAAAAATTGTTGAGAGAAGAAAAGCTGTGGATAGAAGTCATTGGTCATTCAAGTGGCATCTCGAAAATAAGAACCCATTGATTTTTAAGCAAACAAACGGACGTGCACGTTTCAGATGCTTCCTACCTTACCATGACTTGCTTCATGGAGACTGTAACCCGTTATAAATGTGTAATCAAATATGATGGTCGTAGTATATACTGCTTATGTATTTACTATCGAGATTTATGATGTAATTGTGTGTTTGACTAATGACTATCAAGGTATTTTTGCGCTATTATCCATCCATCTTCGCTTAATATCTCAACTTTGATTATGTTTATGTTTGCAATAAATCATTTCAATTCTTTAATTATGTAGAAAACAAAAATAAAAAACGATTACATGCAAAGAAAAGTTATAGACAAGAAGAAAGTAGGCAAATTGAAGAAATGATAAATGGGCTTGTTCAAACACAATTTTATATTATTTCTTTTTGGGAGTTCAAAAAAACAAATATTGTTAGCATTGAGTTAGTTGAATGGTTTCTAAAAGTTCGATGATGTTGGATCATCAAATAGATTTGCCACTTTTGGTTTTAAAGTACGAGTTTTTCAAAATTTCAGATATTTGGATACAATATTTTCGGGTATTCAAATATATAAAACCTATATCCGAAATTTTGGGTATTTGAAATTTTTGGATCATTTTATACTCATTGTGCTTGTCATCGTGTAAATTTAGTAATTTGTGATATTAATTTGTGTTAACATATCAGAACATGACACATGTATCGATCAATCATGGTAAATATTTGTAGAAAACCTAGTTAAACAAATACATGGAAGGAATTGATAAGTACATAAAAAATCTAAGGGCCCGTTTGGTTTGTAGATTTGGATTTGGATTTAAAATTGGATTAGGATTTGGATTTGGATTTAATATGATGTAAGAGAGCGAAAATATAAAATGTAATAAAATAAAGTAATTTTATAAATATTATGGAGTACTTAAGTTTTAAATAAATATTACAGTAGTAACTACTTCGTAAAATTAAAGATTATTTATAAGAAAATAAAAGAGAAAAAAAATATCGTGTGGTTAAAACTAAAAGATGGCCCACTAAAATTGAGAAAAGCTACACAAATAAGTTTAAACATGCCACTTTCTCATGGAATGAGTTAATGATTCCACTGACACCATTTTTGCACTTTTCATTCCATGTGTTTTATACAAAACGAGCTGATGCGTGGGAATCGCACCTTGCTTTACCTCTCGAGGGATCTCGAGAAGCTTACAACCCCCACCAGGCAGTGTACCTGATCGTTGTAGTATAGTATAGTGACAAGTACCGGGGGATTGATCGTTCAGCTTAGGAATAGTGTCGCTAGGATTAGAAAACCTAATTAATAGTTCTAAAGGTGAGAGATGATTATTTTTGTATTTTTATATTTTTATGAAAGCAAGTAAAATCTCGGTTTTTAAAGGAGTGGGCGGAATTAGTTGCTATTCAACTAACCCAAAACTAATATATAATCAAAATAGAATAATAAAAAATGAAAACAAACTAATTATACTAAGGTTGTGAGCAGTAATTAGAGAAATTGTGTTTACTTAGACTTCACTACTCCCTAGATATCTTTTACACGTTAATTACTTGTTATACTTGTATGGATGACGGATTGTATTCCTTAATATCATTCGTGGGGTGGCATACATAACTCCCCAACTCTATGAGCTCTTATCTCCTCCTACATGTAACACCCCCAAAATACCGCAGCGGAAGACTGTGTCACAGGGGTGCTACTTCATAATACAAAGTACAAGTTATAGAAAACGAACTCTAAATGAGACGTTTTGAAAAGTTACCATTCGATTAATGAATTCAAAGTTACAAACATGAGATTCCAAAGTATGATAAAAAAATGTATACAAAGTGTTTTGAATGGTAAATGATAAAAGCGTAAGTCTTCAGAATATGCAGCTTGACTCTAAGTTCCATGCACTAGCTATCGCCTTACTAACCCGAGATAAACATGCTAAAGTGTCAACACAATGGTTGGTGAGTTCATAGAGTTTGTCTTAAAACAGTTGAAAAGCCTTAAAGAATGATCACACAGCAAAGGCATTGAGAATCCACTCAGTTACAAGTCCCGCCATAAGAGACTTGTAACCTGTGTGTTCACAACCCACTGCTAACATATAGTATAATAAAGACATATATAAGTTCATCAAGACAATTAAGCAATTAGTAGTGAGTCTCTACTTCATCTCCGAAGACCTCACTTTTATGATGTATCCAACATTCGCAAATGTTATGATGTATCAAAGACAACTGGGAGTCAATTCCCAAAGACAACTGGGAGCCACTTCCCAAAGATATAAGTTTACTGGGAGCCACTTCCCAAAGATAAAAGACAGTCATGTATGTATGAAATCAAGTATAATGCCATCAAGTATAAGACAATCAAGTATAAAACAATCAAGTATAAAGCAATCAAGTATAAATGTTTTGAGTATTTGTACAAGTAAGCAAGTAGTTGAGCATGTATCCCCCCCAAGAGTTAAAACAAGTACGAAAAGAGTAGGGGCTATGACTCACCTTAAGTCTATGTAGTGAGTAATGAAAATGGTAGTCGAATCGCGAAAGTCTCTAAGAGCAACCTATAATAGAACGTTGCGACTTAGGTTTGGAGTAACGTCTAAGAATACGAAGAATTGCCTATATATATCTTGCATAATGTTCATGATGTAGTACTTAGTATATAGTGTAAGTCGTTGAATATAAGTGGTCTATGAAACATGTATAGGTTGTAAATCTCTTACTACCGTTCGGGCCGACATAATTCAGAAGTCATGGAGTAAACGTTCGAGGAGCCAGGACACTTTAACTCGTAAATCCACAACTCGTCTCGACGGCTTACTTAATGAACTCCTCACATGAGGCTTCCTACTATTGTAGTATTTGATAACATATATATATATATATATATATATATATATATATATATATATATATATATATATATATATAAGCTTTTTGATCTTTAAAAGTTATATGGTCTTTAGCCGTGGCTTTGCCGTGACCTTGGTCATTGTTCCATGGTCTTGAGACTCAACCTTGGCTTTAGCCATGGTTGTGGTCTTGGCTTTAGGTCATTTGACCTCTTGGTCTCATCTAATTACAACCATTATATAGTCACTTGGTACTTAAAACGGGTTGTTAAGAATTTGAAGAAAATTATCACTCAGAAAGCGTTTTCAGGGCTCGAGCTTCTTTGTTCCTGAACGAAAACGTCGTTCCGGACAACTTTCGTGTTTTAACTTTTTGATGAATCGGACCAGAAGTGGGACTTTCAAAATGGCAGAATGCAAACAGTAGGTTATAGGCAGTTTCGGCGTTTTGGTGTCGCTAACTTCTTATGGCCGTATCTTTTGACTCGTGTACTCGTTTTGGGTGATTCAAATTGCTATGTTTTCCTTTTGAAGTCCTCTTTAACAGTAAGTAAATGTCAAATATCATAGTTATACTATTTTGGTCGTGGTTCTCCATAAAAATCACTAGTTTGCTTGTTTACTTGTCATAAGTTAACATATGTATACCAATACTTGTTTTATCCATTTTTAAACATCATGAACACAATACAAAGACCATATATAGCATGAAAGAAACATAATAAGCATGAAATGATATTGAGCAAGAAAGTGTAATAGGGTTTGCTTACAACTTTTGGCTTTCTAAAGAAAGGAAGTCAAGTATAGAACTAGGACACTAAACCTAAGCTTGCAAACCCTTCACCACAACTCTTGTAACCCTTGCTAGCCTTGATCTAACCCTTGTGAAAACCATTTAACTTCAGCCCTAGTAACCTTGTGTAGCTCTTAATTCAACCATGGAATCACCAAACAAACTTAAGAACTAGGTAGAGAATACTAAGACCTTGAACTTTGTAGTGTAACTTGTAGTTTGAAGATCAAAGGATCATGGTGCTAGGTATTTATGTTGTGGCGTTTTTGGTGATGAAGAAAGGAAGGGATTAGCTTGCTATTTATACTATGAATGAGGAGGTTAGGAAGCTTACTAGGAAATTACAATAACTTGGTGACAAAGTTGTAATTAAGTATGATCTAAAGAATCAATGGTCAAGATTTAACCACACATGGTGACTCCCCCCCCTAAGTCGGTTTGTATATGGATAGGGTGACTAGATGAGTAGTCATGGTCTTTAGATGATAATATCCTAAGTATGTAGCTAGTTTTGACTCCGTAAATTGCTAACCGTAAGTTTTTAGGCCACGAAACGTAAAACCGGGTATCCTAAAAATATGAAACTTGAAAGTATGGTTAAACATGTCAATATACTCCATAATAAAATATAAAATGAGTGGTAGGTTCTATCGGGTGCTAAAACCCTGCTAAAAACTGGAAACACGGGTCTAAAACGCGTAATTCGCGCAAAACGCTGAACTGGAAAACGTAAAATTCCGAAACTTTTGGAATTGTCCTAAAATGAGAGAAAATCATATTTCTATTGTTTATAATGTTTTATGGACATATCGGGATGCTAGAATGACGTTTAAACCTAAAAGTAAATCTCGGACACGGCTTTGTGATTTTTGCAGAAATGATCCGACGAGCGTCAAACTCTCGGATTATCGTTAAAATAGTTTAACTTACGAGAATATGAAATAAAATTTTCTGAGATGAATAGTAAAAGTAAATAGTAAAAAGTGAATAGTGAAATTTTCGGGAATAAAAGTTAACCTGAAATTGCGAATTGTTACAGTCTCTACCCCTTAAGGAGAACTTCGTCCCGAAGTTCAGTTGATGTTAACTACTTACGATGTGTCTAAAAGAATTCGGGATTTCAGGATCTCTAAAATAGTGGTGTTCACTCTGATTCGTCTAAGGTTCTGGTTAAGGAGTTGTATCGGCTACAATTAAGCCCACTTATTTATAACACATTACTTACATAAAGAAGCGTCCAAATTTATGTAAGTAAGGTCTCATAAACTTATGGTTTGGAGATTTACAATTTCTTTATTTAACTGAAGAGGCGTCCCAATCCATTTAAATAAGGAGATTCTAAATCATCCTACTTAAGAATTTCCGACACAAAATCCGCCTTCTGAGGCCGATAGTAAGATAATCAAGTCATCAAATCCCTAAAGCTAAGCAATAATATTATTTAACTCAAATCTTGTGTCTCATCAAACAAGAACTGTCACAAGATCAAGTTAACTAATTAGTTATTACTGAGCTCCATGTTTTTAATGACTCGACGAATCTCTGGGGCTCCTTATAATACTAAAGTCACATCATCTAATAGCGTGGAACTAAGCAAACCTCTAACCAAAAAGCATATGTGTATGTAGTGTGTCTAAGGCAAATAAAGAGGAAGGTCCCAACGTATATAGCAGTTATAGTCTAGGCACTAAATGCAACCTAGTTCTCTATAACCAAGGCTCTGGTACCAATCTGTAACACCCCCAAAATACCGCAGCGGAAGACTGTGTCACACGGGTGCTACTTCATAATACAAAGTACAAGTTATAGAAAACGAACTCTAAATGAGACGTTTTGAAAAGTTACCATTCGATTAATGAATTCAAAGTTACAAACATGAGATTCCAAAGTATGATACAAAAATGTATACAAAGTGTTTTGAATGGTAAATGATAAAAGCGTAAGTCTTCAGAATATGCAGCTTGACTCTAAGTTCCATGCACTAGCTATCGCCTTACTAACCCGAGATAAACATGCTAAAGTGTCAACACAATGGTTGGTGAGTTCATAGAGTTTGTCTTAAAACAGTTGAAAAGCCTTAAAGAATGATCACACAGCAAAGGCATTGAGAATCCACTCAGTTACAAGTCCCGCCATAAGAGACTTGTAACCTGTGTGTTCACAACCCACTGCTAACATATAGTATAATAAAGACATATATAAGTTCATCAAGACAATTAAGAAATTAGTAGTGAGTCTCTACTTCATCTCCGAAGACCTCACTTTTATGATGTATCCAACATTCGCAAATGTTAGGATGTATCAAAGACAACTGGGAGTCAATTCCCAAAGACAACTGGGAGCCACTTCCCAAAGATATAAGTTTACTGGGAGCCACTTCCCAAAGATAAAAGACAGTCATGTATGTATGAAATCAAGTATAATGCCATTAAGTATAAGACAATCAAGTATAAAACAATCAAGTATAAAGCAATCAAGTATAAATGTTTTGAGTATTTGTACAAGTAAGCAAGTAGTTGAGCATGTATCCCCCCCAAGAGTTAAAACAAGTACGAAAAGAGTAGGGGCTATGACTCACCTTAAGTCTATGTAGTGAGTAATGAAAATGGTAGTCGAATCGCGAAAGTCTCTAAGAGCAGCCTATAATAGAACGTTGCGACTTAGGTTTGGAGTAACGTCTAAGAATACGAAGAATTGCCTATATATATCTTGCATAATGTTCATGATGTAGTACTTAGTATATAGTGTAAGTCGTTGAATATAAGTGGTCTATGAAACATGTATAGGTTGTAAATCTCTTACTACCGTTCGGGCCGACATAATTCAGAAGTCATGGAGTAAACGTTCGAGGAGCCAGGACACTTTAACTCGTAAATCCACAACTCGTCTCGACGGCTTACTTAATGAACTCCTCACATGAGGCTTCCTACTATTGTAGTATTTGATAACATATATATATATATATATATATATATATATATATATATATATATATATATATATATATATATATATATATATATATATATATATATATATATATATATATATATATATATATATAAGCTTTTTGATCTTTAAAAGTTATATGGTCTTTAGCCGTGGCTTTGCCGTGACCTTGGTCATTGTTCCATGGTCTTGAGACTCAACCTTGGCTTTAGCCATGGTTATGGTCTTGGCTTTAGGTCATTTGACCTCTTGGTCTCATCTAATTACAACCATTATATAGTCACTTGGTACTTAAAACGGGTTGTTAAGAATTTGAAGAAAATTATCACTCAGAAAGCGTTTTCAGGGCTCGAGCTTCTTTGTTCCTGAACGAAAACGTCGTTCCGGACAACTTTCGTGTTTTAACTTTTTGATGAATCGGACCAGAAGTGGGACTTTCAAAATGGCAGAATGCAAACAGTAGGTTATAGGCAGTTTCGGCGTTTTGGTGTCGCTAACTTCTTATGGCGGTATCTTTTGACTCGTGTACTCATTTTGGGTGATTCAAATTGCTATGTTTTACTTTTGAAGTCCTCTTTAACAGTAAGTAAATGTCAAATATCATAGTTATACTATTTTGGTCGTGGTTCTCCATAAAAATCACTAGTTTGCTTGTTTACTTGTCATAAGTTAACATATGTATACCAATACTTGTTTTATCCATTTTTAAACATCATGAACACAATACAAAGACCATATATAGCATGAAAGAAACATAATAAGCATGAAATGATATTGAGCAAGAAAGTGTAATAGGGTTTGCTTACAACTTTTGGCTTTCTAAAGAAAGGAAGTCAAGTATAGAACTAGGACACTAAACCTAAGCTTGCAAACCCTTCACCACAACTCTTGTAACCCTTGCTAGCCTTGATCTAACCCTTGTGAAAACCATTTAACTTCAGCCCTAGTAACCTTGTGTAGCTCTTAATTCAACCATGGAATCACCAAACAAACTTAAGAACTAGGTAGAGAATACTAAGACCTTGAACTTTGTAGTGTAACTTGTAGTTTGAAGATCAAAGGATCATGGTGCTAGGTATTTATGTTGTGGCGTTTTTGGTGATGAAGAAAGGAAGGGATTAGCTTGCTATTTATACTATGAATGAGGAGGTTAGGAAGCTTACTAGGAAATTACAATAACTTGGTGACAAAGTTGTAATTAAGTATGATCTAAAGAATCAATGGTCAAGATTTAACCACACATGGTGACCCCCCCCCCTAAGTCGGTTTGTATATGGATAGGGTGACTAGATGAGTAGTCATGGTCTTTGGATGATAATATCCTAAGTATGTAGCTAGTTTTGACTCCGTAAATTGCTAACCGTAAGTTTTTAGGCCACGAAACGTAAAACCGGGTATCCTAAAAATATGAAACTTGAAAGTATGGTTAAACATGTCAATATACTCCATAATAAAATATAAAATGAGTGGTAGGTTCTATCGGGTGCTAAAACCCTGCTAAAAACTGGAAACACGGGTCTAAAACGCGTAATTCGCGCAAAACGCTGAACTGGAAAACGTAAAATTCCGAAACTTTTGGAATTGTCCTAAAATGAGAGAAAATCATATTTCTATTGTTTATAATGTTTTATGGACATATCGGGATGCTAGAATGACGTTTAAACCTAAAAGTAAATCTCGGACACGGCTTTGTGATTTTTGCAGAAATGATCCGACGAGCGTCAAACTCTCGGATTAGCGTTAAAATAGTTTAACTTACGAGAATATGAAATAAAATTTTCTGAGATGAATAGTAAAAGTGAATAGTAAAAAGTGAATAGTGAAATTTTCGGGAATAAAAGTTAACCTGAAATTGCGAATTGTTACACTACACCATGACCCAGCACAACTATAGGGATTGTAAACAGTGGCTCATGCATTAAATACAACCAATAAAGACCTAGTACGCCTCGGTTCATGTTTCTTAAGACGTTCAAGCATGTTACCATTTGGAGATCTGCCAGTTTTCTTAAGCCTAACATATAAATCATTCATCCAAGAACAAGAATAAACAAGTAATCAACACATAATCAACATCTAGGTTTCATTAGATCTAAGCAAACACAAGAGAGATCTAGCCTAGCATAATTGAATTGAGACAAGAACAAGATATAAACAACCAACACATAGACATATTGATTGAATTAGAAGAACACTTATCTCAATTACAATGCAAGGTATCAAGGGTTTGGAACCCTTGAAAAACCTGTAAAAGAGGCACCAAATTCGTCTTTAGGGTTTCACCAAAACTTCTCTCTCCTTTTTTATGAAAAAACTAGAAAACTATATATAGGAAAAACAGGCTGACGGCGTCAAGAGTTACATGTGACGCCGTCACCTCGCCGCCATATACTTCCTCGGACGGCCTTGATCCACTTATGACGGCCTATGTGACGCCGTCATCAACCACGGTATTTTATTCTTGCCACTTTGACGCCGTCATGAAGGCTTCTGACGCCGTCACCACCTTCGGTAATTAATTCCTCATGTCTGACGCCGTCAAGATGGTAGTCTTGACGCCGTCACCTTGTATCTTCAGCATGGAAATTTGGTACTTAGCCGTTTTCTTCACTTTTATGCTCCAAAAACGTTCAAAATGGCTTCTTTTCCAGAATTCACTCTCCAAACACCGAAAATCACAAAAGGAACGATTTAGGGCAATATTTGATCAAATAAATTCGAATTCGGGCTTAAATGACCCCCTAAAAACGAATCATTTTTCGCCTCATCATATACCCTTACACTTGAGATTTGCTTGTCCTCAAGCAAATGAGCTTTTATTCTACTCAAAAGACAAGTTAGGGGTCATTTAACACTAATATAAAAGTAATTACAACAAATAATCGTTCCACTAAAGACCAATAGACAAGCACGAAGGTCATACACAAGCACCTCACAAATAGTGTTTAGATACTCACATCTCTCGGGTGTAATAAAGTAATATAACATTATGGAAATGGAAGATATCTCTCACTACCTGTCATAGCAAAATAGATTACCATAGGCTTGGGAAAGGATCAAACCTCCACCACATGGCGTAAGCACCTAGGATAAACTATCAAAAAGATCTTTTTAGAGGGTTGTAATGTTAGGTATAGGGATATGAATTACACGGTTTTGTTGGATAAAGGAAATTTTACTGGTGGCGAGTTAACAATCTCGGTTAATTACATGTACAAGATGGCGTTGCTAAGCCAAGACTAGACTCGACTTAAGCTAATAAATGAAAAATAACAAAAACATAAAATAAACATAGAATGAAACGGGATGGTAGTCCGTATTTTTTTTTTTTTTTTTTTTTTTTTTTTTTTTTTTTTTTTTTTGATTTTTTCGATTTTTTTTTTTTTTTTTTTTTTTTTTTTTTTTTTTTTTTTTGCATACACTCTTACCCTACCATCCAAAATAATACATCATAGGGGTTTGAGCATTCCCCTTACACTTGAATCTTTACATACTTTACAATTAACTAATCTAGTGACTCGAATTAAGAAAATCAAAACACTTGGAGCACTTTTAAGATTAACGTACATATGGGGGTAATAAGTGATGTTCTTCCCCATTACTCCATAAAATAAGTACTTACCCATGAGTCCCAATCGTCCCAAAACAATATGTACAAGGATATGACTCGACTTAGCAACCATGTAATCAATTAGAAAGTTAACTTAGGGTTTAACAAATAACAATAATGCACTAAAAATGAGCGCATACACGGAAGGCTAAGGCGATTTGGGTGTACATTTAAGTGGGGTGTAACAAATTCTTCCTTTAAGTAAGATGCTTAAAGTTAGAAACGAAAAGATAGGCTCGGAGGGGTGTACTAGGGGTATCGTGTACTAAAAATGAGTACAACGCAAAGGGTGTGGGAAAAATTAGTTGACTTAACTAGCCAAGTAATATGACTTAAATGGTCAAGTAATTATAATACGGGTTTAACACAAGGGTGATCCTAATGCCTCTTATCATGTAGTAAATCCTACCACACGAATGTAGTCTCACTAGCGGTCTCGGGATGCATCACTAACGCAAGTTCTAGAATCTAAATGCTACCGGTACACTCATAAGCACTAATAGTAAATGCTTTTCCTATCAAATCTAAAGGCGAACCTCACATTTTTGGGTGGAAAATTTTTCTGAATATACGGTTATGTGCTAGTCATACAATCTCCTATCCATGAGACGCTTGCTATGGCTAAAGTTTCACTCCTAAATGTTGTAAAAAAATTTAAATTTGGCGCTAAAATTGCACTAACAAGTATTTCTCATAGTTTTATTACACATCTACTATCAAACAAAACAAACTCAAGCGAAAGTGCATATGTAAGGTATCATCTTTTTACCCTCCCCTTACACTTAAGATGAACATTGTCCCCAATGTTCAAGTAAAGAATGTAAAAGTTAAAAAAGTAAAGAGAATGAAATCAAATACTCCCCTGATTCGCTCGGTATGGATTATAGGTTGGCCAGGTTAAATCTTCCTCCAAGAAAACGAACAATCAAAGCTTCCCTTCCAGAATATAAATCATCTTCTTGTCATAAATAACCTGTAAATCCTGACAACAGTAGACAAGGCAACCTCGCGTAAAATCGGCGGCATCCTATATAAGTTACTAAATCCTAGAAAGCAAAGTAAGATATAATGCTTGTGGAATGAAGTTTGCAGATTTCCTGGAGATTATAAAACTTAATAATTCACAAATACCATAAGACTCCGTTAGAAAAACAAAACCGGTAAAATTTCCAGATTTTTAACTCCTGACGCCGTCAAGAGCAATACTCTGACGCCGTCAGAATGGACCTGCAGAAATTCTTATGTTAAGTTTCCGGAAAATTTCTGGAAAAACTTTGTCCTACTTCCTGGAAAATCCTACAAAACTTCATTATGACTCAATACAAGCATTTGACTCTAACAAATACGAATATACATGTTTATTAAATATTGTGGAGAATCATGATCGGTTTGTTTCTTAAAAACATATTTGGGGTTTCCCCTTACACTTATCTTTTGCAAAAATACCTTTAGGTTGGAGTTAAGACTAGGCCAAACAACATAATAAAGTATTTCCACATTTTAATTGAGAAACATGATCAACCAACAATAAAAAATAAAACATGCATACGGAAGCAAATAACAATCAATCAAATAAAATCACACAAAACATGGGTTGCCTCCCAAGAAGCGCTTTTCTTTATTTACGAGTCTTGTAGCTAGACTCAAAGTCATGGGTTAACGTGTATCGCTTATGCTCACGTAACCAAGTGTGAGCCATCTAATAGTCGCCTCATCTTTCTTATATTCGTCTCCTAACTCTAAGCACCCGCGATAATATCTTTTATTCTTTTCATACGTGTACTTAAGTCCTTTTCTCTTATCATTCTCACTTAGCATTTCCATAGGCGGATACCTACTACACTTTTCCATGGAGAAATCCTTGAACCTAGGGTGTGTGCGGGGCATTTGATAGACAAATTCTTCATCCCCACCCGAGAATGTAATTAACCCTTCTATGAGTTTTTCATCGAGGTTGGTCAACCGTTTGAAAGGTTTTCCAAACACAACTTGGGTCAATTTATCATCAATAAATTCTCCTAGATTCTCCATAACCATGAACTCAACAAGATAAACCAAACTCCCTACAAACACATGCAATGGTATAGCCCTAGCCACAATGTTTTCTCCTTTGTATTCCAACTCATCTACCATGATTTTATTGTATTCATTACGTGAGATTATGTTCATTGGAAGAGATGAGTTGAGATAGGCGTTAAAGCTTTTAAATCCAATCTTACAAGGGAATTGCATGTTAAATGAACTATCACACTCAACCCTAGTTCTAGGGTCGACATACCTAAGAGGGTTTACTTCTTCTTCCATTCTATCCTCATTAATCACATCACCATCATCAAGATCCTCATCGGAGTCTGAATAGTAAAAAGGACTAGCCCTACGATCATCATCATGATCAGACTCTTCTAGCTCAAAATTATTGCCAAAATGGTGGTTGGGTGAGAGGTTAGGTGGGTTCTCATTTTCTGCTGAAGGAAGCGGGGCGGGCATTTGGAACATCCTACGACGGAAAACACGAATAACAGGAATCAAACGATCAATGTTATTGTTATCCATCGAAACAGTTTACGAACAAAGACACAAAGAAATAAGATAGACTAAAGAAGACCTAAAAATAAAAATAAAAATCTTACTAGAAAGGAATCTAGCAAGTAGACCTAATAAAAAGAAATCCTAACCTAGACAATAACTATTCCCCAGGCTGCGGCGCCAAAAACTTGATGCGTGGGAATCGCACCTTGCTTTACCTCTCGAGGGATCTCAAGAAGCTTACAACCCCCACCAGGCAGTGTACCTGATCGTTGTAGTATAGTATAGTGACAAGTACCGGGGGATTGATCGTTCAGCTTAGGAATAGTGTCGCTAGGATTAGAAAACCTAATTAATAGTTCTAAAGGTGAGAGATGATTATTTTTGTATTTTTATATTATTATGAAAGCAAGTAAAATCTCGGTTTTTGAAGGAGTGGACGGAATTAGTTGCTATTCAACTAACCCAAAACTAATATATAATCAAAATAAAATAATAAAAAATGAAAACAAACTAATTATACTAAGGTTGTGAGCAGTAATTGGAGAAATTGTGTTTACTTAGACTTCACTACTCCCTAGATATCTTTTACACGTTAATTACTTGTTATACTTGTATGGATGACGGATTGTATTCCTTAATATCATTCGTGGGGTGGCATACATAACTCCCCAACTCTATGAGCTCTTATCTCCTCCTACACCATGACCCAGCACAACTATAGGGATTGTAAACAGTGGCTCATGCATTAAATACAACCAATAAAGACCTAGTACGCCTCGGTTCATGTTTCTTAAGACGTTCAAGCATGTTACCATTTGGAGATCTGCCAGTTTTCTTAAGCCTAACATATAAATCATTCATCCAAGAACAAGAATAAACAAGTAATCAACACATAATCAACATCTAGGTTTCATTAGATCTAAGCAAACACAAGAGAGATCTAGCCTAGCATAATTGAATTGAGACAAGAACAAGATATAAACAACCAACACATAGACATATTGATTGAATTAGAAGAACACTTATCTCAATTACAATGCAAGGTATCAAGGGTTTGGAACCCTTGAAAAACCTGTAAAAGAGGCACCAAATTCGTCTTTAGGGTTTCACCAAAACTTCTCTCTCCTTTTTTATGAAAAAACTAGAAAACTATATATAGGAAAAACAGGCTGACGGCGTCAAGAGTTACATGTGACGCCGTCACCTCGCCGCCATATACTTCCTCGGACGGCCTTGATCCACTTATGACGGCCTATGTGACGCCGTCATCAACCACGGTATTTTATTCTTGCCACTTTGACGCCGTCATGAAGGCTTCTGACGCCGTCACCACCTTCGGTAATTAATTCCTCATGTCTGACGCCGTCAAGATGGTAGTCTTGACGCCGTCACCTTGTATCTTCAGCATGGAAATTTGGTACTTAGCCGTTTTCTTCACTTTTATGCTCCAAAAACGTCCAAAATGGCTTCTTTTCCAGAATTCACTCTCCAAACACCTAAAATCACAAAAGGAACGATTTAGGGCAATATTTGATCAAATAAATTCGGATTCGGGCTTAAATGACCCCCTAAAAACGGATCATTTTTCGCCTCATCACGAGCATAATCAGGAGTGATTATATTCCCCTCATTCCAAACCTCCTAAACAAACGGACCCTAAGTAAATGACTACCATACCCTTGTTATCTTTAGACATTTGATCACTTTCTAAGTAGTTTCACACTTTCACTTTTACATCACAACCCCAATCCAATTGAACATACACATGGAGCCGATAGAATCAATCTTCAACGATCATAGTGTCAAAAATGAAACTGAAACTTGAAAGGTTAAAAAGTGTAGGAGTATGTTTCTGTTTAGCATAACTTACGATGATTAATGATATTATTTTAAACACTTCCATACATTTGATGGCAATAAACACAACCTGCTTAGAGCATAAGGTAACATGCCCATGAGTTATTCCATAACTCACTGTCACGTCAGTGTCACGTCAGCTTTAACCTTTTCAAAACACCACATGGTACCATAACTCACCTATAACTCACCTTAACTCACCTTCACCTCAATTATTTTCAATTTCAACCCCAAACTTCAACAAATACTTCATTTATTTAAAACCATAACATTAATTCGATCAACACATTACAATACAAAATTTAAAATAAATAAATAAATGCTAATAAAAAATATAGTACGAAATAAATAAAACACAACATCACACAATTATTCATTCTTGACGAGGAGGCAACCCAAGTTTCTTGATGATTCGGTCCTTTTCCATATTAACCAACGCCACATACTGTGGATCTTTGCCGGTAGTGTCGAGCAACAAAAATTCAAGCTCCCTCAACCTCTGTTGTGTGTATTGGTTTTCTGCGGTCGCCTGATACGCCTTGGCCGCATGTACACGTTTTGCCCAATACTCTTCGCGCATAACCTTCCCGAAATTGATAGAAGAAAAGGAACCTCCGGTGCCACTCGTGCCTCCGGTGCTTTTTGTTGTCTCGGATTTTTGTTTCTTCGAAGCCCGATTTTTTCCAATAGGTCGTGGTTGTTCATCATGACCAAACAACGCCTCGTTTATTTGGCTTGGGACGTCGCCGGTTAAATCAATCGGCTCTGGTGAGTTCCATTTGGAATGTTTACGCAAAACGTTCCAAGCATCTTCGTTCGGGAACGACGTGTTGTTGTGTTCGTCATGATAGTAGCGGTTAGCCCGTTGTAGGATATCAACTTCACATTCAACACTTTTTTGGTCGCGTTGCGCCCGTTTGTAAGCAGTGTTGAACTTAGTGCAATCATGGTTCAACGTTTTCCACTTGGATTGTAGCATATCTTTGTTGCGGGGTCTTGAATTTACTCTATTGAACTCAGCTTTTATACGTTGCCATAACGTATCGTGAGATTGGGAACGGCCGACACGCGAATCCTCTGAATATACCACCTAACACTCGGCAAGTAATTTTTCCTCACTTGGCGTCCAGCGTTGCTTTAACAGCTTGTGCTTTATTGTCCTCGTCTTCTACAGGTTCTTTGGATATTTTTGCCTTTCGTTTACCATGGCTTTTCGGTTTCATAGGAGAAGTAGGTGTTTTCGGAACTTCATTTGTTTCCGTTTGGGATTGTTGTGATGGTTGAGTGAATTGAAGATTTTGAAAATTGGAGTTTAGGGTGTTTTGTTGGCTTTCGCGCCAATATTGATATTCTTGATGTTGTTGGAAAACTTCTTCACTCGACATACCCAATTCGTTTGGGTTATTCCAATTCGGATTTGAGGAAGAACATGCGTTTGGATTATTCCAATTCGGATTTGAGGAAGAACCCGCATATGGGTTATTCCACCCTCCGAGGAGATTCGGGTACGAGTAGTTGTTGTTGTTGTTGCCGCCCGACATTTTTTTTTGCTAATACAAGTGTATTGTAGAGTATATAGAGTAGTGGAAGTGAAAAAAAAAAAATTGTGTGGGTGAATGGGTATTTATAGTTGTGATAAAATGGGTTTGAATAATTTATTTATTTTATTTTTTATATTTTTTAGAAAACTAGCCGTTTATAAACGTTAGGGGGCAAAATGCAAGGTTATTATTATTATTATTATTATTATTATTATTATTATTATTATGAATCCAACGGTCATGTATATGTGTAAAGGGGCAAAGTGCAATTTTTTTTTTAATTAATAAACGCAACGTTAAACCCTTGCCGAGCTGCGTTAACATGCGAATGACTTCCACCCCCGGTAACGCTTAACATGGGTTAACTCTTGTGCGTTATAACTTAACCGGGGGGGGGGGGGGGGGGGGGGGGGGTATGTTACCCTATGCTCTTAAGGTGTGTGTTTTACCCATTAAGTCACACATTAAAAGTACTTTGTGGAGCTGTAAACGAACTGAACGTTCAGTGAATATTTCATGAATCGTTAAGTAAAAAGTTCGTTTATGTTCAGTTACTTATTAAATGAACGAATATGAACAATATTTTACGTTCGTTTAGTTAAATGAGCGAATATGAACAAAAGTCGCGTCCGTTCATTTATTTTCGTGAACGTCCGATTATGCGTTCGTTAACGTTCTTTCATATCATTTAGTTATTTATGTTAGTATATCATATCTTTTAATTGTATACTTTTAAAATTGGGTTGTTTAAACAAAACAACACTTATGAAACAATATATTGTGCATAATATAATAAAGTTTATGTTTGTTTGTTTGTGTTCATTTATGTTCGATTGTTTATATTCGTTTAGTGTCTTAATGAACGAACATGAACAACTCATGTTCTTAATATATGAATATGAACAAGAAAATTCATCTGTTTAAGCGTTTGTGTCTGTTTATTTGTCCAATTAAAATTAAACGACGAACATGAACAAGACTCTGTTCGTGTTCGCCCGGTTCATTTACAACCCTAGTGCCTTGAGCTGCTTAAAACTTTAATAACATATTTATGAACAAACCCAATTAAGATTGAGATCTAATAAACTCATACTAAAAAATTAGAAGCTTAAATAGTTGTTCATATCAAAAGCTTCGATTTTTTAAGTTTGAATTCTCATCAGTACGAAACTACAATCTAGAACTGTGACTTCATCCCCAAACTTTGTAATTTTGAACATTCTTAGCTGAATGTGTTTCAATCTCAAGAGAAATTTGATTTAAAGTTTTACACAATATGCTAATATGGTAATTTTAACGGGAGTTCGGTTGTGGATTTTGTAGATGTGGAAAAGGAAGTGAAGGTATTGAGACTTTGAGAAAAAAGTTCAATGTGAACCTCAAATTCTCTAAAAACACAATGAGCCATCCATTAAAATAAATAATAATAAATAAAACAAATAAAATAAAATAATAAATTCTAAGAAAATATCTATCTTTTAGAAAAATTAAATATCTCACAAACCGAATCGTTATGCGAAAATTAAATCATCTTTTTATAGAGAGGCACTTCTATATGCTTTCGACGATTTTTTTTTCCAATTTCACGTGAGCGTTGAAATTTATGTCCAAAAAATCACAATGTGATTTGTAATTTTAAAATCACATGTGATTTATTAAATAACACGTGATTCACAACATAAAAACCACATGTGATTTGCCAAATCACACGTGATTCCTAACATAAATCACATATGATTTTTGAGACACAAATTTTAACACAAACAAAACTCTAAAAAAAATATCCGTCGAAAGTATATCCTTTCAACCTGCCTATCTTGTCACCTCGAGTCTAGATCATTTAAGCTCGGTTAATGCTTGAATTGGAAGCTTTAGATAAAAATCCAATATGTAATGATTGAGGAATACATGCTCTCCAACTAAACAAAGCTATATATGACATGTTCAAAAAACTAAAAAGACCAGATTACATCTTTCATAATCAAAAAGGTCAAACTGAACAGCTTAACAAAAGTCAACAACATCCATCCTACATCAACCAACTGCTGCATACAACTTACCATAACAACATATTCAAAACTGTATTATACAACAGCAGAATGCCAAAACAAGTGTAAATAAGAATCTTAAATAGAAATATTACAGACATAAACTAAACGAGTTCAATGTATGCCATCGGAGCATTATCCCCTCTCCTAGGCAAAGTTCTAATAATTCTCGTGTACCCTCCATTTCTTTCACCATACCTTTCAGGAACCTCTGCAAACAACGCATGCACGATTTGCTTTTCATAGATGAACCCAAGAGCTTGACGTCTTTTGTGAAGTGAACCCTCTTTAGCCAAAGTGATCATTTTGTCGACATATTTTCTCACAGCACTGGCACGCGCTCTCGTGGTTTTGATCCGTCCATGTTTTAGAAGTTGAGTGGTTAGGCCACGAAGAAGTGCTTTGCGTTGGTCGGGTGGGCGGTTGAGCTTTGGAACCCGCCTTCCGTGTCTCATGGCGGACACACGGCCACCATTGTCGATGATGGTAAAGTTATGCTCAAAACCGAGGTTTCCTAGTGGAAATTAACAATATTATAGTTATTGAAAGCTGGATTACTGAAAGTTACAAAAAAAAAAAAAAAAAAAAAAAAAAACATGGATCTCTGCGAAAAGGAAATCATAAAAGCGGGATCATTAAAAGACTGAAAATACAAACGCTCGGTAGAGAATAACGCGTCGTCAAGTGTTATTTAGCATATTAGATGCCCTTGAACAACTAAAACATGAACCCACATGTTATTATGTGATTTATGTCAACTTGTTACGGCCATGGACCCATCTATTACATCTATTAGTATGTTAATCCCAAGAACTTCCAACATTCACTTTTTTGGGAAGTTCTAAAGTTAAAATTAGAAGTTAAACAATTTTCAACCTGTTCTGACTGGTTTGCCTGCTAGCTAAAATCAGTAGTATTATGATTTGCCATTTTTTTTTTTTTTGTTATAAAGTAAATCAGTAGTACTAATTTGGGATCCACAAGATTAATTTTTTATTGGACTATATCCTAAACTATGTCACATGTAAATAGCATATGGTTAACATACATGTTCGTTTGAGCCGTATATATTTGCATTCAATGAACATGAATAATCATTAGTTAATTAGAAAACGCTCTTTAAATTTCACTTTCATATTCATAGCATTCATTCTAAACCTAACTAGTATTCTACGAGTGAAAAACAAAGTTACACTCCCTTTACTGCAAAAAAGAGTCCACGGTTGATTTCTATAGAACCATCTACTCATCAAATAAGTAGCATTTGCACAAATAAAACAAATGGCCAATTGGCTACATTCAAACTCAATATCTCCTAAATGTTTGCGTTTACGTTTTTACTTAAGCCATTATCACAAGTTGTGAATATGAAAATGAAAACCCGACTCAACCCGACTCGATAACCCGACCCGATAACACCCCTAAACACAACCCACAGATTCGTTATAAAAAATCACTAACCAACATGTCATATCTAAATCCTTTCAGAGTGAGCCTTATTAACAAATCGGTGACCACAAAATCTTGCTTCCAACATTCGCCAACCACATGACAGATAGTTGGCACTTGGCAGAGCTTAAACTATCTTCACTAAAGGTGTGTTCCGGTAAGGCTAATTAAAACAGCTTCAGCTTAAGTTAGGATTTACTTATTAGCTTGTTAAATATGAAGAATCCTTTCACATAAGCCACCAACATCTAGCTACTATGCATAAGCTGTTTTTGCTCCATCTAAACACTCAAAAGTGCGTATTAGTTTTACCAAAATACAATAAGCTGATAAGCTACTATTCAAAACACCTTTACCAAAACACATTTCCAATATTAAAAAGCTTATAAACTCATGACCTAAATAAGCTCCTCCACATTGTCATGTCATAAAACACCTTATTTTAACACAAACAACCTATTAAGCACATTATCTGACAACTACAATACAACAAATTAATCAAAATAAACCCCAAAGTTACAAACTTTATCAAAAATAACACATCAAGAACCATAAAAATCACAACTTTAACCCAAAATCAAACACCCATGTAAAAAATTCAAATTTTTATACCTGAAGAGCCAAGATTTGAAAGAGGGTTAATGGGTGACAAGCCAAGAAAAGACCCAAAAAGAGGCTTTGAATTGGGTCTAAATTTGGTGGAATTTTTGGGTTTAAATGAGCAGCAAATAGAGGTATTTGAAGATGAGATTGAAGGGAGTGATGATTTTAAAGATGACATGCTCCATGTTGTTGTGGCACTTGCCATTGTTGTTGTTCTTTGTGGTTCACTCTCTCTGCAAATGTTATGTGCAAATGTTTATGTGGATAACTTGACAACATGATATCTTTCCCCCAATTTGTCTTTTGAGGTTTGGTCCTTGTAGTTCAGATATGTTCTGTTCAGACCTTATAAAACTACTACTTGAAATACCACCAACGTTGTGTTCTCGAGTTTGGGTTAAGCAAGAAAATGAAAATGAAACATAAGATTGTGTGTTCTTGAGTATTACTTAAGAAAGAAAAAAAAATGAAATGAAAGAAAACTTATTGTTATTTTGGTGATTTTGGAAGGAAAGTGTTTCCACTTATTTTTGGAACGAAAGTGTTTCCTTTACATTTTTTTTAACGAAATAACTTGACAACATAGTGTAACAGTGCTTGACTCCAATTTTTGGAAAATTAAAAAAGTAAAAGATCATGCTAATAGCTACTTTTCACTTGTAAATGATTTTACTACACAAATGTTAGAGACACGATTTTTTTGTCAAAGTTTATTTAGCACAAATCAAGATTTCTTACGAGTATTAGCACGACGAAACAAAATTTCATCGATATTAGTGATATCCCGAATCTCATATTTCCGCTCTTGCTTAAAATCATATAGATTCATATAAGATGAGTGTGAGCTCAACCTACTCGACTGGATTTATGATTCGATTTTGACTTCAAATACTCAGTTGGCAAGCCTTAGTGATCTTAATTTAACCTTCTAGCCTTTTATAAACGTGCAATTGTTTTGTTATACGAAAGGAGTTGAGTTGTTCCTGAATGACAAGTATTTATTGAGCTCCATTGTAAAATGTAGTCTTGTTAGTCGAGTTTGGGACTCAATTTTTAAAAGATAAGCCAAGCTTGAGCATGAAATGTAAAGTTCGGTCAAGCTCGAATTAAGTTTCGAACACGATGGAAGTTGGTTTCAGACAATACGCGACTTGATTACATTTTAGCCTAAGTTGAAGTTTAATTTTGATTGCACATTTGTTGCGAGTCTTTTTTATTTGAGTCTGTGTGATGGTGGATTCAAACCATGATGAATTAGTCGGACAAAATATCGGAAAAAGTTAAATAAAAAAAAAATTTAACAAAACCATTTTCTAGTTAAACCCCATTTAATAAGACAAATGAAAATGCTACAACAACTAGTACCATCGTTACTACAACCATTTTGTTGTCTCCGATCATCCACCCTTCTCCGGCCCACTTACCATATCGCAAGATCATCTTTATCTTGTTCTTCATCTACTCAGGTAACTCTCGTAAACCCATATCACTCAACATAAATTTATTCATATATAACCCATCTTTTTTATAAGTTTTAATTTATGTAGATGGAAGGCGAGGGTTATAAATTTGGACCGTACAAGATTGATAATAAGGAAGTGTTTTATTCAACTGATCTTTCCTATGCTATGGTTAATCTTCGTCCTCTTCTTCCTGGTACATTTTTATTACTATATTTATATTGTTTAAGGCTTTTGTTTTATTTCTTGTATAAAAAGGTAGTTAAAAGAGTGTTTGGCATTGTGTATTGAGAGAGATTATGTGACAGAATAGGCTGCAACTGAAAGGTGTGTTTGGGGTTAGGTCATTCTACATAGCTTATGCTTATTAGCTTATGAGGTCACTGGTTTCTCCAAAACAGGTTATTTGACTTGACCCACTTAAGGTGTTAAGTCATAAGTAGAATTGATAATGAACATAGCGTACGTACTGTGTTTTTTAGAATGCAATAAGGCTGTAAGGTTACCCGGAATCCCCCCAATCTAGTGATAATCAGATAATTGGATGTTGAGTGTTTTGTTAACTTCGGTTGTGTAAAGTTTCATGTGTGAAATGATCTTTAGATATTCGGAGTGAGTTTTTGCTATATCCAAACACTAGAATGTAGTTAAACGAACGATGGGTTTTATAATGCAATGCCAAACATTACCTAATAATTATATGATTTTTTAAATCCTGTGGTTTCATTTGCTTACAATTTAATAGTTTCTCACTTGTTCTTATTTTCTTTTGCAGGTCATATCCTTGACATGTATTGGGTGTATAACTTTGTTATCATACATAGATATGTTCTATATGCTCGTTAATAACTTGAGGGATTGTCTCTTATGAAATTCCTCTTTTTAGCATATGTAATTCTGCATTTTGGTAATTAAGTGAAGGTCGTAGTCTTTATTGAACTTTTATGAACATGTCACATCTTAGTTTTTAGACATTTCATAGAGGTGGCCATTTAGACCTAGTTTTTCAATTTGGGTTGATTTGGGCTATACATTGCCTCTAACAGGTCAAATGGGTAAACCTCAAAACGTTGGCTAAATTGAAAATGAGTTGAACAGGTCTAGCTGATCAAACGTCTGCCAAAAGTGTATCTAGTGTGCATAAAACCTCATGAATTGTTTTACATAAAAAAATAGATTATGATTGTAATAATGTCTCTCTTAATATAAATGAAAAATTAGTTATTTGTAAATTCTAAGAAAAGATAAGACAAAACAAGTGTTTGCTGGTCTGACAAACTGTTTTGGCCTGTGCTCCTAGTAACCCGTTTTGGCCTGTAAACCAACCCACCCCACCTTCCATTTTAGCCCTTCTAGCTCTTCATATTGGCTGTTTATCACACTTTTTGCTTTTGGATTATTGAATCTCTTTGCAAGACTTGACAAAAGACCACATGTGCTTGTCTGCCCAAGACGTGAAGTAAAGCGCTTTGTTGACCTCACCCCTGAGGAGACAAGTGACTTGTGGATATCAGCCCAAAAGATCGGGAAACAACTTGAGAGCTACCACAAAGCTTCTTCGCTTACACTTGCTATCCAAGTAAGCTGCCTACATAGATCGATTAACAATTTTGTCCTTTCTTGCTTGTGTGCACCGCCTGATACCTTATGTTAATATTAACATGATAAATTTCAGTTTTTGAGCATTTATGAGTAATTGAGTATTTATTTATTTTTTGGGTAACCATAGGTTCCAACGTTTTGGCCGACTAATCCACGAGGGCTGAGCCCAATGCCACACAGATTTAAACTTCCTACATCTTATGCTAAATTTATGTTTTTAATAATTGAGTATTTTCCATGACTACAAGTCTACAACCTCATAATATTGTTTTAATGATTGAAAACCTTATGTTGACAAGAATATCTTTTATATTTTTTTTCATTTTGTTAAATAACCATGTTTTAGGAGTTCAAAACTGTAAAATCTAGTGTCCATTGGGAGTATTTAATCGTAAACTGGTGCCATTGCTTGTCTTATTTCAGGATGGACCCCAGGCAGGACAAACAGTGCCTCATGTTCACATCCACATTGTCCCTCGTAAAGGAGGGGATTTTGAGAACAATGATGAGATCTATGATGCTGTAAGTTCATACACTTCTATTTTTGTTGTTCAACAATTATATGCAACTTTGAGTTATATAGGTGGCAATTTTGACTAATTATATCATATCTCTTAAGGATCAAATGTGCTTATCTTAAAAATCAGTTGAAAGGCAATTATTCAAATGGGTCGTAAGTCTTCCAAAGTGTATTTTTGATTCATAAAACCTCCTAGATCATTTAAAGCAGAAATTATATTAAGATTGTAATGATATTCTTCCTGGAATCGTAACTAACACAACGTATGCCTTTTGATTTGAAAAAAGGGGTATCAGGTCAACCCGCCCGACCCATGCAAAAATCACCCTTTTTAAACCAGCACATGTTGTCACAAGTATTCCAAGTGTATTTTGATGCATAAAACCTCCTAGATCACTAAACAGAAATTATATTAAGATTGTAATGATATACTTGCTGGAATTGTAACCAACACAACATATGCCTATTGATTTGAAAAAAGGTGTATCAGGTCAACCCACCCAACACATGCAAAATCACCCTTTTTAACCAGAACGTGTTGACTTTTCGAATAATCATTTTTGCTAAAATACTAAAAGAACACAGTCGACCATGTCATCATACTAGGTATGTTCTATCTGCAATCACTCATTCTTACAGTGTCGAGTCTTTCTAGAACTTATATTTGCAATCTCAAGAATGATAGTTATATATGACAAAGAAAAGGAGAGTACGAATCTTTTAAAGTCAAATAGTTACAGACAGGCCTTTGGCTTAGTGGTGTTAAAGACTCAAAAGGGTGTTCGCCAGTTAGTGGTTGTGGGATACTGGGATCAGGTCCTTACAAGGATCAGTGTACAAGTATCTGTTGTTCAAGTACTTATCGTTATTTTTAAATATGTGTAGCTTGATGAGAAGGAGAAGGAACTAAAGAAGACACTTGACTTGGACAAGGAAAGGAAAGACAGAAGCATGGAGGAAATGGCTCGAGAAGCTGATGAATACCGAAAGCTTTTCTCTTAGTTCTAATTCTAGTTCTACTTCAATCATTTATTGTTTTACCCATTCTCTACTAATTTAGACCTGCGTTGGGATTTGTTAACTTGAATACTAAAAAATTGATCTTGTCAATCGCACCTAGACACAAAACAATCATATGCTTTCCTACCCAAAAATGCATCATCATCTATCTCTACGAATGCTTTTGGGTTTCAGATGTAATAGTGATCTTTAGCTTTTGCTAATACTTATTTTTTGTTGTGTTTCCTATTAGATTTATGATCTTGTTAAAAGTAAAGTAATCTGATTTAGTCTGTTTTATTGTGTTTGAAACCTTAAATTTGTTAAAGCTGAATGTTAAACATGTGATTTTGTTTAAACACAATTTGCAGACTATGATGGCATTGAAATCAACTTTATAGAGAACCATGTGTGCTAGTGAAAAGGTGTGGTGAACACTGAGAATATTATGGAACTATGTTGCAGTCACTGGAAACTAGACATGCTAAAACAGTAAAACATAGGCACATACGCACTCTAATTTTAACGTTAACTCATAAACGTCGGGCACAAGAATGGTACACGGATGTTATGGCAACGTGGGGACAATAACTTTGTTGCACTGTAGAGATTTTCTTTCATATATCCCCTCCCAAAACATGCTAAAACACGATTATCAAATAGTCACTTTCATATGCACTGCCAAGCACCCTCTAAATAGGATGTTCATTATTTTACCTGTTTTTGACTTTTTCTCCTTTTTTTGCAGGTCATATCCTTTGACAAACATGTATCAGGTGTATTACACTGTTATTTTGATCGTTAAGGGTGTGTTTAGTTGGTGAAAAATACTCTATTTTTACCAAGAAATTTTTCCTTAGAAACTTAAAATACTGAAAATCCATTTAGTCACACATTTTTGAGAAATTTTTATGAAAGAATAAAAATCTCATTTTTCAAAATTTAACTAGAATTGGGAAAGAGCTCATTACTCTTTCCTATATTTTTCGTTCTTTTTTTTTACACCCCCTTGCATTTTCAAATTTATAAAAAATATCATTTAAACGCGTTCTCTAAATTTATAGCACCTTTCTAGGGATAAAACCCTTTCCTGTTTCTAAAGAAAATGAGATAGAAAATTAAAGAAATTTTTCTACAACGCACCCCAAGTATTTCGTATGTTACCGTTGTCCCTGTCAATGAGCGTACGATTGTGCCTTATGTTTTCAATTGTTAAAGGGGCGCAACTATATTCCAGTAATACATAGATATGGACATATTTGTTGTCTCCTATGAAATTTTTGATTTTTTTCATTCAACACTCGGCATTTTGGATATTCAAGTGAAAGTCATGTAGTGTCATTGAAATTTTATGTCCAGTTAGATCAATTTGGGTTATACATTGCCTCTAACAGATCATATGGGTAAAGTTAAAAAAGTTTGCTAAGATGAAAATGAGTTTGAATGGTTTGAGCGGATCAAACGGGCCAAAACTCAAAAGTCCCCAACGTTTATGATTGTAACTGACTAACTGTATATCTTCTATGATATACATTTCATGATAAAAACTAGAGTATGATTGTAACTGTATATCTTTTTTAAATTATACTAAAAACATAAATATTAACTTGTATCGAAAAAGAAAAGTTAAAACAAAAAAGTGGTGGTTGGTCACAATTTTGGCCCGTGCTCATGGGTTACCCATTTTGACCCATTGCCCAATTCTCCAGAAATTCACTTTTTTTTTTTTTTTTTTTTTTTTTTTTTTTTTTTTTTTGTTTTTTTTATCTCTTTGGAAGACTTGACAATAGATCACATGTGCTAGTCTGCCCTAGGCGTGAAGTGATGCGATTTTCTGACCTTACCTCAGAGGAGGTTAGTGACATGCGGATTTCAGCCCAAAAGATTAGGGTACAAGTTGAGAACTACCACAGAGCTTCTTCAACTTCATATGCTATACACGTAAGCTGCTACATAATATGATTATCAATTCTGTTCTTTATTGCTGGTTCCTAATATCTTATTAATAGTTAATGATAAAATTTTATTTTTTTTACCAATATATTGGAAACTTACGTTGACAAAAGCATTGGTTGTGTGTTATGTTTCCATTTAATCATGGCCATATTTTAGAAGTTCTTTATCTTGTACAATTTACTGTCATTTGGATATATCGTCAAGTTTGCATTGCTTGTCTTATATCAGAATGGCCCACTGGCTGGACAAACAGTTCCTCATGTTCACATCCACATTATCCCAAGAATAGACGGCGATTCGAAGAATAATGATACGATCTATGATTCTGTAAGTTCAAACACTTCACACTTGTATATTTGTTGTTCAACAATTAGATGCAACTTTGAGTCATACGAGGCAATTTCAACACGTTTACTCAAGAAATTCAAAAGAATTTCAGCCTTACAAAAAATAAATAAATAAAAATGAAAAAAAAAAAAAAAAAAAAAAAAAAAAAAAAAAAAAAAAAAAAAAACTTCTATTGCAAAATTATTAAATGAACTTACGTAAAAAAAAAAATAATTGAAAGAAGGAAATTATTAAATGTGTCGAAAGTCTTCTGAATTATACTTCCATTGCAAAATTTATATTTTTAATACTGTAAGAGTTGCTGTTATCATATATTCATATCTATCAATTTATGCATATCAATTTGGAAAAAAGGTTAAATGGGTCAACCCAACCCGGCCCATACTAAAACCACCTTTTTTTGCTGAAACATGTTACCTAACCTGCCCACTTTGCCTCCCTTACCTTAAACTAAATACTATCCTAGTATAATTAGAGAACCAAAAATCTGCTCATTATTAACCTCGTTTAATTTTCAAAATCAATTTTGTGAAAATGCCTATAATAACACCATAGCTTGCAAGAAGGGGCTATTCCCGAGTTACAACGAACATGTATATGTTAACAATACTAGGTATGATTGCATTGCTCATCCTCTCATTGTCTAGTCGAACTTTTATATGAAGAATGAAGTTATGACAAAGAAATGGAAAGTGCAAATCTTTTGAAAAGTCGATTATTTAATAACAGGTCTTTGGCCTAGTTTTGTCAAAAACGCAATTGTGGCTCACCAATTTAATGGTTGTGGGGTTATAGGATCAGGTCCTTACACGGATCAGTGTTCAAAAACTATATCATAATTTTATATGTGCGTAGATTTATGAGAATGAGAAGGATCTCAATATGACAATTGACTATGACATGTAGTTGGCTGGATGGGCAACTGATTACAAAAGGCTTCTCTCTACTAATTTTGATTCGCGTATGGAATTGTCAACTTGAATACCGGAAATTGTTCTGGTCAAAGTGCACCCACAAACAAAACAACCATTTTTCCTCTACTGGAAATTGTTATAGTCATTTGCATCTACATATGCAAATGCAATTGAGGATCAAATTTGATTGAAATCCGTACTTTTGGATGTCTCACTCAATAGTGTTTGCTGATATTTATGTTTTTTTAATTTTTGTTAACATCTTATACTGCATATACTCAGATTTCTGATCTTGTTAAAAGTAAGGAAATTTATTTTGTCTGTTTTATTGGGTTTCAAACCTCAAATTTGTTAAAGTTTAATATGAAACATGTGATTTTGTTCATACACCGAGTTTGCAAACTAAGATGGCACTGTAATCATATCTATAATTTTAACTCTTATCAGTAAAAATATGTGATGTTAGCAGAATATTGAGATCGACAATGTTTTAAACCAATATTACTACTCTATCCAAACGTGTAAGATGGTAGGATGAATTTTTATGCTACAAGATAAACCAAAAACAACTTCAGCTACTATCAGCAGATATAAGTAAATATCAGACAACATACTAACAATTTATAAAACTGAAAAAACTTATTATCGGTCAGTTCTGATGGTTTTTGACCATTTACGCTACCCGTCAAAATTGCCATTCTACGAAACATGCACAAATTGATCTCAATGAAAAACCGAAGATATCCAAGTGCATCAACTCTATAGATGATACCAAAAGCAATTTGGTATCTTACCCGAGTATTGTGTTACAAAATCAAACTTCCAGTTATGTAACATTTTTCTTTCTTTTAATATTCTGGATAACTAAAACATTTGTAAGCTTCCCTCAATGAGACAGTAAGATCAGCGTGAGTCAAGTAGAAAAAGGTCAAACCTTGGATGTCAATGTCTATGCAAGAGATCCCGTGTTTCGAGTTCAACCCCTGCTATATGATGTTTGGCTGAAGGATGTGCATCTAATGGTGATTTGCATTTCTTTTGCAATTCCATGAATCTTTCAAAGTTAAAATTATGTTTCTTGATCAGTTTTCTTCTACGTGAAAGAAAGAGCCTCTTCATCAAGTCTTGATATGTGGGGTCCCTCGAGGTAATTAAAAAGTAAGCATATCCGATGATTAGGCTAGATGTTGTAGCAAAGAATGCTATTGGTTCCATAACATCCCATGAGAATTCCCAGAAAGTAAGACGGAAGAAGAGGCCGATTTGTGCTAATGAGAATGCGAGCCCAGTCCAGAGGATACAGCGAACTTGTTTGTGGGCCAGGGTGTCAATTTCTAGCTGCTTTTCTTGTAGGACCCGCAGTTCCTCCCTTCTTGGGTCGTCTTCAGGTGTTAGGGCTAGCGGCACCGCCCTCCTAACTAGATCCACCACCTAGTTTATTCAAAGAAAATTGATGTCAAAGTTGATAGTGGTGTGGTTAAAAATCATAAGCAATTTGGTCAAAAAAAGGTTAAATGTGTGTTTGGATGTGCGTTTTGAAAGTGGTCATGTTAGTTTGAATAAAAAGCTGCAATAAAAATGGGCAGTATAAGTGTTTGGATGCATAAACATTAAAAGTTGGTTATCGGATTAATCAGTTGCAAACACAAATCCAGACAACCCTCTAAGTTGATATATGAACTATATTTAACACTCATTAACATTGTATACTGAATCGTTATTTGTTTTCTTATAAGTCATCAACCAGATAAATTTGATTTTCGAAAGAATTTCTTAGCATGCTAGTGTGTTCGGAGGCTAGGCGTTTCTAGAAACCAATAATTCAGTTGCAAGCTTGGAGTTTCTTCCGAATATTAAATCTAGCCTAAGCTATTAACTAAGGATAAATACATTGGTTTTTAGAATACAATAACATCAAAAGAAGTTATTTAGGAATAATACATTGATTTTAGAACACAATACCATCAAAAGAAGCTTCAAGAAAACTTTACTTATTGAATAATCCAAGCATAATGCCTAAAGACAACATGTGTTTCTGCTCTATATATAAATCATTTTCCACATGCAAAAGCAATTATATGCTCTTTATTCTCTTCCTAGTCTAAGCAGTTTTAAACATATGTCATGCTTTAATAAATGCTTTTAGTGGAAGTAAAAGAAAGCTGCATATCCACGTTCGGTTCCTTAATCTCTTGCCAATCTCATTTCCAAAATCCATCATTGTCAAAACTAGGATGTAATATCAACAAGAAGAACTTTTATTGTATCGATCCAGCGAGTAAGGAGTGTTTGGAACTTTGGATGTTCATTTAAACAATTTAGAGTGTTTGGTAAAACCCATTATGGTCATGATTCTTTTGATAGTTCAGGGGTTAAAGTAAATCTTATTTGGCCAATCAAGAAGTCTATGCAAGAAAACTTATAACTGTGAAAAATATATAATTATCCAACTGTCGCTAATTAAGCATCCTAATACATGATTATGCTTATTTATCAAATTCCAACCCCCTAACTCAAGTTTCCGACAAGAAAACAAAATGCTTGGCCAATTTTTCACACAAACATCAATCCGATAATTACTTCATAATTTATAGATCTAATTATCATGCCCCAAAAGAGAAGCATCACTTTTCTTCCACTTTAATCATTCCAAATCAACTTGCAAATAATCAATATGTTCATAAACAATTAACAATATTAAAGGGGCGTTTGGCAAGTATAAGAGATGGTATTTGGATATGGTTCTTTCTATTTGAATATATGAGTCAATTTCTTATTCATTCAGGGCGCTTGGCCGATGCTCCTTTCTCAAACCAGAACAACTCTAAAAGTTAGGGAAGATAAGGGAGGATCACCTGAGCGAACTGACCGAGTGTTTGGCGTATATATTCTGTTTATTTAGGATTTACATAGAAAAGACCCCCTAAATCATCATATAATCAGTTTCAAGTTCTGTTGCATCTACTCCTAAACATATTATTTACCTTTAAATAATTATACACGCTACTTAAAAACGCAACAGTCAGATATTCATCAAACACGCGCAAACAAAAGGAAATTAAACTTATACCTTATCAGGATGCAAATAAACTTTATCTCGAAACACAAGCACAACACCAGCCTCATCAAGCACTCTCACAAACTCCTTGGCCTCCTCAACCGACTTCGTAACCCCCATACTTTCGCAAACCTCCAACATCTTCCTATAACAAACCGTCTCCGTTCCTTCACCACTTAACCTCATTTTCAACGCCTCAACGTTCACTAATCTCATCAGCTTCTTGGTTTCCGAATACGTTATATTATCATCATTACAGTCATCATCATTTCCCTTAAGATCACCTTTCCCTAACCCTAACCCTAACCCTATCTCACCTTCACCTTTACCTCCCGCGGAGAAAAAGCGGTTATTAGGTTCAATGAAACGGAATTTTCTCGGTGAAACCACGGTGTTTGACCTAACGATGGTTGATTTAACGGTGTGTTTTAATAACGAAAACGATGATCTGATCATGTTTAGGTTAACTTTTTATATAAAATTTGTTTTTTGATTGTTTTTTATGAAATATAAAAGAATGGTGGTTAATGAATGCGGGATTATGAAACGGAAAAGAAAGTAAGTGTGTGTGTGTGTGTTTGGTGGGTGTGAGAGAAGAGCGGGGAGGGGAACACAGTCCGTTATGGCCGTTGGGAAATTACTAGTTTATATCGACATGTTTTCCCGCATAATGTTGTACTAGGGAATAGTGTGTTTTGTTAATTTTGTTTAAGATTCTGAACTTTGTTTCTCTTTACTTTTACCTTTTGGGTTTTGCTAACGACAGCCCTAAAGGTTGTCGTTAAAATGTTTTGTTTTACTACAATTTGTTGTATTAATATAATTCATCCAATCACAATCAAACATTAATTGTGTATGTAATATTTGCGGGATTTTCTTCACTTTTTTTAAAATTATCACCCAATCAAAATCATTCAAAAGAGGTATTGTATGCAGAAGAATAAATGAACATAATAATTAAGTTAAATATATGTTATTTTTTATTTAATAAAGTTCAAGTTTCTTTTTATATTTACATTAATTGTTGTGTTAATGATTACTCAGTGGGCAATGTTTAGCAAATTTCTTGTATACGTGTTAAAATCGTGAAAAATGAATATGGGGTTGTTTTATATTTGCTTATGTGTGGAAATTTTAAAAGTGTTTATTTTGTTAAAATTATTGTCATTACAGATATTTTGTGAATATTTTTCTTCACGTCCGATTAAGTTTGAGAATCTTTAGATTCTAAAATACTTTAATGTGTTTAGAATCAATTGGCATTGAAATTGGGAAATGCTATATAATAACTTTTGACCCTTTTATAGATTTGCTTCACAAAAGAAAGCATTCTTGAAATTCAAAATTTAACAACTGAAAACCTTTTAATTAAGTTTTCAAATAAATCAGTACTAGTTAATAGTTTTTCTTCTCATAAACTAGTTTTATTTAGGGGGTAAATTGCAAAAATGGTTCTTGACGTTCCACGAAATAGCAAAAATAAGACCGAGACAAAAAGTAACGCAAAAAAGACACCAACGTTCCACATTTTTGCAAAATCGCCATCGAGATGCCTTATCCGTTAGCTTCCGTTAGTTTTCCTCGTTAAGTGCAGTGAAATGACTAATATACCCTCATCTTCTTCCCCATTTGAATTTCTTTTTAATTTATATTTAACTTTAATAAAAAATGAAGAACATCAAGAGCAAAAACCCAAGCATTCAAATCAAAAACCCAGGCATTCAAATCAAACATAAAGATGAGAAAAACTTTTGGATCTGGGTTTTGATTTGAATGCCTGGGTTTACAACACTGGTGGTTCAAACTCTACATTTGATGTGGGGTTATTCAGTATTAGGGAAAGTTAATCAGTTTACTCTACTAGATGTACTATAAATTGCTATTTAAATTCACTGCTTATTATATGGTCACCATCTAGAACTATAGATTGTAAGGGCTCCTTTAGTAACAGGCTGTTATGGTTTAGATTTAGCTGGCCTAGGTTCAGAGTTGTCCTCTGTTATTGGAGATGAAGCTTCTTCAAATTTGGAGGAAGGCAAACCAGAGAAAGAAGAAAAACATGTTAGTTTGAACTGTATAATTCCTTAAGTTATTGGATGATGTATTACTTCATTGTTTTTCTGTTGGAAATGTGTTCTTTTTTTATGCTAATTGCTATACCTAAAACCTGGTTGTCTAAACGGCATTCATGCGTACAACGTACATGGTGTTGAAATCAAATTAATATTTAGTGAATGTATTTATCTTGTAATAGCCTTTATTTTGCTTCTGCTAAGCAATATGTGCGTTGGAAAACATACTTAAAGTATTCTTTGATATCTAAAATCTGAGTTAACCTGCAAGGTAATACTTTATAATGATTTGTTATCTTTTATTCTTTTACCCTGTTAAAAAACCTTTTAGGCAATAGCAGTAATGAATGCTACACAAACTATATGAAGAAAAATAGAAAGTGACAGGAAGCAATAAGTAAATGACAAGTCATAGTGGATTCTTCTTGTTCTGGCTCACTGATCAGCTTAGAATATTATATGAATGTTGAATACATTTTTTAACATTAGGAGAGACCATACTTTTCCACACAAGCTCGGGAGTTACGTCTAGTTTGTTTATACATGTTCCATTAGGAAAGCTGCATGTGCTTTTTTAGTTTGGTTAATACAGTTCCATGTTTAGTACAAATGTACAGTCTTTTACTGTGTTCGGGTGTATGCCTCAATTTCTTGATTAACATTGGAGGAATAATACTTGTGCTGGTATAATATAGAAGTGGCAATTTCGACCTATATACTTTAAAATGGGCCAATGTGGTTTGTACTTTGTCTTCATAGGTTTAAACACACATTCTATAAAACTTGAATTAGAAGTAAATGGTTCAAATATGCCAAATGAGTCTGATACCTCCCAAAGTGTATACAAATGCCTGAAACCTCTTAGTTTGTATTTTTTTTAAAACAAAAGTGGATTATTAGTTTAGCAATATAGCTTTTTTTTATCATATTTAAAATTTCTTAGTTTGTTTTATTAAAAATAGATCATCATTTCAACAATTATTTTCTGTAAGTTTTATAAATAATCAGCATGTTAACTGAGAACTACAACTAATGCTCAGGTTACCAGATCTCTTGAGGTTATATCAATTTCCAGTAAAGTTGAGAAGTGTGCTGATTAGAGTATCGAGGTATATATATTATGTTTTGTTTTTTACTGGATAATAGCATTATAGCTAGAAGTGGTTGTCAGAGGTTTGTCAGTTTGTCCATAACTAATGAATTTATAAAATGTGCCATTATATTGGTCAGGAAATTAATGAGTCGAGTCCAAATGCTGTGTATGATAAACAATAATTCAGTGAAGTAGAAGACATGGAGGCCGATGGAGAAATAACAGGTTAGAGATCCCATCAGACCTTATATGTGTATTTGTTAGTTAGTCACAGTTCCATCGTTGAATTTTACTGGCTACATGGTTCAGTTACAACATTTATTTGTTAGTATTTCTTTCTGTGCATAAATTACCCGTTTGACCCGTTACCCAAACAAAAATCGATTATTAGGTATATATTTCCTTGATTCCTGCTTATGATTTTCAAGTGATTGCTAATTTAACAACTTTTAGGATATAAGTGGGGTTATTGGGTATATGTGGGAATCAATCAGTTATATATTACCAAGTGTGTTAATAAACCAGGAAGTTGCTATCCAGCTAAAAAAATGTTAAAGAAACGCAAGTAAATTGTACTTAAATCCTGTTCTTGAATATATGATCGCCATCAAGATTATAAGCGTTCTCTAAATCACAGGTTTTGACAGTTTACAAGAGAATATCAATGAAGGATTGGACTCGAGTCACTAAATCTAAACATAAAGATGAGAAAAACTTTTGGATCTGGGTTTTGATTTGAATGCCTGGGTTTTTGCTCTTGATGTTCTTCATTTTTTATTAAAGTTAAATATAAATTAAAAAGAAATTCAAATGGGGAAGAAGACGAGGGTATGTTAGTCATTTCACTGCACTTAACGAGGAAAACTAACGGAAGCTAACGGAAAAGGCCTCTCGGTGGCGATTTTGCAAAAATGTGGAACGTTGGTGTCTTTTTTGCGCTACTTTTTGTCTCGGTCCCATTTTTGCTATTTCGTGGAACGTCAATGACCATTTTTGCAATTTACCCTTTTATTTATAACAATAGACGAATATCCGCGCAAAGTAACGGTATATAGCGGCAAATAATTAAACTTGCAAAATAGTGATTCTGATTCGACCCTTAATGCAAAACGTGTGACGACCATGAACTAATACAGTGAAACAACAAACTTATGACGATAAATAAAAGATCATTTTTACTAGTCTCAACATCATCATCAACATTTTTTGATATATTATTCATTTCCATCAACTTAACTATGAAATACCACAAGTTGAAAATGAAATTATGGTGTTTATATAGCAGAGTTTCGGAACTTTTTTTTTTTTTTTTTTTTTTGAAAAGTATTAAATATAAAAATTCATCTCATATATCTTTTATATACTAAAAGAATTACATCATTTCAGAATGTTTTTGCAAATCCCTTCTCATTGAAAAAAAATTGGACCAATAGAAGAGCTCGATTTTGCCACGTAGACGAAATCAAGCAACGTAATTGGTCAATAAAAAGTCAAAATTAAATTGATTTTGATCAAACTTAATAAATTTGATGGAGAAATTTGATTAAGGAAAAAAAATGCATAAAAATATAAGTGTCAAATTTATAAAAACAAAAACTTGAAAAAAGATGAAGTAATTAATAAAACTTTAGTGGTTGAATTTTATATAAAATATATGGAGCTAAGTGTAAAATTACAAGTCTCCATGTTTTTTAATAACTTTAGAAAAAACACAAATAACCCTTACACTTTATACCCCTTATACTTTATAATATAAACTTTGTTTAAAATGACATGAGTATTAGTATTAGTTTTAGACTTTCATCTATTTATATTACAAAAGTTTGTAAATATGCGAATTAGTTTTAATATTTTTAGTTGTAGACTTTCATCCACTAGAATATTTTTTTAAATAAGGACTCATATTATTCTATTTAAAAGTTTAATTTATGAGTACACGGGTTTGAATATTAAATACGTCTAAATTATTAGTAACAGGAATATAAATATCAAATGGTAAGCACGAGTTACTATAATATGAAAATAAATATACGCGATTCTACGTATAACAACGACTCATGAAATTGTTATTTAAAATATATATATGAATATCCATAAAAACATTTTAAAAACTTTATGAAGCATATTTAAAAAAAACGTGGGTTTGATAGTCATTATTTAATTTAGAAGGTATTTTCCTTAGATTATATATATAAAAAATGCACGTATCACAATTCTTATTTGATAACAATCACCTTCTAAAAAAAAAGTTATGTAGGCGATAACCTAACTTTATTCATTGACGTAATGTTTCATCCCAAAAAAAATAATAATAGTTGGCCGTTGTAAAGGAATTAAAGTATGTACATGAGAATTATTAAGCAAGCATATATAGTTTTTAATCAGGTTATTACGTTACTATACTGCGATAATGTTATTGAGTTGGTAATCACGAATGTAGGATACCATTCTTCTATACTTATGATGTATGTATTAACCTCTTTTTGCTTCTCGATAGAATCTGAAAGAAACCTCAACAGAACTTTGGCTTATGCTTTTTCTAACTGATAGTTTTTAGTAACTTTTTTTATGGTTTAACTTTTTTGTTATACACACCAACTTTTACTATTTTTTTTTTTTTTTCTTATGTTTTATTGAAAACTTTTACACTTAATATTTGTGTTTTTACTATAAACACACTAAGCTATGATAGAATTAGTTTTGAGTTCAAAGGTTTTATTTACTAAGCTTCTCAAAAAAGCTTATATCTTTATCATAAACTTATTGTGTTATGGTAATTGAAAAAGCCAATAAGCACCTTTAATAAGCATAACCAAACACCCCTTTAGTTCTAATCTGAAGTTTTCTTATTTAATGTTATAACTAACTTTGTTGTTATCCTCACTATAATGCAACATGTAAGTGGTTTTTGCAGTTTTATGATATCATCATACACACTAAAGTGCAATGTAATTTGTTGTGTGCGTTTTTAGAAGAGGATTAGTGTCTGGGGAATTTTAATGTACCAAAGATGTATTTTAGTGTCTGAGGAATTTTATGGTGGGAATTCTTAGCAGGTGTCTTTGAATGAGTTAAAAAAATTTAGCAGGTGTTTGTTGTCATTAATAACACTATGGGTATCAACAAACGGTCTAAAATATGAGTGTCTTTTACTTTGATGATATATGCCAATTGTAAAAAAAGTTGCACTAAAGTGAAAGGTCGGTAAGGATTTAAAAAAATCCTAAAAGACTTGCGAATGTACTATTTGTCATTTTTTCATGCATTTATAATTTACTTATACAAGTAATTGGAATTTCATTATATAGTTCTGTCTCAGAGAAAAATTATTTTTATACATTAGACATAAACGTAAGATTAAATTTGAGTTCTACCCATCACATCTTTTTTTGTTTCTCTTTATGTAATAAGAAGCTATAGTGTAAGAGTCTATGTTAATTTGGTAATTTTATGATCAAACTTCATAATTAAATAGCACAAACTTATGAAAATGCAAATTTTCAAACAAAAATGTACATTAGTAAACATGGTATGATGGTTATTCATAATCAAATAAATGAATCAATCTTCAAAGTTATCTAAATATGCTACATATTTTAACGAAAATATAAGTAAAAGAAATACCACAATTACAAAACATATCGTAAATTGATAGCATGAGTTTGCAAAACTAAAAGCATATATCACTAACATGTCATGCAAGTCAAGTATCATCATGTAATTTTGCTTGAATGATAAAATATAATTTTTAATCCAAAAGCATTCTCCTAAAATAATATGTAAATTATACATATATATACATATGTTTTTTTATTTTTTAGTGCACCAAGTAAAACTAATTGAAGCATGTTAAGTGATTCATTTCTTAATCGATAATAATATATAATCAAAACAAAATTTTAAAAACCCTGTGCGTGCACGGGTATTATAACTAGTAATAAACCAAAAGATTAACCATGTGTAGTGTTTAATTGAATATCAACCATGTGTAGTGTTTGCTTGAATATCAATCTTGTGTAGCGTACTGCCATATATAAGTTTTAAGTTGCCCCATATAAGTTTCATTAAGTTCCAAGAATTCCATAAAAAAGATGCACCCTTTATATCTACTAAAGATGTGCACAAAATTAGATTGATGCAGCGGCGTGTCTGAGCTAACGGAGACCCTGTCCAAAAATTTATGTGATAAATCAAAGATGTATTATACCAACTATTGGAACAAAAAACACAGTTCGTTAATGAATAAGCTTCAATTTTAACAAATATTTGCATCATAAAGTTATGTAAGTTTAACATTTTTTTTTTCCTGATAGTAATATTTTTTGAAGCCCAAATATATATCAGGGTGTACATTGTGAGGCCCCTAAAATTTTGAGGGACTAGCACACACTACGTATAGTGGTTGTAATGGTATGACAAAATACCATTTTTTAGCAAATTACAAAAGTGTGGAATGCAATAAAAACACAGATTGGAACATCTCTGATTCTTGCTTTTGCTTTTTGCCCAAAGACTTGCAAGGATTCTTTCCTATTTAAACCGTTCAAGAATAATAAACGTTAATTACAAAGTTGTATAACATCATTTCTCACGTTTCATAGCTGTGATATTATATTTTGCTAATTTAAGCTTTTTCCTACTTTGAGAAGCATATAAAGATGTATCACAATTACAGTTTCAATGTTCGAATTTCCTTCATTATAATGTCGAAAGAACTACTACTAAATGTTACTTAATAGAAATATTGCACCTATTATAAACAAAGTTGACACATCAATTTTATGTGCCAAATTGTAAAAATGTTTAAAAAATTTGGATTCACAATAAAACTATACAGTTTGAATTCACATGATGGTGATAATTACGTAATTACCCTTTCCTTTTGTACTGAGGTACAAATTGGAACAGATTAGCTTATGTGAGCCTTGTTCTTTTTTGTAAGAGTTCTTATCATCCCTTTGGTGATTTTAAAGAACCATAACAAATTCATAGCTGCCAAGACTGGTGGAATTATATGCAACCCGTAAAAGGTAAGTGCTTGGACTTGCCTCACCTGTAAAAACAGATATTCCAATTAGTTTGAGGGTGACTACCTGCTTTGTAAGCACTTATTTGCTCTAAAATAAGCAGTTTCATATAACCAATCAACAATGCTTATCTGCTTAAAAAAATAAGCAATCCCCAAACACCCTTTATAGATACTGTGTTCAAGGCTAAAAGTGTCGTTTTACTTCAGTATTCTTCATTATGTATCTTTACAAATACACACACGCACACCGGCACACATTTCATACAACTTACCTGATCAATGTGGTTATATACATCGTAGAAAAAGAAGCCAAACAACACGATCCTTGCAACCTGAAAACAAATCATAAGCTTTCATCTCAATATTTTACAGTACTATTTAAGAAACAACACAAAAGCAATGACGTAATTTGTTATATGTTACACATACCAACCACCCTAAGAACATTGCAATACCATTCAACACATAAAGCTGTGAAGACTTCATACCAGCAACATCAAGATACCTGCAATTACATCATTAATGAATTTCCAGCCTATGACTGTGAGGATTAAAAAAATATATGGAGTACTATTTAAGCACTTTGGTTACCATCTCAAGTTCACAAAGGGTGTTGTACTCTCTGTGAAAAGAACCATAAAGATGTAATACTCGCCTTCACAACTTAAAAGGGATTGCATGATCGCAAACATTGACAGCCCGTGGTGCAATATCTGCAAGACAGAAACACGAGTTAGTCTATAGTTGACCTTTTTAAAATTTGACTCATAGTCTCTTAATCTTTCTTCTGCTTCCCATTGTACTTGACTTGTGTTGACCGAGTAGATGTAGCAATCGAGGCCCATTACTTATGAATGGGTCGATTTCAGGTTATGTTTTATATCCAACGGGTCAAGTATAGAAGAAACAACAACTAAAAAGAGAAAAAGTCAAAAGTCACTAACAGCGTATTTTTAAAGCATAAAGCTACTAATTCAATATACTATTAAGCAAAGGTATTGTTACAGTAAGTCCTTAAAAATATTTAACACGACAAAAAGTGTTCCGGGTCAATCCAACCCGGCATATTTTATGATTAACCTGTTTTGACCCTTAACCCAACCCGTCCTTATTTAGGTTCAAAATTTAATAATTCTTACGTATTCAAGACCGCCTAAAGTTGGATAAGTCCAAACAATCATTGCCATATCAGACAAAAAATAACCTGAAGACATCTGCAATAAAACAAGAAATAAATAAATTAGCGGATACAGATGAAGCAAATATCATGAAATCACATTGCTAGACAAAAAGAAAACGTATAAAGTTTATATAAATAAATTAGCAGTCTTGATGTAATGCATGAAAAAATAATAATAATAAAAAAAAAAAAAAAAAAAAAAAAAAAAAAAAAAAAAAAAAATCTTGATTTCTGTTCAGAAGGTTGAAAATGACTTTAAAATTAGCCACTTAGAATATAATAAATCAAGTCAAAACAAAAGTCAAAGATACCCCAAGTATAGTTTCTGATAAGGTAGACCTTCTCTTAATAATCAACTCTTCATGTGCTTTTTCATCAAAAAGGTCTGAAACGAGTATAAAGTAAATAGAAGCAATGGCCACAAAAAGTGCATGGAAGGTCGAAAAACCCCTGAAAACAGAAGTTAAAAGCATATAAGGGAATGTAACAACACACTAAAATCTGAAGAAAAAAAAAGGTCAAGATGAGTAGGGATAAGAGGTAATAACCGGTTCTTCCATTCAAGCTTTTGTGCCTTGTTGAGTTTAGTAAAACCGCTGAAGATAAAGGGTGTAACTATTCCTGTAATTTCATAAGACTTAAACAAGAAATATGTCAGAGAACTTGGCATTTAATCTCACGAAAAAGACAAGCACATAAAGAGGTAACATAAACGAATACAAATTATGAGAAGGAGCTATTTCGACCAGCATCTGCTTTATCTCTGACGGGTCAAGTGGGTAAAATAAGACATTTAACCTAAAAAAAACACGTCAAACAACTTGAAACAGGTCGGGAGTCGACTAAGCGAATTTTATGTCAATAAAACCTCCCATATCATATTAATCAGATATTTAATACTAATAATATGATACTTGTTTTCATATTTATAAAGAATATGAAATATTTGGACATTGATTGTTACATGTCATCCCAACTGTTTCAACATGTAACAAAAAAATACTTAATTTGACCCATTACCCAAGCCACCTAACATGCTCATTTTGTCAACTAAAAAAAAGACTAACGGCTTTATACAAACATTAGAAATTTATTGCATAAACTTCTTGATTGTTCTAAATCAGTTGAAGATAGCAACACCTCATCTCCCTAAGCTTAAAGGGAATAAAGATATTCTGCAAATATTTTTGGGGTACTTTTTGCTAGAAAAATATCATTTTACTTCCTTGTGCGCAGCCACGCACAAAAAGTTCCTTGCAGCACATAAAGAAGAGCATAACAAAGCTTTGGGTTTTATGTAAATCAATGCTTCCGATTGGCGTAATATGAGTCACCCTATTGATTCAATGTCTCGTTGGTAACATATTTGTACATGGGACCCACAACATGAAAATATTGGATGGCCTGCATCAAGCCAGTGCATAACACATCATACATTCATACTTAAAATATTCAAATACCACTTTACCTTCATACATCACCATTTTCAATATCTTAGGGGGTGTTTGGATGTGAATAACTGCATATAAATGATTATTGGAACTTGAAAACAGGCAAATTAGACTTGGTTACTCAACCATAGTTAGCTTTGATTAGCTAATAACATAATTATCTAGCTATAATGTTGATTATAGTAGAATCGGATTCAACTTATATGCATATCATTGTCTCAGCATGCGTTAGTGTGGCAATATAATTAGGTGTACTCCAAGGTAGTGACAACATGCATAATCTAACTAGGTACAACATAACCGGCACATACGAACATGCATATATAACTTCAATGTGTCAACTTACAGGTCCAACACAACATACGACAATCCGTATTCCACTTAAAAATCAATTCATAATCAAAGAAGCTTAGCAAAAAAAAAATACTTACAAGTTTACACATGATGATGCCTCCAAAAGCGGATATCAACCATCTTTTCTCCGTACTTAAACTCGCATAATCATTAATCATATTTAACATTACAGAACCATAATCCAAACCCATCATGATTCTTCCTTGTTATATGTCTTTTCAATGTATTCAATAAACTACAAACAAAACAGAACAAAACATTATAAAACAAACCTAACATAACAAAAAGACACAAAAGACAATTGCATAAATGATAAAACCATAACATACATATGGGTTTTACGAATGATTGAATAATATAAATATTGGGTTGTAAAGATATAAAAATATGGTTATGAATTTATGATGATGGTACCTTGATTGGTAAGTTCCAATGGCGAAAAAAGACGTGTGGATTAATATGATCACCCATTATTTTGGAGGCATAGAGAAGATATATACCAAAAATTTAATTTAAATAAAAATAGGTGCTATATAATTTGGGTCACCTTCTTCCACATGAATTATTATTCCTTTACTCTTGCTTCCGGATTTGGCTTTCTTTCTATGCACGATTTTGTTTTAAAAAAATTTGGAATTATGTTTCCAAACAAATATTTATAGAATTATAATTTGAGTATTTTTGGTTGTTTTTAATAATAGATATTTGACTTTTTAGGAGAAAAGGATTGGTACACGAAATCTTATTTGACACGTCAAACTAAATAGAACTTAGAGTAAATTTGCAAAAATCGTGTGTGTGGTTTGTATAGTTTTTGTGAGAAAATTTGATTCGTGATTACGTTATTAACATGGAACATACAAAACGTCAAGAGTGTAGCTGCGGTTCTTATCATACATGATAATATTAGATGATAAATAAGCCCACGCTCGTTTGTGGGTTGGTTTCCAGGTTTCTTCTCATGTAAACTCGTAGGTTATAATGTTTATTAAGACACAATACATAGAGATTACATGAGAGAAAACCTATAAACCATCAATTTTGCATGTTTTAAAATTATTATGACTACGTCTACAATTTGCCGTAAGGTGCAATTTACTCTAAAATTTAAGATAGGTGCACGATTTAAAATTCATAGATATAAATTTGCTTTTACAGGACCTAATAGTCATAATAATGTACTTCGTCGACATTTTTTCTAAGGTTGTTAAGCTATCCACCTATATCCTACATGATCTATACGTACAAATTCAACATTTAATAAATCAGGTATCGTGTATAAAAAGATATATAAGATGGTACTCATGATAACATCGTTACTAGTTTACAGTTGTATACAATTAAAGCACATGAATACAAGCTTGACTCTAAAATAAACACTTTTGTTGCATTGTGTACCCAGTTTGTTTTGTAAACAACTCAAACTTAGTTAGATCGAGCAAGTAACCTAGCTAGAGCAAATCCCTCTTTGTAATCGCTCCACAACCTAGTCGATCTATCCAATATACGAATACAAATGCATAACAAGAATAAGCATGCACTTCATACACAACAAATCCTAGACATCCTAATTAACCACTTGGATTGATCTTGAAAATCGCCTATCGATCATGCAAAACATAAAGAAACTCACTATACAAATTCTGACATAAAAACAACCAAGAGTTGGCTAGTGTAACGTGACATTCTCTTCAACATAACATGTGGAACAAATGTTCAGAAGTTACGCCTCATACACTCAAACCACCATTTGTCTCTTGTGAAGGGTAGACCCTATGGTGGTGCTCTAAAATTCCCGCTAACCATATGATTTTTCTAGAAAAATATTGTTGAAACTTCATTTAACTCAAAATGTATCATGTCCAAAACTTTTATGTTACTAATAGCTTCTATAACCTCGGGTATGCCAAAACGTGATATCAGTCAATCAGTGTCACATTTACACTAAGAGCACACGGTACGGGTGTCATAGGAGTGCGTTATTGCTTTATGGTGTCGTCCTATGACATGAGACAATACCAGGCTCCAAGTTATAAGGCGCGGCGCCAAATTCACCATCCAAGTCATCCGGCTTTTTACTACTTTTTTTTGTGTTTTATTTTAAAAAATGTTAGTCCGAGGGTGTCATATAACTTGAGTTATGATGGATTATATTTTTAAGTTAAGTTATAGGTTCTGAGTTATAAAGGAAAGAGATGTAAACAATAATATCAAAATATTTTTAATTATTTATTTTCATCAACTATGAACTAACACACTTACAAGAAGTTGTAATATAGTGGCTTACATAGTAGATTGAATACAAAAAATGGCTTCTCTTTTTTTAGAAACTACATCCACTATTAAATTAATATTTTGTTTAATCCTCAAACTTTTATCATTTTTCGTTTATAACCTATAAACTTTTTTCCTTGCAATGGCTACATGTTGAACTCGTAAGTTGCATCAAGGGTCACCATAAAACACAAGTTCGCAAGTATAATTATTTGCCGCTATGCGTTGTTTCTTTGCGCGGGTATTCGTCTAGTTTTATTAAAGCAATATTGTTTGAATTTTTATACGAGAAAAAATAAAAGGTTAAGGGTGTGCTTGGTTGAGAGTTATAAGGATTAAGGCATGAGGAATAGCAAAGGTATTGAATAATAGTGGTTGTTAACTATAATGGAATCCTTCATTGCCCACTTTTAGATAATACTCCATTACCCTCAAAATTGGAGGGAATGAAATCAACTACTTTCATGTTTACCCCACTACTCCACGTCTCCACCTCTTGCTCTAGCATCTACTATCTCGTCAATATGTGGTGCAATAAAATTACTCCTGTTCTTCTTGCTCATATTGTTTTTGATTTTCAAGTTTCTACTTGAATTGATTCGATGTACACAGTTCTCAATTTCTTTCGCTTGCATATGTTATTGGACCATGTTGGCGTATGTGTCCGAACAGTATACACCCTTCGGACTTTTCTACCGCCTCCGGTAACTAACCCTTCGGATCCTCATCCAGAAGCCGGAGGGTCAAACACAGCTATCATATTATCCGAGGACTCCTCTTTTACACAAAGGACAATAGCATTAATTGCGGTCACGCTGCCATCCCAGATTCTCAGGGATTGTGTTACCCACGTGATCTGACAACCTACCTACTATGTACAGTGTAACACTGTTTGCTCCTTCCCGAGGTAAAGCAGGTAAGGAGGTGGGATAGTATAAATACCCCCACCTCATTTATGTCACACAACTAACACACACATATTGCATTTACTCCCAACTGCTCTTTTACCCTTCGTATCATACATACTTACTCTCACACCGGAGGTGGGTCCTGGGAACACTCCCGGGGCGAGCCTAACGTGTGCTTCTTGTGTGCAGGTCTCTACGTCTATCCGAAGGTCCTATACAAGAAGTATACGCTCACAAGATTTTACCTTAACAAATTGGCGCCATCCGTGGGACACGTTATTCATTCTACCAAAGAACGATGACTGATCCTCCCCCTCCACCCTTCCATACCCTGATTACATCGGCCGGAGGGAGTGGAGTAAACACCAACTCAAACACCAACACAAACAATCCCTTGAATAATTCCCCGAACCTTCAAGAGTTAATTCTCGGACAAATGGCATCCCTGACCGACCTGATTAAGATGCATAATGCTCTGGGGGAAAATGTGCTCAGGCCGATACGTTTGGATTTTGGAGACGGTGGAAATGAAGTCCGAAGAGAAAAGGTAGTTGAAGTGAATGAAGATTTAAGTAAACCCTTCAAGGAGGCATCACGATCACCATTCACCAGCCGGATCGTGGAATTTGCCGGAGAGAAATACACAATGCCTTTAAACATGAAGTTTTACGATGGATCTACTGATCCGAATGATCATCTCACCCGGTTCACTGGGGCAGCAAACCAAGGACAATGGCCGATGCCTACTTGGTGTCTAATGTTTCAACAGACCCTGGACGGAGCGGCCGGAGGGTGGTTTGAGCGTTTAGAACCTGGCAGCATCAACAGCTGGAATGAATTAAGAGAACAATTTTCCACACGATTTGCCCTTCGGAGAAAATGCACAAAGGACCCCACGGAAATTACCAAGATTGTCAGAAGAGCCCATGAGTCATTGGCGGACTTTAAGGAAAGATGGACCGACGAAGCCAGTTACATCAGTGGTGTGCCGGAAATCATGCGCATCTCGGCTTTCATGAATGCTCACAGGTGTCCAACTTTGGCTAAGAAATTTTCGGACAGGGTACCTCGTACGGTAACCGAAATGTTTGCAAGGGTGGATGATTTTATCAGGGCAGAAGACGCGTACCGGAACACGGAGTTACCCCGGGGAGAAGGGTTTGAGTCAAACAGAAGGAGAAGTTTCAAAGATGATAAATACCAGAACGAAAGGAGGAATGAGCCTCGACACAGAGATGCATATCATCCGTATGTGGCCCCTAGAAAAGACTTGAACCGAAATGATTATTATCGACCAGATCGAAGACCTGTGGGAGCCTTTAGGGAAGGACAACAGCGTCCTGGATTGAACGCACTCACAAAACCCCCGAGAGAGATACTGGCCACAGAACGTCATCTGAACCTACCGCCCCCTCGGCCCACGGGCAGTAAACCCTCGCATGAAAACATAGGTAAGTTCTGTGAATATCATAAAGAAGCTGGCCACTTAACCAACCATTGTCGAGAGTTGAAGAAGCAACTAGAAGTGGCATTGGAGTCCGGTAGACTCGATCATTTGTTAAAGGAATGGAAACAGAGAGATACCGGAACAGACAGGGAACCGATGAGAAATTATGACAGAGGAAAAGGTAAAGTGATTAACATGATAAGATGTTCCGGAGGAATAAAGCGCTGAAGTTATGACCATGAGGAAGTGTGGATGAAGGCTCCAATTATTTTCCCTCCTGTCATGACGGAGGATCTATCCGATGAGCCCCTCATCATTGAGGGAGACATAAGTGGGTATCTTGTTCGGCGAATATATGTAGACGAAGGGTCTGCAGTGAATGTTATGTACGAACATTGTTTCAACAACCTTAGCAGTGACATCCGAAACAAGCTCAAAGAAACCACCACTTCCCTAGTGGGTTTCTCCGGTGAGACAAGCAAACCATTGGGGAAGATCGAGTTAGAAGTATGCTTCGGTGACCATGGCATGTACCGAAGAGCAATGATGAGCTTCTGTGTCATTAACTCCCCCTCACCGTATAATGTGATCTTGGGAAGAACAGGGTTGAAGGAAATAAGGGCTGTACCATCCACCATACACTCAATGATCAAATTTCCCACTCCCAAGGGAGTAGCAACTCTAAGGACTCGTCCGTCAATAATATCTGAGTGCCGAAGGTTAGAGGAAAAGCAAATGATCGAGGGACCTCGATCAGAACCTCAGGAAATAAGTGATGGAGGGGACATTACGGTAACAACCGAAGAAATCCTGGTTAATCACGCTTATCCGGAACAGTTGGTAACCATCGGGAAGAATTTCTCCAAAGAAGGTCGTAGAAATCTTATTGAACTGTTAAGGAAAAACAAAGACATGTTCGCATGGCAACCATCAGATATGACGGGAGTGCCTAGATGGTTGATAAAGCATCGGCTAAATGTCAATATGGGAGACACACCGGTGGCACAAAAGAAGCGAAGTCGAATGGATTTTGTATACAGACGGAGCATCAAGTACGAAGGGTTCAGGGGCGGGGCTAGTCCTCATCGGTCCTGACCAGGTGGAACACACCTATGCCCTCCGTCTAAACTTCATAAGCACCAATAATGAAGCCGAATACGAAGCGCTTCTCGCTGGCCTGCGAATAGCGAGAAAAATGAATGTTGAATCTCTGGATGTCAGAGTAGATTCCAAATTAGTGGCAAGTCAAATAAACGGAGAATTTGTGGCATCCAAGGAAAGTATGATACGGTATTTAGCAAAAACAAGAGAGCACATCGGACTGTTCAGGAAGTTTAGAATCCGTAATATCCCAAGGTCGCAGAATCAAAAGGCTGATGTATTAAGCAAGCTGGCCTCCGTAGCCTTCAACCATCTCACCAAAGAAGTTTTAGTCGAAGTGCTGGAAAAGCCTTCTACATCGAAAGAAGAGGTCAAAGCTATTGTGGAAGAAGAGAGCGACAATTGGATGACACCAATTGTCAGATGCTTGCAAAACGGCATCTGGCCAGAAGACCCCAACGAAGCAAGAACTCTTCGGATGAAAATTCCCCATTATGTTATGGAGGGGGACGTGCTGCTCAAAAAGACATACCTAGGTCCGATGGCACGTTGTGTAGGACCCCTACAAGCAAACTATATCATCCGGGAGGTTCACGAGGGTGCTTGTGGCATGCACTCCGGTCCAAGAGCAGTTGTTGCGAAGCTCATCCGTCAGGGGTAATACTGGCCCACCATGCACAAAGACGCTCGTGAAGAAATAAACAAATGTGACTCTTGTCAAATTCACTCTCCGGTACCGAAGTTGCCGAAAACTGTGTTGACATCCATCATGGCTCCATGGCCCTTCTATGAATGGGGGATGGATGTACTTGGTCCACTAACAGAAGCCCCGGGGAAAGTGAAGTTTGTAATTGTGGCGATAGATTACTTCACTAAGTGGATTGAAGCAAAACCGTTAGCAAAGACGACGGGTAAGGAGGTTAAGAAGTTCGTCTGGGACAACATAGTCTGTCGATTCGGACTACCAGCCATCATAGTCACAGACAACGGCACAAATTTCGTGAATGATCCTTTCAAAAGCTGGTGTGCAAAGCTAAAGATCAAACAAATAAACACGGCCGTGGCACATCCTCAGGCCAATGGGTTAGTCGAAAGAGCCAACGGAAGCCTTATGCACGGTATAAAAACGAGGTTAGGCAGGGCAAAGGCCGGATGGGTCGATGAGCTACCCAATGTCTTGTGGGCTTACAGAACTTCCCTGAAAACAAGCAACGGAGAAACGCCATTCAGCCTCACGTACGGAAGTGAAGCCGTAATACCGGCCGAAATTGGGATGCCCACACACCGTACCATGATGTTCAACCCGGACGACAACGAAGAAGAACAACGTCTGAACCTAGACTTACTGCAGGAAAGGAGGGAAATGGCCGCGATTCGGGAAGCCAAGTACAAGGCAAAGATTGAGCAGTACTATAACCAGAGGGTCCGTCCGGTCTCTTTCAAAGTGGGCGACTTTGTCTATAGAAGGAACGAAGCTAGCAGAGTGGAAAACCAGGGAAAGTTAGGCCCAAATTGGGAAGGCCTTACCGAATAGTAGAAGCATATCACAATGGGTCATACAAACTGGAAACATCGGAAGGCCGAAGCATCCCCCGAACATGGCACGCTATCAATCTCCGGAATTGTTTCCGATAAATGTACTATGTAATAGCTTTGTTCTGGTAGTAATCTATACTTCTTCATATCCGGAGAAGAATTTTCCCCATCCATCTAATATGTTCATTTCCAAACGGGTCGTTGCTTTACACCGTTGTGATTGAATTATATTAAAATCAAACGGGTCGTTGCTTTACACCGTTATGATTAAGTCATATTAAAATCAAACGGATCGTTATTTTACACCGTTGTGATTGAATTATATTAAAATCAAACGGGTCGTTGCTTTACACCGTTATGATTAAGTCATATTAAAATCAAACGGATCGTTATCTTACACCGTTGTGATTGAATTATATTAAAATCAAACGGGTCGTTGCTTTACACCGTTATGATTAAGTCATATTAAAATCAAACGGATCGTTATCTTACACCGTTGTGATTGAATTATATTAAAATCAAACGGGTCGTTGCTTTACACCGTTATGATTAAGTCATATTAAAATCAAACGGATAGTTATCTTACACCGTTGTGATTGAATTATATTAAAATCAAACGGGTCGTTGCTTTACACCGTTACGATTAAGTCATATTAAAATCAAACGGATCGTTATCTTACACCGTTGTGATTGAATTATATTAAAATCAAACGGGTCGTTGCTTTACACCGTTATGATTAAGTCATATTAAAATCAAACGGATCGTTATGCTACACCGATGTGATTAACTTATATTTAAACCAAATGGTTCGTTATCTTACACCGATGCGGTTAAAACAAGCCAAATCAAGCGGATCGTTATATTACACCGTTGTGATTAAATTATATTAAAATCAAACGGTTCGTTACTTTACACCGTTAGTCAAATGTTTCATTTAAATTACACCACCGTGATTAATTTACATTAAACGGTTCGTCACTTTACACCGTTAATCAAACAGTCCGTGATATTACACCGTGGTGATTAAGCCATGTTAAAGCTTAACGGTTCATTATTTTACACCGTCGTGGTTACAAAAAGTCAAAATCATACGGTTCGTTATTTTACACCGTTCACCCAGCGATTTGTTATTTTAGTTAGTCGAAATAAAACGACTCATCATGCTACACCGTCAATCTAACGGTTCATTATCGTAAGTCATCACAAAACAATCGGTAGGCTTACATTCATCGGTTATGTTAGCATCACGTAAAAAGATTTAACACAAAAATGGGTCGTTATAATACACCATTCGGCCAAAATATCTTAAAGCTCCATGTCAGAAGTGCAAGCAATAAAACTACACATGTAAAAAGTTTCATCACGGACACAGACGTCCGGTATATCAAAATACAAAGATTGGGAAGTAATCCGACTAGATATAATTACAAGAAAACACTCTCGGATACTTTCTTATCCCCTTCTTTCAATGTGGAGGGTTCAGCAGCAGCCACTGTTGGAGTTTCCTTAACATGAGTGCTTGCTTCGGGAGGTACATACCCCTCCGGCTGTAAGTTCATTAAATCCCCCAACGGCAGACGGTATGACCCAGCCACCTTCTGCACGTATGGGTACTCAGCATCAAAGATTTTGTTGAATTCAGCTTTCCAAGTTGCCGGTGCATCCCGGTTAAGGTTCTTCACTTGACTTAAAACCCTTTCAACATCCTCCTCCTTGCGGTTCACCTTGGCTCCACCGTCAAACTCGGCTTTCACGCCATCAATAAAGCCGGCGGTATAAGAGAGGCTGTACACTCGGCCCATACTCTTCTTGTACTCACGAGACTGAAAAAGTCGACGGCAGACAGCCGGAATGAGTTCCTTCACAGTATTATGGCGAATCATTTCAGACTGAGCAAGCTTGGCTGTCAAATCTTTATCTTGTGCTTTCAGCTCATTCACCTCTGCAGATCTATCGGCCAACTGCTTCTCAAGTTCTTTGATTCTGGCAGCTTGGGATGAAGCCGTTGACCTCCACTCATTCTTATCCCTCTCCATCTCCTCCAGCTGCTCAACCAAACCTTCCTGACGAGTGGAAGCAGCACTCACTTCGTCCTCCAGAGCGTGAAATTCTTTCAAGAGTTTGTCAAACTTGGCTGTCCCAGCATCACGCTCCTCTTCAACTTCCTTCAGCTTCTCAGACAAATCACCACACCCCATATGGGCCTCCGTCAGCTCCCTATAATCTCGGTTCAGCTGACTGAAGCGCTGCAGGAGTGCAGCTTGGAGAACCACCCCGGAACCAGAATTGATGTAAACTTGGCGGGCCAGTTGATTGTTATTAAGCCCTGAAATGGCCTCTTCTTCAGCTGGGGTAGCAAGGTGATTCAACATCTCCCGGCAAGCCCGGAAAGAATTCATACGGACATCATCACGAAGGGTCCACCCAGGAACAAAGTAACCTCCGGTTTGATTCGAATTACCTGGAGAGAATGCGGAAACATGTTAAATAAAAAAAAAAGCAAAAATAAAAAGCCAGGATAATCTTCGGATAAACGCACCAGGTTCAACCGGAGGCGACTTGTTTGAAAGCTCCGGTGGGGGGGAAGCATGATGTTCAGAATGGGCAGTATGAACTGATACATCTGAGAACAAAAGATAAGAGATGATCAACAAAAGAAACAAGACAGTTAGAAAAGTAAAAATCATATACCATGAGAGTAAGGCTTCAGAGACGGCTCTGGGTTCTCTCCGTCATGATGATCGGACCCCTCTGCCAAGTTGTTATCCGGATGCGTTTCTTCTTGGTCCTCATCAGCTGGGGTCTCTTTTTCTGGGAACCAGCATCGGGTTGCGGTTCAGCTTGATGGATGGGAGTAACATCCAAAGTCTTGTTCTCCGAAGAGACAATCTCCTCCACTACCAGATGCTTCCTACGTTTCGGAGCATTCTTGCTGACCACAGCCGTTTTTCTCTTTACAGCAGGGTTTTTCTCTTTGGCCTTTCTCTCCTTCTCTTCCCGGGCTGCCACAACATCTTCATCAGCAACTTCCACCACCTTCTGCAGATTGCTTTTGGCAGGAGGTTTCTTTCCAGGAGACAAGGGTCTAGCAGTTCTGTCCGGACGCACATGCCCCTCGGAAAAGGGGTCTCCCTTACTCACCACTGAACCTTCCAGGTCCGGGAGCTCCAAATATTCAGACATCGAGATAACTACAAGGAAGCCAAAGCAAGAACAAATAAGACAGATGAGAAAGATAAGTGCAAGGGACAATTAAATAAAAAGTAAAGCATTACCACGCCCCTCGGCATCCTTTATAACCAAATTATGTCCGGTAATCTGGAAAACGTTGCACAATCCGTATATGTACAAAAGGCTGGAAGGTGTTTTCCGAAGGACAATCATCTTATTGGCAATCTTCTTTGCATCCTTCAACGAATAATTCTCAGGAAACCTGTCCGAGATCTTGGAATCTTTATGCCTCCAAGGCATGGCATCCGGAATAGCCCTACGGTCGATCAGAAAGAAGAAGTCTTTCCAGAACTTCAGACCTGACAGCTGTTCCTCAAAACACTTCATGGCTCTCTTCCCGGTACGACTCTCAAATGAGAACCAATGGCCTTGTTTACACAGCCGATAGAAAACTCTGAAGAGTGGGACGGTCGGTACAACGCTCAAGCTATAGCACCGAACCTTAAAAAGGGTAACCCTATTCAAGCCTATAGGGACAAGTTGGGAAATATGTACCCGAAAGTAGCCTATCACGACTAGAAGAAAAGAAGAGAAAGGAACCCTAACACCTCCCAACTTAATCTGGTGCACATAAAGCCCTATCTTACTCTCCGGTAACTCATTCATGGTAAGCCCATCGGGAGGAACCATGGGATGTAAGTCGGCCGGAATGCCGTATTCTGTACAAAGGCGATCTAGGGTATGTTGGGATAATTTAGATGTATGTACATGCATATCAAACTTTCCTATCGGTTTAGATCTGCTAGTTGTAGGTTCGTTATCCAGAATATGCATCTCACCAGGTTCACTCGCGGCCATTCTTAAGAAAGGATACCGAGGGATACTTATATGAAAAGAAAACTACGAATATAAAATAACGCACCTCGGAAAAAAGTTGAAACGCAAAATGTGAAACGCTCCGGCAATTATGGTACTATGCAAGGAATATACAGAAGGGCAAGCGTGAAATGAAAAAACATGAGGGCGCTATTTATAGGGGCAAACCTTGAGAAACGTGAACGTCGTGTCGAACAGCGCATCATGACGTGGCATGACGTGGACCGTTCGATACCTGCAAGAGAGGTTAGTGGCATCCAGCTGTAACCGAATAATAATATTATTTTAATAGGCCCATGGGCCGCTCGGATCCTAAAGCCCGATATGAGCCCGCCACGCTAAAATCCTTCGGACTGTCAAGTATTGAACCATCGGTCTACAACCAATACTCCAATACTGGGGGGGACATGTTGGCGTATGTGTCCGAACGGTATACACCCTTCGGACTTTTCTACCGCCTCCGGTAACTAACCCTTCGGATCCTCATCCAGAAGCCGGAGGGTCAAACACAGCTATCATATTATCCGAGGACTCCTCTTTTACACAAAGGACAATAGCATTAATTGCGGTCACGCTGCCATCCCAGATTCTCAGGGATTGTGTTACCCACGTAATCTGACAACCTACCTACTATGTACAGTGTAACACTGTTTGCTCCTTCCCGAGGTAAAGCAGGTAAGGAGGTGGGGTAGTATAAATACCCCCACCTCATTTATGTCACACAACTAACACACACATATTGCATTTACTCCCAACTGCTCTTTTACCCTTCGTATCATACATACTTACTCTCACACCGGAGGTGGGTCCTGGGAACACTCCCGGGGCGAGCCTAACGTGTGCTTCTTGTGTGCAGGTCTCTACGTCTATCCGAAGGTCCTATACAAGAAGTATACGCTCACAAGATTTTACCTTAACAGACCATGCTATTTTTATTACGCAATCCTATGTAACTGCTTTTTTTTTTTTTTTTTTTTAGATGACACTAGAAACAAAAATAAGCCCAAGTCGTACCCTAGAAACAAAAATAAGCCCAAGTCGTATCACACCATGTAAAATAGCCATGATTTAAACAAACAACAAAGAGTGGACACAAAACTTACAGCCACATGTATAAAATCCACACACCTATGAACACATATAACTATATTAGACGAGTACTTGTGCATAGCAACGAGATTTTATAGCGATAGATAGTTTATTGATAAAAAAAGTTTATAAGTTATAAACGAAAAATAATAAAAGTTTGAAGATTTGGGAAATTAAACATAATGTTTTGAAACCCAGTTCGACCCGGGTGGTTCAACCGGTTGAACCGTTCCGGGTGAAAAATGGGTCGATTTAAACTGGGTCAACTTGCTAGGTTGGTCGAAAACGGGTCAAATTAAACTGGGTCTACCCGCCGGGTTTGAAGCGTCCCGGGTCAACCCGGTTTGTGTTTTAATTTGTTGTATTTAATGATAGATTTGTTTTTAATTGGTTGTACAATGTAAATAAATCATTGTACTTTTAAGTAATGGATAATGTTTTGAAACCCGGCTCGACCCGGGTAGTTCAACCGGTTGAACCGTTCCGGTCGAAAAATGAGTCGATTTAAACCGGGTCAACTTGCTAGGTTGGGTCGGAAATGGGTCGAATTAAACCGGGTCAACCCGCTGGGTTTGAAGCATCCCGGGTTAACCCGGTTTGTGTTTTAATTGGTTGTATTTAATTTGGTAGATATGTTTTTAATTGGTTGTACAATGTGAATAAATCATTGTACTTTTTATTAATGAGGTGTTTTAATAAGAGTATTAATTAAATTTCACTTTTCTCTCTCATTTGACTATTATTGAAAACTCAACATTTCTTGAAAACTCAACATTTCAATTGTTGACCATTTTTCCATTATATGTAGTAAAGATAAGCCTTCAAAAGCCATGAAAATGTTTTAAAAAAATCAGTTGACCACAAAGTAAGCCAAAATATCATACACTAATCAAAGTTATCAAAACTAAGATATACCTAAAATTACGATAACCATATCATCTCTTCAGGAAACAATAAAAAACAGCAAACCAACAAAATAATCAACATAAATTTTTTATCACTACAATTAAAAAAAAAAAAAAAAAACCTCAAATATTTGTTTAATATTTTTTCATAAACTCTACCTATATAAACATCACCAGAATAAATATATCTAAAACTAATCGACATAAACTTACAATTTCATACATGCAATTGAAGCTCTGTGTGTAATCTTTCTCTTCTTTCAATCCTGAATTAGGCGACAATATTAGTAAACTACCACCAAACACACAATCTCACACAAAAAGTCTCACAATCACCCTTTCTCACGTGTTGGTGAGGAGTATGTATCTAAGACACGTGAGCATGTATTTAAGACACGTATAAGCCAAGCCATGAATAACAACGACATCGTTTTCGTCCAAAGTTTTACCGAAACATTAAAAAAAAAAAAAAAAAAAAAAAAAAAAAAAAAAAAAAAAAAAAAAAAACGGCGTCGTTTTGGAGGCTTACTAAAGGACGTCATTTCCCACCATAAATGTATAATAGGCTAATAACATCAACATAGTTTAATCATTCATTTTCATCAACTATAAACTAACACAATAACAAAAAAAAATAATAAAAAATAAAAAAATAATAAAATAAGATAAAAATAAATAAATATAATGTCTTATATAGGACATTGAACACTAAAAACATTTTTTCTTTCTTTTTTTCGTTTCTTTTATTTTTCACGGAAACTACATTAGAAAAAGTTGTCATGCATAATTTTTGAATTTTCGATAAGAACATTGTTAAGACAACTATTTATTAAAGTAACATTGTTTGAATTTTTATATAAAGTAAATAAAAAAGTTAAAATTTAAGTTTCAAAATAGTATTTTAAAAATTAAACATTAATTATTTTTTAGAGATTATATATCTGGAGGCCACCTAACTCTGAACTTTTTTTTAGAACATCAATTTATCAAAACTAACATACAATTTCGGATAATTTTTTCACGGAAATCTTTGAAACAAAAAGAATAAAGCTAAATGTCGCATATTAAAACAACACACATAATTATTGAAATGTAAAATATCACTTCTAGGCATTATTTAATTGCAACCTTATCTAGTTGTAAGTGATTTATGAAATTTTACAATTTTGAGTTTAGGTTGGGGTAAGTATGTAATTATGTAATTAACCCATTAAAAAAACCCGACCCGGATAAAATCGGATCCAAACACTCCATTTTCTTCATTCTTACCCTTTTAACTCTTCTGCTGCTAATCCTGTTACACACAAACAACAACAACCGCCATTAAAAAACACACACACACACACACAGAGGTTTATTTCACTCTTTTATCATTCTATAATTCATATTCTATTAAGTTTTTATATATCTATATGTTGATACTCATGTCACTTTATTTCATTTATATGTATAATTTCCTTGCCCTAATATGTACAATAATTTTATTTCTAGGGTTTTGAGGTACCACTTTAGTTTTTTAGTTTTTATTTTTTAATTAAGTGGAATTGTTTTGAGGAAATAGTTAGCTTGTTGTTCAAGTTATTGTTGTGATTTTTTTTTTTTTTTTTTTTTTTTTTTTTTTTTTTTTTTAAAGATTTGATGTGAAATGTCTATTAGTTTGTGGAATATTTTGAAATACAATATGTAATTAGAGGGTGTTTGGGAGAAATTAAGCAGCCGATGGAAAAAGGCACGTCAGGATTACTGAATTAGTGTTTGGATTTGCGTATTTTGTGATAAAAAGTTTCGGATAAAAAAATATGGAAGTTTTCAAACTAATGTATCTATACCGGATAGTACAAATGTTATTTTAGTTTCATTTAAGGGGGTGTTTGTGTTAGCTTATTGGATGAGCTTATTGAATGTTGCATAAGCCCATAAGCTAATTTTTCTGGCTTATGAGCTAATCAACTTGAGCTTATAAACTAAAATAAGCTATAAGCTCATAAGCCATAAAATTTGAGCTTACGGGTTTATCAAAGTTTCAGTAAGCTAATAAGCCCGTCAAATAAGCTAAAACAAACACCCCTTTAATAAGCACTATCAAATAAGCATGTCCCAACATGTTTATTTTACCCCTAGTTAAGCAGTTTAGGAGAAGTGGCTTGGATGATACAAACATTCCAAACTGCTTAAATAAGCGATCTCGAACACCCTCTTACTGTATTATATATTTAGACTGTTATTCTCGAGACTGAGAGGGAAAACAATGTACCTTTCGTTGACGAGACTAGAGAGGAAAGAAATAGATTAGAGAAGTAGTTCTTGTTTCCGTACAAATGACTACTTTGTTCTTATAATAATTTCCAGTTGTTGATGGAATGTGATATCTTATAAGGGTTATACTAAAGTTTCAATATAAGGTATAATAGGAACTTGAAATATTTCTCAGTTGTCACTCGTGCTGTAATGTACATCCTGTGTGTTAGGCATAACTAAGAACGTATGTGTATAGATTCGTTTTTATGAAATGCAAGATGATTGATGATTTTACATTTGTGTTGCAGCTGCATTGAATTGCCATCATGTCTTGGTGCACTATTGAATCTGATCCTGGTATGTTTTCTGTTTCGAATTCTTGTTCTTAGATAAACGAAGTGGGTTAACAACCTACCATTAAATTTTTAGCTACTGATTAGTGGCCCAAAATGGACCATTGACGGCTGGAAATTTTTTATCTGAAATAGTCTGAACTGGGTGAAATCAGATCCTTTTTTCCAGGTTCATACCTTTGGTCTGATCTTATTGCCAAGTTGCTAGACCTGTAAAACACTTGGAAGGATAACTAATTATTGATAACTTGCATTGGACTAATCATGACGTTAATGAGAACAGTCACTATTCTGAGCTATATAATTTTGTGCAGTTTTTGGTTCTGTCGATAAAGTCCCAGGTTTGAGAACTCAATCCTGTTGAGATAAGGGTTTCATAAGAAATAATCTTAGGTTTTATTTTCCAAAAATTTCTATGAGAAGTAGATTAGAGAGAAAAGATTAGAACGAACAAAGATCGTAAGAACGATTGTTAAAGATGCTATCGGTGTTTGTCAAATATGAAGTTCTAACAAGTATTGACACCTGACAGTTTAATGTTTATTATTGATGTTTTTCATGATCACAATTTCTCTAAATAAGATAGCTGTGAAAGTGTAGATAAAAACAATTTTATGCAGTATAGTGGAGCTTTGTTGGCTAGTTGATTGGTGGAATATTGTCGACTAGATAATATAACTGCCATAGAATTATAGAACCATACTAATTTAAACATTTTAATTGACAACCAATATAACTTGTTTCATACTCGTAGGCGCGCCACACCTTTCTTTTCATAAATACAGTTTTGAGATCGGTTCATTCTGAATTATTAATTGAAACCATTGTCTTATTTTCTAGGTGTTTTTACTGAACTCATACAACAAATGCAAGTAAAAGGCGTTCAGGTATTGTTTACTTGAAAGAAGTTCTTCAGTTTTTTATTCCCTCCCTTCTAGGGGTGTAAACGAGCCGAGTCGAGTCGAGTATTGACAAGCTCGAGCTCGGCTCGACATATAATACTCGAGCTCGAAGCTCGGCTCGAGCTCGACCGAGCCTCAAAATTCAAGCTCGAGCTCGGCTCGATCACTAAAACTCGAGCTCGAGGCTCGGCTCGGCTCGGCTCGTATATATTAAATAAAATCAAGTTTTTGAAAAAGTCACTATAGAAAAGCTCGAGCTCGGCTCAAAATTCAAGCTCGAGCTCGGCTCGTATATTCTTGAAGGGCATATATGTAATTATAGAAAAGCTCGTTAAGGCTCGCGAGCTTCACGAGCCGAGTAACATAGAACTCGAACTCGACTCGACATCTTACACGAGTAGCTCGAGCTCGAGCTCGACTCGTTTAAAATCGAGTCGAATCGAGTATTTTTCGAGTCGATCTCGAGTTACTCGCGAGTTGTCTCGGCTCGATTACACCCCTACTCCCTTCCTAACCAAGGGTTCTACTTAATTATAAAGTGCCAAGTCTTTTTCTTCCAACCAAAATCCAAATGTGTCTTCATTTGGAGCACCTTATTTATTTGCTATTATTCTTGTAATGTTTAATGCCTTTATAGAATTTATATACATTAAAAGCATAAATTGAATAAGATCTTATGGATTTCGAAGTAGTAATGTTTGTCCATCAAAGTTAAGGAAAGTCGCTTGCCTATGTCAATATGACATGATAATAATGAATATGCACGCCAGAAGCTTCTAACATGGATTAATTATGTAGGTTGAGGAGTTATATTCTTTGGATCTTGACTCACTAAACAGTCTCAGGCAAGTCTTCCATCCTGGTTAATTGGTTATACTTCTGGTCATAGTGATATAACATTGTTGTTTGCTTCAAGCCGCTCTCCAATGTCATCTTAATAATGTTTCTTAAATGTTGAATATGCAGGCCAGTTTATGGGATGATATTCTTATTTAAATGGCGTGCTGGTGAGAAAGATGAGCGTCCTGTGATCAAAGATACAAACCCGAATTTGTTTTTTGCTAGCCAGGTCAGCTTACATAAGTATTCCCTTGATTTTAAAAGAGATGGTAAACAGTATTTACACAAATTTTGACGAGTAGGAACCAATGTGCATACTGCATGTGCACATTTTTACATGGTTAAATCTCACTGTTTTCGTGTAAAAATTATAAGTGACTTTTACCGAAAAACAGTGACCATTTCTCCAGTTGTTGAATTAACCACAAGGAATTATTTTTAATGACGGTGGCAATTTAGACCCCTTTAGCTTGAATGGGTTGACTTAGGTTCTGTTTTATATCTAATGGGTCAAACGGGTAAACTGAGAACTTAGCTAAAGAAAAAATTCAAATGGGTCAAAAGTTGTCCAAACTTCAAAGGGTATTTCCGATGCATATAAACATATAACCTCCTAAATCTTCTTTCAAACTATCTAGGTTATTAATCTAAATGATATAACCATTTTTTTTTTATCATATTTACACACATATTATGTATAAAGAAGATATAAAAAATGGACAACTTTTACGGTCAACCCAACGTGACGAGTCTCGTATTTATTGTAGATAATATGAAGTCCTCTTTTAACCCAATCTGCCTGAACCGCCCATTTTGCTTTCATTAGCTATAGGCTTCAAGGTCAAAACTTATGGGATTCGAAATGATGTTTTTCAGGTTATCAACAATGCATGTGCCACTCAAGCAATCCTCTCCATTCTTATGAACTGTCCAGAAGTTGATATTGGTCCCGAGCTATCAGCACTGAAAGAATTTACCAAGAACTTCCCTCCTGAGCTGAAAGGGTTAGCCATTAACAACAGTGATGCTATCCGAACCGCTCACAACAGTTTCGCAAGACCTGAGCCGTTCATTCCTGAAGAACAAAAATCCGCAGGAAAAGACGACGATGTCTACCATTTCATAAGCTACATACCAGTAGACGGTGTCCTTTACGAGCTTGATGGGTTGAAAGAGGGGCCTATTAGCTTAGGCCCATGCTCAGGTGGTCAAGGTGATATGGACTGGCTCAAGATGGTGCAACCCGTGATTCAAGAAAGAATTGAAAGGTACTCACAGAATGAAATAAGATTCAACCTCATGGCCATCATTAAGAACCGGAAAGAAATGTATACTGCTGAGCTTAAAGAACTACAAGGGAGGAGAGCGGGGCTGGTACAGCAGGTGAATGCAGTACAGGCAGCCGGCATGGCGGATGGGGGGAATCTGGAGGCTTTGAACAAATCGTTAGCCGAAGTGAATGCTGGGATTGAGAGTGCAACCGACAAGATATTGATTGAGGAAGAAAAGTTTAAAAAGTGGAGAACTGAGAATATTCGAAGGAAACATAATTACATACCGTTCTTGTTTAATTTCTTGAAGATTCTTGCTGAGAAGAAGCAGTTGAGACCTTTGATTGAAAAAGCAAAGCAGAAGACGAGTAACCCAAAGTAAGTTTTCATGTTTTGGTTATGATACGTGTCTCTTTGGTAACTCTGTTTAAAGAGGATGATGTAACGATAGGGATGGCATTTATTTGAATTTGTTATGTTATTTGAGGATTATGTTATATTTTATGTTAGCATCTTTTTATTGGTTTTTATGATTTCTTTTATTATGTAGTTTATGTTTGATTGTCAGCTGTGATAAGGTAGTTATTTGTGGGAGGGTAGAAAGAAACCGAGTAAACCTACCAAACCGAAGCAATCAGCTTGTTTGGACACTTTGGGTAGTTGTCGAGTTCTAGTGAAAATTAGAATATCAAGTGAAAGAAGAGGAGGGTGGGGATTTCTTTGAAAGTTATTTTGGCCAATTGGTTCATAATTTGTGGACCTGTTTAATCTAGTAGTGTTATTGAGTCAGGCTAAGTCGCGAGTTGTTTGAGACGGGCTTGGAAGTATCATATATCGATTTATCGAGATCGGGATGGATCTACCCAAAGCAGATTTTTGAGTTGTGCTTGAGCTACTTTAGTAGTAGACTTATTAAGTGGAGCTCAAGCTATTGGAATCCTCAACCTATATAGATCGGGTGCTTATGACCATATGTACATATGTAAGAAAATATCGAATTTATACTACCAGTGATTAATACTGTTACAATTTTTCGAAGATAACAAAGTCGAGTTGAGCTCCTAAATGTCTACTGCATTTGTTCATTTAGTTTGAAGATTCTAGTGCTTTGAGCTTTTAAACTGAGCTCCAGGCTGGTACTGTTTCGTCTATGGATACAGTTACAATCACCTAGTCCAGCCACAGTTTAAGCTTTAACCAGATCTTTTTACTCGCTCTGTATGTAAATATTGCATAAAAGAAAATAATAATAGATGCTGATATCTAGTTTAATTTTCAGTTCTGACTCCTGTCTGAAGGAAAAGGTGGTTTAAATTTGTTCTTGTTTTGCTACCTTTTCACCTTCCAAGTTGTCTGGTTTTTGAACCTTTTTTTTTACTGCCTGATGAGGCGAAAAGGAAGATTTAGAAGTTTGAGTTATCTATCAATAAAACACCGTTTTTGCTTGCAATCATATACAGAAGGTTATCAACCATTGAGCCTGGCACAGCCCTTGTCGGGTACCAATAAAACCACCATCTGCAGCCTAGGGTCGATGTTCATAAACTAAATCACCCTAACACGTGCAACTAGGGATGTAAACGAACTAAACGTTCAATGAACATTTTCATGAACCGTTGGAGTTTATGTTTATTTATTAAATGAACGAACACGAACTAATTTTATGTTTGTTTAGTTAAACGAACGAACATGAACAAAAATCATGTCCATTCATTTATGTTCGTGAACGTTCGATTATGCGTTTGTGTTCATTTATTTGTTTATGTTTGTATATCGTATCTTTTTGTTGTATACTTTTAAAATTGATTTACTTAGACAAAACAACAATTGTAAAACATAAAAGGATTTTTCTAACTTGACATCGGGACCCCACAGAAAAGGACACTGGGATCCACAGAAAAATACAGTTTATGTGGATCCATATGTCCTTTTCTGTGGGGTCCCGGTGTCTTTTAGTGTGCTTAACTTATGCCCCTGGGACACAAGTTAGACAAACCCAGCATAAAATTATGTATATTTTAATAAATTTTATGTGTATTGGTCTATGTTCAAATATGTTCGTTCGTTTGTGTTCATTTAATGTCTTAATACACGAACATAAACGAACATGATTTAATGTCTTAATGAATGAACATAAATGAACATGAACGAACATGAACAACCTTATTTTCTTAGTAAACGAATATGAACAAAAAATTTGATCGCGTAAGCCGGCATGTCCGTTTATTTGTCTCGTTAGAATTAAACAAACAGACACGAACAAGTCTTTGTCGTGTTCGTTTACAGCCCTACGTGCAACGAACCAACTATATGCAGCTCAAACAAGATACAACCCGAACAGCATATCTTAAAATGTTTATTTAGTTCCCCGGGAAAGGTAAAAGATGCGACAACTTTAAAACAAGAGACAAACCATTTGAAATGTAAAAGAGAGCAATATAAAAAGCTTCAAGCAGCTAAAAGTTTTGTTATTATCAAGTCTCCCGAGTGATGTAACATCCTCGATAACAGCATAAGGAACATAAAAGACGTTGAAATATTTACAGACTCCTAAGACGACTATCTCGTTATTAAAAACGGAACACACCCTTTTGGATAACCATAGCTTACGATCATCAAGCATTTTCTAGTAGCCACCTTGTATAAATGCGTTCAAACGGTTGAGCTCCTCCCTGTGTTCACTCACCACAGCACGAACCACGTCTCCTATTGAAACCATGCCCTTCATTCCCTTGTCATCAATCACTGGAATGTGTCTGATACGATTATCTGTCAAACCAAAGGTAACAAGTTAGTCTCACAAAAACTGTTGGTAGCAGTTTTACACGGACCAATTGGCCGTTCTATAACATAACACCTAAAGGTTGAAAAATGATCTTGTTGCATAATGGGTCAACAAACATGTCAAATGGGGCCGAATCTGAATGACAATCAAATTCGACCCATTTTAACCCACAAATTGTTTGGATATGTTGTTTCGTCCATTAGTAAAACGAAGCCCAAATTGAACCAGTTTTTCCCCTTCAGAATAATAAACTGGACGCAGGTTATTAAGATTTATAATGACATAATTCATTCCAATATACCTGTCATCAGCTGCATTGCTTTCAGAACTTTGGTATCAGGTGTTACTGTGATAAGTTTGTTCTGCAACCAAAACCATATGTTAAACTTTCTACAGAAGAAAACATAGATTGATCGACAGTTGTATTGTGTGAAATTTCACTTATTCTCTACCTCTTCAGTCATAATATCTCCAACCTTGGTTGACTTTGACGATCTTCCCTGAACAATGATTTTCCTCAGATAATCTAGAAAACAAACCCGTTTAAAGTCGATGTATGAACCTTAGAATAAATATGTGGGTAGTAAATGAAAAGCAAGTAATTTAGTTTTACCTCTTTCTGTGATAATTCCAGCAATGGTTGATTTCTCACCAGGTTTAACCACCACCAGCGCACCAACATTGTGTTGTGTCATCTACAACACACATTTATTTGGTAAGCATATCATGCAGGAACCATTTTACATGTACAAGTATGGGACATTTATCAAAATGGTGACCATCACCAATTGCTTTTAAACAAAATGTCATAAAAATTTGTGTTTTTACCAAAATGCTCACCAACTTCGCAATCATATTTTGCGAACTACCTTTTTCGTGAAATAACACTTTTGCAAATTTTCGGGTTTTCTTTTCCAAGTTTGACTTTTTCTTTTGAAGTGTTGCTGAAAATATATATCAGAAAAAAACTAGTTTCGCAAAGTGAAACTATGCTTGCAAAATTGGTGGTTATTATGAGCACAATTTTTATGAAAGTTAGTTAAAAAGGTATAAACTATTTGTATGAGGCTATCTTAATTAATTTTCCTACAAAAGTTGGTGTGTGCTAGTGTGCGAAACAGTGGCATACCGACTTGACGGCATCATAGACAGAATCCTCAGTGGTGCACCAAAGCCAAGAGCCATCAGCGCCTTTTCCTTTTGCTGTCATGACATCTGAAATAGTGGTGCTTTCGAAACCATGCTCTTCAATACGAGCAGCTGAAGTTGATTCGTGACGTGCCAATATTAGTGGTCGAAGGGAGTTTGACAACCGAACATGTTGGAGAAGTGCATTTTTCACAATGCTTCCTTGTGATACAAATGCTCTAATTCCTCCTTGCATTTTCTTTGACTATCCCAAAACAACAAATATATCTTATTAGCTAAAAGTCAAACTAATTTAGTAAAATCAACATCAGATTGATTCCGAGGTAAACTAACAAGTCAATTTGATTTATACGTAATTCAAGACAGTAGTATGGCGGTTCTTATCTCTTTTTCATGGATAGTTAACTCGGTCCACATAAATGAGCATAGCTATACCACCTTTTTAATTCAATATAAACCAACATTCTATATAAATCAATAAAACATACTATTGACTTCTATCAATATATCGGTCAAGAATACAAACGTAACTGTTGGGTTTAGTTATATGAGGTTCATATTGAAACGCTATTTTTTTTTTTGGTTCATATTCAAACACTAAACAAACAACAAGAAAATAGTATGATCACACTAGCCTCAACAACAACTTGTATAAACGGGTAAACGGATGAGATTTTTCGTGTTCAAGTTACCCGGAGAGGGCAAGCCTTTGACTCAGATGTACGCGGCCGTGACCGTTTCCTACCCTTCCCAGGCCACCCTCCTAGTGAGGTTTCAACCCTTGACCTCTTGTGAGGAAGTCAAGTGTCTTATTGCCATAGTTGACCAAGACTGTTTGACCATCTAGTTGACCAAAGAATTAAAACATCATTTTCAACAAATCAAAGAGAAAAATCTTGACAAAATTCAACCATGTATGTACAAATTTAACACAGCCTTATTTTTACCAGAAATCTTTTTCATGAGTCAAATTTCTAAAAAGCATAAAACAATATCTTTCTTTCTATTTTTCCAACCTTAGTTAATTTACATATGAATCATTAAAATATGATGTTGTGTCTATAGATCAACATTTTTTATTAAAATTTAACTTGATGTACATATCTAACCTTATATATTAGCATGTTCAATATAAATTATAAAATCTAAAAGCTGGTATTATAACACTAGAAAACATGTTTTATATATTTAGATGATCCTCAAACATATCAAACTAAAACAAATAGATTTAACACACACACAAAATCATCATATCTCATTATCTCAAAGATCTATGGTTCACAAATACATATCAAACCAATATCACTACAACAAATCATGTCATAAGTACAAAAACATATATAGCAAGATTATATGAAGTGATATACCTGATTGAAAAAAGAGTAGAGAGAGTGGAGTAGAATAGTTTAATAAGAGACAAGAAACTGGAGTTTAGTTAAATATCAATCTAGTTTTTGACAGGCAGCACAAGGTTTATCCATTTGGTAACTATTTATAGATATATTTAAATGGCTTTGTTACTCTGCATTGTATGTACATCTATCTTATAGTGTACTAGCACCTACATAAACTTTTTTTTTTTTTTTTTTTTTTTTTTTTTTTTTTTTTTTTTAAGTTGGTTACAAAGGGAATCTCTCTATTAAGAATTGGGTTATGAATTTCAAAAGTATCAAAACCATCCGCTAATGTCTAAATCACTAAATAAATGTTTGTGTCATTGTCTTGGATTTCTTACACTGAAAAATATAGAGCATTATTATATGTTTTTACTGTTTCTTCATATTTTTCGTTATGTTATGTGAGAAACTTCCAAACTAAATGATTATTGATTCAAGTCCTGCTTAAAATGTATGAGATAGATTATAGTGTATATTGTGTGAGATATATAGTTGATCTTCCTACCAATTCTAAATTATGATAAGTGAATTCACGCGTATTCTTTTATCATTTCATCCAATCATGTTGACACTCATTTTATTTATATGGATAGAAGAATAAGTAGGAAGAAAAAGGCAGAAAGAAATATTTTTTGTTAAAAAGATATGCAATTTATATAATGTACAATAGTATTTATATAATTTCAAGAATATAAACTTAAATACACTCTAAACGACACACATTTACAGAACGAGACTTGAACCCAAGGCCTTTGATTTAGTGGTATGTGAGTTGCTTATCAATTTAGAGGTTGCAGGTGTGAGATAGGTAGTATAATGTGAAAAAATTGTTGTTCTAAAAAAAGAGACTTGAACCATTAGTCATTTGGGGGAGGCATGTATTAACTTCACATCTTGATGCCGTTACGTCAAAAGTTTTCTTATATCAAACATAATATTTATTCTAAACAAAGATGATATAACACGTATATGATTTCCTTTTTTTATCGAATCTTGAAGACAAAGACTCAGAACAGAGTCTATGTGTTGTGTTCATTTTGGGTCACTATTTTAATATCTTTCCATTGCTTAGTTATCATAAGATATTAACTAAGGTTAACTAAAAGAAGATGAACAAGATCATAATTTTTTCGATCTAATTTATGTTTCTGTTTCACTAAAAATCTAAAATGCAAGTACTATATGATTGTCAAAATATTCCTAGATTAGGGTGGTGGGAGTACCTGCGGGGAAGCACGGTGAGGGGTGGAACCCCGCACGGGAACACCGCCGCCTCTCGGTGTACCCCGCACGGGGAGGTGTTTTGGGTGACCACAAACCGCACGGGAAGGCAAAAAATTTGAACGTTGGAAGCAAAATGTGACCGTTTGGGAGGACTGGTAGGGGTGCTAACGTTTTTTTTTTTTTTTTTTTTTTTTTTTTTTTTTTTTTTTTAATTGTATATAAAGTAGCAGCGAAGGATGGTAGTGACACAGTAGCAGCGAGGGAGGGAAGAAGAAAAGAAAACACAGTAGCAGCGAGGGAGGGAAGAAGAAAAGAAAACAAGGTGGTGTGTCATGGAGGTGTTTGGGTTTTGTGGTGATGGTAGTGACACAGTAGCAGCTAGGGAAGAAGAAAAGAAAACAATGGTTTTGGTTTTAAAAAAAATTTAAGAAAGAAAGAAAAAAAAATAATAAAAAGAAGTGAGTGAAGGGGTGCCTCCAAAAAAAAAGTGATTGAAGGGTGAGTGATGAAAAAAGTGGAGAATGATGTGGCGCAAGGAGATTGGTTGGGAGTGAGTGAAGGAAATGGGAGTGAGTGGTGTACTCCCACCACCCTTATGCTCCTTACATGTTATATCAGTCGTGTACGGTATTTTTCTTAAGAGCATCTACAATGCATAAAGTCATAACAATTAATGAAGATGGCACTTACACTGCGTTCCCGAGTTTTAATTTTGAAAGAAGAGAAAAGAAGTGGGAAGAAAACGAAATAAATTTGTGTTCCAGAGTTTTTTCAGGGGAGAAGAGAGAAGAAGAGGGAAGGAAATTTGGTTATATTTCTCTCCAAAACTTTCTTCCCAAAAGTGGGATGATTTGGGAGGAAAGTATATTTGGAAACTTTTTAATTAAACAATGACTTAAATGCCTTAGAATAAAATATAAATTTTGTATGTAACAAAGGGTATAATTGTAAAATCATTGGTTTTCTCTTCTTTCCTCTCTCAACTCGGGAACATGGTGTAAAAAAACAAATTACATTACTCTTCTCTTCTTTTCTGTCCAATTTTGTCTCTTCTCTTCTTCTCTTTCATATTAAAACTCGGGAACAGAGTGTTAGTGTCTAACACTTTTACAAAAGACTTGGTGTTTACCAAGTCTTTGTAAAAAGTCTTTCTAAAAACACACTAGTGTAATGCAAAAAAGTCCATTAAAAAGCATTTTAGAATAGGGAAAAGTCTTTAAATACTTTTTTCATTGTGGATGCTAAAAAAAAAAAAAAGGAATAAATGGAAGGTGGATACGATGAGGTAGTACACTAAAAAATGGGACCACATGGTAATATTAAAAGCATAGAAATATAGGATGATGAGTCATCATGCACCTGGAACATATCTGTAGGCCCATCAAAGATACTAAAAACCAACCTCTTTTATAAAAGTGTGGAGCACACCCGACCCGACAAGATCCAAATTTCAAATGCTAATTATGGTTTTGTCTAATAAAATATCAGATAATCTAAATTGGTACAATGAATATGATTATTGGATTCATTGCATAACTAATAAACTAGGGGTGCCTTTGTTTTTGAAAGAGGAATGCAATGTTATTCGGATTTAAGCTATGTTTCGCACAAAGCTTTTTGGAATTTTTTTGAGCAATAAGCGGTGAACAATGAGCTTTTTGATTTTTAGTGTTCGTTTGGTATGAGAGTTGTGAATTTTGCTATTTTTTAGAAAAGCTCATTTTCCAAATGCTTCTTTATGAAGCTGTGAGCTTTTTTTGCTACTGCTCACAGCTACTTTTGTCAAACATAGCCTTAGTATAGGTATACCCTCACTTCCATTTTATAAGTCTATCTTTGAAAGGTCACAATCTTTTTCTTCAGAATTTGACCGTAATTTTTTTTTCGTGTTATATAATACTTGATGAAAAGTATACAAATGAAATACATTTAAAATACAAATCAATTTATATATTTTGTATCAAGTATTATATAACACGAAAAAAATAATTACGATCAAATTGTGAAGAAAAAGATTTTGACTTTTCAAACATTGACTTATAAAATTGGACGGATGGAGTAATAAAGATAAAATATTTGATTGATTATAAAATTATTGTATTAAAAATCCTTTATTTGAATTTAAATATTATTTAATATGTTATTACTTCCGTCTCAAAATTTAAGTCCACATTGACTTTTTAAATTCAACTTTGATTATAAATATTTTAATTTTTATTATATAATACTTGGTGAAAATTATATCAGATGAAAATATATTTGAAAATTAAAACTCAATCCATTTATATATTTTGCATCAAGTATTATGTAACACAAGCAAAAATATTTAAAGTTAAAGTTGGATTCAAAAAGTAAAATTGGACTTAAATTTTGAGACGAATGAAGTAAATGAGACAAAAATGATTATATAATGGAGCGCACTTGCGAGACTAGAACTCGAGTAAAACCCCTCCATGGTCCAGAAGAAATTCAAGTGTGCAACAGAGCTAAGTCAGTTGGTTAAGACCTCTCAAATCTTCTTGTGTTTTAGACAATAATTAAGTATTTGTTTTCGTTTTCAAACCCCCAATGCCAAATACTCCCCCCATCCCAAATTATAAGTCAAATTTTAATTTGCACAAAGTTTAATAAAATTCCACTAACTTATCTATTCACCAATCAAATATATTCTCTCTCTACTAAAGTGTGTTGTGATTGGTTGAAATAGAAAATGGACAAGTATTTTGAGACACCCAAAAGTAAAAAAATAGACTTATAATATGGGACGGAGGGAGTATTTAACTTCATAAACCTACAAACCAAACAGCTCTTAGATAACTTTTGTATTCTTTTTCTTGAAACAATGAAAAGTTATGAAACTCTTCATTTGACTTGATTTTACTTGTGGACACTTTTACTTTATGTGTTTGATGTTTTAACGTCGTTGTGCTTTCTGTTTTGACGGATTTTTATCAAAATTCATGGTCATTAGCTCTATATCAATCAAACGCACCCTAAAATCTTTTTGAGTTCAACAATATACATGTTTCGTGTATATTTAATAGATATGAGATCATAATAAAACGAGGTAGGACAATGAGTTAAGCTTTGTTCTATCTACAAATCAAACTCTTGTTAGTTGGTATACATGTTTTGCATACATTTATAGGAAATAAAGTTACATTAAAATGAGTTAGGACAATTGGATAAACTTTTTTTTTTTTTTTTAGTTGAATTACTATAAAATGGGATATAATAAAAGTTCAAGATACTTTCCCTAAAGATAACGTAAAATAAACGATAGAAAGTGATGGTGAAAGAGGTTGATTTGTTTGTGACAAATGTCTCCATCTACCTATAGATTCTTCTGCATAAAACCACCTTCAATAATTCAAGAAAACTATTTATACTCAAAGATAATTTGTAGTACGGAGTAATAATTTGTAAGTTCTACACTAAATATTTTAGAAAAAAACAAACCATTTAATTCATTATTAAGATAAAAAGTTGGTTAACTATATTAGTGTAGATTTTAACTTATTTTGACAATTATTATAAACACATTCTCACTTATTATTGTCTACCAATTAATTTTTTATTTTCACCAGTCATATTTGTAGGTCCATTAGTTAGGCATACAAATCATTTTTCTTTAGAAATAGTTGCGAAGAAAAATTCACATAGTTTCTTCAATCAAGCCATTTTTATAAGAAAAAAGTATGCATCTTCGAGCTTTACGTGATCTTTGGTTGAAACTTTTAAGAAGTCCAAACGGGTTAGACTTGAGTTCGCTAAAAGTCGAGTTACACAATTGATAAAATAGCGTTTCATCGAATATATGACTCATGCTTCTTTCGGTACTTTAAACTTCGTGGGTGGAGTAGCTACCGGGATTAATTCAGAAACTTGAAAAATGATTATAGAACTTAAAATTATCTTACCGCTACTTTTTGTTGATATGAAAACTATATTAAACAGAAGTATGACCCGTTAGCATGTTGCAAAACGAAGGTTAGAACTTCAAACCAAGAAAATTAGTTAATTGTGTTAAACTACTTAAACTCATAGAATATCTATAGTTTTGCAATTAAAAAAATCCACACTCTAAAATGTAAATGTTCATTGATTCTCGAATATATAGCCTTATGTTTAGATTTTTGTAATTACAAAGGCTGTATAATGCCAAACTAAAATTTAAGTATCTAACAACTACACAGTCGGTAACAATAACTCAATTATGAGTCTACACATGTGTCATTATGTTACTCGGATAATTTTGTAGGGTAAGAAAGTTATGAAAAGTTAGGTTTGTTAAGTGTAGACATTTATATTGGGTACTTATGTACATAGTACAGCTTTCTTGTTTTATATATCTGTTTGTAACAAGGTGTTTTTTGCTTTCTAATATAAAACAACACATGAAAAAAAAGCCTATGTCGACAAAAAAAAAAAAAAAAAAAAAAAAAAAAAAAAAAAAAAAAAAACTACTATATGTGGTTGTTATATGCGAATCCTCTATTGAAAAGAAAAAGTTGCGATTACACATACATACGACACTTTTTAGTGTATCGACACTCTGAGATCAAAAGATTGACGATCACACTAATATAGAACAATGTTGATACGTGTTACGGAATTAATCTACAAGAATAATTAACAGTGACCTCATGACCGAAATACGACTTTCTAATTGCAATTAATAAACAATTACTACATATGTGTGTTTTTAAAAAGTCAAGTATTGCAACAATGAAACGTCATAACATTTAAATAAATAAAAACTTGTTTTCATGATATGTAATCTTGATGAATGATATCACATGATCAAGTTTAAGTACTTCACAAATTGTTGTGCTGTCACTAAAGATGGTGAAACTTTCGGGTTGGACTAATTGTATGCCATATTAAAGTAGGAAGTATACTAACTTGGGTAAATGTAAATCTAATTAAAATTCGAACAAATTAGTGACATCAAGTTGACATGCAAATATATTTTTTGTCTATCTTCTTGGTTTTTAGATTAAAATCAAATGTTGAAAAAACTTACTTTCCTGCATAAAATGATTTTCAGTACTTGAAGTTGTATGCATTTTAATATAAATAAAGGCACAAAGCAACTCAACCCGTATCATTTATAACTTTTTACCCGTTTGGCCAATTATCAAATATCGACGGTATATAACTTGAATTGACCCCCTCTGTAAGAACCTGGACCGACATTACACTTGGCACCACCATCTGAACACCAAATCCAACATGAGGTATTAGAGGTGTTCATCGGGTCAACCCCAAACTAGACCAACCTAAACGTACTGGTTCAGTTCTGGTTAGTCCATACGAGAACTGAATAGAAACTTGGGGGTTTTTTTAACTTAAAACTACAAATATAAACAACCACCTAAAGAAGATGCAGGTTGTGGCACTTTTAAGGGCTAAGGCCTAAGGCGCATACATTTGAATTGCATTCATAAGTTATGCCAAAGGGATGTATTGTCAATTTGCATTATAATGCATTCTACAACCTCAAATAAAGAACTCCGACTATCAGCCCGAAACTTGTAGTCTATCTGCGAAACATAATCCAAGAAACAAAGCGTTGTAAGCAAAGTTTAAGAGGTAGCGTGTTAAAAAGTATTTGTAATTGTTGTTTTAATTTGATTCTTGTTACTTATGTAGCTCACAAATTCTGAAGTGCGAACAGAAAAGGTGAACACCATTTACAGAAAATTATAAAAACTACAGACAAAAATGGATAAAATAAGCTAAACTGCCGTCGTTAATTTTTTGAAATGCTACAGAAACACCATCCTGTTGATAGGCCACCCGTAGACTCCACATATCACCCGGCAAGACCATGGAGTCAGGTAAATCACCACCCTTCCACGATTTTGGATCATATGGCTGGGGTGGGTGGCCCCGAGGAGTTGTAGCTTACGTGATTTGAACTTGAGACCTCCTTTGGAGAATCTAAAGTCCTTCCTTTGTTTTGGTTAACCATGGTTTCCGACCTTTTTGTGAAGGTTGGCATGGCCACATCAGATCGAGTTGTTTTCACCAAGTGAGAATTGAGCTTGGGACCTCTCACGTTTTAGTGATGATAGTCACAAGCCTTTAACTTTTCATTAATGGTAATAACGATACAGGGTGTGAGGCAATGCCATCGTTACCTTAACGCATAAACCTCTAAAATCATTTTGTTTTACAAGTTTATACGAGCCACTTCATGGTACGAGCAACAGAAGACCAAGTCAACCGATCCTTAGCCATATATTACCTTTTATTTTGTCACGTGCACTCATGAATTTAGTTAGTGTGTTAGTTGCATGCATGAATAATTTAATTAGGGAGCACTAGTAACTCCTTCATCTCATGTTCGTTGTTTGTTGCTTAAGTTTCGGATAGCATGATGTTTTCCATTTATTTAAATTGTAGTTGGCATATGAATGAATATGAAGAAGAAGAAAATTGTGTAAAAGTCTAGTTTCTCTTTTAGTTTTTTTTTTTTAGTCTTGACCGTTCAAAGTGCTTTAACAAATCTCTTTGCCTTTATGTATGCATATTAAACATTGATGTAGTCATGTAGGCACCGAGAAAAGGTGGCGCCCAATTGTTATATACATGCAAGATTCACAAATGAATGACAAGATGCACGTACCTCAGCTGATAGAATGAAATTTATTATTGCAACAACGGTTTAAAACTCACTAGGTACAAGTTCCAAAATGATAGAAAAAGTGTTAGAAACAGTCGCAAGAATACATCAACGTACAACTTAGTAAAAAACTCCTTCCTCGTGTAACCTGAACACACAAATCTGTTTACCCGCTCTAAATATCCATATACATTAATCAATTATACATGCGTCATTACATTACTCGGACAAATTTTGTGGGATAAGAAAGTTAGGTTCGCTAGATGGAGACACTAAGATTAAAGTATTGACAATCACACTGACGTATATCAATGTCATACAACAACAATAACAATACTTAATCCCGTCTCAACGAGTTATAGGGACATGCATGATCAATGTCATACGACTACTCTAATTAATTCCCGACAGGTGTGTGTATATGTTTACATGTGAAAAAATGATTGAAAAGAATATTTCATAGTGACCTCATGACTAAAATACGACTTTGTAATTGCAATTAATAAAGAATTAACTATTGCACATACGTCTTTCTCAAAAGTCAATTCGTTGCAACCATGAAACGTCACAACATTTAAATAAATCTGAAACTTAATTTTCATGATCAAGTTAAAGTACTTCACAAATTGAATAAATAATCTTGTTGAATGATCACATGATCATTTTTTTTTTTTTTTTTTTTTTTTTTTTTTTGGGTAAAATGTCAAAAGACCCGGTAAATATATTACTCCAAAAAAGCGTTTAAGTACAAAGGATATAGGTGAATCCCATATCTTAGCCCGTTGCATAGATGAAAAGCTTACATAACAAGATACTACATATTTTTTAAAAAGAAAATAAACCACTACTCAAATGAAACAAAAGATAATGACAAATTATTACTTCCTACAACCTTGAAGCTCACTGCCATACATGGTATTAAAAGTATCCAAATTCCCTGAAATATCATAAACCTGCTGCTCATAGTCATTGTAATCATAACCTTCATAGGTATTTACGCTCGTGACCACCATCAAATAGATTACCGGACTCATTAAACGTGTTAACAACCTCCTCATCATCACTATCAGACACAACAATCTTACCCATCTTAGAAGATGGGTTACCCCTCTCAATAGAAGAAGTACTTCACAAATTGTTTTGCTGTTGCAGTAAAGATGGTGAATGTGAAGCAACATTTCGCTTGGAATGGTTGCATAACATTTCAAAGTAGAAGTATACTAAGTTGGGTAACTCAAATTTAAAAGTCGAACAAATTGGTGACATCAAGTTGACATGCTTAAATCTTACGGCAGATACCTAGACGTTCGTGCATATAACACTAGCAAGGTACCCGCGCGATGCAGCGGTGGGTACCCTGTGACTATATTTTGCGGCGAGCAAATATTGTTCGATTACACGTTTTTTTCTTTAGATATGCTATACAATAAATCTGTTTCTTAATATTAAAAGTTGGATGGCACCCGTGCGTTTTTTTTTTTTTTTTTTTTTTTTTTTTTTTTTTTTTTTTTTTGTAACAAAATTTAGTGCATCAATGTTTTTTGTTATTTTTTTTCTTAGAATGATTTTACGTATTTGTATGATTTTAGTTGTGTTATCTCTTGTTTATATTTGTACATATATTTATTGTTTCTATTTAATGGCTCGGGTTGTACAAAAATTGGTTTGTAATATTTTTAGGTAAAAAAAATCCTTTTCTTGTACGTATTTGGTCTTTATATAGGTTTTTTATTGTATGTATTATGTGCTTCATGGCGGGATTTTTTTGGTTTTGTTTTATGTTATTTTTATGTTCCAAATTTTTGTGCATTAATTTTTTTACCATAAATATATCCTAAAATTGCTATTGTATTTAATTTGGGTTATATAGCTAATCTACACGTTTTCTTGTTATAATTTGGAACCGGGATTTCTTGCTTAGACCCCTCACACGTTTTATGAAAATAAGATCAAAAGAACACAACAAATATTATCCTACATATGGAAGATACGTTCCATAGCATATAATACGGTATTCTTAGTTTCCTTTTCATATCACGTGACATTCACTTAATACCACACGCTCCTTTTTTGTTCTCCCATAAACCGTATAATTCCTTTGTCCCTCTCCCTCTCCCTCTCACAAATGACACACAGGAAAATATAAAACCCTTCTAATTCAATTGTGTAATCTCCCATAAATTTCCCTATAAATAGAAAAAGTAAATCAAATACTAATATATCATTCGTTAATTAATAACGTTTTTACCAATAACATTTTTTTTTTTTTTTTTTAAATATGCTATGTTACTTGAAAATCAATACGATATTTATGATCTCATTTTGCTTGGAACGATGCTCACACATGTACCACTATAGTCTAAAATCGCGAGAATATTAAAATTTTCTTTTATTCGTTACGAACTTGCATTTTTAGGACATTTTTCAAATTTACTATTCATCGGTTACTATTCACCAAACACTATTCATCATTTCACTATTCATCGTTTTTGGAGTCGGTTAGTGATATTGAGATGTTTTTCAAAAGTTTTACTATTCATGAAACACTATTCACAAAACACTATTCACTCTCGGACTCACGTAAACGTCACACTAAATAATTTCTAAACTTTTCACTAATCATAATTAATATTTTTACTAATTATAATTACACCAAACCGGACCCATAATTACACACTAAGCCCAACACCATTTTCGGCCTGCTACTATTCACGGCCCATATGGTTTAAGCCCAACCCCTATAATTATTTTGAAACCATTCGACTAAGATAAGCCAGAAACGAGTCTCGTACGCCCAAATTCTACACACGACACGTAAGTATTTTTACACATTCTCGTTCCTCCCCTAGCCAACTTTGAGTGTGTCGACCCTTAGCTTCCCACGTCAAGTCTAATTACATTTTTACGAGGCATATCATCTTGTCCAAAAACAATTCATACGATTTTTAACTAATCCAAAACTAAACCATTTTAAGTCCCGTTTGTTTCTATGAGGTCCTAAAAATATTTCTAACACAATTTCAAGTCTAAATATTACATTTGATCAACCATCACCGAGCCTAGCCAAAGTTTCAAATTCGTTTGCATAATAAAAGGATGTGTCGACATGTATTTGTAAAATAAAGATTGTACCTCCCCAATCCAAGCTCACACAATGCATACTATATAGTTCTAGGCAAGTACTACTTGATTTCTTTAATACAACCTCAAAGGTACAATCCATTTTTAAAATCAAACAACACGTTTTCTTTTGAACATTTGAAATGTCGACATATCAATTCAAATACAAAGAGTGTACTTCCTTGATTCATGCTCACACCATGACTATTTTATGCACCTAGGCAAAGGACTACATGAATTTTTAAATCCATTTCACAAGTACCATTTCATTTTAAAATCCCAAAACCCACGTTTTCTTTGAAAGTTGAGGCATGTCGACACACTAGAACCAAAAACTGTGAGTAGCATGTTACTTCTTACACTTCATGACTTTTGAATACACGCAAGGATCCCATCTCATTAAACTTTAGTCACTAGGATACACAAAGTTTCATATATAAGTAGCCATGCATGCAAGCCTTCGTTTTTCATTTACATGCAACTCAAAACTCACAAAAATACTAAGTCTCTATTCTAGTTCTTGGGTCGAATAGCTTGGGTAGGATTTCAAAGTAATCGGGTGGTGTTTAGGAGGAACAAGTCGTTGTTTGTGAACCTTGGTCGAGTCTACACTCACGTTACACACTTATTCTACATTCTCCTCAACTCTATGTCTCGTTTTACCCCACCATTTTGGTGTAGTAAGTCCTATACGACTCTTTTCATTATTTATCTAAAGCGTACATTTTGATATATTGTCGTACAACACACAAATTGTTAGGTCACCATTTATGTAAACACAAGTATGATATTGATAGAAATGAGATGAGAAAAAGAGATGGTTGATTATAAGAAATGAGAGAAAAGTAAGAACAAGAGTTTCACTAAGATATTCAAATAACCAACAAATGTAAAGTTTACATAAGCATGATATATATAGGGGAGGAGTAGGGCAACACTCCCTACCTCCCACTTTCATCCAAATCGTGGGCTTTCTAGGCCCATGGGCTTACATGCTTAAGCCTTGTAACATTAACATAGTGAATAAAATAACTAAGCAACCTATTACAAAAGGTAATGACCGAGACTTGACTAAAATACAAAAGTATGATCCCAACAATCTCCCCATAAGGGTCGGTCATCACGGTTACTTGACGTCTTCATCTTTGTCGTTGACTTGTGACATGTAAAGCTTTAGACGTCTTCAAAATGGTTGAATGATAATGAATGTACTTTGCTCTATGTCTTTGTTCGTTGGTGATGATGTAGTGATTGTGTCATGAAGTAGTCTGCCATTCGTCACTCCTGCGTCTGTGGTGGTTGTCCGTCATTCCAACATACTCATACATCTTCGGACTTATACTTTCACGTGCACGAAATTCCTTTTCATATTCTGAGATCTTTAAGTCTTTATACTTTGTAGATTCTTCTTTATTGACGTAGAATCTTTCTTTGAACTTTGTGGTGCTAAGATCTTTGGGGGAGCTGTCATTTGCATCAAGATGTATGTATGAGCATGTTGGAATCTACCATCATGGAAGTGAGGTACCTGCGAGTAAACAGTTAGCAATAAATAACCGGTACTTACAGATAAGGAATTAGAGCTCATCAACAGCATATTGTGAAGACTCCTTCTAATCCTTATCCAGGCCGTTCCCATATCAGATACTCCCGAAGGAGCTTACGAGACCTACTAAGTAGCTCAATGATTGGGTGAGTCGCTGGGGATCACTCCACGACTGTAGACTGCTATGGAACCACCGCAAACACTAAGCGTAACCCTTGTGGGGTTACCGAAGTGACCTGCTGTCAGGGCTGTTTGATGTTGACCCTGGCAGGATTTCCGTTCAATCATTGAGAAATACATAAGTAATCCTCTCATAAACGTTCTCGGCAGATTGCTAAGATCTGCGAAGGACTCGATAATTTACAGCTGGTGTCCATTGATGTAGAACACCAGTTGTAGAAATACTAAGTGTTCCTAAGAGATCTTTGATGTATCTCAAGGCTCTAGACTCGATGAGTGCTCACTTAGGTTTCCTATACGGAGACTAGGGAGGGGTCTCCTGCTTCAATATCAACCGTCTCTAAGAGAAAGGTCGATAGATTACACTGGTTCCCCGTGAGAATGAGACAAGCTCTTTTAAGAGAACTTGAGTGGTTAAGAAGGTTTAGTGCATTGCGTCACTGGGTCCATGACGACTTTATCTTCAATACCGGTGTTGTCTTTTGCAACAACCAGTAGCATATATATTGAACCCGGTGTCTGCCCTAAGGTTGAACAAATGGAGGGCTATTTCTTTTCACCCTTTTCTTTACTTTTCCTTTTAATTCTTCAACTCCTTCTTTCCCTTTCATTCTTTTCTCTTTTTTTTTTTTTTTTTTTTTTTTTTTTTTTTTTTTTTTTTTTTTTTCATATCATACCTAAGGACTTCTAATTCTAACTATGGGAGATGTCCTTGGGTAGATCCCTCCGGCTCTGGCGGATCATAGGACGGTTATTCCTATCTTAATCACCTTATAACTCCGACAGTAGCCAAGAAACCTTTGATTGAAAATCTCTCAAAGTGTTTGTGATAATCAAATATTTTGGTTAACACTTTGAGAGTTTTGTGTACACTTTTGAAGAGCTCCCCCTGCACATGTGCTCATAAGTATTTAATAAATTTGCACATGCGGGAGGAGCAAGCATTTTGAATTGATCCACTTCCCGTGAACAAGACCGATTTGAGACATGCTTACATCACTAGATAAACTAGCTTGAAGTTATTACCTGGCCTGGTCAAGTCCACAGAAAGTTTCTCGAGATGGTACATTTCTACTAAGACAAATCCTTTTCGAGACACGCTTACGTGGTTAGTTAAAGAGATACATTGTCAGCTTTTAGGTGACAACTAGCCCTAGTAACTAACTTGATGTTATTACCCGTCGAGGATAAGTCTTTTCGATATTACTAACTTTTATTGTCTCGTCAATTCCTGGGTCAATACTGAGTCTAGCTCGCACATGGTACAACTTTTAAGCTTTGACTTCGTATATTTTAATCACTTTTTCATTTTCTCCCCCTCAAAAATAGCATATAAAATGATGTTTTTGGCAATCTTTTAGATTAAAATATGCCTTTTGAGTCTTACAGGGAGATTCACCAAGAACTTTTGATTTAGAGCAAAGTATTTTGTTTTGACAAGTGCTCCCCCTCAACAAGTGATTAGGTCTTATTGAGGTGAAATACTTGTCCTTTTGAGCAGAATTATGAAAATTCAGAAACATTTGATTAATTCTACTCAAAAGTAAGAAGCCTTCGCTCCTTATATTTAGGATTGAGGCACTGATGCGTACCTTAGGGTCCTTTCTTTACAAGTTTGGGTTGTACACTGTAATGCGTGTACAAGCCATAATGAAGTATAATATTGACAAATCAAATCAAATTCTTACAACAATCTACCATTCAGGTCTCTGAAATGTCAACACTGGAAATCCTGGTCTGCCTCCAACATAACTTTCCAATCTCCTGAACTGATCCCTGCGCTTCAACCTGTTCTCAATCCTTAGAATGAATCTGCGAGCGTCCCTGGCCTCATTAGTATTCCACCTTTTAGATTTACCCAGTGCTATGTCATCCAATCTGCTTTTGATTCCATCTCTGACGAACTTCAAGGTTTCATCACAGAACTTATGTATTTCTCCATAGGCCATGAAGCAGTTGCGACCGTTTACACTGCGGTAGGTGAACCCAAATGCCGGATGTCTGATCAAGGAGTATTGAGGTAGATGTGGAAGGTTGGGGATGTCAAACATATTTGGTTTGGTGAGATTCAGCTTCTTCTGATAACTTTCCACTCCCAGTTGAAGATCTTCTACTCTTTCTCTGATGACTATCTGCCTAATGGAGATTAGGAGAGCTTGGATAAAGGCAAGCTGCATCTCTTTGGGTAAGTTGCAAAGCTTTCCTTAAACTTTGAGCAGGTACATATCTTCAATGTCGTTGAGAAGTAGTCGTGGAAAGTCTGACTCGGAAATATCGTACTCCTTTTCATCAAGTCTTTTCAGTGTGATTTTGCTGAGGAAGGGGTACCCAAAGTGAGTGACAGTTGAAATGAACTGAATCGAGACTATCTTCAAATCACTTGCCACATCACCCATCGTCTGATTGAGTCTGCTTCTACGATAATAATGTGCCCGGTTATCTGGCCAATGATGTATACCATAGAGTGCATTCCGGTCATAGTCAACAACTTTGTCGATGAATAAGGCAGATGCTTCTTCTTCGATGGCATTGTTGAGATATCTAGCTGCAGGGAGAAAGGCAAGTGAGTTGACGTACTTCTTCTCAATCTTGCTACCGAGTTGCAAAAATTCCAAGTCATTGTTGAAGAAGAACTTGTAAGGAATCTTTGGTTCCTTAGGCTTCCCAATCATCGGTAGTGGTTTGGACCAGTCAGTAATGTAGGGTGCGGTTTTCCTTGTGACCGAATCGACATAAGATTCAGGATTGATCCAGTCAATATTGCTTGACATAGCTCGAGCAATATTTTCCAGATGGTACTCAAGTTCGATTGAGTTAGCAGACCGATCTTTCAGAAGATTGAACGCATCATTCTTGATTCTTCGCAGCTCTTTCTTATTCATCTTTTTCATCTGAAACTTATGCTGAATAAACTGAGCGTATTCCACTGTTCGGCCATCTTGAGGTTCTTGATTGTCTGCAAGTGGCGGTTGCGAATTAATCATCTTTTCAAACCAGGAGTAATCGGCAGTATCGTCTTGGTTTAGCCATTTGAGGACGGTTTTCAGTTTCTTGGGTTCTGTGCCTTTTGATGAGATATCTGGTTTGTGCTGATGATGCTTTCGTTTCCTTTCTTTCTTCTTCTTAGATGACGGTTCTGGTACTTCATCGGGCTGAGGAATCTCGTCACCACCTGTGTATTCGAAGTGATCATGTGCTTTGGGAGCCGAACCAGATGCCTTGGGTTGTTGTGAGGATGTAGTTGTTGTTGGAGGGTTGACCGGTGCTTGTGGTTGAGATGAGGGTCCTTTGGCTTGCTTTTGTTTCTTTGCCTGAGAGTTAGGATCCTGATCATCATCATCTCATGGACGTTTCAGTTTGTCAGCCTCTGTGCTGCAGGTTTCTTTAGTCATTTTGGCTTTCAAAGCTTCCAGAATTTTAGCTTCTTCAGGTGACAAGGTGAACTTGCTTGCCAATTTGTCTAAGAGCTGGGTTTCTAATTCGTCCATAGATAACCCCGGTAGTGGAACAGTTGATTTGTCAGCTCGAAGAGTAAACATGGTAGATCGGATCACTTTCTTGACTGCTAGCTCTGCGAACTTGGTGAGTTCATCTCTCACTGGTGCCAGCAGCTCTTTCAACTCAGCAACTAAATGTTGTTCCATGTACTGGTGTGCTTGAGCAGCCAATGTGGCTTCCAAGTTCTCTTGCACATCCTTTGCTAAGAAGGTGTCAACCTTATCTTGAAGTTCCTGGACATTAGTGTTGAGCTTTGTCAGTTCAGCAACTTGGCTTGCTAGTGATGCAACCTGATCTTCCAATTTGTTTTTCTTCTTTTCATGAACTCTTCTAAATGCTGACTTTAGCAACTTGGATGCAGCAGAGGCTTTGGTGCTTGTTGGTTTCTTGATTGATTTGTCGTGGGTTGATTCTGATGCAGGAGGTGATGATTGTGAAGATTCTATGTTGGTAGTAACGTCCTTATCATCTCCTCTTTGTGATTCGGGTTCTTCAACATTCTTTGCTTTGGCCGCTTCATTTTCTAACCTTTGTTCTTCAGCTAGTTTGTCAGCCTCGGCCTTAAGCCTTAATTCTTCAGCAAGCTTGGCTTCTTCTTCTCTTTTCAACTTTTCTTCTGCCAGCTTGGCTGCCTCTTCAGTCTTCCTGCTTTCCTCCATACGGATTGTTTCCTCCAGTTTGGCTTGTGCAAGCTCCTCAAGCCTAGTCTCTTCAGCTTCCTGCTTTTTCTTTAATTCCTCTTCTAGAGCCCTTTCTCTGAGCTCCATTTCTTCCATAGACAGCAAATGTGGAGCATCAGTATCCATGTGATCTTCTTCTTCCTCTTCTCCTGCTGCTGAAGCATTGATCATTTCTTCATCCGTGGGTGATACTGTGGGAGTGTTGTAGACGACCAAATCAGTATTAGTTCCTGTAGTAAGCTCAGGAATACTGCTCGATCCGCCAGCTTCGGTAGTATGAGAGGACACTGGAGGTGGAGGTAGATCAGCATTGAATGCATCTATCTTGCTGTGGAGGAGACCCAACTTAAGAGCTCTTTCATTTTCTTCTTCAACTGAAAGGCCTATGTTTGAGTGAGCAGACTTTTGTTCAGCAGTCATCGGTTCCTTTATCTTCTCTCTCCTGATCCTTTCTTCTTCCAAGATTGTCTGTGCTTCAGTGAACGGTCTTTGATTGAGATATGTTGGGTATTCAGCATTATCAGCAAATTCGTCAATGTTCTTTTCCCAATCTTCGAACGTCAACTCCTTATCATCAATATCTTCAAGATTTACATCCTTGTCAATGTTAGCATAAGCTTCCCTATAAACTGGACCTTCGTCGGACTCGGTTTCAGAGTTAGACGGTTTTGGAGAAGATGGTGGTGAGGGAAACCACCCAGGTTCAGGAATGGATGCGGGCTTCTTGGCAGGAAGTCTTCTCTTAAGAGTACCCTTCTTCTTTTGTTTAGACTGGGTAGAACTGCCGGAGCTCCTAGTCTTGCTGCCTTTCTTACCCTTCTTCTGCATGCACAAAGGTAGAACAACTTCGTCCAGGAAACCAACTTTGTCTGCTTCAAGAGCTTGAAGGTAGTACTTGTAATTCTTGCAAAGCTTCACTTTTTCGTTCAAGAGACAGTCGGGAAATTTCTTTCCTTGCTTGCGTGTGCTGGTGTCGAGTCTCTTGATGATTCTGAGTGTTTCCTCGTTTCTAAAAGTGTGCTTGGCTTCATCATCAAGTCTTTGTGGAATATCGTCATACTCACGAAGGAAGCTTTCGATGAGTAATTTTGTGAAACGGACAAATGGAATGTTGTTGGTCTTGTGTTGAATGTGCCACACAAGGTCTTCCCAAATGATACTGGCATAATCTACTTTCTTTACGTTTGCCACTGCCCAGAAGAGTTTAAGGTGTTGGAGCTTTGGGTGTTCATGGCCAGTGTCTCTGCCAGATAAGGATTTGGCAATCAGGATATACAGGGTTCTCCATGGTTGTGGAAGAAATCTGATGTTGACCCTAGAATGTCTTGTCACAACTTCTTCTGATTCATCATAGCCAATATCCCGTAACCACTCAATCAGCTCTTCATTGGTGGGTACTTGATCATATTCTTCATCTGGGCCAAGTTCGGGTAACCCAAGAACATTCCTAAGTGTGTCAATGTCCACCATGACCTGTCTGTCATGAAGCATGCAAGTGAAGGAAGCTTCCCCAAGGTCTAGCTGAAGTGTATGCCAAAACTGGTGTATGTAGAAGCAGGAGACTGAAGCTGACTTAGTGAACAACAACTTGTTGGGGAGATAAAGGAGAGCATCCACTGCAACAATACATGAGGATTCGTTGCAAGTGATTTTGTTGAAGTTGATACGTAAGTTGTTCTTTCCTATCTTCCTGGTGTAATCAGCTGGAAAGGTCTCTTCCCATGAGAGTTTTGGTTCAGGTTCTGGTCCATATGGAATGTCATTGTGTTCTGCCATCTGAATTGATCATAAACAAATACAAACATGGCAATGATTTACTGTGTTAGCTCAGACATAAGATTACATGATTGTGCATATTATGAATTGATCAGTGGGTGTTTGTGTGTGTGAAAACTTTTGTTATATGACAAACTTGTGGTATTGTCACATGGTAGAAACTTCTAACAATTAAGTTACAACATTAGTTTATCATTACAAGAGATTACACTTTGGAAATTTTACAACACTTAGAAAATTTCATGAATTGGACAATTTTACGCGTAAGTGGAAAAACTACGCATAACTTATATTACGCGTAAGAAATGATATTAAGCGTAGGTGCAAAGTCTACGCATAATTTTATATGTTACGCGTAAGTTCAACTTCTGCGTAGGCTTAATTTTACGCGTAGGATTATATCTTATTCGTAAGATCAGAGCTTAGGCAAAGGATTGAACCTTAAGCGTAAGATATAACTTGTGCGTAGGTTTTGACTTACGTGTAAGATCATGACTTAAGCGTAAGAAACAACTTATGCGTAAGTTAATCTTTTTATGCGTAAACATTGTCTTATCCAAGACAATGTTTGTCCACGTGTCGAATCTTACGCGTAAGATTCAATCTTACGCGTAGGATGAACATCTTATGCGTAGATACGTTTTTACGTAAATCACCTTTGATAAATTCAAGTCCTTTTGATTCCTGAAAGTTTTAAGAACACAACCACTGATCAATAATCATTCCCACACACTTAATACATACATTTTATGCGTAAACATGCCTAAAACTGAGTTACGCGTAGGATCGTATGAACACTTGATCACAACCATAATCAAACATGTTTCTAGATTGAAATAAACTTAGGGCAAGTGATACTAACATCCTAAGGAACATATGGTCCAAGTTATAACAACAATCGACCACAAAAATCACAAGATCAAATCTGCTAGTGCAACGAGCCCTAAATCCACGATTCATGATTAATACAAGTTTCTGAAACAATTAAACCATAATTACATGATCCTATGCATACATGAACACTATCCCCATCACCTATTAACATCATAACACTCAAAATCAAGAATCCCTAAAAACCATCGTATGAACCCTAATTCACAAATCGATCAATTGATGTTTCTGGGTGAGATTAAAGGTTGGATACATGTTAATTAACATCTAACGAACATTTCCCATCAACAAATTCACCTCAAACACAACAATATTCTGGGTTTAATTTCTACGCAAAACCCAAAAGCAACTTAATCGATTAAAGAAAAACTAGCCGTTGGATTGAGGTAAAATCAAAAACCCATGTTTAGAATTACAATCAAAACCTTATAATACTTACAGATTAGAAGATTAGTGATCGGATTACTAGATTGATTAAGAGCCGTAGATGATGGTTGGTGAAAGTGTTAAATGTTTTTGCAGGTGGAGTAAATGCGTGGTCAAGGTGGTTTTGACCAAGGGTAAAACAAGTTTCATATTATGACACAATTGGTCCCTTAACCTTATGTAATTATTCAAACTTAATGCCCAAACTAACTATCTCATTTAACTTTCGTTAATAACACCAAGTTATGACAAGAACAACTTGTTGAATTATACTCCCCCTTGACCTTAGACCGTAGTCTTAAAGAAATCTTAAAAAAATTATTTATAATGGTCAAGGTGAGTATCCCGAAACACTTTTGAAGCATCATTTTGTAAGATAAAACCGTAATATTTTTGGTAAAATGCAAGTATAAAAGTTAATATTTTGTGAAAATTTTAAAATACTTTTCCTCCCCCTCAACACTTGTTTTGAATAATTAAATACGTTTTCAAAAAAAAAAAAAAAATTAGTGTTGAAAAGAAAGGAATATACTTGCATTTTTTAACTAAAAAAAGTATTTACAAAGATAGTTTTGATGTTTGACAATCAATTGTGTTTTAAAAACTTTTCCAGATCATCTGGAGTCAAACATCGCATACCAATTTGGTGAACTAGACTAGCAAACCTTGATGGTGCTAAGGATTTGGTAAGTAAGTCCGCCAATTGGTACTCAGTCCCAACAAAATACAGTTCAACGGTACCCTTTTCAACATGCTCTTTGATGAAGTGATATCGGAGATCGATGTGTTTGGATTTGCAATGATGTACTGTGTTGCAGGAGATCGCAATTGGACTTTTGGAATCACAGTAGATTGGAATCTTGTTGAATAGGTAGCCATAATCCTTAAGTTGTGATCTCATCCAGATGACTTGAGCACAACAAGCAGACATAGCTACATATTCAGATTCTGTTGACGACAGTGATGTGCAGTCCTGCTTCTTTGATTGCCATGACACAAGTTTGTCTCCGAGAAATTGTAATCCACCAGATGTACTTTTGCGTGTGTCTAAACATCCTGCATGGTCAGCATCTGAAAAAGCAATTAGTTCAAAACCAGAATCCTTCGGATACCAGATTCCCAAGTTAAGGTTCCCTTTATGTATCGAAGGATTCTTTTGACCTCACTGAGGTGTTTTTCAGTTGGTTTGGACTGATAGCGAGAGCACATGTAGACAGCAAATACTATATCAGGTCTACTAGCTGTGAGATACATGAGGGACCCAATCATACTTCGGTATTTGGTAGGGTCAACTGGAGTCCCATGTAAATCAGCATCTAGTTTTGTGGTATAGCCCATTGGTGTATTATAAGTATCACAAGACATCATTCCATGTTTCTTTAAAATTTCAAGAGCATATTTGGACTGATTTATAAAAATTCCACAGGGTGATTGATGAACTTGTAGTCCTAGAAAGAACGAAAGTTCACCCATCATGGACATTTCAAAATTATCTTTCATTAATTTTGCAAAATCATTAGAGTAACTTCTTTTTGTTGAGGCAAAAATAATGTCATCGACATATATTTGAACAACAAGTAAGTCCTCCCCGTAGGTTTTTGTAAATAGTGTTGGATCCACCAATCCTTTAGAAAATTTATTGGCCAGCAAGAAAGTGGACAGTTTGTCATACCACGCCCGTGGGGCTTGCTTAAGTTCGTAGAGTGCCTTTTTGAGTCGGTAAACGTGATTAGGACGCTCAGGATCAACGAAGCCGTCTGGTTGGCTCACATACACTTCTTCACGGAGTTCTCCATTAAAAAATGCGGTTTTCACATCCATTTGGTAAACAACCATGTTCCTGTGTGCAGCATAGGCCAAAAAGATCCGAACAGCTTCATGTCTAGCCACTGGAGCAAAGGATTCAGCAAAATCAAGTCCTTCTAGTTGGGAGTATCCTTTCGCTACCAGACGTGATTTGTTACGTATGACAGTTCCTTCAGCATCAAGCTTATTCTTCCAGATCTATTTTAACCCGATGACAAAGACTCCGTCAGGTCTTTCAACTAATTCCCAGACTTCTAATCTTATGAATTGTTGAAATTCCTCTTGCATAGATTCAATCCAGTTGTCATAAGTCATTGCTTCTTTAATGTTCTTAGGTTCTTCGTGACAAACTGTGAGTGCATAGATACAAGTTTCTCCATCCGTGTGAAGTCGTTGTCTTGTCATAACAGGTGCATCTGGATGGCCAATAATATGAACTAGTGGATGGTCTCGAGTCCATTTGTGTGTCGAAGGGTGTAGTTGATAAGTTTCTCGCATGTTAGCAGGATCCAAATTGCGTGTAGACGACTCAACAATATCAGGAAAGGTAGGAGCCGGTGCAAACGGGTTAAAGAACGCATCAGGATCATGCTTTGCGGGTTGTGGAACTGATTGTGGTGTAGGATCTTCAGCTGATTGGCGGGAGTTAGAAACAGTTTGTTCTGCTGTAGATGGTGATGCAATTGGGGGACCGTTACTCCCAACAGTTTTTGTTGTTTGATGAGGTGAGTTTGGTACTGGAATATTGTCAGGTTGAGCAGTGGAATTAGGTGAGACCATAGAAGAACGGTATTCGATTGTATCATCAAACAGTGGAGCAAACAAGGTTTCCAATTCTTTGCGGTTGAGTGGCAATGGTTCAGCCGAAGATTCCGGAGAGTTAAGACGGTTGAATTCGGGTCCTAAGCTGTGTTGCTCAGAAGCCATTTGTGTGAGTTCATCAAAATTAGCGTGAATGGTTTCTTGAATTTCTATTGTTCGACGATTCCATATCCGAAAACCTTTTGAATTTTCACAGTATCCAACGAAAACTCCGATGTCAGCCTTTGCTTTAAGTTTACCTAAATCATCACGATCATTTTTCGGATAACAAAGTGCTCCAAATACATGAAAGTAATCGATATTCGGTTTTCTTTTGTGAACAATTTGATAAGGTGTTTTGCGATGGCGTTTTGTTATCATGCAACGGTTTTGGGTATAACATGCGGTTGAAACAGCTTCTGCCCACAAGTAATCTGGTAATTGAGCATTAATCAACATAGTTCTAGCAGCTTCCACTAGCGTCCTGTTGCGTCTTTCAACAACTCCATTCTGTTCTGGGCTTCTAGGAATAGATGTTTGATGTTCAATTCCCACTTTCTCATAATATAAACTAAGTGTCTGATTCTTAAATTCAGTTCCATTGTCAGTTCTGACTATTCGTACCGTGTTGCGTAACTGAACTTGAATTTTAGTGAGAAAGGTGATGATCATTGAAGGAGCCTGATCTTTACTTCGTAGAAAATAAACCCAAGTCCATCTGGAATAATCATCCACAATTACAAGAATGTAGCGTTTACCGTTGATACTTTGAACACGCATCGGTCCACACAAATCCATATGTAGCAATTGTAAAACATGATTCGTACTGTGCTCAGGTTTTGAAGGAAAATGAGCCCGAGTACTTTTTCCTTGTTCACAGGCTGAACATAAGTGATCTTTGGTAAAACCGAATCTTGGAAATCCATCAACAAGTTTGTAACGAGCAAGGTCAGTCATAGTTTTGAAATTCAAGTGCGAAAGACGTCTGTGCCATAACCAAGATTTAGTTGATTCTCCTTTGGAGAGAAGACATATCAGAGATGTAGCAATCATATCTGACATTGATATTGTATAAAGGTTAGAACCACATGAGCCAGACATTAGATCGTTTCCTTGTAAGTCACGAACGAAACAAGTTTTCTCACGAAATGCAACTTCTAGATCCCCATCACAAAATTGACCAACAGAGAAAAGGTTGTGTCCAAGGCCTTTCACATAATAAACACGACTGATTTCAATGTTCCCACTGACATAGTCACCATATCCCATGATTAAAGCGTAATGATCATTCCCGAATCTGACAGTACCAATGAACTTTGAGACAAAGTTTTGTAATAGTTTGAGATTGCCTGTCATATGTTGGGTGCATCCGCTATCAACAATCCAGAGAACAATCTGTACCACCTGCATCACAAGAAGAAGACACGGATGGAACAGAAGTAAGGGTGGAATCCAATGAAAGTGCGGGTTCCTGTTGGTTAGAAGTACATGTATTCAACAATTTAGGAATCCATTTAAAGTCTGGTTTGTGTTGTAACCTGTAACAATTCGCAATTTCAGGTTAATTACAATTCCCGGAAAATTTCACTATTCACTTTTACTATTCATTTTTCCCGAAACTTTCCCGAAAGTTGATTTTTATTTGATATTCTCGAGTGATAAATCATTTCCATGGCAAATTAAATGTTTGACATTCGTCAGATCATTTGCGTGAAAGTTATTAAGGAATTACACGTTTTAGGGTAAAACGTCATTCAGAAATTCTACGTACAACGAAACTCGACCGCGTTAAGTGACCCCGCATCAGAAAAATGTTTGACACACTCATGATTTATTTGAGAATTAATCGTGACTGAGAAAAATATGACCAAAGACTTCCCGGCAGGTCACCCATGTCGGTACTACTCTCACATGAGCACGCTTAACCGAATGGGCGATTAACCGTTAGACCACAAAACGAGTTTCTAAGACGTTTTGAGTTTTCAAACTTATTAGAAAAAGTCAACATATTTTTCCCTCCTCCATTGACCAAAAATCATCCCTTGATTTTATAAGTCATTTCGTGATTTTTAGGCTTACGGTTTGATGTCTAAAAGACATTTAATACCAACCGACACTAGACTGAGCCCAGTCTAGACATTATAAGTCATTTTAAATCATTTATATCATATTAGAAAAGTAACATTTTACTTTTCTCATTTTTACGCAAAATTCGTACATTTTACGTGTTACGCGTTTTAGACCCGTGTTTCCAGTTTTTAGCAGGGTTTTGGCACCTGATAGATCCTACCACTCATTTTATATTTTATTATGGGACATATGGACATGTCTAACAATACTTTAAAGTTTCATAATTTTACGACACCCGGTTTTACATTTTGAGGCGTAACAACTTACGGTTTGCATTTCCCGGAGTCAAGTTTCATCCTAATACTTAGGATAATACCAAGCAAAAGCCAAAGCTTGCTCTCCAAGCTCATGAAACCGGCCTAGGAGGGGGGAGTCACACCCATGTGGCTTCATCTCATGAATTTACCCCTAGATTATCACTAAATTACAACTTGGTCACCAAGTTTTGGTAATTTCCTACTTGTTTCCTAACCTCCTCATTTGGACTATAAATAGCCCCTCCCCCTCCTCTTTTGCCGTCCACTTCCACACACACAAACACTCTCATCCTTGCTTGATTTCCTTCTAATTTCTAGCAAGATTCAAGTGCAAGTTCAAGGTAGAAAACCTAGTTAGGTTTCCATTCATCAAAACACTTCCATAAAACCTCATATACTTGGTGATTTCTCTTGAGTTTGAATCCACTCAAGTCACCTCAACTTTCATCATCTCTCTTTCAAGATTACAAGAGTAGAAAGATTGCATGAAGTGAAGTGGGTTGAAGCAAGTCTATCAATGTCCTATCCTTACATGTTAACTTCCTTTCATCTTTGAAAGCCAAAAGTTGTGAGCCAAACCCTAACTTGATTCTTGTTTAATAATCATGTTCATGTTATTTACATGTTATTCTTGCTATATTATGTCTTGTAGTTATGTCCATGATGTATAAAAGTGAGCAAAACAAGTTATTGTTATTGATTGTTACAACAAGTTACTAAAACAAGTAAACTAGTGACTTTCTTGGAAAACCACGACCAAAATGGTAAAATTATGATATTGGATCATTACATATTACAGTAGAGGACTTAACAAGGAAACCATAGCAATTTGAACCACCCAAAACGAGTATACGAGTCAAAAGTTACGCCCATTTGAAGTTACCAAAACTTTGCGGCAAACTGCCAAATACCATTCTGATCAAATTTGGGTTTTGAAAGTCCCACTTCTGGTCCGATTCATCAAAAAGTTAAAACACGAAAGTTGTCCAGAACGACATTTTCGTTCAGGAACAAAGAAGCTCGAGACCTAAAAACACTTTCCGAGTGATAAAATTCTTCAAATTCTAAACAGCCCATTTTTAGGCGAAAGTCACAAGATTATGGTTATACTTTAAATGGAACAAGAGGTCTTATGACCTATAATCAAGACCACAACCATGGCTAGAGCCAAGGTTGTGTCTCATGACCTTAGAACAAGGACCAAAGGTCATGGCTAGGCCATGACGAAATGACCAAGTAAACTTACATAGGCGTAAACATGAAACAAGGAATTGGCGATATATTGAACAAGCAATTTGGATCTACTTCACTTAAAAGGAAACCATGAGATATTACCAAGAGAAAATGGTCATTCAAGACTTATGAAACTACCCCTAATAACAATCTTCATGTACTAATAAACTTTCCTAAGTTTACTCAAATATCGGACATGTAACTTTTCGGATCGAAACTGATATCTATATATTTTATCAACTACTACAATAGTGGGGAGCCTCATGTGAGGAGTTCATTATGTAAGCCGTCGAGTTGAGTTGTGGATTTACGAGTTAAAGTGTCCTGGCTCCTCGAACGCTTACTAACATGACTTCTGAATTATGTCGGCCCGAACGGTAGTAAACGATATACAAAACATACATGTTCATGAATCTTTTCTTTCTAAGACTTACAATATACATCATACCACATCATGGACTAAATGCAAGATATATATATAGGCACTACTTCATATTCTTTACTCCGATTCTAAGTCGCGACATTCTATTATAGGTTGCTCGTAGAAACCTTCACGATTCGACCATCACATTCATTACTCACTACATAACTTAAGGTGAGTTCGTAGCCCCACTTTCTATTGTTTAACTATTTTACAAACCCATGGGGGGAATACATGCTATTATTTTTCTACTCGAACACGATGCTTTCTACTGTATGCTACCCGACGATGTTTTATTATCACTAAGTAACGATTGCCATGTTCGAAGTCCCTATATCATGAACCATTAGTCACTACCTTTAGTGAGCGCGAATATTGTGAATAGATCTATTGGGATTGACGGATCCCATTTGTGTTGAACAACGATGAGTTCACACAAATGCACTATGTTTGAGATTTAGCGGTATAATGGCAAAAGTACCTCGATAGGGCTTCTATAATGCCAATTTTGTTGGTTCGATGTTAACGCTTTGGTTGTATGAGCTTAGTGAAATAAATAACGATTTTGTTTTCTAACTATGAGTGTGAGTCTATAGCTCACACTACGATTATTGTGTTCAAACGATTTAACTAAACTCTACGAATTCCACTCAACCTTTGTGTTGACCTCTCAAGCATGTATTTCAGGTTCATGACGATCAAGGATGGCACGGAAGGACACGGATACTCAAGAGGGCTATAAATTTTATTATCATTCAAAACTCAATTAATGTAATTTGTAAACATGGAACCATCTGGGACCTCATTTTGTAATCTCTGATATCTATATAATTTGAATGATAAATCTTTTAAAACGACTCAATTGGAGTTCGTTTTCTATTATTGTGACTATTGTGCCGTCCAGTAACACCCAGTTCGAATTCCGCTGCGTCCATGAATTGGGGGTGTTAAAGATTGGTACCAGAGCCATGGTTATAGAGAAACGGGTCTAATTGAGACCTAAACTATAACCACACTACAAGCAAAAACATTTTATAGCCTTCCGCTCTCCGTGTCTTCCATCCTCCAGACGATTATGGACTTAGTAAGCATGTTATGCTTCACAAACATATAAGTATATTTATATATACATTCGAGTTATTTTCAATCATTTTATCTAAACATATCTACACATGCCTACTCTATGGCATTTCGACACAACCACATTCTCCCAACCATGTTCCTACTCCAACATATTATATCCAAGATATTGTAACGAATTACGATGGTCTTTTCTATTTCCCGAACATTGTATGACACAATGGTCTAATCTACTTCCGAGACATTGTGATTTGTGCAATGGTCTCTCGAATTATTCCACCACCTCATCAATATCATTTCATATGATATCAAAAACCCATCACAATCTATCGATTTCCAAACAAGAAATATGAGATTTCTAAAGGACAAACTAATCCATCATCGACAAAAGTTGAACTTTCTCTACATTCATCAAAGTTTTCTTCTGAAACCTTCATTGTTAAAAGTTCGTGATCCTGGCCAAGTATGTTCTATTTTAGAATTACTTCAACTTCCTTTCCACACATATCTACCCGTACTATCTTCTATGCAATGGAATGTGAAAACATACGTTACAAGTCTCTTATGGCGGGACTTGCAACTGAATGGTTTGACATCGCCTTTGTTTAGTGGACAGTTTCCCGAAAGCAACGGACGTATCACAAGTATACCTAATTTAGGTATTTGAAAATTTTATCGAACCTCGGCTAAATATAGACTAGTCACCTATATTTAACCTAGGGACAGTGGAATATAGTCTGACTAACTATATTCGACTTAAAATTTTCAAATACTGAGAGTAGTTATACTAGGGTTATGTTTAGGTTGATTTCCTACTTGAACTCGATAAACCACCAGAATACATTAAAAACGATCTAGAGACACGATAGTGCCTTACCACTCAGCGAAATCTTAACACCTTATTTGTACTACCTAATTTCATTCTTGAAAGTTTTCATTTATGAGATAATCCGAACTACTATCTTGGGATAGTTATCAATTCTTCTCTTCATCCTGTAGAAGTACTATCCTGTTTAGGTCCTAAGGATACCATTCCGTCATAAACCTTTAAAATTTCTTAAAATTTTAAAGCAAACTTGACATCTCTACCAGTATTAATGTTAAGCATACACTACACACTTCTGTTCATCAAGATATCACAACATTATCTTCATAACCGTTGGAACCACAAGCTCATAAACAGATCTTGATGCATTTTTAATGCTCAAATCATCCTTAGCTACACCACAAGCACCCTTACCAACTTTACAAGATTGAATATTCATCTTGGAACACCAGTATCATCTCGTAATACCCTACCTTGTAACTCACCGACTAAGTATGAATGTTGTGTAGGATGATTTGTAATTATTTGAATGGATTGGGATGCCTTTTCATTTAAATAAAGACATTGTAAATCACTAAACCATAAGTTTATATTTCCTTATCTACATTGTTTGGGATGCCTCTCTATGTAAATAAAGAATTATAAACAAGTGGGCTTATTTGTATCCGAAATAACATAAGTATGAAGTCAATAAACACTAGGTACAACAACCGATTACCTACTAGGCTATGATTGCAATTACTATCTCAAATTCCTATTAATATTCGACTGCTATATCAATTTCCTTTGATATTCGACTATTACCATACCTTTCCTACATAAAAGTAAGCCTCGTCCTACGCCATACACTAAAACGACAAATCAAACTACATCACTGGTAATACCAGACTATAGTCCTCATAAGTAACCACACCTCTTCATCGACACGACTCCAACATATGACACACAAAGAACTTCGGGACGAAGTTCCCCGTAAGGGGTAGAGACTGTAACAATTCGCAATTTCAGGTTAATTACCATTCCCGGAAAATTTTACTATTCACTTTTACTATTCATTTTTCCCGAAACTTTCCCGAAAGTTGATTTTTATTTGATATTCTCGAGTGATAAATCATTTCCATGGCAAATTAAATGTTTGACATTCGTCAGATCATTTTCGTGAAAGTTATTAAGGAATTACACGTTTTAGGGTAAAACGTCATTCAGAAATTCTACGTACAACGAAACTCGACCGCGTTAAGTGACCCCGCATCAGAAAAATATTTGACACACTCATGATTTATTTGAGAATTAATCGTGACTGAGAAAAATATGACCAAAGACTTCCCGGCAGGTCACCCATGTCGGTACTACTCTCACATGAGCACGCTTAACCGAATGGGCGATTAACCGTTAGACCACAAAACGAGTTTCTAAGACGTTTTGAGTTTTCAAACTTATTAGAAAAAGTCAACATATTTTTCCCTCCTCCATTGACCAAAAATCATCCCTTGATTTTATAAGTCATTTCGTGATTTTTAGGCTTACGGTTTGATGTCTAAAAGACATTTAATACCAACCGACACTAGACTGAGCCCAGTCTAGACATTATAAGTCATTTTAAATCATTTATATCATATTAGAAAAGTAACATTTTACTTTTCTCAGTTTTACGCAAAATTCGTACATTTTACGTATTACGCGTTTTAGACCCGTGTTTCCAGTTTTTAGCAGGGTTTTGGCACCTGATAGATCCTACCACTCATTTTATATTTTATTATGGGACATATGGACATGTCTAACAATACTTTAAAGTTTCATAATTTTACGACACCCGGTTTTACATTTTGAGGCGTAACAACTTACGGTTTGCATTTCCCGGAGTCAAGTTTCATCCTAATACTTAGGATAATACCAAGCAAAAGCCAAAGCTTGCTCTCCAAGCTCATGAAACCGGCCTAGGAGGGGGGAGTCACACCCATGTGGCTTCATCTCATGAATTTACCCCTAGATTATCACTAAATTACAACTTGGTCACTAAGTTTTGGTAATTTCCTACTTGTTTCCTAACCTCCTCATTTGGACTATAAATAGCCCCCCCCCCTCCTCTTTTGCCGTCCACTTCCACACACACAAACACTCTCATCCTTGCTTGATTTCCTTCTAATTTCTAGCAAGATTCAAGTGCAAGTTCAAGGTAGAAAACCTAGTTAGGTTTCCATTCATCAAAACACTTCCATAACCTCATATACTTGGTGATTTCTCTTGAGTTTGAATCCACTCAAGTCACCTCAACTTTCATCATCTCTCTTTCAAGATTACAAGAGTAGAAAGATTGCATGAAGTGAAGTGGGTTGAAGCAAGTCTATCAATGTCCTATCCTTACATGTTAACTTCCTTTCATCTTTGAAAGCCAAAAGTTGTGAGCCAAACCCTAACTTGATTCTTGTTTAATAATCATGTTCATGTTATTTACATGTTATTCTTGCTATATTATGTCTTGTAGTTATGTCCATGATGTATAAAAGTGAGCAAAACAAGTTATTGTTATTGATTGTTACAACAAGTTACTAAAACAAGTAAACTAGTGACTTTCTTGGAAAACCACGACCAAAATGGTAAAATTATGATATTGGATCATTACATATTACAGTAGAGGACTTAACAAGGAAACCATAGCAATTTGAACCACCCAAAACGAGTATACGAGTCAAAAGTTACGCCCATTTGAAGTTACCAAAACTTTGCGGCAAACTGCCAAATACCATTCTGATCAAATTTGGGTTTTTAAAGTTCCACTTCTGGTCCGATTCATCAAAAAGTTAAAACAGGAAAGTTGTCCGGAACGACATTTTCGTTCAGGAACAAAGAAGCTCGAGACCTAAAAACACTTTCCGAGTGATAAAATTCTTCAAATTCTAAACAGCCCATTTTTAGGCGAAAGTCACAAGATTATGGTTATACTTTAAATGGAACAAGAGGTCTTATGACCTATAATCAAGACCACAACCATGGCTAGAGCCAAGGTTGTGTCTCATGACCTTGGAACAAGGACCAAAGGTCATGGCTAGGCCATGACGAAATGACCAAGTAAACTTACATAGGCGTAAACATGAAACAAGGAATTGGCGATATATTGAACAAGCAATTTGGATCTACTTCACTTAAAAGGAAACCATGAGATATTACCAAGAGAAAATGGTCATTCAAGACTTATGAAACTACCCCTAATAACAATTTTCATGTACTAATAAACTTTCCTAAGTTTACTCAAATATCGGACATGTAACTTTTCGGATCGAAACTGATATCTATATATTTTATCAACTACTACAATAGTAGGGAGCCTCATGTGAGGAGTTCATTATGTAATCCGTCGAGTTGAGTTGTGGATTTACGAGTTAAAGTGTCCTGGCTCCTCGAACGCTTACTAACATGACTTCTGAATTATGTCGGCCCGAACGGTAGTAAACGATATACAAAACATACATGTTCATGAATCTTTTCTTTCTAAGACTTACAATATACATCATACCACATCATGGACTAAATGCAAGATATATATATATATATAGGCACTACTTCATATTCTTTACTCCGATTCTAAGTCGCGACATTCTATTATAGGTTGCTCGTAGAAACCTTCACGATTCGACCATCACATTCATTACTCACTACATAACTTAAGGTGAGTTCGTAGCCCCACTTTCTATTGTTTAACTATTTTACAAACCCATGGGGGAAATACATGCTATTATTTTTCTACTCGAACACGATGCTTTCTACTGTATGCTACCCGACGATGTTTTATTATCACTAAGTAACGATTGCCATGTTCGAAGTCCCTATATCATGAACCATTAGTCACTACCTTTAGTGAGCACGGATATTGTGAATAGATCTATTGGGATTGACGGATCCCATTTGTGTTGAACAACGATGAGTTCACACAAATGCACTATATTTGAGATTTAGCGGTATAATGGCAAAAGTACCTCGATAGGGCTTCTATAATGCCAATTTTGTTGGTTCGATGTTAACGCTTTGGTTGTATGAGCTTAGTGAAATAAATAACGATTTTGTTTTCTAACTATGAGTGTGAGTCTATAGCTCACACTACGATTATTGTGTTCAAACGATTTAACTAAACTCTACGAATTCCACTCAACCTTTGTGTTGACCTCTCAAGCATGTATTTCAGGTTCATGACGATCAAGGATGGCACGGAAGGACACGGATACTCAAGAGGGCTATAAATTTTATTATCATTCAAAACTCAATTAATGTAATTTGTAAACATGGAACCATCTGGGACCTCATTTCGTAATCTCTGATATCTATATAATTTGAATGATAAATCTTTTAAAACGACTCAATTGGAGTTCGTTTTCTATTATTGTGACTATTGTGCCGTCCAGTAACACCCAGTTCGAATTCCGCTGCGTCCATGAATTGGGGGTGTTAAATAACCAACGTTGCCAATTCCAACTAGTTCATGCTTTCTTAATGGTGAATTCACTAGTGGTTGGCTAATTCCTAGATTTGTTCTCGTCACTTATGGGGGTAACTTCAACTTCATTAGAAACCGTAGAAGGTGGCTTTCCTAAGTTAGACTTAGAGGCAGTAGTGGGCCTAGAAGGAATGCGTGTCCTACGTTTCTTATGACGATTAAGAAGAGAATTAGCTATACATTTTGTATGATCACCAGATGATACGCTTTTACGACAAAACACACAAGATGCATTAATATTCAAAACATTCAAAGGTTCATCATTCGTTACATTTAGATTTTGATTATAATTTGCCAGATTAGAATCTAAATCTGATGCAACATGAGTTTTATTCAAATTCCTAAGTTGATCTTCTACTTCTTGAGCTTCTAGTGATCCTCTTTTACGTTGCCACTGCCTATTCTTCTTTTTACTTTTTCGCTTGGGTCTGCTAACGCTATTAGTGGAGACTAGTCCTGTAGAAGTGGAGTTATCAACATTAGTGTTTTGAACAACATTTCCTTTAGCAGTTTTGTCTAATTGATACAATCCTGGTGCTATCACCGTGGTGTCAACAAACTTTCCTTTTTGGAGTATCTTAATTTTCTCTTTCAAATCAATGATGATGTGATTCTTATCCTGAATATTTGACTCAAGTACACCATTGCAATATTTGATGTCTTCGTGGTTTTGTTGATATGCAACGTTTTCAATTTTTAAATCTGCAATTTCTTTCTCGTATTTGAGACACAAACTTTTGAAAGACTCATTGTTTTTGCAAAGCTGACAAGAGTTTGAAATAATTTGACTTTGAAGTTTCAATTCCGTTTCAAGACTTTGAGCTTGACACCATTCAAGCCTTTGTTTGGGTTGACAAATTTCTTTTGAAAATTGTTTTGTCACATCATCATTCTTAGTTCTCAGCTTGTCATTATCATGTTTAAGTGTCTCGATTTCCACATTCAACAAGTTATTATCAACACAAAGATCATCCATAAGCATAGAAGTACCGGATTTATAGAGATCATTCATGATAACAGACAAAATATCAGCATTGAGAACTTGTTCCAAGAGTCGATCAGCATCATTTTTTGAAACTCTATTTCTTTGCTTTTGAACCAAAATCTCATTTTCAGTATAGTTGAAAACATTTATCATATTTTTGACCTCGTTTTGAAGTTCCTGATCCCAACGTGTAGCACAGAGACGGAGGTGTTTGACAATTGGCAACATTTGTTTTTGAAAAATATCTCTCTTTTCTCGCTCGTAAGCGGATTGAAAAGTTTCAATTTTTATTTCAGAATTGCGTTCAATTGTTTCCTACAAAATTTCGATGTTTTCCATAAAAGTTTTGAAATAATTTAAGACACGACAACTTTTCGGTAAAGGTGTAAGTTCACCGGATGATGGTAAAGGACCATTTATTTGTGCTACGGTTTGGACAGGGGCCGCATTAGAGGATGAAACATATGACTCTTCGACAAACCATGATTTCTCAGGTAATTCCTTTTGAGTAACAAAAGATTTAGAAATGTGAGGAGCTTTTGAATAATCATATGGTGTCCAATATTGAACATAACTCATTTTAGATCGACTCTCGTCTTCAAGTTCTTCTTCTTCCTCAGTATCAAAAACAACAGCACGCACAATCGTATTATCAAGCAAATGGTCCATACTGTAAATTTTAGGAATTTCTTTGAATGCCGTGTGAAGAAACATTGAATTGTAATCGCCAAGTGCAAATCCTTTATCGGGTCTTGGTTTTAAAGTAAATTTCTGAATTGTTGTGACAGAGTTCCCGTGTTTGTAAACAATGTTACGACATTCTTTGGGTTGTTTTTCAAGATCAACAATCTCACCGAGTAAGTCATCTATATACTTTCTTTTTCGTATTTTATGTTCACAAAAATCCTTTTTACAGCTTGACAATTCTGTTTCTGTTTTTGAAAGTACTGTTTGAAGACGTTCAACTTGCATTTTCAATTCACATTTCTCACTTTCGAGTTTAGAAATCAACTTCCCGTTTGACTCAATTAAATCTTGCATTTTGTGTTGAAGATCTTGCTCTTTGTTGTAAGAATCTTGAAAAGCTTTTTCAAAACTTTTTGCATATTTAATCTTGTCTTCTTGATTTGAAAGTTGAATTTTATAACACTCAATATCTCTTACAAGACCTCATTTGTTTCTTTTAAAGCTTTGTTTTTCTCGTTGCATTTTATGATTTGCAATTGTTGAGCATTCAGTTGTTTAGATAACAATATGAGGTCAGGGTCTGGATCAAATGATGGTTCATGTTGTTCTAAATGATCATGTTTATCATTCTCAATAGGATCATCAAATGAAACAACTGTGTCATCATCAAATATGACAACTGTGCTTATTTGTTCATCTTTTTGAGAAGATGAAGATGATGTAGATGGAACAACTTGCGCCATATCTGATTCAGAAGCAGAGGGTGAGGCTATTTCATGTATTAGGCATGCTTTTTGGTCATGTACCTGAGACAAGCCGTCAGTGTCATACACTGGACCTGAATCATTAAACTGAAGTTCCTGCATGTTGGCCATAAGCATCACAGCTGCATTGGCTTCCAGATCTTCCATGTCATCATCATTGTTCACATTTGCCATGAAGTTGTTATCATGTTCAGGGAAATGTCCATCTTTTTCATCTTGAAGAGCCATGAGTAATGCCTGCTTGTGAAACTTACTACCCCGAGTTCTCGGTTTGGGACATGCTGTCGCTATATGACCTTGTTCATTATAGTTATAGCACCATACTGCATTCCCTGAGTTGGAGTTCCTAGTTGCAACTGGTTCAGACCTTTGCTGAGAAGACCCTGAGTTGTTCCTGAACCCCCCATTGTTATTAAACCTCTGACCATTCCCAAAATTTCCTAAAGAACTTCCTGAACCAGATCTACCATAGTTACGATTCTGAATTTCCCCTCTTCCATCATTGACAACAGCTTGATTCCTTGTGTTAGAAGACGAACGTTGACGGTTGTTTGTTTTGTTGGAGAATTTGCTGAAAGCACGAGCAATAAGAGCAAGTCCCTGATTCAAAGTATTAAAGTCATCATCGTCATCTTCATTGGAGTTGGAGTAATACACTGCATCATTGTTATTCAATGGAACAAGTTGAGTAGAAGTATTCTGTGGAGATGAATCATAAGGGACCATTTGGTTTGAGGTAGAAGATTGTGGATAACTGAAGTAGTTTTGCTCTTGAACATATGCATGATTTGACATTGGTGGTGGAGCATAGGGAGATTGAGCTACGAGAGCCAAAGAATTTAGTGTTGGTGTTGGTGTGTATCCTCCTCGTAGAGCTCGATCTTTTTCAACTTCAGGTTCATGGTGTTTCAGAAAATCATACAACAAACCATATGGAGCATCATGAAGATTTTTGGTTTGACGAACAAATGTCACATATTTATGCCAATCTGGGCCAAGACTACCAACGAATTTGGAGTTCACTGCGATCCTTGGTACTGTGATTTTGTGACGTTCCAGATCATTGACCACATTTGTGAAACGATGATAGTAGGATTCAAGTGACTCTTCTAGTTCAATTGTGATGTCAGTGTATTCCATGTAGAATTTGGATTCCATATCATCTTTGTTCAATTGAGTGCCTTCCATAAGGAGATGAACATGTTCCCACATAGCTTTGGCTATTTTCTGAGCATCGACACTTCGATAAATTGGATTAGGTATACCTTGAAGTATATAAGCCATTGCATACTCATCAGCTTCACGATGTAATTTCTGGTCTTCTGTGAGTGCAGATTCTGGAAGAGGTCTATCACCAGGAGGACGTGGAGGATCAGCATTTGGATCACCAATTTCAAATCTTGTTGGCCACTCAAATGGTCCTTCAAGTATCACTTGTTTCAAGAATTTCCCATGAGGTTTCTTTAGTTCAAGAAATCGTAAGAATCGACTTGACCATTGAACATAGTTCCCAGGTGTTAGCATTGGAGGTGTTTCAAGTGATCCAACCTCATGTCTTGATTGTTGAGTTGTAATAACTTCACACATTCTATCAAACCAGTGAGGTTGTTTGGAGGAATACTGATTGTTTTGTTGTGACATTTGATATGGTTGTTGTTGAGGAATGATTTGATGTTGTTGCATCATGAGATATTGTGGTTGTTGATTAAACGGTTGTTGATGAAAGTGTGATTGTGAAGTTTGTTGATATAATTGTTGCTGATGGTATTGTTGTTGCTGATACTGCTGATGTTGTTGCTGAGGATTAGAGAAGTAGTAATGTGGTGGTTGAGACATCTTTGAACACTTGTGTAGTAATGGATCTTTGTAGAAGATTGAAATGCACGTTCCTTTGGTTAAGTTCAAAATCCCAGGGGTAAGTTGAGTTATTACGCGTAACAATAATCTTACGCGTAAACTATAGGTTATGCGTAAAGAGTAGTTTATGCGTAAACACAGAGTTTATGCGTAAGTTTTCTCTTTACGCGTAAGCTTTGGCTTATGCGTAAGTTTAGACTTATACGTAAGGTTAAACAACCAAACAAATCTTTCAAACTTATCCAAGCTTGAAAGATATCCAAAGTCGAAGTATTCCACTAACTTATCCAAGCTAGGGAAGTACTGAGTCACCGTAACACAAGGAGAAGACCTTTGATGAAGTTATGCGTAGAACTCTGAAACTTACGCGTAAGATATGATCTTATGCGTAAGAGCTGATCTTCTGCGTAGAAAGTGACTTAGGCGTAGGATTCACAACTTCTTCATAGAATCTTGAGCGTAGACAGTGGACTTACGCGTAGGAAATGAACTTACTCGTAGGTTTTAAGCGTAGAAGACCAAAATTACTCGTAAGAACAGGGTTTTGACCTATGTTACTCGTAAGAAAAGGGTTTTAACCAAAAGTTACTCGTAGAAAGGACAAAAAGTACTGTTGACAGCTTTAGAATCGTACTATTCACGTGAGTTACGCGTAAGGTGGTCAGTAACTTGAAAAATCTCAACTTTTTGAAGAGAAATGCTTAGAAATAAGGTACTTTTGACCAAATAACTTCACCAATACTTAGAAAACACTTAAAATGAAAGATTTTGCTACCAAAAACTAGTTTTCCACTATCAAAGAAGCTATAATACCTTAAGAAAAGCCTTAAAAATCAAAACTTTATGCAAAAACTAAGCTTCAAATCACTATATCAACCTTGAAACTTGTCCAAGCTTCAAGATTTGAGTGAAAGAAACAAAGAAAATTGCAAAAAGAAGCCAAAGAATACCTTAAACCCCACGTTAAATCCAAGAACAACACTTCAATCTCTATTAGGCGAATGATACCACTTGTTAGGTCACCATTTATGTAAACACAAGTATGATATTGATAGAAATGAGATGAGAGAAAGAGATGGTTGATTATAAGAAATGAGAGAAAAGTAAGAACAAGAGTTTCACTAAGATATTCAAATAACCAACAAATGTAAAGTTTACATAAGCATGATATACATAGGGGAGGAGTAGGGCAACACTCCCTACCTCTCACTTTCATCCAAATCGTGGGCTTTCTAGGTCCATGGGCTTACATGCTTAAGCCTTGTAACATTAACATAGTGAATAAAATAACTAAGCAACCTATTACAAAAGGTAATGACCGAGACTTGACTAAAATACAAAAGTATGATCCCAACGAAGTGATTAAAATATACGAAGTCAAAGCTTAAAAGTTGTATCATGTGCGAGCTAGACTCAGTATTGACCCAGGAATTGACGAGACAATAAAAGTTAGTAATATCGAAAAGACTTATCCTCGACGGGTAATAACATCAAGTTAGTTACTAGGGCTAGTTGTCACCTAAAAGCTGACAATGTATCTCTTTAACTAACCACGTAAGCGTGTCTCGAAAAGGATTTGTCTTAGTAGAAATGTACCATCTCGAGAAACTTTCTGTGGACTTGACCAGGCCGGGTAATAACTTCAAGCTAGTTTATCTAGTGATGTAAGCGTGTCTCGAATTGGTCTTGTTCACGGGAAGTGGATCAATTCAAAATGCTTGCTCCTCCCGCATGTGCAAATTTATTAAATACTTATGAGCACATGTGCAGGGGGAGCTCTTCAAAAGTGTACACAAAACTCTCAAAGTGTTAACCAAAATATTTGATTATCACAAACACTTTGAGAGATTTTCAATCAAAGGTTTCTTGGCTACTATCGGAGTTATAAGGTGATTAAGATAGGAATAACCGTCCTATGATCCGCCAGAGCCGGAGGGATCTACCCAAGGACATCTCCCATAGTTAGAATTAGAAGTCCTTAGGTATGATAAGAAAAAAAAAAAAGGAGAAAAGAAAGGGAAAGAAGGAGTTGAAGAATTAAAAGGAAAAGTAAAGAAAAGGGTGAAAAGAAATAGCCCTCCATTTGTTCAACCTTAGGGCAGACACCGGGTTCAATACATATGCTACTGGTTGTTGCAAAAGACAACACCGGTATTGAAGATAAAGTCGTCATGGACCCAGTGACGCAATGCACTAAACCTTCTTAACCACTCAAGTTCTCTTAAAAGAGCTTGTCTCATTCTCACGGGGAACCAGTGTAATCTATCGACCTTTCTCTTAGAGACAGTTGATATTGAAGCAGGAGACCCCTCCCTAGTCTCCGTATAGGAAACCTAAGTGAGCACTCATCGAGTCTAGAGCCTTGAGATACATCAAAGATCTCTTAGGAACACTTAGTATTTCTACAACTGGTGTTCTACATCAATGGACACCAGCTGTAAATTATCGAGTCCTTCGCAGATCTTAGCAATCTGCCGAGAACGTTTATGAGAGGATTACTTATGTATTTCTCAATGATTGAACGGAAATCCTGCCAGGGTCAACATCAAACAGCCCTGACAGCAGGTCACTTCGGTAACCCCACAAGGGTTACGATTAGTGTTTGCGGTGGTTCCATAGCAGTCTACAGTCGTGGAGTGATCCCCAGCGACTCACCCAATCATTGAGCTACTTAGTAGGTCTCGTAAGCTCCTTTGGGAGTATCTGATATGGGAACGGCCTGGATAAGGATTAGAAGGAGTCTTCACAATATGCTGTTGATGAGCTCTAATTCCTTATTTGTAAGTACCAGTTATTTATTGCTAACTGTTTACTCGCAGGTACCTCACTTCCATGATGGTAGATTCCAACATGCTCATACATACATCTTGATGCAAATGACAGCTCCCCCAAAGATCTTAGCACCACAAAGTTCAAAGAAAGATTCTACGTCAATAAAGAAGAATCTACAAAGTATAAAGACTTAAATATCTCAGAATATGAAAAGGAACTTCGTGCACGTGAAAGTATAAGTCCGAAGATGTATGAGTATGTTGGAATGACGGACAACCACCACAGACGCAGGAGTGACGAATGGCAGACTACTTCATGACACAATCACTACATCATCACCAACGAACAAAGACATAGAGCAAAGTACATTCATTATCATTCAACCATTTTGAAGACGTCTAAAGCTTTACATGTCACAAGTCAACGACAAAGATGAAGACGTCAAGCAACCGTGATGACCGACCCTTAGGGGGAGATTGTTGGGATCATACTTTTGTATTTTAGTCAAGTCTCGGTCATTACCTTTTGTAATAGGTTGCTTAGTTATTTTATTCACTATGTTAATGTTACAAGGCTTAAGCATGTAAGCCTATGGGCCTAGAAAGCCCACGATTTGGATGAAAGTGGGAGGTAGGGAGTGTTGCCCTACTCCTCCCCTATATATATCATGCTTATGTAAACTTTACATTTGTTGGTTATTTGAATATCTTAGTGAAACTCTTGTTCTTACTTTTCTCTCATTTCTTATAATCAACCATCTCTTTCTCTCATCTCATTTCTATCAATATCATACTTGTGTTTACATAAATGGTGACCTAACACAAATAAATGCACCTTATTACTCGTAAATTAAATAAAAAACATATACGTATTATACCTTCGTCTATATATTTTCCACCTTAACAATCAAGTTATATAAAGTTTTGAACCTAAAAAGTTACGTATAAACTATTTTTGAATACCTTTCTAATGTATCACAACAAGTCTTGAAAACTCTTAAAATTTTTCTAAGTCTTTTTCTTATAAAAAAACTCGTTCCATGCTACCCATGAAACGCACGTATATCTTTAAAATCTACTTAACAAACATACTATTGTACGTCACAAACTATTAAACGCCCTGACAAACTATAGTTTTCGTATAAAAACTTTGCCATAATAATCGCGTCTTGAACCTCTAAATCATACAAAGCAAATCGAGTTGAAAATATTTCTGAAAAACTAGTAAACATCGATTGTCCTTAAGGCCCAATCCTTTGAAAATAAGCTAACGAGATAAGCAGTCCAAATAAGCTGTTTCATAATGTTTTTAGTATCCAAAAATAAGCCCGTAATCAAGCCCAAAACTTTCGTACGCTCAATGGATTTTAAAAGCTTAGCGGGCCTAGTCATTTTCGTTAAAAAGCCCATTAAGCTATAATAAGCTATTTTCGATAAATAAACAGTTTTGAAAAGTTCAATAAACTATTTTTAGCTTAATTAAGAAATAAAAAAGTTAAGTTTCGAATTTGGTAAATTTTGGACTAAGTTTGCAAAAATTATGATTTTCGGGTTAAAAGTGTCACTTTTATAAACTTTAGGTAAAAATTGTCATTTTACAAACTTGAGGATGAAAAACTGATTTTATAAAGTTTTGGGATGAAAAATGTTAAAATCATAAAATTTTGGACGTAAAACGTAAATATATTTAACTTTGGACTAACGGTGTAACGCTAACACCGTTAGGGTAAAAAGTGTAAGAATCTGGAAAAGACAAGGGCCGTATGATATAATTAATATTTTTATTTTATTTTTCATGTTACGATTTCACATTCACGACGTCACATTTTATTTCAAACTATTATTATTATTATTATTATTATTATTATTATTATTATTATTATTATTATTATTATTATTATTATTATTCTTTACGTTATATATATATATATATATATATATATATATATATATATATATATATATATATATATATATATATATATATATATATAACTTAACTAAACTTACGATATATTATAAAACCACAAGTTTTACTATCGTTAAATTAACAACTCAAGTAATCAAAAACTACTCGCGATTAAACCATTAAGACAATCAAACACTAAAACTTGACATATATTATCTAGGTCGTGTGTGGAGCCGTTCCCTTATTGCAAACCGAGTATCGATATTTTTACCACTATACCACTAAGGTGAGTTCATAGCCTTGCCTTACTTATTTAAATGTTTTATAAACCTCGCGAGGGGGATACATGCTAGTTTTTACAAACTGAACACAAATATTTTTTTTTCTTTGTATGCTTTACCTGATATCGTTATTGCGCTTAAGTCCCTTGTTGCCAAAAGCCCCTCATATCATGAGCCTTAGTCACCCAGAGGGTGAACGTAAATAATTGTTGATAGATCTATTAGGGATTGACAATCCCCGTTTGGGCGTTGGAGAAAACTACCAAACGCACTTTATTTGAAATCTAATAGGTTACTGGCAAGAACCTATCCCGAGGGCCGTGTTACTATAATCCATCATTTATGATGAGATCTGTTAATCGGCTGAGTGTCATGAGCTTAATGCAATAACAACTGATTTTTTAACTTATAATTGTATGATGGTGCAATTATCACTTACAACTTGTATTCAACTATTAAACTTAAACCTATGAATATCACTCAACTTTTGTTGATTTTTAGCATGTTTATCTCAGGTCGATAACGAGCAAGGATGGGACGGAGGAGCACGAAATTCTTACAAAGGCTATAAAATTTTATTATCATTCGAAAACCTATTTAACAAATTTCGAAATCACTGGGACCTCATTTTGAAAACTCTGATATTTACAAAACTTCGAATGATAAATGTTTTAGAAAATTATTTTCTACTGAAAAACTATGAGCTGTGAAGTAACACCCAATCTTTATTCCGCTGCAAATATTTTAAAAATGGGGGTGTTACAGATTGGCATCAGAGCTTTGGTTATAGCGAAACAGGTCTAATTTAGATCTGAACTATAACCGTTTTTACAAACAAAATATTTTATAGCCTTACACTCTTCGTGCCTTCCGTGTCTGCAGACTACCTTGCTCAGTACATTACCTGTTAAGATTATCCTGCATGTTTAGAAATTGCGCTTACAAAATTTTTATTTCATCCGTAATATTATATCTTTAACATAAAAATTACTTATAAAATACTATCCTCGGTTACTACAGTAACATGTCTCCAAAAACTTTCTTGAACGCCAAAACTACTCTCCGTAATACTAATACATCACCTATCAATCAAAACTCTCCGAATACTGAAGATCCATACGTACAAATATCACAGCCCCAACTTAATATCGAAACCACTAAAAAATCACTCCCATCATCACCTATCTGTTCATCTCTACGTCAAAAACTTAGGAGAACTACTGAATCATATGAAGATGTGATTGGTGGTCAGGCAACATTCGAAGTTGGACAAAGTTCACGTCAAGAGAGGCCGTGGAAGAATGTTGAGCCAAATTCTCCGTTACCCTACACATCAGATTCCCCAATACCAGATATCCCAAATACTTTATCCTCACCTAATTCCCCCAACTACAATATAAGCACACCTGATTCAATATGGACTCTTGTTTATCGACAAGCCAGCATATTAGAGGCTCACACTGAACAGCTAAAAGGTTTACGACCAACAAAATTTGAATGGTACGACCGTAACCTTGACGCATTGTTCAAAAGAGCGGATGCTGAAAGACGAACAATATGTGAATTAGGAATAAAGATTAATGAGATAAAAGACAACACCAACCAGGAACTTGGAAGTTTGGATTCCAGGGTCCGTTCTGCAAGAAGAGAACACAGTCATACACATGGTAGAATTGAAGACATTGAAAGGACCCTATGGATGGCTAGAGAGACAGCCAGGAGCCAAGGTCAAAATATTGCCGCATTAGAGAGTATGTTGGCAAACCAAATGAACATGTGTCAGGAACGTTTCTCAAACATGGAAGCAGCACAACTTGAACTTGAGAAAGAGATTAGATATTTACGTCAGAGGCGTAACTAATCTTAAGTTTACAAGTATCCCTGCTGCATCTACTAAACCAGACAGACTTGGTTAGTATTTCATGTAATGTTCAATGAATCTGAACCATTCAGAACTTGTAATCGAATCATAATATATAATAACCTCCTCTTCCGTTACATCTCTCTGTTATGAAACAATCGTTTCTTTCGTATCAAGCATGCATACTATGAATCCTCATAATTTCATGCAAAAATCTCATCAATTGTTACCTCCCTTGATGAACAAATAACTCCTCGTAGATCCATGACATATTAATAAGAGACCTTGTACTAATTGTTTTACAAAAATGATCAGTCAAGTTATTAATATTATGATGACTTCTACAATACTATTCAAATCTACCGTAAGAAGTCTTAACAATTATAAGAAATTCTTAAACATACTATAATTGACCAGAAACCAAAGGATTGTCTAAAAATAAAATTTCAAGAGAGAACTTGAAAAATGGGGAGAAAATTTATTTTAAATGGACGAATCGGTTTGTTCCTTAGTAATCCCATATCAAGAGTTGATTATCTATCTATGATACAACACAGACATATCTTGAAATTAGATTAGAGTAAGGAGTCAATTCAGTCTATCATCAATGAAATAATTAGAATTCATTATTTAAACATTCTGACATCAGAAGGATTCTAAGTTAAGTTTCATTAATGATTTCAGAAGATGGACAACGTAAACCATACATGTACTCCATCATCATCAAAAAAATCACCATGACTACTGAAGCCGTCAGGAAATTGGTAACCAACATCGTGTCAGTAGTACTCGAAGAGACTACCATAGTTGATCCAAGGGGAGAGACGGACATACCAAATAAGCATAAAAGCTACATGGAATATAGGCCAACCTACTTTAAAACGCCAGAAGGAATGGCTAACCCTACCATCACCCATAACAAAGGAATTAGGCAAGAAGTTATACCTAATGGAAATAAACAAAAGCAAAAACTCTTAGAAATGAGGAACCTTTAAAGACTTCGATAGTATCAAAGGAATGATGACTAGATTGAAGCAGATGAATAAATTCCTGTTGTAAATAAATAAATCCTAGTTCGACAATTTCCTGAGATTGTATCTCTTCCCCGTATTTTACTTTAAGTTACGATGGATGTAACTTAAGTATAACAATTATCCTTCTACCGTTGATTGGTTCCAAACGGTCAACTAAGTTTACCAAGTGATGGTCAACCAAGTCAAACGTCTAAAACCAACTAACCAAGGAGTACAGTGTATTCCCGGGTCGTTATGTCCCAGCGAGGTAAGCAATTGTATTAAAAAACGTTTAAAGTGATCGGGTGATTTAATAGGAGGATCAGAAATTTGATTTGAGTGATTATACTATGAGATTATGATTGAAAATAACTTAGAAACACTAATGGAATAATTACTGATGATCAGATAACCTAGAAACGTGAGTTAACCTAAAAACGCGCGTTTGAATTAAAAATAACGCGAACGCGCAAAATAAAAAGTGAAACGTGAGCAAATAAAGTCCTACGAACGTGAAAATTATATTTTTACAATTCTAAAGTTATAAGAGAATTTTTAGAAAAAGAAGAATAATTTTTACACTATTTAATTAATTACTATTAATTAATTACTAATTATTAATTACTTTTTAATTAACTAAATTAAACTAATTATTAATTAATTATGAAAATTAACTAGAAAAATGAAAATTAAATTTAGAAAAATCTAAAATATTATAAAACTAATTTTAAAACAGAAAACTTATTTTTTCTACTTTTTAATTATTAATTATTAATTAAAACTAATTATTTAATTAATTTAAATTACAATTAATTATAAAAAAATACTAAATGACAAAAGAAAAATCTGAAAAAATTCCTAAAATTATTTTAAGTAAAAATAAGCCTAGGAAAAATTTAAAAATGAATAGTGCTTATAAATAAGCAGAAAATAAGCCAAAATGGCTTAAATAGAAGCTATCACTTAACTTATTTTTGTCTTTTTCCAAATTTTCTTTTACAAAACTGATTTACAACTAAAATTAAGAACTTTTTGTAAAGGAACTTTTGCCAAGGCTCAAAAATAAGCCCTGTGCACTCAAATAAGCCAAACAGTGAGCTTAAAGCTTAAATGAGATGGATTTTTTGACCAAGAAGCTGTTAATAAGCTATGAGCTAACAACCAAGATACTAACTACTGAAAGGGAAATGTAATGAGCTAAAACAACCTACTAAACACTGAAATTAAGCCAATTCCAACAAATAAGCACTTGCCAAGTAACAAAGTCCAAAGGGGCCAATTGTGGCAACTGCAGCCAGTTGTGGGGCCCACAGGGGTGACTTATGGAACAAGTGAGATGGTGATCTAGAAAAACTGCTAGGAAGGGTTTCTAAAACACCCAAGAGCAAGCAATAAGCTCAAGGATTGAGCTTATTGCAGGCTTGGGAAAAGGGGTCAGTCAACATAGGTTCAGAGTGAGCTTGTGAAATAAGCAGGTGAGCATAATGAGCACAAGGGACAAATTCAATAAAAACTCAGTTAAACACAAACACCAATAGCATATTAAAACTAAACACAACAATTACACAAGCATGGACTAAACACAAATCAAAATCAACCACATAGTTACAACAGAGATGAGTTTGAGCTTTTTATGAGATTTATGGGAATAAGCAGTTAGACAAGCATGGTCATAAGCACAAGCCAAAAGTAAAACAAGCATAGACAATCCCAAACAACCTATTGACAGTAATTAACAACCTAAGATCACAAACAAATCCACAAGCTCAATTTACTGATGCAAGACAGAAACAACAAGAGGACTTCAAGGACAATAAGGGGTACAAAATAAGCTAGGAGTTAAGCACACTGGTGAAATATGAAGGTACAGCTACAAAGACATCCTAAGTGGCTTCTCAAAGAACCATATATCAAGCCAAATGTTCAATAAATGAGCAATGTGTGGCTTTAGGGAAATGGGTCAAACTGTGGTGCAGGGGAGTTCGCAGCTCAACTAGCCAACTTTTAGATCTAAAATTTATAAGCAAATGAGTCTCAAATCCCAAATTTCTTCTTGAATCTGGTTAACATGCTACCAAAGATTGCAAATCAACAAATTTTATCTAGTTTTAAACACAATCAAACCCTACAGAGACATTTGAAATCTGTCCCATTTAGACAGTATGCACTTTTGACTTTTTATATTTGCAAGCTACTTTGACTTTTATGAGTTTTCAATGAACAAAACCTACTGAAACTGTTATGTAAGGTTAAAATGAGATTGATTCTAACAAGTTTAGCAATTTTTGAACCAAACTAAAGATTGTACAAATCCCTTTTGTTGACAATTAAGCAATGAAGTAGAGCAAAAGAGATTTTTGACTTTTCTCTGAAAGACCAATTGATTTTTTTGATTCAAATGTCCTAATATAACTTGAATGGAGATGTTCTCACTAAAAACAAACACTAAAACAAGGCAAATAGCAGTGTGAGCCACTATGCCAAACACCCTTTTAAAAACAACTTATGCCATGAACTTATGGATTGAGCAGGCTATATCCAAACTAACAATGACTTAAACAAAAGTAATGTTCACAGAAGCTATAATAACTATAAATTCAACTCTAATAAAATAGGAACTTAAAAATCACAAGTATACTACTATAACAATTATAATGAACTACCACTAAATCAAATCTAAGCTACTACTACTCAAACCAACTGTAACAGTGCTAAAATTCAATCAAATTAACAAACCAGATCAGCAAATTAATGAACTAAACAGGTTACATTCAATTAACTTGGTACAAGAAGAATGCAATTAGAAAGTACCATGAGTATTCACTCCAGCATGATCAGGAGTGATTCACTGAGCAAGCCTGTCTTTTAGACAGGCTGAGACCTTCCCTTATTGTCCCAATCTATCTCAAGTCCCAAGAATCAAAGCAATTACCCCACAGTTGACCTCCATTGACTATTTTGTGTTTCTGAATTCTTATGAATATTCTGAGTTGTAAAGTTTCTACAAGCTTTAATTAGCTTCAGGGAGCTTATGTGAACCTAGACAAGTCCAAAGAAACAACTACCAACAACAACTTGTTTCTTTTCTTTCTCTTTTTTTTTTTTTTTTTTTTTTTTTTTTTTTTTTTTTATAATTTTGAAAATGCAGAAAATCAAACAAACTGGAATATTAACTTAAAACTTGAATTTTATTGATTAAGAAACTTCAAAAGTACAACTGAGAATACATTTCCATTGACTAAATTAAACTTAGAAACATAAATTTAAAAATACATTAAAATTAAGATAAAACTACACACACTACTTCCAGGTATTCTTCTTCTTTAATACCCAGAAATTAGGGTTTCTCGGTACCTCTTGGACCTTTCCCAGCTGCTATCTTGACCTTTGGATGTGCAAGATTCAATCTTGGCCTTTAATCTCTTTCCCAGCTGCTATCTTGACCTTTGGATGTGCAAGATTCAATCTTGGCCTTTAATCTCTTTTGCCGCCAAAATGGAGTTTGGATTTTTCCTCAGGTAATTGGAGCCAAGGGATAAATTTGGAGTGTAGTATTTGGAGGGGTATAGGAGGGGGGATAGGGGTTATGATGGTTGAGTGTTGAGTGGGTGGTGATGATGAGGTAGCAGTTTGCAGAGGGGGGGGGGGAAGTCATGGGTTGTGTGAGGTGGATGTAGGGTCAAAGTAGGGGGTTGACTGGGAGGTTTATTAATAACGGGGGAGTGGGTTTTGTGTTGATGGGCTGGGAGTTATAAGGTTGGGCTTTGGTTTGTGTGGTGGGCTGGGGTGGCGATGTATTTGGATTAGGGAGGGAGTAATAATATTGGAGTGGTCCGTTTGGTTTGTATGAAATTTAACACAAGGACCATTGTTGTAATTTTCTAGAAATTGAGGGTCTGAAAGTGAAACTTTTCCAAAGTGGTAACCAAGGACTAAATTTGCCATATAATAGTAACCAAAGACCATAATTTCAATTTTCCAAATTTTGAAACCTCGAGGACCAATTTTGTCATTTTTCAAACTGCAGGGACCAAACGTGTAATTTTCTCAAACTTTTCACCCAAGGATCGTTTTTGATAACATTTGACTTTTCAATGCCTTGGGTTGACTTTTCTTTTATTTCAAACCTCCAGGGACTAGTTTTGTCAATTTTTGAAACTTTAGGGACTGAAACTGCCAATTGTGCAAACTTTTTTCATTTTTCATTTGTTTTTAAACATTTTTGCATCAAAAACATATAAAACACAATCCTGGGATATTTTCAGTATTTTGATGCGTATTTGCGTGTTTTTAGATGTTTTGGCAGTTCAAATACGATAAAATTGATGAGTATTTACACACTCATCAATCCCCCACACTAAACTATTGCTAGTCCCTAGCAATCTTTTTGAGAAAAACTTAATGGATTTGAAACTCTTTACTAAAAGCCATCACTTCTGGAGTAGCCAGATGTAAGAACTGTGGTACACCTAATAACCGTGTGATTTTGAGCAAACCACCAGCTGTCAACGGATTTGATTAGTCTTTACCAAAAGCCGTTTACTTCTGGACTAGCCAGCTCTTGATGGAATAGTCAACATCTTGGTGAGCTGATTACCAATTATGGTTTTTCCACTGCCTTTACCACAAGCCATAATCTTGCGAGCTAGCCAACTCATTCGCTTTATGGGATATGGCGAGTTGATTTACCATACAATTTTGGGCAAATTGCAAGCCATCAACGGGTTTGAGATATCTTTACCAAGAGCCGTTTGCTCCTGGATTAGCCAATCCTTTTTGTCGTTTAGACACGGCGGACTGATTACCACAAAAATTTTGAAATAAAGTGAAAAAAAATTTTGAAAATTTTGGGCCAAAATGGGGGTACTTGAGAGTATTTTGGGATAAAATTCGCCAGAATTCCCCCCCCCCCCCACACACACTTAGAATTGAATATTGTCCTCAATATTCAAAGTCCCGACGATTATGCCGACTCTTTGAACGTAAAAAGATAATATTAAAAGCTAACTGTGGAAATATCGTTTTGCATTTTTGACTTTATTTATCTGTACATACAATCACACATTTTTTTTTGAAACTTATTTACATATATACATTTTCCAAACAGCGGGGGGTTGGCCATTCCCCCACACTAGGGTGGTAGAAAGTAGAAAGAAATCAGAGATACGGGTGAAAACCCGTATTGTGCTATTGTTTTTGTTTATCGAGTCGCTAGCTTGACTCGATCCCCGAATTTAATTGTCCTTGGGGAAAGTTTGGAGATCCGGGACAACCATGGATGGTATGTCCTCTCCAAAGTAATGCTTCAAACGATGTCCATTCACTTTAAAATTAGGACCGTCATTTTGAGATAATTCGACGGTGCCATAAGGATAAACCTTAACGATAGTGAATGGACCAGTCCATCGGGTTTTGAGCTTTCCCGAGAAGATCTTGAGTCTAGAGTTGAAAAGAAGGACTCAATCACCAACGTTAAAAACGCGGTTTTTGATTTTGGAGTCATGAATCTTCTTTGTCTTTTCTTTATAGATCAAAGAGTTCTCGTAAGCTTGATCACGAAGTTCATTTAATTCATTCAGTTGAACTTTCCTGTGATCACTCGCAGTTTTGAGGTCAAAATTGGCATGCTTGAGAGCCCAATAGGCTTTATGCTCAAGCTCGATCGATAGATGGCACGCTTTCCCGTACACAAGCTTCTAAGGCGTACACCCGATGGGTGTTTTGTAAGCTGTACGAAAAGCCCAAAGTGCATCATCTAATTTATCCGACCACGATGCACGATTTTCACCAACGGTTCTTTCCAAGATTCTCTTGATGCCTCGATTGGAAACTTCTACTTGTCCACTTGTTTGAGGGTGGTACGCAGTAGAAAGACGGTGAGCTACACCATACTTTTGCATGACTTTATCAAATTTGTCATTGCAAAAATGCGTACCACGATCACTAACTATAGCCCGTGGAGTTCCAAATCGAGCAAAAAGAGCTTTCAAAAATTTTACAACAACTCAGGCATCATTAGTGGGTAAAGCTTTCGCTTCAACCCAATTTGACAAATAGTCAACAGCCACGAGTATGTACTTATTTCCATGAGATGACGGAAATGGCCCCATAAAGTCAATGCCCCATACGTCAAATATTTCACAAACTTGGATTGCATTTTGTGGCATTTCATTCTTTTGTGAAATATTCCCGTGACGTTGACAAGCGTCACAGGATTTGACTAATTCTTGGGCATCCTTATAAATCGTGGGCCAAAAGAAACCGGAATCAAACACCTTTTTGGCGGTGTAATTTGGATTGTAGTGGCCCCCCGTGGGACCTGCATGGCAAGCCTTAAGAATTTCAGTGGCTTCTTGACCATATACACACCGCCGGATGACTTGATCCACACATATTTTGAAAAGGTAGGGGTCGTCCCAGAAATAATGTTTCACATCTTTAAAGAATTTGTTCTTTTGTTGGGACGACATCCCTTTCACAATAAAGTTACCCGCAAGGTAGTTTGCAAAATCGGCAAACCATGGGGTAACAGAATCTCCACGAAAGGCAACCGCATTGAGTGTCTCGAGAGGGAAGGCTTCATTAATTTCCTTCTTTTCGAAGACATCTTGATGAGGGTTTTCCAAACGGGAGAGATGATCAGCAGCTAGGTTCTCAGCTCCTTTTTTTATCACGAATGATGATATCAAATTCTTGTAGGAGGAGAACCCAACGAAGTAGTCTCGGATTTGCATCTTGTTTTGCAAAAAGGTACTTCAAAGCCGAGTGATCCGTATACACTATGCTTTTGGTCAAGATCAAATATGACCGGAATTTTTCAAAGGCATACACCACAGCTAATAATTCTTTTTCAGTGGTGGTGTGATGACTTTGAGCCTCGGTCATTGTTTTGCTTGCATAGTGTATAGGCTGAAAGTGTTTAGACCTGCGTTGCCCCAAGACTGCCCCTATAGCATAATCACTAGCATCACACATAAGTTCAAAGGGCAAGTCCCAATCGGGGGCAACAAGAATAGGTGCCTCAGTAAGCTTTTTCTTTAGAGTTTCAAAAGCTTCTACGCACTCAGGTGAGAAGATAAAAGGAGCATCCTTTTCGAGGAGATGGGTCATAGGCCGGGCGATCTTAGAAAAATCTTGAATAAACCTACGGTAAAAACTAGCATGACCCAAAAAGCTCCTAATACCTTTGACGGTAGTGGGATGAGGTAATTTTGCAATGACATCAATTTTTGCTTTGTCAACCTCAATCCCATTCTTAGAAATTTTATGGCCGAGGACAATGCCCTCTTTGACCATAAAGTGACTCTTCTCCCAATTGAGACACAAGTTTGTATCTTCACATCGTTTCAACATATTTTCCAAGTGGGAGAGACAAGATTGGAACGAATCCCCAATGACCGAAAAGTCATCCATGAATACCTCCATTGTTTTTCCAATCATGTCGGAAAAGATTGACATCATGCACCTCTGGAAAGTGCCAGGAGCGTTGCATAAACCAAAAGGCATGCGACAGTAGGCAAAGGTTCCGTAAGGGCATGTGAAGGTAGTTTTCTCTTGATCCTGTGGATCAATGGGGATTTTAAAGTATCCCAAGAAACCATCGAGGAAACAATAGTGCTCATTCCCCGCTAATCTTTCGAGCATTTGGTCCATGAAGGGTATAGGAAAATGGTCTTTACAGGTGGCTTCATTGAGTTTTCTATAATCTATACATACACGCCACCCCGTAACCAAACGAGTTAGAATCAACTCGTTATCCTCATTGGTGACAACAGTTATGCCACCCTTCTTAGGAACACAATGAATGGGACTCACCCAAGGACTATCAGAAATAGGGTAAATCAATCCAGCATCAAGAAGTTTTAGAACTTCTTGTTTGATAACTTCGTGAATTTTTGGATTTACCCTCCTTTGATGTTGCACCGCGGGTTTGAAGTCATCCTCCATCAAGATTTTGTATGAATAAAATTCAGGGTTGATACCCTTAATGTCAGAGAGTCTCCAAGCAATTGCTCGCTTGTGTGACTTCAAAACCTTTATGAGCGCGGTTTTCTCCTCATCTTTCAAGTCTTTGGCAATAATGACGGGTAATTTATTATCACCCTCCAAAAATGCATACTCAAGATGAGGAGGCAACTCTTTGAGCTCGACCTGAGGAGAATCATCAGTTTTTTCAACATATTTGATCTCCTCTTTGTGAAGTTCTTTGGGAGGTTGAGGGGGAAAAGGGTCTTCATTTAACAGTTCTTCTAGCAAAAGAATGTCCCCCTCAGGATCAAAATAGTTTTCATCAACTTCATGCGAAGTTGAACTATCTTGAGCAAGAAAAGCCTCGACATCTTCCAAAGAGAAGTCACCTCCCTCAAAAGGAGTGAGAGAAGGGGAAGAGTCGGCTATAATTGGCTCAGAAGATGGAGTGGGACTGCCACTCGAAAGATAACCAAGAAGTTCTTGCGAGTACTCCTCAGAAGCAACATCAATGACATCGATTCGGTTAACCGATTCAGTGTCATAATTTGAGGAGTACCTCGAAGTTTGATCGAGGTTAAATGTTACTGCTTCATTACCAACACGAAGAGTTATTTCCTCTTCGTGCACATCGATTAGAGCACGGCCCGTTTTCAGGAATCCTCTTCCAAGAATGAGAGGAACCCTAGGATCAACATCGAACTCAACAACAACGAAATCAGCGGGGAAGTGAAACTCTCCTACTTTCACAAATACGTCTTCAGCAATGCCAAGGGGATGAGTAATGGACCGATCTGCAAGCTCAAGAGTCATGCAGGTAGGAGTAAGTTCTGGAAGAGAAAGTTTCTTCCACACTGAATTAGGCATCAGGTTGATGCTAGCGCCAAGATCGGCCAAGGCGAAACATTCAACCATCCCAGGAAAAACACATGGAATGAGAAATCTCCCAGGGTCTCCAAGCTTCTTAGGAAGCTTCTTTAAGATAACTGCTGAGCAGTTTTCGTTCAATGGAGTCTTTGCCATTTCGTACAATTTTTCCTTGTTGCTTAACAAGTTCTTGATCATCGATGCAAATTTGGGCATCAGGATGATATCATCCGCAAGGCTTACGTTAAAATGCAAATCTTGAAAGATTTGATAGAACTTATCCATTTGGTGACTAGCCTTTTCATGGAGCTTTTGCTCATTAAGTCGTGATGGGTATGGTATTGAAGGTTTGGATTTAGGGTTCTCAACAGGAGTTATTGGTGGTTCAAATACAACTCCTGGTTTGGTCTTTGGAACAACCTGAGGGTGGACGTGTGCGGTACTTCGTGGGCTAGTAAATTGCACCTTGTCCTTGGTTGCCTCAGGTTCACTTTCCACTTCTTTAGGAGGAAGAGAAGAAGTAGTGGGAAGTGGTGGTTCATCATAAGCTTTACCACTACGTGTGGTAATAGCTTTGAGTTCACCCTTAGGGTTGACAACTATATTACCAGGAAGACCTCCCGAAGTAGAGGGTGGAGCGATATGACTCATGAGACTAGCAAACATATTCTCAATCTTGTTTTGAGATTGATCAATTTTGTTGTTTGTTGCCATTAGCTCATTCTTCAGCTCGTTACCTTGCTTGGTTATTGAAGATTGAAATTCATTCTTCAAAGTTGAGATTTGATTCTGCATCGCCCTCATTTTGGTCTCATTAACTTTGATGTAGTTATTGAGCTCGTTCGGGAGAGGTTCTTGGTAATTAGGAGTTGAATACCCTTGATTACCCCTTTGGGGTGGGTATTGATTCACCAGGGCATGAGTTTGATTTTGCATGTTATTACCCCTTGGTGGATTAGGATTAAACCTATTTGGATTTTGAGGAAATCCGGGTGGTCCACCTTGATTGCTAGCGCGGTAGTTTGGTTCCACTTGAGGACGGTATTGGTTACCTCCTTGGTTGGAACTTCCGGCTATTGCATTGACTTCAAATGGATTCCCTTTCGGTGGCAGTGCAATTGTAATATGAATGTAGACCACCATAAGTGACACAAACTTCTACCTTTTTGATTTCAGCTTGTGGAGAAGGTTGAGAAGAAGAAACTATCTTGTTTTGGGTGAGAACCAAGGCATGAATAGCCTCCGTGAGTTTGTCAAGTCTAGCATCGGTGCTAGATTGAGCCACGGGCGATGAGGTAGAAGGACTAACATTCACTTGAGAAACAACCGGCTTGCTTCGTGGAATGCGGACCTTAGACTTATTTTCAATGATCGCTAAAGCATCCTTTGTGGTTCGATTCAAGAAATTACCTCCCGCGGAGGAATTGACAGAGTCTTGATCGAGTTGGCTCACACCATTGTAGAAAGTGTCAAGCTGCATGAGATCAGAAAAACCATGATGAGGGCATTTGCGAAGCAATTCCCTATAACGATCCCATGCCTCACTGAATGATTCATCAAATTTCCGTGTGAATTTCATGATCTCATTCTTGAGACTCGTGGTTTTGGAAGGAGGAAAGAATTCATTCACAAACTTTTTCACCAAATCTTCCCATGTTACAATCGATCGAGGGGGTTGTTTATCAAGCCAAATCCGGGCAGCCCCATCGATGGAAAATGGAAAGAGAAGAAGTTTAATCGCCTCTTCCGGGACATTTTTGCATTTGATGGTTGATATAATTTTGTTAAACCATCGAATATGATCTTGAGGATCGTCCCTCTCAAAACCGTAGAATTGGCGTGAGGTCACCAGATTTATCAATCCGGTCTTAAGCTCAAAATTCTCGGCCACGATGGCCGGAACAACGATAGCATCTCCGTAACCCTCAACGGGTGCTTGGAGAAGCTCGTTCATAGTTGGCTCAGCAGCCATGATAACGGAAGATGTGGGAACAGTATGGATCTCAGATCCGACTGTTGGTGCTGAACGTCTACGATGTCTTCTAGGTATTCTTACAAGCTCACGTAATGGGCTAGTAGACCTAGAAGAACGAGTGCGCATGCACTAGGGATAAAACCAATCAAAACAAAATCGAGGCAAATCAACAGTGAACTTAAACCAATAATCACAAGCAAGTGGCTTCTTTAAGAAAGGTACACCACTCACAAGGATACAAAGGCAAGTTTTTATCTTTTGTTTGGGAATTTATTATGTTCACACCCCCAGTTGGTAATTGTTTTGCCTTGGTTTGCGACGGTTTATTTTTATGTGGAATTATTATTCACAAGAAAGAGACGAATGTTTTTGGGTTTTTGTGTATGGGTTAAAACTTTTGGACAATATTTTTGGTATCGATTCGTTTACCAAAATCGTATCTCTTTAAGAATCACCTTAAAAGAAACACGATATAGAAAACGTAACGATCTGTTTTGTTTATTTTTGATTTTTTTGGTGTTGTTAACACTTTAGGAAAAGTGTTAATGATGTTTTTGTTTTATGATTAAGTTTTACAAAAATTTGGTGGGCTTATACAGTGATGAATGAAAAAACACTAATCTCTAAGAAACGTTTTGATTACGCAGCAACCTCCCCGGCAGCGGCGCCAAATTTTGATTGGTTCCAAACGGTCAACTAAGTTTACCAGGTGATGGTCAACCAAGTCAAACGTCTAAAACCAACAAACCAAGGAGTACAGTGTATTCCCGGGTCGTTATGTCCCAGCGAGGTAAGCAATTGTATTAAAAAACGTTTAAAGTGATCGGGTGATTTAACAGGAGGATCAGAAATTTGATTTGAGTGATTATACTACGATATTATGATTGAAAATAACTTAGAAACACTAATGGAATAATTACTGATGATCAGATAACCTAGAAACGTGAGTTAACCTAAAAACGCGCGTTTGAATTTAAAATAACGCGAACGCGCAAAATAAAAAGTGAAACGTGAGCAAATAAAGTCCTACGAACGTGAAAATTATATTTTTACAATCCTAAAGTTATAAGAGAATTTTTAGAAAAAGAAAAATAATTTTTACACTATTTAATTAATTACTATTAATTAATTACTAATTATTAATTACTTTTTAATTAACTAAATTAAACTAATTATTAATTAATTATGAAAATTAACTAGAAAAATGAAAATTAAATTTAGAAAAATCTAAAATATTATAAAACTAATTTTAAAACATAAAACTTATTTTTTCTACTTTTTAATTATTAATTATTAATTAAAACTAATTATTTAATTAATTTAAACTACAATTAATTATAAAAAAATACTAAATGGCAAAAGAAAAATCTGAAAAAATTCCTAAAATTATTTTAAGTAAAAATAAGCCTAGGAAAAATTTAAAAATGAAAAGTGCTTATAAATAAGCAGAAAATAAGCCAAAATGGCTTAAATAGAAGCTATTACTTAACTTATTTTTGTCTTTTTCCAAATTTTCTTTTAAAAAACTGATTTCCAACTAAAATTAAGAACTTTTTGTGAAGGAACTTTTGCCAAGGCTCAAAAATAAGCCCTGTGCACTCAAATAAGCCAAACAGTGAGCTTAAAGCTTAAATGAGATGGATTTTTTTGACCAAATAAGCTATGAGCTAACAACCAAGATACTAACTACTGAAAGGGAAATGTAATGAGCTAAAACAACCTACTAAACACTGAAATTAAGCCAATTCCAACAAATAAGCACTTGCCAAGTAACAAAGTCCAAAGGGGCCAATTGTGGCAATTGCAGCCAGTTGTGGGGCCCACAGGGGTGACTTAGGGAACAAGTGAGATGGTGATCTAGAAAGACTGCTAGGAAGGGTTTCTAAAACATCCAAGAGCAAGCAATAAGCTCAAGGATTGAGCTTATTGCAGGCTAGGGAAAAGGGGTCAGTCAGCATAGGTTCAGAGTGAGCTTGTGAAATAAGCAGGTGAGCATAATGAGCACAAGGGACAAATTCAATAAAAACTCAGTTAAACACAATCACCAATAACATATTAAAACTAAACACAACAATTACACAAGCATGGACTAAACACAAATCAAAATCAACCACATAGTTACAACAGAGATGAGTTTGAGCTTTTTATGAGATTTATGGGAATAAGCAGTTAGACAAGCATGGCCATAAGCACAAGCCAAAAGTAAAACAAGCATACACAATCCCAAACAACCTAGTGACATTAATTAACAACCTAAGATCACAAACAAATCCACAAGCTCAATTTACTGATGCAAGACAGAAACAACAAGAGGACTTCAAGGACAATAAGGGGTACAAAATAAGCTAGGAGTTAAGCACACAGGTGAAATATGAAGGTACAGCTACAAAGACATCCTAAGTGGCTTCTCAAAGAACCATATATCAAGCCAAATGTTCAATAAATGAGCAATGTGAGGCTTTAGGGAAAATGGGTCAAACTGTGGTGCAGGGGAGTTCACAGCTCAACTAGCCAACTTTTAGATCTAAAATTTATAAGCAAATGAGTCTCAAATCCCAAATTTCTTCTTGAATCAGGTTAACATGCTACCAAAGATTGCAAATCAACAAATTTTATCTAGTTTTAAACACAATCAAACCCTACAGAGACATTTGAAATCTGTCCCATTTAGACAGTATGCACTTTTGACTTTTTAGATTTGCAAGCTACTTTGACTTTTATGAGTTTTCAATGAACAAATCCTACTGAAACTGTTATGTAAGGTTAAAATGAGATTGATTCTAACAAGTTTAGCAATTTTTGAACCAAACTAAAGATTGTACAAATCCCTTTTGTTGACAGTTAAGCAATGAAGTAGAGCAAAAGAGATTTTTGACTTTTCTCTGAAAGACCAATCAATTTTTTTGATTCAAATGTCCTAATATAACTTAAATGGAGATGTTCTCACTAAAAACAAACACTAAAACAAGGCAAATAGCAGTGTGAGCCACTATGCCAAACACCCTTTTAAAAACAACTTATGTCATGAACTTATGGATTGAGCAGGCTATATCCAAACTAACAATGACTTAAACAAAAGTAATGTTCACAGAAGCTATAATAACTATAAATTCAACTCTAATAAAACAGGAACTTAAAAATCACAAGTATACTACTATAACAATTATAATGAACTACCACTAAATCAAATCTAAGCTACTACTACTCAAACCAACTGTAACAGTGCTAAAATTCAATCAAATTAACAAACCAGATCAGCAAATTAATGAACTAAACAGGTTACATTCAATTAACTTGGTACAAAAAGAATGCAATCAGAAAGTACCATGAGTATTCACTCCAGCATGATCAGGAGTGATTCACTGAGCAAGCCTGTCTTTTAGACAGGCTGAGACCTTCCCTTATTGTCCCAATCTATCTCAAGTCCCAAGAATGAAAGCAATTACCCCACAGTTGACCTCCAAAAGTACAACTGAGAATACATTTCCATTGACTAAATTAAACTTAGAAACATAAATTTAAAAATACATTAAAATTAAGATAAAACTACACACACTGCTTTCAGGTATTCTTCTTCTTTAATACCCAGAAATTAGGGTTTGTCAGTACCTCTTGGACCTTTCCCAGCTGCTATCTTGACCTTTTGATGTGCAAGATTCAATCTTGGCCTTTAATCTCTTTTGCCGCCAAAATGGAGTTTGGATTTTTCCTAAGGTAATTGGAGCCAGGGGATAAATTTGGAGTGTAGTATTTGGAGGGGTGTAGGAGGGGGGATAGGGGTTATGATGGTTGAGTATTGAGTGGGTGGTGATGATGAGGTAGCAGTTTGCAGGGGGGGGGGGAAGTCACGGGTTGTGTGAGGTGGATGGAGGGTCAAAGTAGGGGGTTGACTGGGAGGTTTATTAATAATTGGGGAGTGGGTTTTGTGTTGATGGGCTGGGAGTTATAAGGTTGGGCTTTGGTTTGTGTGGTGGGCTGGGGTGGTGATGTATTTGGATTAGGGAGGGAGTAATAATATTGGAGTGGTCCGTTTGGTTTGTATGAAATTTAACACAAGGACCATTGTTGTAATTTTCTGGAAATTGAGGGTCTGAAAGTGAAACTTTTCCAAAGTAGTAACCAAGGACTAAATTTGCCATATAATAGTAACCAAAGACCATAATTTCAATTTTCCAAATTTTGAAACCCCGAGGACCAATTTTGTCATTTTTCAAACTGCAGGGACCAAACGTGTAATTTTCTCAAACTTTTCACCCAAGGATTGTTTTTGATAACGTTTGACTTTTCAATGCCTTGGGTTGACTTTTCTTTTATTTCAAACCTCTAGGGACTAGTTTTGTCAATTTTTGAAACTTGAGGGACTGAAACTGCCAATTGTGCAAACTTTGTTCGTTTTTCATTTGTTTTTAAACATTATTGCATCAGAAACATATAAAACACAATCCTGGGATATTTTCAGTATTTTGATGCGTATTTGCGTGTTTTTGGATGTTTTGGCAGTTCAGATACGATAAAATTGATGAGTATTACACACTCATCAACCGTATCGAAAAATCTACCTTTTAATATTTCCAAAATAATTATAATCTACGTCAATTTCAAATTCTATTCCATTTACCAATTAACAGTATACTGTTACTACACTAGAAATTTCTGACTATAATTTCTGACTCATCATCATAGTATGAACAAAAAAAAAATAATAATAAAAAATAAATAAATAAATAAATTCCTACTTTATTATTAAAAAGAAATTACGTGTTGTATTATAAAAACAACACGTTAAACACCATCTAAAACAATTTAAAGAAAAGCATAAATACCACTGTGACTGAGCCAAATATCACATCATTTAGTCCTCAATTATACATAGCCTGATCAACTATGTCTAATTTAGGAAGAATCATGTTATGAAGGAACAATCATAATGTCAAATTTTCTAAATAACAATCTTCATGTAAAAGCAACAAATAGAGATAAACTGAACTATTCATAAACATTACAAACTACAATAAATACCTATCCTATTCCTTCGTCATTAGGACGAGAAGCCAGGAATTTATATTAAAGGGGGCTCAAAAAAAAATTCGCCGGTAATAATATACAATTCCTTGATTTAGAAACGGGATTGAAGCTTGAATCGTTCGACGACGGATTCATAATATTTGATGAAGGGTAACACAGAATAATGTGTGCTTTCTTTTTTACATAAAGAACACTCTAATTTGCTTTAAAAAATGTTTATTTAAAATTTTTAAAGGTTAAAAATAATAGATTTATAAAGGAAGTTTTTAATAGAATACAAAAGATAGTGAGCATTTTTTAAAATAAATGAACCTATAACATTCTAATATTAAATAACACAGTACAAGCTTTTGTGTTTAAACTAGCATTCCAAAGTAGTGTAGTTTGCTGAGATGAGAAGAAAATAAGTCCAAATAAACTAAGTAGCAGTAACATTCAATAAACTGATCAGAATATCAGATAAGAAGAAAATAGATAAAAAAACAAAACAAATAACACTCATTCAATTTCGAAATATGCCACTCCCCAACCCACGTGACTAAAGCCACTTTACCCTTTTTATATTAATATAAAAATATATACTTCTTCATCTTCCTCTTTTTTTACATTTCACAACCTGCTCTATGCTTCCAAGTTCCAAAACCTTCATAGCATCCGATCTTAGTGCTTTATAAAACTGATTTTAAATTTGAGACCATAGAAGTTCATGGGGCCAGATGTTGAAAAAACCTCAAAAACCTTAGGTGGCTCCGCCACTGTTCACGCTACAAGCTGGACTAGTTGGGTCAGTTGGGGGTGGCCGAGCACCCTCCAGCCCCCCTACTGGCTCCGTCCCTGCGAGAAGCTAACAAAAGTACAAATAAGAAAAACCCTAAAGACTAACGAAAAACTCCAATAACGAAAAGTTTATCCAAATCCATGGAAATTAATAAATAAACAAATAATTAGCATCGGAAGTGCTAACGTCATAATAATTACAATATAAACCATAGAATCTTCAATAGGTTGATCCGCTATGACAACAAAAACCCCCACCAACATAACCATTACCTTCAATATTCACAACCCTTAAATACACCAGTTACTTGATCTTGTCTAGCACAAATAAGTCCAAGTAAACCACGTCTCCTAAATCTTAATAATAAAAATCTCTCGACAACCCTCTGATCGAAATTTCCTAATACAGAAATTTCATTAAACTTGAATTCCGGGACGGAATTCAGAATGAGGGGTAGGTACTGTAATCTCCCATAAATTTCCCTATAAATAGAAAAAGTAAATCAAAGACTAATATATCATTCGTTAATTAATAACGTTTTTACCAATAACAAATTTTTTTATTATTATTATTTTTTTAAATATGCTATGTTACTTGAAAATCACTACGATATTTATGATCTCATTTTGCTTGGAACGATGCTCACACATGTACCACTATAGTCTAAAATCGCGAGAATATTAAAATTTTCTTTTATTCGTTATGAACCTCCATTTTCAGGATATTTTTCAAATTTACTATTCATCGGTTACTATTCACCAAACACTATTCATCATTTCACTATTCATCATTTTTGGAGTCGGTTAGTGATATTGAGATGTTTTTCAAAAGTTTAACTATTCACGAAACACTATTCACAAAACATTATTCACTCTTGGACTCACGTAAACGTCACACTAAATAATTTCTAAACTTTTCACTAATCATAATTAATATTTTTACTAATTATAATTACACCAAACCGGACCCATAATGACACACTAAGCCCAACACCATTTTCGGCCTGCTACTATTCACGGCCCATATGTTTTAAGCCCAACCCCTATAATTATTTTGAAACCATTCGACTAAGATAAGCCAGAAACGAGTCTCGTACGCCCAAATCCTACACACGACACATAAGTATTTTTACACATTCTCGTTCCTCCCCTAGCCAACTTTGAGTGTGTCGACCCTTAGCTTCCCACGTCAAGTCTAAATACATTTTTACGAGGCATATAATCTTGTCCAAAAACAATTCATACGATTTTTAACTAATCCAAAACTAAACCATTTTAAGTCCCGTTTGTTTCTATGAGGCCCTAAAAATATTTCTAACACAATTTCAAGTCTAAATATTACATTTGATCAACCATCACCGAGCCTAGCCAAAGTTTCAAATTCGGTTGCATAATAAAAGGATGTGTCGACATGTATTTGTAAAATAAAGATTGTACCTCCTAAATCCAAGCTCACACAATGCATATTATATAGTTCTAGGCAAGTACTACTTGATTTCTTTAATACAACCTCAAAGGTACAATCCATTTTTAAAATCAAACAACACGTTTTCTTTTGAACATTTGAAAAGTCGACATATCAATTCAAATACAAAGAGTGTACCTCCTTGATTCATGCTCACACCATGACTATTTTATGCACCTAGGCAAAGGACTACATGAATTTTTAAATCCATTTCACAAGTACCATTTCATTTTAAAATCCCAAAACCCACGTTTTCTTTGAAAGTTGAGGCATGTCGACACACTAGAACCAAAAACTTTGAGTAGCATGTTACTCCTTACACTTCATGACTTTTGAATACACGCAAGCATCCCATCTCATTAAACTTTAGTCACTAGGATACGTAAAGTTTCATATATAAGTAGCCACGCATGCAAGCCTTCGTTTTTCATTTACATGCAACTCAAAACTCACAAAAATACTAAGTCTCTATTCTAGTTCTTGGGTCGAATAGCTTGGGTAGGATTTCAAAGTAATCGGGTGGTGTTTCAGAGGAACAAGTCGTTGTTTGCGAACCTTGGTCGAGTCTACACTCACGTTACACACTCATTCTACACTCTCCTCAACTCTACGTCTCGTTTTACCCCACCATTTTGGTGTAGTAAGTCCTATACGACTCTTTTCATTATTTATCAAAAGCGTACATTTTGATATATTGTCGTACAACACACAAACAAATGCACCTTATTACTCGTAAATTTTATAAACAACATATACGTATTATACCTTCGTCTATATATTTTCCACCTTAACAATCAAGTTATACAAAGTTTTGAACCTAAAAAGTTACGTACAAACTATTTTTGAATACCTTTCTAATGTATCACAACAAGTCTTGAAAACTCTTAAAATTTTTCTAAGCCTTTTTCTTATAAAAAAACTCATTCCATGCTACCCATGAAACACACGTATATCTTTAAAATTTACTTAACGAGCATACTATTTTACGTCACAAACTATTAAACCCCCTGACAAACTATAGTTTTCGTATAAAAACTTTGCCATAATAATCGCGTCTTGAACCTCTAAATGATACAAAGCAAATCGACTTGAAAATATTTCTGAAAAACTAGTAAACATCGATTGTCCTTAAGGCCCAATCCTTTGAAAATAAGCTAACGAGATAAGCAGTCCAAATAAGCTGTTTCATAATGTTTTTAGTATCCAAAAATAAGCCCGTAATCAAGCCCAAAACTTTCGTAAGCTCAATGGATTTTAAAAGCTTAGCGGGCCTAGTCATTTTCGTTGAAAAGCCAATTAAGCTATAATAAGCTATTTTCAATAAATAAGCAGTTTTGAAAAGTTCAATAAACTATTTTTAGCTTAATTAAGAAATAAAAATGTTAAGTTTCGAATTTGGTAAATTTTGGACTAAGTTTGCAAAAATTATGATTTTCGGGTTAAAAGTGTCACTTTCATAAACTTTTGGTAAAAATTGTCATTTTACAAACTTGAGGATGAAAAACTGGTTTTATAAACTTTTGGGATGAAAAATGTTAAAATCATAAAATTTTGGACGTAAAACGTAAATATATTTAACTTTGGACTAACGGTGTAACGCTAACACCGTTAGGGTAAAAAGTGTAAGAATCTGGAATAGACAAGGGCCGTATGATATAATTAATATTTTTATTTTACTTTTCATTTTACGATTTCACATTCACGACGTTACATTTTATTTCAAACTATTATCACATTCACGACGTTACATTTTATTTCAAACTATTATTATTATTATTATTATTATTATTATTATTATTATTATTATTATTATTATTATTATTATTCTTTACGTTATATATATATATATATATATATATATATATATATATATATATATATATATATATATATATATATATATATATATATATATTATATATATATATAAATATATATATATACAAATAACTTAACTAAACTTACGATATATTATGAAACCACAAGTTTTACTATCGTTAAATTAACAACTCAAGTAATCAAAAACTACTCGCGATTAAACCATTAAGACTATCAAACACTAAAACTTGCCATATATTATCTAGGTCGTGTGTGGAGTCGTTCCCTTATTGCAAACTGAGTATCGATATTTTCACCACTATACCACTAAGGTGAGTTCATAGCCTCGCCTTATTTAAATGTTTTATAAACCTCGCGAGGGGGATACATGCTAGTTTTTACAAACTGAACACAAATATTTTTTTTCTTGGTATACTTTACCTGATATCGTTATTGCTTAAGTCCCTTATTGCCAAAAGCCCCTCATATCATGAGCCTTAGTCACCCAGAGGGTGAACGTAAATAATTTTGGATAGATCTGTTAGGGATTGACAATCCCCGTTTGGGCGTTGGAGAAAACTGCCAAACGCACTTTATTTGAAATCTAAAGGTTACTGGCAAGAACCTATCTCGAGGGCCCTGTTACTATAATCCATCATTTATGATGAGATCTGTTAATCGGCTGAGTGTCATGAGCTTAATGCAATAACAACTGATTTTTTAACTTATAATTGTATGACGGTGCAATTATCACTTATAACTTGTGTTCAACTATTAAACTTAAACCTATGAATATCACTTTGCTGATTTTTAGCATGTTTATCTCAGGTCTATAACGAGCAAGGATGGGACGGAGGAGCACGAAATTCTTACAAAGGCTATAAAATTTTATTATCATTCGAAAACCTATTTAACAAATTTTGAAACCACCGGGACCTCATTTTGAAAACTCTGATATTTACAAAACTTCGAATTATAAATGTTTTAGAAAATTATTTTCTACTGAAAAACTATGAGCTGTAAAGTAACACCCAATCTTTATTCCGCTGCAAATATTTTAAAAATGGGGGTGTTACAAATTGTTCTCTCCACAAAATTCAAGAATGAAGGTTTAGCAGTATTTGGTGATTCAAGAAAGCGTGGGTGTTGTTGATCCTTTTTTTTTTAATCTCTTCCTATTCGGCCAAAGAATTGCAGCCCTTGGTGATTGATATAAGCGGTATAGCAGCTTGCAATTCGTGAATTAAATATGGAGGGGTTTTAATGGAGGGTTATACGTTGTGTTTAAAAGTTTGTAATATTGGGTGTAGGGGTGTTTTTAATAGCATTAATGTATAATTATAGAAAAGTGGTATGAATTTCATTCCATGCTATTTTTTGTTGTACACCATGCATTGGTTGTTGTAATTATGAAAATTGATTGCTTTAAAGTGTTGTAAACCATGCATCATTTTTTGTAAATCCAAAATTTTTGGAGAAAAAGTGCTTCCTCCACTATATTTAGTATATAGATAATAATTAACATTGCCATTAATATATGAGACCATAAGATCATACACATATAACACGAGACTTCTTATTACTCCTTTCGCCCCAAAATATATGCCCAATTTGATTTTTTGAATCAAACTTTGACCTTGAATACTTTTGTTTGTATTATACAATACTTGATACAAAATATTTAAATGGATTGTGTTTTAAATGTATTTTCATTTGGTATAATTTTCATCAAGTGTTATATAATACAAACAAAAATAGGGGTGAGCATCGGGCTGAAACCGTCCCGTCCCGACCCTAGCACGACCCATCCCTAAACCGACAACCTGGAAATCCCTAACCAAATCCCGACCCGAGTATATCCCGAGTCCCGACTTGTGTGGTTTTCTTGCGTTTTGTCGGTTTATCTCGAGTCCCTACCCGACCCGAGTCCCAACTTCCTGGAAATCCCAACCCGAGTCCTGACCCGAGTATAGCTCGGTTTATGTCGGTTGGGGGCGGTTTCAGTCGGTTTGTGTTGGTTTTCGGTCGTCGGTCGGTTTTGTTCACCCCTAAACAAAAATATTTAAGGTCAAAGTTTGATTTAAAAAGTCAAATTGTACTTATATTTTAGGAAGGATGGAGTAATATATTTATATATGTATTGTATATATATTAGTGATTATAATATTAAAGATGAATTAATGGGTTAATTACTACAAATTATACTTAATTAACAACTAAGCTTAATTAAGTTAACTAGTAATAAACTCTTAAACCAATAGACTTGTGCCAACACCCATAAAAGCCCATTGGATGGACTAGGCGTCCAAAGGGTGTAGATGTGCTTGCATTGGATGAAATTCCCTTAAGGGATTTCGTTTGATACATGTCTTAGGAGAAAACTAATGATATCTTTTATTTGAATAAAAAATGTATTTTTCAAATGGATAAAATTTACTTATAAGATAAGTATCATATTTTTTCCCCTAAAATGATGGGATATTTTACAATATTCCTCTAGGGAGCCCTATAAATACAGGGGTTTTTTCATCATTTGTTGATTGATCAAACCCTGATACTCTTCCTCCCCTCCTATGCACGACCGACCACCACCACCACATCACCACACGTGCACAACATTCGTGTGTTTGTGTATGTGTTGTACTTGATTTGATCTTGTGTGTTGATACGTGGGAATCACACCAGGCTTTACCTCTCGAGGGATCTCGAGAAGCTTACAACCCCCACCAGGCAGTGTACCTGATCGTTGTAGTATAGTATAGTGACAAGTACAGGGGGATTGATCGTTCAACTTAGGAATAGTGTCGCTAGGATTAGAAAGCCTAAAAACTAGATCTAGAGGTGAGGGATGATTTTTTTGTATTTTTTATATTTTATGAAAGCAATTAAAAATATCGGTTTTTGGAAGAGTGGGCAGAATTAGTTGCTAATCAACTAACCCAAGAACTAAGATGCAATCAAAATAAAATAACAGAAATGAAAATAAAGCTAATTAAACTAGTGGTGTGAACAATAATGGGGAGAATTGTGTTTACTTAGGTTTCATTACTCCCTAGATATCTTTTACAGGTTGATAGTTTGTTACAATTGCATGGATGACGAGTTATATTCCTTAATACCATTCGTGGGGTGGCGTACGTACTTCCCCAACTCTATAAGCTCCTACTTCACTCCTATGTCGAGCCTGCTAGAAGCTCCTAACATGGGATCATTAGAATTCGCTCATGCATTAAATACAACCATAATAATCTAGTACGCATTGGTTCATGTTTCTTAAGACGTTCAAGCATGTTACCTATGGAAGTCTGCCAGTTTTCTTAAGCCTAACATCGAAATCATTCATCCGTAACAACTATAAACAAACAATCAACCCATAATCAACATCTAGGTTTCACTACATCTAAGCAAACACACAAAAGATCTAGCCTAGCATGTTAAATTCAAGACAAGCGTAAGATATATTCAAGCAACACATAGACATATTGATTGAATTGAAAGAGTACTTATCTCAAATAGACATGAAAGGTTTCAAAGGGTAAAAACCCTTGAAAGAGCAGTAAAATTCATGCTAGGGTTTCTCCAAAGTTATACCCTACTTGTTCCTCATTAATGAATGAAAATTGCAAAACCATATATAGATTTTACAGGGTGACAGCGTCAAGAAGGAATTTATGACGCCGTCAACTCGTCGCCCATAATGATATCGGATTGCCTAGATCCAGATTTGACGCCGTCATGTGTAATATTACTCTGGGCCGTCACCATATCTTGAACCTTGACGGCCAAACGTGACGCCGTCACATTTTCTCTGGACCATCACCACTTCCAACTCTTGTTTTACTCTTGACGCCGTCACATGAAGACTCTTGACGCCGTCAGGTACTGTTCCCAGCAAGGAAAATTAAGACTTTGCCGTTTTCTTCACTTTTATGCTCCAAAAACGTCCAAAATGCTTCCTTTTCCAGAATTTACTCCAAAAGTACCTAAAATGACAAAAGAAACTATTTAGGGCAATATTTGATCAAATAAATTCAAATCCGGGCTTAAATGACCCCCTAAAAACGGTTCATTTTTCGCCTCATCAAATACCCTTACACTTGATATTTGCTTTTCCTCAAGCAAATGCGCTTTTATTCTAATCAAAATACAAGTTAGGGGTCATTTAACACTAATATAAAAGTAATTACAATAAATAATCGTTCCACTAAAGACCAAAGACAAGCACGGAGGTCATACACTAGCACCTCACAAATAGTGTTTAGATACTCACATCTCTCGGGTGTAATAAAGTATATATCACAATAAGGAAATGGAAAACATCTCTCACTACCTGTCATAGCAAAATAGATTACCATAGGCTTGGGAAAGAATCAAACCTCCACCACATGGCATAAGCACCTAGGATAAACTATCAAAGAGATCTTTTAAAAGGTTATAACGTTAGGTGTAGGGATATGGAATACACGGTTTTGTTGGATATAGGCAATCTTTACTGGTGGCGAGTTAATAATCTTGGTTAATTACATGTACAATATGGCGTTGCTAAGCCAAGACTAGACTCGACTTAAGCTAATAAATGAAAAATAACAAAAAAAACATAAAATAAAAATAGAATGAAACGGGATGGTAGTCCGTATGTTTTTTCTCTTTTCTCTTTGTCTATTTTTTTTCTTTTCTTAATTTTTTCGATTATTATTATTTTATTTTATTTTATCTTATATATATATATATATATATATATATATATATATATATATATATATATATATATATATATATATATATATATATATATATATATATATATATATATATATATTGCATACACTTTTACCCTACCATCCAAAATAATACATCATAGGGAATAAACATTCCCATTACACTTGAATTTGTACATACTTTATAATAAACTAATCTAATGACTCGAATCAAGATAATTAAAACACTTGGAGTACTTTTAAGATTAACGCACATATGGGGGTAATAAAATGATGTTCTTCCCCATTACTCCATAACACAAGTACTTTACCCATGAGTCTCAATCGTCCCAAAACAATATGTACAAGGATATGACTTGACTTAGAAACCATGTGATCAATTAGATAATTAACTAAGGGTTTAAACATGTAACAGTAATGCACTAAATATGAGTGCATACACGGAAGGCTAAGGCGATTTGGTTGTACATTTAATTGGGTTTAACAAATTCTTCCTTTAAGTAAGATGCTTAAAGTTATAAATGAAAAGATAGGCTCGGAGGGGTGTACTAGGGGTTTCGTGTACTAAAAATGAGTACAACGCTAAGGTGTGGGAAAAATTAGTTGACATTACTAGCCAAGTAATATGACTTAAATGGTCAAGTAATTATGATACGGGTTTAACACAAGGGTGATCCTAATGCCTCTTATCATGTAGTAAATCCTACTACACGAATGTAGTCTCACTAGCGGTCTCGGGATGCATCACTAACGCAAGTTCTAGAATCTAAATGCTACTGGTACACTCATAAGCACTAATAGTGAATGCTTTTCCTATCAAATCTAAAGGCGAACCTCACATATTTGGTACGGTTTTTCTGAATGGTACGGTTTTGTACGGTTTTGACATGAAAGGTTTCAAAGGGTAAAAACCCTTGAAAGAGCAGTAAAATTCGTGCTAGGGTTTCTCCAAAGTTATACCCTACTTGTTCCTCTTTAATGAATGAAAATTGCAAAACTATATATAGATTTTACAGGGTGACGGCATCAAGAAGGAATTTCTGACGTCGTCAACTCGCCGCCCATAATGATATCGGATTGCCTAGATCCAGATTTGACGCCGTCATGTGTAATATTACTCTGGTCCGTCACCATATCTTGAACCTTGACGGCCAAACGTGACGCCATCACGTTTTCTCTGGACCATCACCACTTCCAACTCTTGTTTTACTCTTGACGCCGTCACATGAAGACTCTTGACGCTGTCAGGTACTGTTCCCAGCAAGGAAAATTAAGACTTTGCCGTTTTCTTCACTTTTATGCGCCAAAAACGTCCAAAATGCTTCCTTTTCTAGAATTCACTCCAAAAGTACCTAAAATGATAAAAGAAACGATTTAAGGCAATATTTGATCAAATAAATTCAAATCCGGGCTTAAATGGCCCCCTAAAAACGGTTCATTTTTTGACTCATCATGTGTGACGTGAGTAGATCATATAATTATTATGGTGATGTTTATTGATTAGATCAATCCCTGTTTAAGGATTAGGTCCGTTGTAATTAGGGCTAACACACAAAGGAAGTTGTTTGAGTGTTAGTGTACGACTAACTGTTATTGCCATATCATACCAGATGTTTGTGAAAGGTGTAGATTTCATCATTATGAGATAATGACCGACTAGGGTTTTTAACTAATGTTCATGTTTCGTGGTTCTTGTGAAAGGGAGATCAAGATGAAGAGGCATTCGAGTTGTTGTTTGCTTAAAGATACACATGTTCTTATTTATCTTCTGCATGATTAATTAAATGTGTTGTATTTGGATTCCTTTGGCATGGAAAGCTTTTCTGTAAACTTTAGTTTTAATTAAGTCTTTCGTCGTGCAATTGATCTGATCTATTGTATGTTTGATAGTCAAATATGTTAATACAAATAATGTCAAAAAGGTCATTTGCATTCTTCGGTCTCTACACATTTTGATAATCACAAAATATAAATACATGTTACTTAAAATTACGCTTAACAAGTTTCTAATCGAGAAAATTCGTTTCAACTACAACATCACTTAAGGTATGAACAAATAATCTACCAACTTAGTTAAGTGATCAAAGAATTTAATTTTCTCTAAACTTTATATTTTTATGACAAAATATTTTTACAAAAGTATTTTTGTAATTTTAAAGAGATGTTTTATTTAGAAAATAAATTTGAATTTTAAAATCTCCAACAGCCATATTTCCCGCCTAAACCAGATAAGTTTTCACCAAATAAACTTTCACCACATCAAGACAAAAATAGGAGCGTATGTAGGACGATCCCGTAAACATGGCGACGGTCCCTTATATATACGGGACCGTCCAATGTTTAAAGGACCGTCCCCGCTCCTCCTGGTGCCTATAAATACCGCATTATTTCATGTAGAAAAACCACCTCTTGTGCACTAATACTTTTTGTCTTCTCAATTCATTCTAAATACTCTTCTTTGATCAAATTAACAGGTTGTAAGTTGTTTACAAGTGATCTCATCCTTCCTTCATCCAAGTGCAAGAGAAGAAAGCTCGTAGTCGTCAAGAAACAAAGTGTTGAAGAATACTCCTTCACCTCATTACCGTTATTACGAATCTCTCCTCAACCTTCATTCTTTTTATCTCAATTCGTGTGTTTAATCTGACTTGTGTGTAAGCTCGGAATTGTGTATTGTGTTGATTCGGACTTGGTGTTGGTTCGAATGTGTAGCTATGTGGGCTTTGTGTGTAGATTGGTTCTAGCTAGGATTAGGACTCGACATTTCGCTTAGTCTCGTTAATTGGTGTAAGCGTTGGTGTACGGTTTGTTTCGCCATAAGGGAGCGTGTTGGTATAGTGTTTGTGAAACTCTCGCGTGTGAGACTCGATGAGTGGAGTAGGGCGAAGAGTGAGCTTCGTAGCCGAACCACTATAAATCTCGATGTCCCGGTTTGATCATTTCTTTCCTTTACTTTTACTTATTCATTTATAATTGTGTTCATAGATTGTTGTATTGATATCACTGATGAGGCGAAAAATGAACCACTTTTAGGGGGTTATTTAAGCCCGGAATTGAATTTATTTGATCAAATATTGCCCTAAATCGTTCCTTTGGTGATTTTAGATACTTTGGGAGTGAAATCTGGAAAAGGAAGCAATTCGGACGTTTTTGGAGCATAAAATTGAAGAAAACGCCAAAGTCTTAATTTTCTTTGCTGAGAACAGTAGGTGACGGCGTCAGGAAGAAAATCCTGACGGGGTCAAGAGTAATTTTCATGACGGCCCAGTACAGAAATGAAGGCGTCACAAGGAAGAGCGTCAAGAGTAAAACATGTGACGGCCTGGAAAAAGTTATAACGTGACGGCGTCAGAAGTAGATCAAGGCAGTCCGAGAATTCTTTTAGCGGTGAGATGACGGCGTCACCAATTTGGTCTTGACGCCGTCAGCCTCAATTTCCTATATATAGTTTTCTAATTTCCATTCGTAAAAAAAGAGAGAAGTTTTGGAGAAACCTTAAGGCCGAACTTTGTACGAACTTTACAGGTTTTTCAAGGGTTTTCAGCCCTTGAACCCTTTCATGTGTAATTGAGATAAGTATTCTTTTAATTCAATCAATATGTCTATGTGTTAGTTGTCTATATCTTGTTCTTGTCTTAATTCCATCATGCTAGGCTAGATCTATCTTGTGTTTGCTTAGATCTAATGAAACCTAGATGTTAATTATGTGTTGATTACTTGTTTATGGTTGTATTGGATGAATGATTTCGATGTTAGGCTTAAGAAAACTGGCAGATCTCCAAATGGTAACATGCTTGAACGTCTTAGGAAACATGAACTGACGTGCACTAGGTTTTATTGGTTGTATTTAATGCATGAGTAAATTCTAATGATCCCATGTTAGGAGCTTTTTAGCCGGCTCGACATAGGAGTGAAGTAGGCACTCATAGGATTGGGGAATTAAGTGCGCCACCCCATGAATGGTATTAAGGAATACAATCCGTCATCCATGCAACTATAACAAGTAATTAACGTGTAAAAGATATCTAGGGAGTAGTGAAATCTAAGTAAACACAATTTCTCCACTTATTGCTCACAACCTTAGTTTAATTTAGTTTATTTTCATTTCTAGTATTTTATTTTGATTGCATCTTTAGTATTGGGTTAGTTTCCTAGCAACTAATTCCGCCCAAATCCTTCAAACCCGAGATTTTTACTTGCTTTCTAAAAATATAAAAATACTAAAATAATCATCCCTCATCTTTAGAACTAGTATTTAGGTTTTCTAATCCTAGCGACACTATTCCTAGCTGAATGATCAATCCCCCGGTACTTGTCACTATAATATACTACAACGATCAGGTACACTGCCTGGTGGGGGTTGTAAGCTTCTCAAGATCCCTTGAGAGGTAAAGCCTGGTGCGATTCCCACGTATCAAGTTTTTGGCGCCGTTGCCAGGGAATAGTTATTGTCTAGGTTAGAATCTCTTTTTATTAGGTCTACTTGCTAGATTCCTTTCTAGTAAGATTTTATTTTTATTTTTAGGTTTTCTAATCCTAGCGACACTATTCCTAGCTGAACGATCAATCCCCCGGTACTTGTCACTATACTATACTACAACGATCAGGTACACTGCCTGGTGGGAGTTGTAAGCTTCTCAAGATCCCTTGAGAGGTAAAGCCGGGTGCGATTCCCACGTATCAAGTTTTTGGCGCCGCAGCCCGGGGAATAGTTATTGTCTAGGTTAGAATCTCTTTTTATTAGGTCTACTTGCTAGATTCCTTTCTAGTAAGATTTTATTTTTATTTTTAGGTTTTCTTTAGTCTATCTTATTTCTTCGTGTTTTTGTTCGTAACTCTTCACCACCTGACATCATGGACGATGGGAACATCTTTGAACCCGTCATCCCACCACAACAAAACCCACCACTAGAACCTCTTAGGCCCCGAACCTTAGGAGAGTATTCTCGACCTAGCCACCAAGGCTACCAAAACACCATTGAGCTCACCGGAGCCAATGTGACCCCCTTGCGATCCGACACCATCCGGTTGGTGCAAAGTGGATGTGCATTCCATGGACTTCGTTTTGAAGATCCAAACCAACATCTAAAGGACTTCCTTAAAATCGTAGACTCCATAGACCTAGATGTTGAAACTAGAGAGACAACCCGATTACGCCTATTCCAATTCTCTCTACGAGATCAAGCTAGTCAATGGCTTGAGCGTTTACCCGCGGGATCCATCACCACATGGGATAATCTCACCAATCGTTTCCTTACTCAATTTTTCCCACCGGGGAAGACTGCAATGCTTAGAAATGACATTTTGATGTTTGAACAACATCAGGGTGAAACCTTCTACGAAGCATGGGCTCGTTTTAAGGATCTCCTCCATAAGGTCCCTCATCATGGTATAAACCTTTGGTTATTAGTTCAGATTTTCTACGACCATGTTGACTATCACACTAAACGCACAATCGATAGGGCCGCGGGAGGTAAACTACATGATAAGAACGCCGAGGAGTCCTGGGAAATTATTGAGGAGCTCGTCGCCGATAATCAAGAGATGTTGGAGTTTAATCATACAATAAAAGCGGCCATAAATGCAGTCTCAACATCGGGAGGAACCACCGAAATCCCCGATGAACTCCTATGCAAAATCGAGGCAAAAGTTGATTATTTTGAGGAAATGCAAAGGAGACCTTTAAGCCTAGGTAGGCTACTGTCAATTCTGTCTCGAAACCGACTTCAACACCATTATCAGAGTCACCCTCTAGAGAAAATATCGGGACTTTTCAAAACTATGCCCCACCTTGTTTCCCTCCCGAGGAGCTTAGCTCGGAGTTTGAAGCTAGGATGAGAGAATATATAGCAACTTACTCAGATCGGCTTGCTAGATTCGAGGAAGCAGTTTATAAGCGAAAAGAAGAGATGCAGGAGAAAATGAATGAGATGATGAGTCTATTAGAGGAGTATGCCAACCAGAGAACCCCCGAAAGAATGCTACTAAGGAAAGAAAGCGTCACTCCCACTACCCAATTTGTTAATTCCATCACAATTGTCCACAAGGATGACGAGAAGGTAGGAGCCTCTACTAAACAGACCTTAGATAAGCCACCAAAATCCCAACCCTTGAGTCACTACCTGAAACATGATATAAACGAGAACACCATAACAAATTGGATTAAGGGTAACGGACGTAACCAACCTTCCAAACAAGGTTCTGAGAAAGAGGAAAAGGTAAAAGATGAGTATGATACGTTACCTGGGGGATCAATATTCGAGAGGCTATTGGTACAAAAAGTGGCTACTAAGCAGATAGCGTGTGGGAACTTTGAGATACCAACTAGCATCGGGGATTTGAAATATCTTAGTACTTTCGCCGACCAAGGATCGGAAGTAAATCTTATGCCCCTAACTATTTACATCCAACTAACGTCAAAAATGCCAACCCCTACTTGTGTTAGGTTGTCCCTCGCTGGACACTCGTACGTATACCCCCTAGGAATCGCAGAAGATGTATTAGTTAATGTCGCAGGATTCATGTACCCCGTTGATTTTATGATCATCGATGATAAAGGAGATGGATGCATGCCAATAATCCTTGGGGCACCATTCCTCGCCACCGCTAGGGCTGTCATTAAGTATGAAGGCAGGAAAATTGAGCTTAAATCTGGAAAAAGAAAGATTAGCTTCCCCATGACTCTGCGAAGTGGGCATGAGAATTTGAGTTGGAGAAAGATCAAAAACAACATTGACACGACACCCATTCGTGTTCAGAATAAAATTCTTGCATGGGAGGCAAGAATCAAAAGCTATAAGGAGGCTGAATATGAAAGAAGCAAAATCAATAAGGTTCAGGTCGAATTCGAACATACTCAACCCGCTTAAAATCATGTACCACTTGAGGAAGGGAACTTGGTACTCTTGAGACACTTGCAAACAACAATACCCCCCGATAAACCAAGTCCTTGGTGGTATGGGCCTTTCACATTTGAGAGCATAAACCAAGATGGGATGGCTAACCTGAGAAGTGAAGTAGGTGGAAAGGTGATTGCAAGTATCGACAGGTTAAGGCACTACCACCATAATAGTAATGATCACAACTACATGGGGTATATCATTTCAAGGGATGAGGTCACGTAGTAACCCATGACCTTGAGTCTAGCTACAAGACTCGTAAATAAAGAAAAGCTCATCTTGGGAGGCAACTCATGCTTTGTGTGATTTTATTTTGTTTGTTTGTAATTTGTTTCCGTATGCATGCTTTATTTTTATTGTTGGTAGATCATGTTTCTCAATTAAATAGTGGAAATACTTTACTTTGTTGTTTTGGCCTAGTCTTAACTCCACCTAAAAGTATTTTTGCAAAAGATAAGTGTAAGGGGAAACCCCAAATATGTTTTCAAGAAACAAACCGATCATGATTCTCCACAATATTAAATGAACATGTATATTCATATTTGTTAGAGTCAAATGCTTGTATTGAGTCATAATGAAGTTTTGCAGGATTTTCCAGGAAGTAGGACCAAGTTTTTCTAGAAATTTTCCAGAAACTTAACATAAGAATTTCTGCAGGTCACTTCTGACGGTGTCACGAGTTAACTCTTGATGGCGTCAAGTGTAAAAATCTGGAAATTTTACCGGTTTTGTTTTTCTAATGGAGTCTTATGGTTTTTGTGAATTATTAAGTTTTATAATCTCCAGGAAATATGCAAACTTCATTCCATAAGCATTATATCTTATTTTGTTTTCTAGGATTTAGTAACTTAAGTAGGTTACCGCCGATTTTATGCGAGGTTGTCTTGTCTATTTTCTCAGGATTCACAGGTTATGTATGACACGAAGATGATTTATATTCTGGAAGGGAAGCTTTGATTGTTCATTTTCTTGGAGGAATATTTAACCTGGCCACCTTATTATCCATACCGAGCGAATCAGGGGAGTATTTGATTTCATTCTTTTTACTTTTTCACTTTTACATTCTTTACTTGAACATTCGGGACAATGTTCATCTTAAGTGTAAGGGGAGGGTAAAATGATGATACCTTACATATACACTTTCGCTTGAGTTTGTTTTGTTTGATGGTAGATGTGTAATAAAACTATGAGAAATACTTGTTAGTGTAATTTTAGCGCCAAATTTAAAATTTTTTACAACATTTAGGAGTGAAACTTTAGCCATAGCAAGCGTCTCATAGATAGGAGTCGTATGACTAGCACATAACCGTATATTCAGAAAAATTTTCCACCCAAATATGTGAGGTTCGCCTTTAGATTTGATAGGAAAAGCATTTACTATTAGTGCTTATGAGTGTACCGGTAGCATTTAGATTCTAGAATTTGCGTTAGTGATGCATTCCAAGACCGCTAGTGAGACTACATTCGTGTAGTAGGATTTACTACACGATAAGAGGCATTAGGATCACCCTTGTGTTAAACCCGTATCATAATTACTTGACCATTTAAGTCATATTACTTGGCTAGTTAAGTCAACTAATTTTTCCCACACCTTAGCGTTGTACTCATTTTTAGTACACGAAACCCCTAGTACACCCCTCCGAGCCTATCTTTTCGTTTCTAACTTTAAGCATCTTACTTAAAAGGAAGAATTTGTTACACCCCACTTAAATGTACAACCAAATCGCCTTAGCCTTCCGTGTATGCGCTCATTTTTTAGTGCATTATTGTTATATGTTTAAAACCCCAAAGTTAACTATCTAATTGATTACATGGTTGCTAAGTCGAGTCATATCCTTGTACATATTGTTTTGGGACGATTGGGACTCATGAGTAAAGTACTTATTTTATGGAGTAAAGGGGAAGAACATAATATTATTACCCCCGTATGTGCGTTAATCTTAAAAGTGCTCCAAGTGTTTTGATTTTCTTAATTCGAGTCATTAGATTAGTTTATTGTAAAGTATGTAAAGATTCAAGTGTAAGGGGAATGTTCATTCCCTATGATGTATTATTTTGGATGGTAGGGTAAGAGTGTATGCACAAAACAAAAAAAAAATAAAAAATAAAAAACAAAAAAATAAAAAAATCAAAAAATCAAAAAAATTAAGAAAAAACTGGAAAAAGAAAAAAAAAAGTAGAAAAAGAAAAAGAGAAAAAACATATGGAGTACCATCCCTTTTCATTCTATGTTTATTTTATGTTTTTGTTATTTTTCATTTATTAGCTTAAGTCGAGTCTAGTCTTGGCTTAGCAACGCCATATTGTACATGTAATTAACCAAGATTGTTAACTCGCCACCAGTAAAACTTCCTTTATCCAACAAAACCGTGTATTTCATATCCCTACACCTAACATTACAACCCTTTAAAAGACCTCTTTGATAGTTTATCCTAGGTGCTTACGCCATGTGGTGGAGGTTTGATCCTTTCCCAAGCCTATGGTAATCTATTTTGCTATGACAGGTAGTGAGAGATATCTTCCGTTTCCATATTGTAATTTATACTTTATTACACCCGAGAGATGTGAGTATCTGAACACTATTTGTGATGTGCTAGTATATGACCTCCGTGCTTGTCTTTGGTCTTTAGTGGAACGATTATTTGTTGTAATTACTTTTATATTAGTGTTAAATGACCCCTAACTTGTATTTTGATTAGAATAAAAGCGCATTTACTTGAGGACAAGCAAATCCCAAGTGTAAGGGTATATGATGAGGCGAAAAATGAACCACTTTTAGGGGGTCATTTAAGCCCGGAATTGAATTTATTTGATCAAATATTGCCCTAAATCGTTCCTTTTGTGATTTTAGGTACTTTGGGAGTGAAATCTGGAAAAGGAAGCAATTCGGAGGTTTTTGGAGCATAAAAGTGAAGAAAACGCCAAAGTCTTAATTTTCCTTGCTGAGAACAGTAGGTGACGGCGTCAAGAAGAAAATCCTGACGGCATCAAGAGTAATTTTCATGACGACCCAGTACAGAAATGAAGGCGTCACAAGGAAGAGCGTCAAGAGTAAAATATGTGACGGCCTAGAAAAAGTTATAACGTGACGGCGTCAGAAATAGATCAAGGCAGTCCAAGAATTCTTTTGGCGGCGAGATGACGGCGTCACCAATTTGGTCTTGACGCCGTCAGCCTCAATTTCCTATATATAGTTTTCTAATTTTCATTCGTAAAAAAAGAGAGAAGTTTTGGAGAAACCCTAAGGCCGAACTTAGTACGAACTTTACAGGTTTTTCAAGGGTTTTCTGCCCTTGAACCCTTTCATGTGTAATTGAGATAAGTATTCTTTTAATTCAATCAATATGTCTATGTGTTAGTTGTCTATATCTTGTTCTTGTCTTAATTCCATCATGCTAGGCTAGATCTATCTTGTGTTTGCTTAGATCTAATGAAACCTAGATGTTAATTATGTGTTGATTACTTGTCTTTGGTTGTATTGGATGAATGATTTCGATGTTAGGCTTAAGAAAACTGGCAGATCTCCAAATGGTAACATGCTTGAACGTCTTAGGAAACATGAACTGACGTGCACTAGGTTTTATTGGTTGTATTTAATGCATGAGTAAATTCTAATGATCCCATGTTAGGAGCTTCTTAGCCGGCTCGATATAGGAGTGAAGTAGGCACTCATAGGATTGGGGAATTAAGTGCGCCACCCCATGAATGGTATTAAGGAATACAATCCGTCATCCACGCAACTATAACAAGTAATTAACATGTAAAAGATATCTAAGGAGTAGTGAAATATAAGTAAACACAATTTCTCCACTTATTGCTCACAACCTTAGTTTAATTTAGTTTATTTTCATTTCTAGTATTTTATTTTGATTGCATCTTTAGTATTGGGTTAGTTGACTAGCAACTAATTCCGCCCAAATCCTTCAAACCCGAGATTTTTACTTGCTTTCTAAAAATATAAAAATACAAAAATAATCATCCCTCATCTTTAGAACTAATATTTTGGTTTTCTAATCCTAGTGACACTACTCCTAGCTGAACGATCAATCCCCCGGTACTTAACACTATACTATACTACAACGATCAGGTACACTGCCTGATGGGGGTTGTAAGCTTCTCAAGATCACTTGAGAGGTAAAGCCTGGTGCGATTCCCACGTATCAATCACATAAGATTCGAATTCAAAAGAATTTCAAAGCAAACTTGAAAAAGATTTTTGAAAACGTAGTTAAATCGGTGAAACTATTCAACCCCTTCTAATTTCTACAAAATAAAATCTTAAAATTACTGACCACTGCACTTGTGTCTTCCTACATTATTTATAGAGATAATGTTACGTCTACAAAAGGGTTTACAAATTTTTTTTCACACAATGATGTAGCTAGATCATTTGTTCAATTAAATAGATTTTACTTTTTTTATGAGTGTTTGATTGGACAAATGGTATTGTCACATCATTAAGTGAAACTTCTTTTGTAAATTTTTTGCGGACTCCCTCTCAAAAATGACACACAGGAAAATATAAAACCCTTCTAATTCAATTGTTCTCTCCACAAAATTCAAGAATGAAGGTTTAGCAGTATTTGGTGATTCAAGAAAGCGTGGGTGTTGCTGATCCTTTTTTTTTTTTTTTTTTTTTTTTTTTTTTAATATCTTCCTATTCGGCCAAAGAATTGCAGCCCTTGGTGATTGATATAAGCGGTATAGCAGCTTGCAATTCGTGAATTAAATATGGAGGGGTTTTAATGGAGGGTTATACGTTGTGTTTAAAAGTTTGTAATATTGGGTGTAGGGGTGTTTTTAATAGCATTAATGTATAATTATAGAAAAGTGGTCTGAAATTCATTCCATGCTATTTTTTGTTGTACATCATGCTTTGGTTGTTGTAATTATGAAAATTGATTGCTTTAAACTGTTGTAAACCATGCATCATTTTTTGTAAATCTAAAATTTTTGGAGAAAAACTGCTTCATCCACTATATTTAGTTTATAGATGATAATTAACATTGCCATTAATATATGAGACCATAAGATCATACACATATAACACGAGACTTCTTATTACTCCCTCTGTCCCAAAATATATGCCCAATTTGATTTTTTGAATCGAACTTTGACCTTGAATACTTTTGTTTGTATTATACAATACTTGATACAAAATATTTAAATGGATTGTGTTTTAAATGTTGTTGGGTCCCGACTTTTATGTATTTTCACACATAAGAGAAATGTTTAGAGAGAGAAAGATATGTGTTAGAGAGAGAGAGAAACAAGAAAGGAAATAAGAGATATTTCTTATTCCTAATGAACCAACTCCCTCTCAAATGAGAGGTTACAAGAGTATTTATACTCCTAGTCTAGGGCATCTTACATGTTTCTCATAATATCACTAATGGCCCTTAGACTTTAACAATACATGTATTCTAAACAAGAATAACTATAAAACATATTAAAACTTTAACGTACTAACATAATATTGCAAACTATTACAAGACTCATTGACTCGATAATGATCGTCACTTCAAGCGTACCCAACAATCTCCCCCTAAGGGACGATCATTGAGATCTCTCTTTGATTGCATTTATGATCCTCGCTTTTGCTTTTCCAATAATCTCCCCTTAAAGGGATGATCATTAAGATCTCTTTTGCGACCTGTGGGTTATGGGTCCACCAATAGAAATGACTAATCTTTTGACTTCTTTAATGCTTGTTCTTTTGAACTTTGAGTCTTTGTGTAATAGCTTTGCTAGATTCTTTGTTCCAATCATGCTTTGTGATCTTCATTCTTTGTTCTTGTTGTTGTGATCAAATGATGGTGTAATATGTCTTTCGTCACTTCTGCGTCTGTGGTGGTTGTCCGCCATTCCAACATGCTCATACATCTTTTAACTTTGACTTACACATGCACGTAGTTCTCTTTCATACACTTAGATCTTTAGTCTTTTTACTTTGTAGATTCTTCCTTTTGGCGTAGAATCTTTCTTTGAACTTTGTGTTGCTTTGATCTTTGAGGGAGCTTTTAATGACTTCAAGATGCATGTATGAGCATGTGGAATCCGTCGCTATGGAGATGATGTGTCCCTGCAGGTAAACAGTTAGCAATAAAACATCCGGTACTTACAGATAAGGAATTAGTGATCGTCAACAGCATAGTGTGAAGACTCCTTCTAACCCTTATCAAGGCCGTTCCCATATCAGATACCCCCGAAGGAGCTTACAAGACCTACTAAGTAGCTCAATGACTGGGTGAGTCGCTGGGGATCACTCCACAATTGTAGACCGCTAAGAAACCACCGCAAACACTAAGCGTAACCCACAAGGAGTTACCTAAGTGACTTGCTGTCAGGGCTGTTTGATCTTGACCCTGGCAGGATTTCCGTTCAATCATTGAGAAATACTTATGTAAATTCTCTCATAAACATTCTTGGCAGATTGCTAAGATCTGCGAATGACTCAATAATTTACAGCTGGTGTCCATTGATGTAGAACACCAGTTGTAGAAATACTAAGTGTTCCTAAGAGATCTTTGATGTATCTCATGGCTCTAGACTCGAAAAGTGCACACTTAGGTTTCCTATGCGGAGACTAGGGAGGGGTCTCCTGCTTCAATATCAAACATCTCTAAGAGATAAGTTGATAGATTACACTGGTTCCCCGTGAGAATGAAACAAGTTCTTTTAAGAGAACTTGAGTGGTTAAGAAGGTTTAGTGCATTGCGTCACTGGGTCCATGACGACTTTATCTTCAATACCGGCATTGCCTTAGCAACAATCAGTAGCATACGAATTGAACCCGGTGTCTGCCCTAAGGTTGAACATATGGAGGGCTATTTCTTTTCACCATTTTCTTTACTTTTCTTTTTAATTCTTCAACTCCTTCTTTCCCCTTTCATTATTTACTCCTTTTTTTCGTATCATACCTAAGGACTTCTAATACTAACTATTGGTGATGTCCTTGGGTAGATCCCTCCGGCTCTGGCGGATCATAGGACGGTTTTTCAAATCTTAATCACCTTATAACTCCATGATTTATCTGACAATAGCCATGAAACCTTTGATTGAAAATCTCTCAAAGTGTTTGTGATTATCAAACATTTTGTTTAACACTTTGAGAGTTTTGTGTTTTCTTTTGAAGGGCTCCCCCTTCACATGTGCTCATAAGTATTTAATAAATTTGCACATGCGGGAGGAGCAAGCACTTTTTAAATTGATCCACTTTTAGTGAACAAGACCGATTCGAGACACGCTTACATCACTAGTTATACTAGCTTGAAGTTATTACCCGGCCTGGTCAAGTCCACAGAAAGTTTCTCGAAACAGTACATTTCTACTAAGACAAATCCTTTTCGAGACATGCTTACGTGGCTAGTTAAAGAGTTCCATTGTCAGCTTTTAGGTGACAACTAGCTCTAATAATTAACTTGATGTTATTACCCGTCGAGGATAATTATTTTCGAGATTACTAACTTTTATGTTTCGTCAATTCCTGGGTCAATTCTGAGTCGAGCTCGCATGAGATTGAACTTTTAGCATCCTTACACATTCATATTTTAATCACTTTTTCTTTTCTCCCCCTCAAAAATAGCATATAAGATGTTGTTTTTGATAAATTTTTGATTAAAATATGCTTTTTGAGTCTTATGGGGAGATTTACCAAGAACTTATCATTTTGAACAAAGATCATTTCAAATACTCCCCTCAATAAGTGAAATAACTTTTTGAGGTTTTGATTACGAGAGGGAATACTTGTCCTTTCGATTAGAATTTAGAAAAAAAAAAAAAAAAAAAAAAAAAAAAAAAAAAAAAAAAAACCTTGAAAATTTGAGTAATTCTACTCAAAAGTAAGAAGCTTTCGCTCCTTATATTAGGATTGAGACACTGAAGCGTACCTTAGGGTCCATTAATTTCAAAGAACAGGTTGTACACAGCTATATGTACACAAGCAATTAAGCATGATTTTGATGGAACATTTTGTTTTGGAAATACTCCCCCTAAAAACTCGCATATGTTTTGAGAATTTTAAACTTTTTAGAGTTTGGGGGAAGGAGTCTTCTTGAAGCAAAACTCTGAAAGATTTAGAAATTTCAGTTTGAAAAATTCTTGAATAAATTTTGCTTCAAGGTAACTAAAACTTTATACGCTGAAATACTCCCTCTCAAAACTAGCTATGTTTTGACATTTTTAAAACTTTGAAGCGAATTGGGGAGTAAAGATTTGAAAAATCTTGAGCAAATTTTTGAAAAGTTTTGAAAAATCTTTTGAAAATTTTTGAATAAATTTTGCTCAAGATTAAGAAGTTTTAGATAAGCTTTGCATGAGAACTTCTTCTTGTTTTTAAGGATAAGTGCACGTTTGGTTTTAAAGAATGGTTTAGCAAGGCACTTTCCTTTCTTTGAAACCCGAGTTGTACACTGAAATGTGTGCACAAGTCGTAATGTTTAAGCCGGGGTTGTAAGCTGAAGTACTTACAAGCCATTAAGAATTTGAGATTAGACTACAACCTTGGGAACCCATTTAAGCACGGCGCCAACGGGTTTACCAAATTTTGAAATCCATTTGTAGGTTGTGTCAATCTGATTTAAAGATGTTGAATTCCAATGAGGACTGAAAACCAGTGTTTCATTTTGAAAAAAAACTCGTGGAATCAATGGTGATTTAAAACTCTTTTTACGTTGAAAACTGTTTGAGAAACCCGGCGTTTCTCTTGGATTTTTAAAATCTGAAGAGGAAGATTTCCATCTATAGTTGAACCTCATGGGTTCTCTTTGAAGATTTGTTTCTGTGATGAATGGAAACCTTTCGGTATTTGGAATGTTCAAAGCAGAGTCATTCTCATGTTTCAGCGAAAGCAATTCTGATATGGAATATTTGAAAGGTTTTGAACGACTTTGCTTTGGTTTCCACACTTGCTTTACCGGTATAAAACGAGAGTGTGGAGTTTGAAAAACATGATTCTTTTCTTTTGAAGCATTTGGGGGTTTTGAAAAACCTTGTTTTGGTCTCCACACTTGCTTTACCGGTGTAAAATGAGAGTGTGGAGTTTGAAGAATTTGTTTCATTTTAATTGAAGCATTTGGATTTGAAAACCTTTTAGAAGTAAATGTTTCGGAAAAACTTGGTCTCTTTGAAAACTTCCTTCCTTTTTCGCAAAGAATAGGTTGTAAACTGAGAAACCCTTTTCGAAAATGGTTTTGAAGATTCACCCGTGTAAACCTTCTTCGAAACACTCACTTCTGGTGTTGAAACATTTGAAATTGGAGCTTTTCCCTTTGATCGGTTAAGAGTATCAAACTTCACTTTTAAAGCATTGTATGAAGTTCTCAAATCGTTGTATTCCTTTTGAAGAGAAATATGATCTTGGGATGCCAATTTTGATTCTAAAGAAGCAATATGTTTCAAAAGTTGATCTTTTTCGGCTTTAGAATTATCCGTTTTACGAGCCAATTTCCGTTCTAATTCAACATTTTCTTTTTCAAGTCTTTCAAAATAATTTTCAAATTTGGTTACTTTGTTGAAAAAGTCAGTTTTGGCATCCTCAAAATCGTTTGTTTGTTGAGCTAAAATTGTTTCAAGCTCAACCACTTTCGTTTGAAGCACATGATTTTCATTTTCAAAAAGATACATTTTCTCCCCCGTTTCCTTTTCAAAATTTGGAGTATTAGAATCGAACAGGGGTTTTGGAAAGGAAACTTTTGTGATTTGAAAATCAACATTTTTCTTTTTCATTGATTCAATCTTTTGCAAAAAAAATTCAAACTTATTATCTGGAAATTCACACAATTGAGACTTCAAATCTTCAGTCTCTTTTAGTTTCAAGTTTGAGTTTTGTGTCTGAATACGTGAACGTTTGATTGAATCAAACAGGTTTTTGTAAATCTGTTTCAGACGTTCAATCTCTTTTTCGTATTTTGAAATTTGACATTCCATTGACACGTTTTCATTATCAACTTGTTCAAGTTTTGCCATCCAAGGGTTTTCAAAAGACTGCTTTTCTAGATTGTGTTGTAAAGCTAGCTCAAAGTTAATGCTTTGTGCTTGACATCTTTGAAATTGTTGTTCAAGAGAAAATATTTGACGTTTAAGTTTCTCTTGGATGTCACTTGACTCTTTTAAAATCTTCTCATTTTCGTGTCTCAACATCCCATTTTCCGCTCTTAATTTTTCAGACTCAACAATCAATGATTTATCACAAGCAGTTTTTTCAAAAACTTTCAATTTAGCTTCTAAATCAATAATGTCGTTAAGATATGAGTCTTCCCTTTTCCTTTTGCTAAAAGTCCGTTTTACAAGTTGACAACTCAATTTTTGTTTTTGAAAGTTCATTTTTAAGTTGTTCAACTTGTTGTTTGAGCACGCATTTTTCTTTTTCCATTTGAGAAACCAATTTGCTGTTTGACTCAATTAATTCTCGCATTTTATGTTGAAGATCTTGTTCTTTATTATAATATTCTTGAAACGCCTTTTCAAAACTTTTTCTCGTTTTTCTTTGTTTTCAAGATCACAATTTAGCTTGTTACATTGAGCAACTTCGTTTTGCATATTCTTAATTATCAAAGCAGTTGAAGCACATTCTTGATCATGATTCACATTGTTATGTACAACCGTACCTCCATTAGGATCCATATGTGGAGTATCAGGAGTAATATTTCTATCATCCTGATTCACTACATATGTGTCGTTAATGTACTCTGGTTGTCCATGACTTTGTGTCTCATAAGCAAACACATTATCAGATGATTGATGTACCTTAACCAATATGTCTGAACAATGTGAGGGTCCGACATCAGCAGCAACAGTCTTCAAATCATCCTTAGGGATGTGTTTCCCGTTAGCATCTGAATCATTCCCTGGAGTGTTTTTTCCATTCTGCTATTTTGATAATGCATTATGACACGTGAAAACCAAATCATCATCTGATGTCCCTTCCTTATTGACCATTCCTGCTTTTATCTGCTTCTCCATTCCAATAATTTCTCGTTCATTCAATTCTCTTTCACGTTTCTGCATCTCCAGTTCTTTGATAACGCTCAGATGAAGTGATCTTTCATTAAGCACAAATTCTAAGTATATTAGTCGTGAAACAAGCTGATCTCTAAAAGCTTCAACCTCCATACTAGTGATGTTCTCTCTCCATAACTTGCTATGAAATTCATAGTCCACAAGAAAAGCTTTAAAATCCACGGTCAAGAACTCTTTGAACTGCTTCTTGAGCGCTCTAAATTCTACCATGCAATCACTTCCCTGTTCAATTTGCTTTTCAAGTTGAACAATGTTTTCTCGGAGTTTCCTTTGGAAGGTTAGATGGTCCATTTCAGTTCGGAAGTATGCAGTAAAGGTTCTCCACAAAGGAAACCTTGCATCTGAGAGAATCTTGCATTGAATCTTAACTGATTCAAAATGTGCTAAACAATTTTCTGTAGAATTGATGGCTCTTTTCTCAACTTCAGACATCTTTCTCTGTTGTGAACTTGATTGATACATTTTCTCTCCCACGTGATTGTTGCGATGTAATCGAAATAATCAACCAAAAAAATGTCACACACAAGGTCAAAATTTGAGTTTCAAAAATTTTGCCGCCAAATTTTACCGAAAAAATTTGAATTTGGGCCAAAATTTGAATTTCGCGTAAAAATTTGATTTTTTTTTTTAAGAAATAGAAAGAAGATAGTAAGAAGATGTTAGAAAGAAACTTGTGTAACGATGTATGATAAAGTTGATCTTGGATCGGCTCAACGAAATAGGAGTTGGGTTTGGTGAAGGTTACTTTCCTTGGTCAACGAACTTTTAATCCACCAACAATTTTCGAAACTTTGTCCACCAAACGATTTTCTAAAAGAGTTCTAAAAAAAATTTTCTAAAAGTGTTCTAGAAAAAAAAAATTTCTAAAAGGTGTTCTAGAAAAATTTTCAGTATTTTAGAAACTTTTTATTGTTCTAGAAACTTTTCAGTGTTTTAGAAACTTTTCAGTGTTCTCGAAAATTTTCAGTGTTTTAGAAACTTTTTAGTGTTCTAGAAACTTTTCAGTGTTTTAGAAACTTTTCAGTGTTCTAGAAAATTTTCAGTGTTTTAGAAACTTTTCAGTGTTCTAGAAACTTTTCAGTGTTCTCGAAACTTTTCAGTGTTCTCGAAAATTTTCAGTGTTTTAGAAATTTTTCAGTGTTTTAGAAACTTTTCAGTGTTTTAGAAACTTTTCAGTGTTCTAGAAACTTTTCAGTGTTTTAGAAACTTTTCAGTATTCTAGAAACTTTTCAGTGTTCTCGAAAATTTTCAGTGTTTTAGAAATTTTTCAGTGTTCTAGAAACTTTTCGGTGTTTTAGAAACTTTTAAGTGTTCTAGAAACTTTTCAGTGTTTTAGAAACTTTTCAGTGTTCTAGAAACTTAGCACCAAAACTTTCTAAATTATACAATTTAGAGAGTACACCACGAGTCGAAGTGTTTTCTCACTTATACAAGCAAGGGAAACACCGAGTAAGCAATGGGAGCAAGTGTGTTCTCGAAACTTTGTGATTTAGAAAGATGGTACAAGTGTGTTCTAGAAAGTTTGCTAGAATTTTGATTTTGCAAAAAGCTCACCCAAATGAAGTTTGTATTTCAAGATTCTTGTACTTCTAGTTATAAAAACACCAAAACTTAAAGAAAGTTGCAAACTTGATGATTTTTATGAAAATTTTTTGTGTTCTAGAAAGTTTGCTAGAATTTTGATTTTGCTAAAATCTCACCCAAATGAAGTTTGTATTTCAAGATTCTTATACTTCTAGTTATAAAAACACCAAAACTTAAAGAAAGTTGCAAACTTGATGATTTTTATGAAAATTTTTTGTGTTCTAGAAAGTTTGCTAGAATTTTGATTTTGCTAAAAGTTCACCCAAATGAAGTTTGTATTCCAAGATTCTTGTACTTCTAGTTATAAAAACACCAAAACTTGAAGAAAGTTGCAAACTTGATGATTTTTATGGAAATTTTTTTGTGTTCTAGAAAACAAGTACAAAAATAAAGTCGAAATTTTTAAGCTTTGAAACTTCAAAAAGATTGAAACTTTCTTGTTAGACAAGGTTTATAACATTAGTTTGTAATCAAAAAAGTATTAAAGACCAAGAAAAACAAGAAAAGTAATGAACTTTTTAAAAACAAAAACGTGTAGAAGCTTAAAAAATGCGAAACAAACAAACTCCCAACACTCCTAAATCATTGTTAGGCTCTTGATACCAATTGTTGGGTCCCGACTTTTATGTATTTTCACACATAAGAGAAATGTTTAGAGAGAGAAAGATATGTGTTAGAGAGAGAGAGAAACAAGAGAGGAAATAAGAGATATTTCTTATTCCTAATGAACCAACTCCCTCGCAAATGAGAGGTTACAAGAGTATTTATACTCCTAGTCTAGGGCATCTTACATGTTTCTCATAATATCACTAATGGCCCTTAGACTTTAACAATACATGTATTCTAAACAAGAATAACTATAAAACATATTAAAACTTTAACGTACTAACATAATATTGCAACCTATTACAAGACTCATTGACTCGATAATGATTGTCACTTCAAGCGTACCCAGCAAATATATTTTCATTTGGTATAATTTTCATCAAGTGTTATATAATACAAACAAAAATAGGGGTGAGCATCGGGCCGAAACCGTCCCGTCCCGACCCGAGCACGACCCATCCCGAAACCGACAACCTGGAAATCCCTAACCAAATTCCGACCTGAGTATATCCCGAGTCCCGACTTGTGTGGTTTTCTTGCGTTTTGTCGGTTTATCTCGAGTCCCTACCCGACCCGAGTCCCAACTTCCTGGAAATCCCAACCCGATTCCTGGCCCGAGTATAGCTCGGTTTGTGTCGGTTGGAGGAGGTTTCAGTCGGTTTGTGTTGGTTTTTGGTCGTCGGTCGGTTTTCCTCACCCTTAAACAAAAATATTTAAGGTCAAAGTTCAATTTAAAAAGTCAAATTGTACTTATATTTTGGGAAGGATGGAGTAATATATTTATATATGTATTGTATATATATTAGTGATTATAATATTAAAGATGAATTAATGGGTTAATTACTACTAATTATACTTAATTAACAACTAAGCTTAATTAAGTTAACTAGTAATAAACTGTTAAACCAATAGACTTGTGCCAACACCCATGAAAGCCCATTAGATGGACTAGGCGTCCAAAGGGTGTAGATGTGCTTGCATTGGAAGAAATTCCCTTAAGGGATTTCGTTTGATACATGTCTTAAGAGAAAACTAATGATATCTTTTATTTGAATAAAAAATGTATTTTTCAAATGGATAAAATTTACTTGTAAGATAAGTATCATATTTCTTTTTTCCTAAAATGATGGGATATTTTAGAATATTCCTCTAGGGAGCCCTATAAATACAAGGGTTTTTTCATCATTTGTTGATTGATCAAACCCTGATACTCTTCCTCCCCTCCTACGCATGACCGACCACAACCACCACATCACCACACGTACACAACATTCGTGTGTTTGTGTATGTGTTGTACTTGATTTGATCTTGTGTGTGACGTGAGTAGATCATATAATTATTATGGTGATGTTTATTGATTAGATCAATCCCTGTTTAAGGATTAGGTCCGTTGTAATTAGGGCTAACACACGAAGGAAGTTGTTTGAGTGTTACTGTACGACTAACTGTTATTGCCATATCATATCAGGTGTTTGTGAAAGGTGTAGATTTCATCATTATGAGATAATGACCGACTAGGGTTTGTAACTAATGTTCATGTTTCGTGGTTCTTGTGAAAGGGAGATCAAGATGAAGAGGCATTCGAGTTTTCGTTTTCTTAAAGATACATATGTTCTTATTTATCTTCTGCATGATTAATTAAATGTGTTGTATTTGGATTCCTGTGGCATGGAAAGCTTTTCTGTTAACTTTAGTTTTAATTAAGTCTTTCGTCATGCAATTGATATGATCTATTGTATGTTTGATAGTCAAAGATGTTAATACAAATAATGTCAAAAAGGTCATTTGCATTCTTCGGTCTCTACACATTTTGATAACCACAAAATATAAATACATGTTACTTAAAATTACGCTTAACAAGTTTCTAATTGAGAAAACTCGTTTCAACTACAACATCACTTAAGGTATGAACAAACAATCTACCAACTTAGTTAAGTGATCAAAGAATTTAATTTTCTCTAAACTGTATGTTTTTATGACAAAATATTTTTACAAAAGTATTTTTGTAATTTTAAAGAGATGTTTTATTTAGAAAATAAATTTGAATTTCAAAATCTCCAACAGCCATATTTCCCGCCCAAACCAGATAAGTTTTCACCAAATAAACTTTCACCACATCAAGACAAAAATAGGAGCATATGTCGGACGATCCCGTAAACATGGTGACGGTCTCTTATATATACGGGACCGTCCAATGTTTAAAGGACCGTCCCCCGCTCCTCGTGGTGCCTATAAATACCGCATTGTTTAATGTAGAAAAACCACCTCTTGTGCACTAATACTTTTTGTCTTCTCAATTCATTCTAAATACTCTTCTTTGATCAAATTAACAGGTTGTAAGTTGTTTACAAGTGATCTCATCCTTCCTTCATCCAAGTGCAAGAGAAGAAAGCTCGTACGTCAAGAAACAAAGTGTTGAAGAATACTCCTTCACCTCATAACCGTTATTACGAATCTCTCCTCAACCTTCATTCTTTTTATCTCAATTCGTGTGTTTAATCCGACTTGTGTGTAAGCTCGGAATTGTGTATTGTGTTGATTCGGACTTGGTGTTGGTTCGAATTGTGTAGCTATGTGGGCTTTGTGTGTAGATTGATTCTAGCTAGGATTAGGACTCGACATTTCGCTTAGTGTCGTTAATTGGTGTAAGCGTTGGTGTACGGTTTGTTCCGCCATAAGGGAGCGTGTTGGTATAGTGTTTGTGAAACTCTCGAGTGTGAGACTCGATGAATGGAGTAGGGCGAAGAGTGAGCTTCGTAGCCGAACCACTATAAATCTCGATGTCCCGGTTTGATCATTTCTTTCCTTTACTTTTACTTATTCATTTATAATTGTGTTCATAGATTGTTGTATTGATATCACATAAGATTCGAATCCAAAAGAATTTCAAAGCAAACTTGAAAAAGATTTTTGAAAACGTAGTTAAATCGGTGAAACTATTCAACCCCTTCTAATTTCTACAAAATAAAATCTTAAAATTACTGACCACTGCACTTGCGTCTTCCTACATTATTTATAGAGAAAATGTTACGTCTACAAAAGGGTTTACAAATTTTTTTTCACACAATGATGTAGCTAGATCATTGTTCAATTAAATAGATTTTGCTTTTTTTTATAAGTGTTTGATTGGACAAATGGTATTGTCACATCATTATATGAAACTTCTTTTGTAAATTTTTTGCGGACTCCCTCTCAAAAATGACACACGGGAAAATATAAAACCCTTCTAATTCAATTGTTCTCTCCACAAAATTCAAGAATGAAGGTTTAGCAGTATTTGGTGATTCAAGAAAGCGTGGGTGTTACTGATTTTTATTTATTTATTTATTTTTTTTTAATCTCTTCCTATTCGGCCAAAGAATTGCAGCCCTTGGTGATTGATATAAGCGGTATAGCAGCTTGCAATTCGTGAATTAAATATGGAGGGGTTTTAATGGAGGGTTATACGTTGTGTTTAAAAGTTTGTAATATTGGGTGTAGGGGTGTTTTTAATAGCATTAATGTATAATTATAGAAAAGTGGTCTGAATTTCATTCCATGCTATTTTTTGTTGTACACCATGCTTTGGTTGTTGTAATTATGAAAATTGATTGCTTTAAAGTGTTGCAAATCATTTTTAAAAGATTTGGGTACATTTTGACCCCCTCTTTTTTTTTTGAAATGGGCATATATTGCCCATTTAGAAGTTAAATGGGCATAATGGGCACACATGTTTTTCTCTCAATCGGAGAACATTTAATGAAAAACTTATGGATATATTACTTAAATATAAATGAGGTGTTACGTTTGAGGAATTTTTGTTGTCGTTTTAAGTCTTTTCTAAAGTGATTCATATAACATGCGCCCGTTTGGCTCGCGCCCGTTTTACCCGTAGCCCGTTTAGCCCATAGTCCGTTTAGCCCGTAGCCCGTGCCCGCCCGGCCCGCCCGTTTTGCCACCTCTAATAGTAATTAACATTGCCATTAATATATGAGACCATAAGATCATACACATATAACACGAGACTTCTTATTACTCCCTCCGTCCCAAAATATATGTCCAATTTGATTTTTTGAATCAAACTTTGACCTTGAATACTTTTGTTTGTATTATACAATACTTGATACAAAATATTTAAATGGATTGTGTTTTAAATGTATTTTCATTTGGTATAATTTTCATCAAGTGTTATATAATACAAACAAAAATAGGGGTGAGCATCGGGCCGAAACCGACAACCTGGAAATCCCTAACCAAATCCCGACCCAAGTATATCCCGAGTCCCGACTTGTGTGGTTTTCTTGCGTTTTGTCGGTTTTATCTCGAGTCCCTACCCGACCCGATTCCCAACTTCCTGGAAATCCCAACCCGAGTCCTGACCCGAGTATAGCTCGGTTTGTGTCGGTTGGGGGCGGTTTCAGTCGGTTTGTGTCGGTTTTCGGTTGTCGGTAGGTTTTGCTCACCCCTAAACAAAAATATTTAAGGTCAAAGTTTGATTTAAAAAATCTCATGCTCATTTTGTAATATATATATATATATATATATATATATATATATATATATATATATATATATATATATATATATATATATTAAATATTTTAAATCTCATACACTCTTATTTGTATGCATAACAAACCATTAATCTACATAAATTACGCCATTGTAAAAAGCATTTAAATATTTTTCAATAGAGGGCTAAATTCATATGCTTTCGACAAAATAAATAAATAATTTGTATTTTTTTATTATTATTTTTTTCGGTTTAGTACTATGTTTAATATATCACATGTGATATAACACTTATATGTAATTTCGAACACTCAACATGTTGTCGTAAGATGAATAAAAATATTTGTGGAGAATTCAAATGATTCATCGTTTCTTGCATTAAAATATACACATCCTTAGCTGTCTAGCAATATATCACATATAATTTTTGAACCTCCAAATCAATGCATTTCATTCATAGAAGTTGAAGAAAATAGATAACTTTTATATACAAACCTCCTTGATCAGCAATGACGGAGCTAGGATTTTTAAGTCGGGTTAGCCAAAAGATATACACACATGAATTCGAGAAAAAATGGTCTGATAGTTTTTGTTAATGGAAATGACAATCAAACTTCTGTACCTACAAATTTCCATTTAACGTCAAAAAATACCAATAAGTAGGCAATAACATCTTGGTTGGGTCAGTATTTCATTGTGGGTGGGCCAAATAGTTTATTTTGGACGAGTCTAAAACAATTTTATATTGTAAGTCGATTACAAAATGTACATGTCACTTGTAGCTGATAAAAAATTGGGTTGGCCATGGCTCATCCCACCACTAAGGTGGCTCCGTCCCTAGCTCCCTGCCTTGATGTATCACATATGATATAACATTAATTTGTAAGTTCGAATAATCAACATGATATCACAAAATGAGCATAAGTAATTTTATAGAATTCCAAAAGATTCACTGTTTTTCTTGCAATGAAAAATATACATCTTTAGCTTTCCAACCATATATGACACATAATATTTGAATATTTAAATCAATATGATTTAGTCATAAAAGTTGGTGAAAAAAAATGATATTCAGACTCGCTTAATATGTTACATGACACCAATATTTAAGTTTGAACAGTCAACAAGTTGTCGTTAAATGAGCAAAATACAACTCCAAAGATTCAGTGCTTTTGTACTAAAAACTGAAAAATAATACTTGTGTCTATTTTACAACATGGTCACTCTTCAAATCTATATCAAATGTGATATATCAAGCAAGTTTAAATAATAGTTATATATTTCCTCCAACTTCTATGAATACACTATATTGATTTAGAAGTTCAAAATATATGTATGATATATTGTTAAAAAGCTAATGATTTGTATTTTTCAATGAAAAAAAAATGTGGTGAACCATTAAATACTTGTCGTAATCGTGGGCTTAATAATTAATGATTGTTTAGGTATATTACTTTTTAAAAAAATGTTTATGTGGATTTTTTAAGTAAACTAGAGGGGTGGTAAGAGATAAAAATGTTATGTTAAAAAAAAGAGAGATAAAATGAGTGTTTCATTTTAATTAGAAACTAGATTAAGATCCTCTCAAATTGATTTTAACATGTTATCATGTTGATCAATAAAAAATAAGTAAAATAAATAAAAGTTTTACTTTCAATTAAAAATCATGAGTTCACATGTATTTTACCTTAAAAAAAAGGGAAATGATTTGCACACTCCAATTTTTTATTGGGACACTTTTTCATACGCATTAAACTGTTGTACTGTGAATGCACACTGCTTTAACTGGTTATACATATAAGTGTCCCAATCAAAGCATGGAGTGTGCCAATCATCTCCTTAAAAAAAATCTCAACATGATGATGTGTCATGTTAGCCACAACTTAAAGGATCTCAATCTTTAAAAACTAGTGGCTATGATTGTTCCTCTAATGGTTTTTCTAACTAGTGCCCTTAGGACATGATAAAAAGTAAGCTCGTATGTCCTTTTTGCTCAAAGATCCACAAAACCAAAAAACCGGAAAAAAAAATAAATAAATAAATCTTCGAAAAATGACAAGAACCCACAGAAAATGACACAATGGCCTACTTCTTATCATATGCCCGGCCTTATATGCAACCCGACTCGTTCAATTAATGAATTTTTACCCATCTACGGCCAATGGTAATGATGAGTTACCACAATCAACTTCACCACTCTCACCTCTACGCGACATTACTTTCTCTCTCCACAACCAACTTGGCATACCAAAACATACCTCACTTAAACACAAATATAAACCGCACAAACCAAAATCAGACACACACACACACACACAAAACAACACCTCCCACAGCTCCGTTGTATGCATGACCTAGTTCTCCCATTTTTGTCCTAAGACGCGTCGAAGATGGGTTAGGGTAACAAGGAGCACGTGTCGTTGAGTCCACCTAAGCACAAGACACGTGGTTATTTACTTATTACCACTAGTCTAACAATTATACAATGTCAGCAAAATAAAACTTTGTTTAACTTGCTTTATTAGAAACTGAACCCAGATCTAAAAACAGGTTCAAACACGTGGTGCGGCCACCTGTACAGCACGAGGCAATATTAAGAGGCGTTCATCGGGTCAAGCCCAATCTAGACCAACTTAAAGTGGTTCAGTTTTGATTAGGTCCATACAAGAGACTGTAATCTGGATAAAACTGGGGGTTTTCTAACTTCAAACTACAAATATGAACGAGAACCAAAACTGAAAATACCAGTTGTAAGCACTTTTAAGGCGCATACATTTTAGTAGCATATTATATGTTATGCAAAAGGGATGTATTGTCAATTTGCATTATAATGCATTCTACAGCTTCAAATAAGGAGCTCGACAGAATTACATATCCAAGCTGCAAAATCCTGACAACTAAGTATTATGCTCCAAAAACTGTCTATGCAGCGGGAATTTCCACCACCACAAACAATGCTTCTGCTAATAAGAAAGTACATAACTAACTCTTTGATCTTTGTCTAGCTTCATTAAGAAAAATCATACCTGGTATGATAGCATTTTCACTCAAAAATAATTTAAATCCTAGATTTCGTTGTTCTTCTGATTTATTCTCCAACTGTCAACCCGAAGCCAAACTTGTAGTCTTTCTTCTTGTGGTCTATCTGCATAACATAATCCAAGAAACAAAGTGTTGTAAGCAAAGTTCAAGAGTTCAGCAGCATGTTGAATAATACTTAAAAATGCTATTATAATTATTGTTACTTATGTCGCTCACAATTTCAGAAGTGCGTACAAAAAAGGTCAACACCATTTACAGAAAGTTAACAGTATATAACTACAGATAAAAATGGATTAAATATGCTAACTGCCGTCATTATATTTTAGATACGATGGAAACCCCATGCTGTCGACAGGCCACCCAACACCATGGAGTCGGGCAAATCACCAACTCTCCACGAGTTGGATCATATTGCTGGGGCGGGCGGCCCTAAGGAGTTGTACCTTAGGTGATTTGAATTTCAGACCTCCTTTGGAGAATCTCAAGTCCTTGTTTGATGTCAACTAGGGATGAGCATTTCGACCCGAATCCCGGAACTGTACAGGTACGTACCGAAACGGTACCGATCCCGATATACGGTACGGTACCGGGACTACGAAATAAGGTGAAAAAAAATAGGGACCACTAATTCGGTACGAGACCGGTACCAATTCGGAAAATTCCCGAAAAAAAACGGGGAAAGCCCGATTTTCCGGTACCGATACCGGTATCCGAATCCCGTTCGGTACGGTACCGGTACCACTAATTTATGCTCGGGAAAAAATCGGTACCACTAATTCGGTGCGGGATCGGTACCGTGCTCATCCAACGTTTCAGACAATTAAAGCATATGTCAGAGGAATCTAAAAGTAAATAATCAAGTTATAACTTTTCACCCAGCACAATGAAATTATATATGCCTCCACGACAAGCGAGCAAGAGCATAAATAGTAATTAAATCTATACACATGCAGCCGAAGGCTGAGGCAATGCCATTGTTACCTTAACGCATAAGCCTCAAGTTTATACGAGTATTATTATTTAACATTTTGTAAACATATTTGACTTGTTTTGTAACCTGTCCTCCTAGTTTATCTATGCAAATTAAACATTAATGCAGGCACCGATAAAAGGCGGTGCCCAATTGTTATATTCATGTAAGATTCACAAATCAAATGACAAGATGCACATACCTCAGCTGATAGAATGAAATTCAGACCCATATTCAACCTTTCTTCAAGAAGAGCAGATGTACAGCCATTGGAGTCGATCTTCCCTCTAAGACGACACTGTTTATTGAATACAAGTTAAATCAAGTTCATGATAATAGGTTTGTTATTCTTAACAACCATGTTGGGAAATAAAACAAATTTAAATCAAATAAATGACAAGAAACTGATGGTCAATGCTATCATGATAAGAATCTTATTGTATTTATTACAAAATGAGGAAACATTCTATTGCTAAGTTACCTGACGGAGCATGTAATCATAGCCAAAGCTGGCAGTCGCATCTCTTGACATGTAATTGTACATCAAATCTGTTGCCAAAGAAACCTATGCCGAACAAAATAAGAAAGGTACATTAAGCTGGAGGGGCCGGTGCATCATAGCTAATAGAGGAGGCAATTTCAACAAATTTACTTCTAGACGGGTATAAGAGATGAGCTTAATGATAAATCAGTTGAGCGGAACAACAGTACACATCAATTTTTTTCCAGAGTGCAAATTTAATGCATAAAACCTCCTTAACTGATTTATATATAGATTTTTAATATAATAACAGCTTTCATGATCGTATTTGATGCATCTGTTATCTATAGAGATGAAATGCAGACAAAAACGTGTGAGGGTCAACCCAACCATCACTGGCAAGTACTCATTTTGATACAACTAATAACACATCCAAGCCCACCTACGTTGCCACCTCTACTGATAACTATCATGAAGTGTGAGTTGCTTACCTTTTCAGACACTTTCTGAACATAGCTAAGAGCCACCATTCCAGTGCTAGCAATTTGTCCTGATGTCACCTGCAAGAAAAAATGCAATGCTTTATACCAGAAAGCAGGAGGAGAACAAGCCATGGTTCCTGAAATCACTCTTAGCTTAATGAATCAACCAGAACACAAAACATTTGAAATTTGTCTTCTGGAATTGATTATCTGATTATTGCGACGTGATGTCAAATGATACGCTTTTAATGTTTGGATAAACGTGTTCTGCTAATCATTATCTTCTAATTTTTGAATTATAAAAATCCTGTTATACTGTTTACTTAGGTGTCAATGTCTCATACTCTCAGTTTCATACCGGTTGCAGCAAAACCGAGGAACTACCGTTAAACTGAACTTACCTATTTACCCCTTCTTTCAACCTAATTTAAAGGATGTCTACTGCTAATTCACAAAATGTCTCTTCTGTCACAAAAAAATGTCCTTTTGGTCATATTATCTATTAGTTCTTACAAAATCAAAGTTGGCCAACTGAAGCAGCAAAACAAAAGCCAAAATCTATCTTCTATTACCCATTTTTTCAAATTATAAATTGATTACTAGAGTAGATATATAAGTATCCTATTCGATTTATCTAGAATCAATTTAAGGCGCACATCCATAGAAGTTAAGAAAAAATCCTGCAAAAACTGTTTTTACGGGTACGTGCAAATTAAAAAATTAAAAAGAGTGACATGCCTAAGTGGCATAAAAGGTCTCAAATGTCCAAAGATGCAAGTGTGAGGAAAAATACCATTTTATCTGTGTTGTATCGTGCAGCATAACCAAGCCCAGACTTCCGATGCTGACCAGCCCAGAATACTTCCCCACCTAGGGACAGGTTAGGGGTCACACTCTGCAAACAGAAAATACGCCATCAGAGAGTGAGATGATGCAGTAATAAATGTTAAATTAGAACGGAGGGAATAAACTAGTATCTGCACAAATCAAGGTTATTGATAGAATAACTAGTCCTAGTATTACATAAGTTGGGATGAAGTAAATACGACATATCTATTACCTGGATATAGCTAGCTCCAAGCAAGCCACCATTGCCTAGTTGGATCTGAGTCCTGTAATCCGTACCCTGAACCAAGAAAAATGATTGACTACATCAAAATAAATACTTGCATCCAAACAAACTAAATTTAAAATAATATGTTTTATATAATCTGCAAGATATAGAACCATGTAGACACGTAGTCCAAAAAGAGCAAAACAAGATGAATCAGTTACCTTATAGTCGAAGTTGAACATTCCATGTGACATATGAGGCTCATTCGTAAGCTGATAACAATACCAAAATGAATTAATGAAATATTTTATAAAAAGATTAGGCTCACATATTGACAATTAAATATCATTAATTCTTCTACCTGAGCATTGGCCTTCATAGTAAGATTCTCAGACAAGTCACATTTCACGCGAGCACTTAGCCGTCCATCAGTCAAGATCCTTCCAAAAAGCATGAGCTTTGAAACACCAAAGACCATTATCGAAATGAGACTGATATCTACAGCCAAAAAAGTGATAAATGGGTGAAAAGTAAACTACCTTTGGGTCGATAAAGTTAGCACCAAACTCATAGTTTGCAGTAGGAACTTTAATTATATCGGCAGATTGAGCAGGAACTTCTGTAGGTCCCATGACAATGCTGGTAGTTCAAAAGCAGAAACTCGTCGAATCAGATAAGTAGTTAAACTCAATCATAATAACTCAAAAACAAGTTTTGTCGGGTAGCGGGTTACCTGTGACTCAATGAGAATTTCTGATTAAGACCCTTGGTAAAATCAATACGCATTCCCTCAAAATTCTCAGCCTTCAAGGACACTGCATATGATCATGTGAGATTAACATCAGAGATAACTAACAAACATCATAAACTTCCCAAAAGCATATGACATAACACAAGATTATACACAGTTGGTCATTTGATTTCTTTAAAATCCGACCACATATGGCACACAACGATAAACACAGTTGGTCAATATTAGAAAACTTATTATGTGTATTGTAACTTATCACATCTAGCTGACTATCCTTATGCAAGTTACAATTCTTAATCAAACAACACACCGAGTTTTTAGTTTTTATCAACGCAATGCTCTTTTCCGTTGATATGTAACATGCATTTAATGTGAATATCGAATCTAATTTCCTCTTCAATATCAATTGATATATTTCATTTATCATACGAGTCATTAAATGGCTTTGTGTCTCACTCGGCATATAATATATCATTAAATTTAAAAATTTTATACATGATTTAACATTTTTAAACATAACAAAATCATATTTAACGACTCGGAAGCACAATAACTAAAACAGGACAAACGATAAGCTTAATTTGTATTTTATAAACAAAAAACATCAAATGATTAGTAACATTTCACACTAAACCATTAGATCACACTACATAAACCCCAAACTCACATATAACAATTGACAACAATGTAACAACATAGCTTTTAACAAAATAAAGATTTAATCTAAGCTAGGGTTTATAATTAGGGTTTAACAATTGCTACTCCAGATTCACATCCAAACAACAACACTTTCACACAGTCACAAATAAAAGTAACATTAACTACCCATCAAATAACAAAAACAAATCAATAATATAAATCAAATCTTTATAAATATTACTCATAGCTTCACGGTGAATCTCTTCATAAGGAATAGGACACGGTAAATCCATGTAATCGACTGGCTTTTCCGCCTTTTTGACTGCTTCTGGGTTAGCAGCGGTTGGTGGTGGTGGTTGGATAAAAGTTGCCATTGTTCTTGATTTTGGATTGAGGTTAAAAAACTGTTTTGAATGTTAATCAAGTGTGTGTAACTGTAATGGTTTGTTTGGATAGATGTTGGATTGAATTTTTTTTATTTAGTTTCGGATTGCGGCCATAGAAGAAGGTGTAAAATGTGTGTTTGGAAAGAAAGAAGGTACGGTGACAGCGCAGCCCCCTTTGCAAAACCCTTGAAGAAAAACACAAGCTGATTTGTTATAAAGGTCGGCTCACTATAACCCAAATAGGTTCAGCTGGCCTAAATTTGGCTTATCACTATTTGACTAACTTTACCAATTTTATATTTTGATATGTGTGATTTAAAATGTTTTTAACTAGACAAAAATGCAGTTTTAAAATTCGTCAGGGTTTTCTCTCATAAAAGTTGCACATAATAAATGAAAACTAAAAAAGTATATATAGATTTTACACTTTGACGGCGTCAAGAGTAAGGTCTGACGCCGTCAACTCGCCGCTAAAATAATACTCGTATTGCCTAGATCCACTTCTGAGTCGTCATGTGTAAACTTGTTCTTGGCCGTCACATGCAAATTACTCTTGACGACCTTGGTGACACCGTCATGTACAATTCTTCAAAAACCTCTCTGGCGCGTCATGTGTAACTTGATTTATCCACCTCTTTGTCTAAGGGTGATGTCGTCACTAGTAATACTCGACGTCGTCAGGTACAATTTTCAGCATGATTTTGAGACTTTGTCGTTTTCTTCACTTTTTCGCTCCAAAAACGTCCAAAATGCTTCCTTTTGCAATTTCCTCTCAAAAGTACCTAAAATGACAAAAGGAACGATTTGGGGTAATATTTGATCAAATAATCTCAACTTTGGGCTTAAATGACCCCCCAAAAGCGGTACACTTTTTGTCTCATCAGTTCAATGGTCTTCAAGGTTCATGAACGTTATTATGGGTTACAAAGAACGCAAGTTGTTGATTAACTCCATTAAGAATGGATCGTATGTTATGAAGGAAATTCATGATACTGCTAATGAGGGTAAGACACGACTGCAAACTGAAGATGACTTAAGTCCAACTGAACTTGCTCAATTTGAAGCTGACATCCGTGCCAAAAACTTAATTCTGTATGGATTAAGCAATGACATTTACAATGCCATTGATAGCAATGTTACTGCACATGATCTCTGGAAAGCCTTGGAGAGACTTATGTAAGGTGCAGACGTTGGTACTCAGACCCAACAAACTCTAGCTTTATGGAATTACCAATCCTTCAAGCAACTTCCAGAAGAAAGTCTTGAAGATGCTTACATTCGATTGAACAAACTTATCAATGAAATGAACTGTCATAACCTCAAGCGATCAAACATTGAACACAATACCATGTTTCTCACAAACCTTCAACCTGAATGGAGACGTTTCACTATTGCAATCAGACAAAACGAATACCTAACTACCAAAGATATCAACAACTTGTTTGATCTGCTGAAACATAATCAGGTTGAAGTCAATGACATTCTTGATCAAAAACGTAAAGAAAAGGAAAAGGAACAGTCAACTCAACTTACCACACAACCACATGTTGTTGATCCTCTTGCTCTTGTGTCAAATTATCATAAAAACCAATCCTCCTTCAGCTCCAACAATGAATCTCACTTCACTCCAGTGGAAGAAGCAATTGAGTCCAATCAAGATCCTGCCAATGTTGAACTCAATAAGATTGTTCAAAACCTTGCACTTCTTGGAAAACAAATCCAAAGGTCCTTCTACAAACGTCCAACAAAAACAATCTCATAACCACCTCTGCATCAACTGCTTTGAACAAACGACAAGATATTCCACCTAGAGGAGAAGTTGTGCGTCGAGGTGTTCAGAGAAATGACAAAGTTGAAGCTGGTCAAGAGTTACAGGAATCAAAGTGCTTTGGCTATGGACAACAAGGTCATTTTGCTAAGAATTGTCCAAATGGTAAAGTTTGTGACAGAACATACTACAGACAAAAGATGTTGTTGGCTGACATGGAAGAAAAGGGTAAAATTCTCAATGCTGAAGAAAATGATTTCATGATGGATACTGATGATGAAGGAGAATTGCTGGAAACAAACATGGTGTTCATGGCCTCATTGGAAAAGGTGGATGTTTTTGAAGCTCATGGTGGTGATTTAACTCCTAGCTATGACACTGATGTTGAAGATGGCGACACTCTTGCAAACAAGGTACACATCTTTGATGACTGTGATAATGATGATCTTGATGAATTTATACATGGTCACATTAGTACCACCAGCATGATAACTCAAGTTAACACAAGTAGTGCAACATCTACAAGTGCTACACCTACGTTAGCTGCTGATAGTACCAATAGTAATCATGTATTAACAAGTCAAGATCATGTTGATATGCTTCAAAACTATGCCACTATTCAAACACAAATAACAAATTATGCTAACTTGATAAAACTTGAACAAGATAAAAGTGCTTCCTTAGAAAAGAAAATCAAGGACATGTTGTATGAAGAGAAGTATGAACGACCTTTAGTGCTAAAACGACAAATTCAAGATTTACAAGATGAGATTTTTTTCTCTTAAGAGAAATATCATAAGTTTTTAAAATGGCAAAAGAATCTTGAAAATGAAGTTTCTAAACTCAAAGATGAGAAACCTAATTGTATCCAACGATTAACTAAAGCTGAATTGAAAATTCGCACTACCGGTCAGACTCCTCAGACTATGCACATTTATCTTCCCAAATCTGATCCTATTTTGGATTTAAGACCGGGACTTGGTTTCTCTAACCCTTCTTATCTTGAAATGGTCAAACGTAAAGCAGCAAGTTTGTATAATTCTGACTACATGAGACGTGACACATTCAAGGATTACACGTTTGTTCCAAATGACATCTCAAATGAGGAAAACCAAAAATGTTTAATGGTCAAACAAAAGAAAACCAATTTCTCTTATTTTAGTGCTGATTATGGGGTGATTAATAAAGAAAATGCTCTTGAACGAAAACCAACAAATGCTATGAAACATGTGAATGTACCTACTGTCAATCCATATTTCTCTAGCAATTATGAGAGTTTAGCAAGGAAAACCTTTTGTCATCTCAGGAATCAAATAAGTTCATCGTTAAGAACTATTCGGTAGAAGCAAGAATTCACAACTGATGAACTTGTGAGATCTAATTCCTACGAAATAGATGTCTCAAGGGAAGTTAAGAAACAAATAAAATTATTTATCGAGCCTCCCGTGAAAAGTATTGACGATAAACTTAAAGTCTTTGAAGAGACATTGATGACTGAAATGCAAAATGATTTAAAATATGTAACATCTCTCGAAGATGAATACGATCTTATTTGCTTAAACTCAGACATTCAAAAGGAATATTTTCAAAATCAATTCGAATCAATCAAACCAGCATTTGCACTAAATGCGGAGAAAATTGTGACTTTAGAAAATCAACAAATGTCACTTGAAATGGAAAACCTTGCTTTAAAAGAGAGTCTAAAACAATGCTTACAAAAGAATGTTGAGTTGAACGAGGAATTGTCTTGTCAAAATGAAAAATTTGAAAAGTCGTTTGCCAAAATTGAAAAACAATCTTTGATATTCGAATCAAATTGGCAACGAAAGATTGAAGAAAACAAATATGACAAGCTTTCCTACGAAAATTCTTTGAAACTAATCTTAAAAGAGAATGAGGAACTCAAATCTAAAGTGCTTGATTTGACAAAAACCAAGAATACTGAGTTTGCTTCAAAACGCCAGTTGGAAAATGCAAAATTTTCATATTTTTCAAATCAACCAACATTTTTGGCATCTTCAAAACAACCAACTCATGTGCTTGAGCCAAAACATAAAGAGGTTTTAACTAATCCTAAAGTAATTGCTCCTGGTATGTACAATGTTGCTTCTACTTCTAAGCGTGAACCTTATGGCACAAATGACATGCTTTATAAGAAAGAATTAGAAAAAGCTAAGATGCAAACATTACTTAGCAAGGATACACCTCCAGATGCACCAATGTGTTCTTTGACTCCTCCCCCAGTAGAAAAGAATCCCAAAGAATCAAGGAAACACATGTCTAAAAACCGTAAGAAACACAAATTAGTTCAACATGATCAATCTTCAAAATCTCCTAACAAAGATTTGCTTGCTGATCCAGGTTTAGAAACTACTTGTAGTAGGGAGGGACCACTTAAGAATAATGCTTGGAAGACTAGAGCCTCTTAACCTCAAGTTGTAGACAAACCTAGATATTTTAATGCTTTCTGATGGATCTAAACACCTTGATCTATGTTAGATTGATACTTTGAGTTATATCACTAAGTATGCGGAATTTACTTAGTAATACTTAGAAGTTTGATTGTGAATGAAACAATTGTATATGAATGAGAATAATTGTATGTATCAAACTGTTAGCTCCAATATTATTAAAAATAATAATACGAGTGATCTTTGTATCACTAGGGTTACACCTTGAAGCTCTAGAAAAACGTATATCTAACTTTAACCTAGGACCTCCTTTTATAGCACAAGGAGTCCTCTTCTACAAGATAAGTATAACTCTAATAGAATAAGATATACACAAGATCTATTCTATATTTATCTTTACACGTTTCCTAACAATTATCCTAACAGCAGTGGTAATATATGTACTAGAAGTGGTAATGTGTTTCCACTGCAAGTGAATTCTTCAGCAGTTGCAATATCCTTACTAGCCGTGGTAAATGTTAGAATAATTCCCAACAATCCTCCCCTAAACTTATGATTAACATGTAAATCAATAAGTTTCTTCAAGTAGTCAGCATATATGAGGATATGGGAATTCTTCCAAACACTTATCTTCTTCTTCTTAATTCCTTATCAGCTCTCACACTTTGATCATAAATCCTCTGCAGCAAATCTTCTATGACTTCACTTCTTTCCCAACATCTAAGCCTTACTGACATCATAACTGTTAAAACTCCAGCTCTCAATGGGTATTCTTTCTCAGCTAACATGAACACATCAACTCCATCTTGAGTAGAAAGATGATGTACAGCACTTGAGTCATAGAATTTCCACAAAGTATTCATATTGTGAGCTTCAAATCTCCAATGCCTGTCACTTGGATCAGGTTCATATAATCTTCTAAAGTGAACCTACAACTATTTAGCCTTGACATCAACAAGTTCATCTTTTTGTGAATTAATCTTGAACAATCCTCCACAAAGTATCCAAGTCTTCTCTATCACAAGATCTACCAATATCTTCAAAGTCTCTGCAAATACTCGTGACATTCCCTATTCTTATAATCTTCCATGCAACTCCAAAATCATCAGAATAGATTTCCCAACCAACTACTGGATATTTTGTTTGTAAAGGTTCAATGTTAAGCGCATCAGTCTCAATGAACATCATATTGGTTACTTGTTCTTCTATCAACTTGCTAGCACCTTGTTCTACTTGAGATGTCTCCTGAGTCTTCAATTTCTTTGCATCTTTGGATCCAAGACTCACTCCTGACCTTTTTGGCTTCATAAATGTAGGTTCTTTATCCATAGGATTGAAATGACTATCCTGTCTTTTAATCCTATAGTAAATACCTTCAATCTGATCATGTGACATTCCTTTGAATTGTGCCATCTTCATATTTCCAACATGGCAACAAAAAGTCTTCATCTCAGCAATGATCTGTGCCTTTGTAGGTTGCCTTGGTTTCTTTTGACCTTTTCTAACATCCCCAATGATATCATCAAGAGCCTGTTGATTCTTCATGTGAATGAAGTCCTTCAGTTGAGCAGAACTTTGTTCTTCATTAGGGTTGTATTTGCAATGAGTTCAATAGCTTTCTTTCTAATCACTGGATCATTAGTAATCATGAACTCAATTTCTTCCTCTGTAGGCACATAAGTAAACATAGGAGGTTTCTCATGTAATACAGTTGGTGGAATAACTGAAAGTGGTTCTGCCATCACTGCTTCCAATTTGTCCAACCTCTTAGCTTCCATAAAACTAGCAATTTCATCTTCCTCTTGCTTTTTCTTCTTTTCAATCTCAGCTGCTGCTAATTGCTCTGCTATTCTTGCATCAAAATCTATCTGAGCTTGATCTTTCTTTGAAATCTTTCTTGATTGATCTTGTTCTGTACCAGTCACAACTGCTTTACCTTTTACTGTTCTTATTCTGGCAGCTTCTTCTTCTACAGTGGTAACATCTTGACTAGCAGTGGGAACATTTTGTCTTGCAGTGGGAACTTGTTTTGCAGCAGTGGAAATTGGTTGAGTAGTTCCAACTGTATCATCAAAATCAAAATCAGCATCAGCATCCAAACCATAATCTTCTCCAAAATCTATCTTCCTCCCCTTAGTCTCAGCATCTTTTATCCTCCTCTGTTTGGAAGAATCTCCCAAACCTTCACTAAAACATGCAGAGAACTCATCTTGAGATGAAGATGAAGAAGAAAACACAACTTTGGCAGATCTTTTCTTCTTGAGACTCTCAACTTCATTCTGTAACCTTTGAATCTCTGCCTTCATCTGATTCAGCTCTGTGGCATGATTTAGCTTGGTCTGTGCCAGATCTTTCTCCAGAGCTTGAACCTGCTTGACTAATTTTGTACATAATTCCATCAATTCAGGTAGTTGCACACTGCCCTCAACATTTCCAACTGTGTTACCTGCTGAGAGAGGTGAATCATAGGGCATTGATTCAGGCTCTTCTCTAGGTGGACTAGGAGGAAGCCTTGAACCACCACTGCTTGTGCCTAAACTAAAAGGTTCAGCAACATGCAATGTTGAGATAAGAGGAGTTGGCTGTTTATGCCTCCTCTCATATGTGTGAGTTACTGCAGGGGTATGTTGAATTGGTGGAACAACAATAGTGGGTGTGTGATGGGATACAACTGGGATAGTTGCATCTTCACCCTGTACCTGTGAAATCTTTGCAAGCATTTGAGGAAAAAGTGGATGAAACTCCCCATTCCAAAGTTCTGAAGCCTTACACATGTTGTGAAAAACTTTTGGCTTAAGACATGGGGTTTCATAAATTCTATTGTGAGGTTGCAGTTGAAATTCATTTAACACTGCTTGCACAAACCTTGGATACATCAAAAATTTATATGAACTCTTTACATTGCCTTTCATATTATTGAAAATAAACTTTGAAAAATTGAAAGTCCTATCAGTATCCAAGCAAACAAAAGGGTAAGCCATGGTTGATGCAAATTGCTCATAAGATGTTTTCTTAGGACTTAGGCAATGTAAAAGAGTGTGTATTAAAAATCTCCAATGGGGACAAAAACATCCTTTTCAGAAAGTTACTTTTTGATCAGATGTATCATACCCCATGGAAGCAATATTTTTGAAAATATCTGAATTGGGTAATGTGATGATACCATTGAGATCATCCAATTGGAGAACTCTCCTCAAGGATGACTCAGTAACATCAATAGTTACCCCATCCACTGTGGCTCTAAAAGCTTCCACAGTTTCGTGTGTGTCTCCCTGTTCAATAGTTATGGACTCCACAGTGTTCCAGGACTATTTGATATAAGAGACAAAGATTGTGGGATTAACAGTTAAAGCATACCTTATATGGGTTGTATTAAGAAAATCCACAATCTGATGGAAAACAGGGCCACTCTTCTCGTTTGACTTTTGTAAGTAGGCCACTTGGTTGTGCTCCTCAAAAAAATTTAAAATCGCCATGATTTTTGTGAAAGAAAGGTAAAAGTGTTAGTAATCGGTAATAAGAATCAAGCCGTATAATGATCAATTTATACTAATAGGGTTTGAGGAGTTCGCGTAATGTGAATTATCTTTAGAAAGATTTATCTTTGGAAAAGAATAAATTAAAGTTGGTAAGTGGATAATTCACAAAAATTTACCCTATTAATAAGGAAACACGGTTATATTTACAACGACTAGTAAAAAATAGATTACTGACACAACAGTTGTAACGGCTAGTTCACCAGTGGAAAAATTACTCTTGCAGTGGTAACTAGTGAACTAGCAGTGGTAAAATTTTCACAAAATATCAAAGAGCAGTGGTAAGTAAAACATGAAAATTAGCTGCTCTTATCATAGTTTTTATCAAACTATCAGCTATACACGGATTTGATATGTCTTTACCATGAGCCGTTTGCTATGGACTAGCCAACTCTTCATCACTTGGAATATGGTGAGTTGATAACCATATAGTTTTTGGTAAACTATCAACCATAAACGGATTTGAGAAGTCTTTACCAGGAGTCGTTTGCTCTGGACTAGTTGATTCTTATGTTGATAAGACATGGTGAATCAATAACCATTTGTTGTGTGTCTGAGATACACACCTTATAACTCCAATGTCATAAACAATATGGGTTTGTATACTGCATAAGTATGAAACACCTAACATAACCCATAAAAATTAACCCAAAGTAACTTTTTGACCAAGTTACTATTCACAAAAATATCTCCCCAAACTCAACCCGATAATATCCAAATTTACTCCTCTAACCTACCAAAACAGGTAAGAGTAAATATCCTGCATTAATTAGCATGCTACCTTGACTTTGCTTATAAAAAGGGGGGTTCATTAACCTTTAGTTTTCATCAATACTTATCTTCAACATCACAAACCCTAAATCAACATAATGAGCTGGTTTCCAATTATATACATATCATCAGATGATTCTTCTGATGAGGAGATAAGTTATTGCTCAAATTCAGAGGAACCTTCTACTGGGTGGAGTGATTACTTTCCTCCAAGTGCTACCACAACTACATCTTCCAATATGCAATCCAAAAAGATTGCAGCTTCTCCTGCTCCATCCCTGGAGTTCTATTCAAGTTCATCCTCTGATGATGATGATCCAACCTACACCCTTTCCAAAGAACTTCCAAGAGCCCTCGCTACAACATTGGAGTCAGCCATAGTCAACATGAAGTGGCCTGTTGTTGAGAAGCCTGCACAACTGTCAAAGCCTCCCAAGCAAGTTCTGGGCCTTACTTGTCCAAGAAAGCAACTTTCTTTTGATGACAAGAGAAAGAGAGCTTCCAAGGGCAAGCATGATTATGAGGGAAAAGGGAAGAAGCCCATGGAGTAGTTGTGCTGCATGTTTAGGTGTTAGGTTATTGATCTTTGTTTTGTGATGTTATGCTGGTGACTGTCTTCTCTGAATGGTTGTAATGTACTTTCTTTTGAATCAATAAAAGTACTTTTTATTTTTTCTTTTATCACTGAGAGAGCCAATCTTTCCACTGTTGTATGATTATTTCCACTGTGCTTTAATTTCTCTGCATACAAGTTAGTAGAAAACCATACACACATATACAAACAATATTAGTACCTAAAAACTATCCTGCAACACTGTGAAAGTATTAGACATCAAAGATTTATGGATCTAGCATTCCAATACTTGTTACCAAGTACTGAAACCTACCCACATCAAGCCCTTTTGTTAATAAATCAGCATAGTTGTCATCCGTGTGAATTTTGACAACATTAATAAGCTTTTTCTTAAAACAATCTCTGATAAAATGATGTCTAATTTCAATATGTTTAGTTTTAGTGTGCTGCACAGGATTTTTAATAATGCATATGGTACTACTATTGTCTATATATATATAATGGTGTTCATGAAATTGTACCCATAATCCAATAATTGATTCTGAAGCCATAATATCTGAGCACAACAGCTAGCAGCAGCTACATATTCTGCTTCAGTGGTTGAAGTAGCTACTATAGTTTGCTTCTTGCACTGCCACAACACCAATCTACATCCAAGAAATTGACAACCTCCTGTAGTTGACCTTCTATCCAAACTTGCACCAGCATAGTCACTATCTGAGTATGTGAGCAATTCCACAGGGGATTCTCTTGGATACCATAATCGTAGATTATGATATGTCTTAAAATACCTAAAAATCTTCTCTACTGCTGTCATATGTGATGTCTTTGGAGTCACTTGAAATCTTGCACAAGCACATACAACAAACATAATGTCTGGCCTTGATGAAGTAAGATAAATCAGAGAGCCAATCATAGATCTATAAGTATGCACATCAACATCAGCTCCACTAGCATTCTTCAACAATAGATGAGTAGTCTTATTAGCAGGGGTATTTCAAGGTTTTGCATCAATGAATTTGAACTTCCTTATAATCTCAGTCACATATTTGTCTTAACTGATAAAGATGCCTTCTTTACTCTGCTGTACTTGCAGCCCTAAAAAGAATGTATGTTCTCCCATAGAACTCATTTGAAATTCATCTTTCATCAGCTTTTCAAACTCTTTGCACATCTCTTGTCTAGTAGACCCAAAGATAATATCATCAACATATACTTGAACAAGTAGAATATCACCCTTGTCTTTCTTGATGAACAAAGTTTGATCAATCTTTCCTCTATGAAACCCATTATTCAACAAATAAGTAGTTAAGGTTTCATACCACTTCCTTGGAGCCTGATGTAAGCCATAAAGAGCCTTAACAACTTTATACACTTTATTTGGGTGTTGAGGATCCTCAAAGCCTGGAGGTTGAGAAACATAGACCTCCTCATCAATTGTTCCATACAGGAAGGCACTCTTAACATCCATTTGATAGACAGTAAAGCCCATAAAGGATGCATAAGCTAGAAACAATCTAATAGCCTCAATCCTTGCAACAGGAGCAAAAACTTCTTCATAGTCAATACTCTCCTCTTGAGTGTATCCTTGAGCAACCAATCTAGCTTTGTTCCTGATTACAATACCTCTTTCATCTTTCTTGTTTCTGAAAACCCATTTAGTACCAATGACCTTCATACCATCAGGCAAATCACAAAGAACCCAACACTTTTGAAGTTTAAACTGCAACAACTCCTCTTGCATTGCTTCAACCCAGCTAGATTCTTCTAAAGCCATATACACATTTTTAGGCTCCACTTGTGAGAGAACAGAAAAACAAACATTCATTCTTTCTCCTATGCTTCTTGGACTCATAAACTTCACTAATGAACCCATGAATATCATCTTTCTTTGTCTGTCTTCGAGTCTTCACACCTGATTGTAGCTCACCAATAACATTTTCAAGTGGATGCACTTTGTGAATTGAAGTCTGTCATGTGCTAGGAATATCATATGTTGTTGGCATGTTTGAGATCTCAACATCATCACTGGGTGATTCCTAAGATGAACTTTCCCCATTTGGACTATCAGTGGAAACTTCTGTTGTAGCAGTGGGAATTGAGTTACCACTGCTAGCAGGAATTTCTTTATTCAGAACATCAAAATTCACACCATCTGCATCACTTTTCTTTTCAGAATTATCAACAAAGTCCCAAAGTGGCATAACAATTTGATCTTTATCATCTTCATCATCTTTGCAAGATTCATCTTCATCAATGAATTCTTCTGATTCTTCAAGATCTTTGTCTCCTGTACTTAAAGTAAGAGGTACATAATTCATTGTATTGTATAATGTTTCAAGATCAAATAGCCATTCTGGTCCTGAACCTGCCATGCTAGCTTTATTTTCAAGAAACTCAACATGCAAATTCTCTTCAATCTTCTTTGTTCTTAAGTTATAGACTCTGAAAGCCTTGCTAACCATAGAATATCCAACAAAGAAGCCTTCATCAGACTTTTCTTCAAATTTACCCAGATGATCAATGGTATTGAGAATAGTAACATGACATCCAAATGGCCTCATAAATTCCAAAGTAGGAGGTCTTCCTCTAATAACTCATAAGGTGTCTTATTCTTAGTTTGAACCACTTAAACCCTGTTCTGAATGTAACAAGCAGTGTTAACTGTTTCAGTCCAAAAAGTCACTGGTAGCTTTGAATCAGCTAACATGGTTCTAGCAGCCTCAATTAGTGTTATGTTTCTTCTTTCAGCAACTCCATTTTGTTGAGGAGTTCTTGCAACACTAAATTCTCTCTTAATATCTTTGTCTCTGCAGAAATCATCCATAACTTTGTTCTTGACTGATGATCTTGATCTTCTTTTCAACTTGATTTTCAACTTCAGTGATGAATGTCTTAAGGATGCCAGTGGTCTCATCCTTGGTTCTTAAAAAGAAAACCCATGTGAATCTACTGAAGTCATCAGTCACAGCAAGACAAAACTTCTTCAAATTGATGCTGCTCACAGAAGTAGGACCAAACAAGTCCATATGCAGCATGATAAGTGGATGATCAATAGAATTGAATGCCTTGGTCTTGCATGAAGCTCTGTGTTGCTTTCCTTTGAGACAGGCAACATATGTTTGGTCATTTTCAAATCTTTTCTCTGGTAAACCTCTGACTAGACCATCTTTCACAATCTTGTTAATAGTCTTGAAATTAACATGACCAAGTCTTCTGTGCCAAAGCATGAATTCATCCAAAGTGACTTTTGCAAGCAAGCAAGTAACATCATTATTAGCCACTATGTTCTTCATGTCAATGCTATATAGATTGCCTTTTATAGGGATTTTAAGCTAAATATCACTTTCATCAGGGAGCTTATAATCCTTAGATAAGATATAGCATTCATCTTCTGTGAATAGAACTCTATGCTTCTTGTCACACATCTGTGACACACTGAAAAGGTTGTACTTGAGTTCTTTAACATAGTACACATTCTCAAAGTCCAAGTTTCCAGCCTTGATTGTTCCTTTGCCAGAAACTTTGTCACCAATACCTCCTCCAAAGCTGACAAATTGTCCATCATAAGGTTTGAAATCTGAAAGATAGGACTTATTGCCAGTCATGTGCCTGGAACATCCACTGTCTGAGTATCCTTGATCATCTTTTGTTTTTGAATGTTCCTGCACACATAATGAAGGAATTAGTTCCTTTTGGGGACCCAAGCCACAAATGACTTGGATCTGCCTCGTGTATCAATATAATTGTATCTGTCAAAGGTCATTGATACACCATTGGGATTGTTTGAGGTAACAGTTCCTTTTGGTTTCCATTCCCAACGTGCTGCTGAGGCCTTAACAACATTTCCCACATTTACCCTTTTATTGTTCATAGAACCACCAGTGGAAACTTTTGGCCTTGCAGTGGTAACTGCTGGTTTTGAAATTTTGGGTACCCACTTGTGATTATTGTAAACATTCTTTTCAAAATAGGTCTTTTTCCCTGTTTGTGTAGATTTAACAAAAGTAGTAACAGGGGACTTAGGGTAAACTCTGTTTTTATTTCTGGCAGTGGCAACTGCTGGTCTAGTAGTGGAAATAGGTTTGATTCCAGAGTTATGCAAAACAGACCTGTGAATCATCTTGCTTAGTGGATTTGGGTGAGTTAAGTTATTAGCATTATATCCATTCACCCTAGTATTCCCGAACACTTCCCTTCTACCCATGTGATAGTTACAATTATAAGAAAGATGATCAAAACTACCACATATATGACAGGATTTGTTGTTAAACACAAAGTCACTACCAAATTGCCTAGATTTAATATGATTCCAACTTCTCATATTCCCCCAGGAGTTGTTGACCTACTTCTGTACATCTCTGCATATCTAGTAATGGGCCTAGTGAAATTAGGTTGTATCCTAGGCTTCTCTTTGACAACTTCAGGAATACTCTTTTTAACATCCACATTTACATTCTTAGGAACACTAGTTTTAGACTCAACATTCACACTTTCATCTTTAAGAGATGAGTCACTAGCACTATCAAATGTATCAACCTTAACCTGAACCTTTTCAATAACAACTTCTATAACAAATTTTGGTCCATAGGTCATGGTTGCTTCCTGGAATTCTTCTAATCCTGTGTGAGCTAAGTCAATGCTAGGAGGTGATGGAACACCTCTTAGAGGTGGTGGAACAGATTTGTATCCAACTCCTGATTTGGCTTTGTTCACAACTTGGGCTTCCCAAATTTTGTGAATACACTTGGATTGGTGATCTAGTGTATTACAAGTTATCTGTATATTCTCATTAGCCCTTTTAACCTTTTCTTGCTCTTCCCTAAGAACCTTGTTCACAGCAACCTGATAATCTAAGTCTCTTTTTAAAACAACAATATCATCATTGAACTTAGATTCATTTGCTCTATAATGCTCTAATTGAGTTTCTAAAACACCAAGACCTCTTTTATGATTTGCTAAGTTATAACTAGTATGATTTAACTCTAGCAATTGTTCTTCATATTGTGCTTTAATTTTCTCATACTCTTTTGAGGCCTTACAAGTTTTAGAACAAGCATTATTAATTTGTACCTCAGAGTCAGAAAAAGCCATTAGTGCAAGCTCAGTAGTAAGCATTGCAGACTCTGAATCATCTTCTTCATCCTCAGCCATAAAGCTCCAATCATAGCTCACTCCATCAATAGCCAATAGCAATGTTGCAAAAATCGGCCGAATCGGCCAATTAATCGCCGATTAATCGCTAATCGGTGATGCACCTTGTCGATTTTCGAAAATCGGTGAAAAAATCGGCCTAGGCAAAAAAATCAGAAAAAATGGGTAAAAAATCGGCCGAATCGGTAAAAAATCGGCCGAATCGGTCAATTTAAAAAAAATAGAAATTTAGGCATTTTACTTAATTTGGAGATCGTTTATTTCACTTATAACGTACAATGGGCCTCATAATCAGAATTGAAGCCTTTTATTGAGGTTTGTAAACATAGAAGGCTTGGAATCAGTTAAGATCTTTAGTTTGCTGTTCAGAAATTCCCAAAACATGCAGGAAATGCCAAACCGATTAATCACCGATTAATCACCGCCTTGACCGATTACAGGCTGCAGGGTGGTCGACCGCCCGACTACCGATTCACGATTTTTGCAACATTGGCCAATAGCACCTTTGGCTCTTCAGTTGTAGGTTCTTTCTTCTTGTCCTGCTTATACCAAATTGACCTGTTGTTAGGTTTCCTTGGTTTCCTGCATTCCCTGGCAAAGTGCCCCTTCTTATGACAATTGTAGCACTCCACCTTCTTTTTGTCAAAACCTACTGTCTCATTGCCATTTAAGGTGATCTTCCTTCCAGTCTTCTTCCAAAACTTCTTTGCCTTTAAGCTTAGTAATGCAACCTGCCATTTAATGTCCATCTCCTCCATGTCATCCTCATCAATTTGATCCAAATCCTCATGATTGAGAATTGAACCACTCATCTGACTTGACAGAAAGGCATAAAAGGTAGAATCACTAAGACCAGCAATCTGTCTTTTTGAACTAGCAGTGGAAACACCTCCACTACCAGTGGAAACAACAATGTTAGCATCATCATCATCACTATCACTTTTTCCATCTGAACTATCATCAACAGATGATGATATGAGTGCTACACTTCCTGAACCTGTACTTAGTTTGCCAGTTTTCTTCAATCTCTGTTCAATAACCTTAAAGTTATTGTACAAATCATTAAGCTTCATAGTCTCCAAATCTGGCTTGTCTTCCCACACTGCAACATTGGTTCCAAATTCAGAGGGTAAACTTCTTAAGAAATTTAGATTGAGGTCCTCCCTTTCCACCTCAATTCCAAAAATAGCGAGTTGAGTAACAATCTTTTGTAGCCTTGTGAAGATGCTATCAATAGATTCATTACTTGTTGAACCAAAGTTTTCATAAGTCTGTTTCAGCAGGGTCTTCTGAGTCTTCTTGGTGGAATCATTACCACCAAAAACATTACAGATCTCCTCAAACAGAGTCTGTGCAGTCTTATACTTGCTGAATGCTAGAACTTGATCTCTGGGAAGGGTCATCAGTAACAAACCTCTGGCCTTCAGATCATTCTTCATCTGGAGTCTTTCATCATTTGTGACAGGTCCAGTGTTAACCTTTACTACTTCCTTGCCATTAACCATCTCTGAGGTAGTACCTGGTTTGAAGGAATTACCAAACATAATGATCTCCCAGAGTGTATAGTCTTGCACCATAAAGAATTGTTCGATCATTAGCCTCCACATCTCATAGTCATTCAACTTAAGTTTGCGAAGCTTAGCAGCAATGTTTGATTGACTAGTTTCTGTCTCCATTGATTCTTCTGAGTGAACTTGGGATCTTCTAAATCAAAGTATCAAAACCTGGCTCTGATACCACTTGATGGATCTAAACACCTTGATCTGTGTTAGATTGATACTTTGAGTTATATCACTATGTATGCGGAATTTACTTAGTAATACTTAGAAGTTTGATTGTGAATGAAACAGTTGTATATGAATGAGAATAATTGTATGTATCAAACTGTTAGCTCTAATATTATTAATAATAATAATACGAGTGATCTTTGTATCACTAGGGTTACACCTTGAAGCTCTAGAAAAACGTATATCTAACTTTAACCTAGGACCTCCTTTTATAGCACAAGGAGTCCTCTTCTACAAGATCAGTATAACTCTAATAGAATAAGATATACACAAGATCTATTCTATATTTATCTTTACACGTTTCCTAAAAATTATCCTAATAGCAGTGGTAATATATGTACTAGCAGTGGTAATGTGTTTCAACTGCAAGTGCATTCTTCAGCAGTTGTAATATCCTTACTAGCCGTGGTAACTGTTAGAATAATTCCCAACACTTTCAATAAAAAATGCTCTAAGCGAATGGATGAATGTAATAACATTAAAATGCATGGATCTGTTGCTTCTAACAGCATGAATGCTTGTTCTAAGTCTGTTACTCTTAATTCGGTTTCTGATAAAAGTGTGCATCCTCATATGAATTGTGTAAACAAGAATGATAAGACCACTAGGACTAATACATCGAAGCCAATAAACACTAAGCATCAACAACAAGAGCCAATGATTCCTAAGGGCAAGAATCTAGATCACTATGACTCAAACCCTAGATCATGCTTTAAGTGGGTTCCTACTGGAAGAGTGTTTAAACATGTAGGGTATAGATGGCAACCAGTTAAGAAGCAAGAATCACCTATCATATCTCCTGCTTCTGAATTTAATCCTTTAGGTGTGCATTCTTTACTGTCTAACTACGTGGAACCACTTTATCAACGGATTCCATATTTTCTGTGTCTTGCTTTGATGTGCAGCTTGTCCAAGTGTGCCTCTGGTACCTTGACTCGGGGTGCACCTGGCATATGACCGGGAACAGGGCACTGCTCATGAATTTCGTGGCCAAATTCTTGGGTATAGTGCAGTTTGGGAATGATCACTGTTGATATAAATAAATGACTAAAAACGTTATTCATATCTTTCGATATCTCTATGTTTTGATAAACACAAAACGAAAACTCATCAAACCAAAGATCATGACATAAACAAGTATTTAGTAGTAAATACTTATCTTTACCATCTAATTACTTAAGGTATGAATAAACAAAGTGTCTAAATGCATTATAAGATCAAAGGAACACTTTTGTTAATCACTAGACATTTATAAAATGTCACAAAACATTTTACATCTTTTATAAAACATTTTTGGCACTAAAAGAATATGTTTAATTCATTACAAATTTATGAATTCAAATTTTCAACCAAAAATGGCAAATCTAATCTAGAAAAATTTCCCTCACAAAAGGACAAGAAAATCCAACATTCAGGAGGGCGGCCCCCTTAATCATTAAGGGGACCGCCCCTTAATTAAGGGGACCGGCAAGCTCCAGAACAGTATTTTCTGGCTCTTTAAATACTGGATCATTCCACATATTTTTCTTACCTTTTTGCACTAAAAACTTTCTGATCTAAACATCCATCTCCATCCTCTAAAAATCGTTTGATCATATATACATTAATCTTTGTTTCAAAGTGATTCAAGCCTCAACACTCAAGTGCAAAGAGAAGAATACTTCTATTAGAAGTATTACAACTTAGTATCATCTTGCTATCTAAGTTGCTTGTTTATCTCTTCTTGTAAATCCTTCATATTTTGGTGAATAAGGTGTATGTATTAGTTAGCTAGATTTAGTTATAAAATCTAGAATTGTTGTAAGTGTGAAGTGGAACTTGAAGTGAAGAAGTAGTGGTGGATAGTAGTGGTAATAGGAGATAGTAGCAATAGTGACTAGTAGTGAAGAAATTGAAGCTTCCAAGTGGAGAATACTAGAAGACATTAGTGGCTTGAAGTTGTGAAGACATTAGTGGCTTGAAGTTGTGAAGACATTAGTGGCTTGAAGTTGTGAAGACGTTAGTGCCTTGAAGTTGTGAAGTTGCAAGACATTGAAGTTGTAAAGTATTTGTGAAGGCGTGAAGATACTTGTGGTGTGAAGAAGTATAGAATAAGTGAAAAGGTGTGAAGAAGGTGTGGTGTGATATTTGTTGTGAGATTGGTTCTAGCTACGATTAGAACTCGACATTTTGCTTTGTGTCATAAATTGGTGTGTACGGTTTTCTCCGCCATAAGGGAGTTTATTGACTTAGTGAAGAAAACTCTCGAGTTCGGTGCTCGGGGAGTGGAGTAGGGCAAGGAAGGTGTCCTTGTAGCCGAACCACTATAAATCCTTTGTCTTTCGGTTTGATCTTTCCATCTCTCACTCTTTGTTTGCTTACTTATTAGCTTTTCGTACATTGTTATAATTATGTGTTGTGCATATATTGATTTTACATAAAGATCAAACTAGGTTCCATTTACAACATTAATTGTACATTAGTAAAATATAAGTATATACAATTATTAAAACACATATACATATATAAATACAAACTTATATTTAAGTGAGATATATGAAATTATAATTTCTATTCAACACTTTAAATAAGTAGTGTCTATGTGATGTATGTGAATTAATTTGTATCTATATTTTAGCTTCAAAGGTTTTTACAATTAGCATCAATTCTTTAAAAGCAAACTTTTATTAAAAGAAAAAGACGCAAAACTATTCAACCCCCCTTCTAGTTTTCCACAATTACGTAGCTAAAATCACTGGTTATGGAGATCTCATTCATGATAAGGTCACAATTCAACGTGTCTACTTTGTCGAAGGACTGGGTCACAACTTGTTTAGTATTGGTCAATTATGTGATAGTGGTTTAGAGGTGGCGTTTCGGAAACATTCGTGTATTGTCCGTACCCTTGATTGCGTTGATATTCTCAAAGGCTCCCGGGATTCGAATTTATACCAAATTGCTCTTAAGGAATTAACATCACCAAACCAATTTGTCTGCTTGCCAAAGCAACATCATCACAAGCCTGGCTATGGCATCGTCGATTCTCTCACCTGAACTTCAGAACGATCAATGACTTTGCTCGACATAACTTAGTCAAAGGATTACCAAAACTGTCTTTCAAGAAAGACCATCTTTGTTCTGCTTGTGAATTGGGTAAAATGACACGGGCAACACTCAAATCCAAACCTGAATTCAATTCAGTTGCTCTATTACATCTGTTACACATGGATTTGTGTGGACCCATGCGCGTCATCAGCAGAAATGGGAAGAAATATTTTTTGGTTATTGTGGATGACTATTCACGATACACTTGGGTTCATTTTCTTGCTTTTAAAGCCGAAACTCCTAGTGTCATCCTCAAGTTCATCAAAAGAATTCAAGTTGGTTTACAAGCTCAAGTCAGATTTATCAGAACAGACAATGGAACGAAGTTCACGAATCAGATTCTTCAGAATTTCTTTGATTCAATTGGCATTACTCATCAGAGATTAGTAGCTTACACTCCTCAACAAAATGGTGTAGTTGAAAGACGAAACCGTACGATAGTTGAAGCTGCCAAAACAATGCTATCCTCCGTAAACCTACCCTTAAACCTCTGGTTTGAAGTTGTATCAACCGCTTGCTTCACACAAAACCGATCTATCATTAATAAACGATTCGACAAAACCCCATATCATATCCTTCACAAACGAAAAACCGATGTAAATATCTCCGCACCTTTGGTTGTAAATGTTACCCACTCAATGATCGAGAAGATATTGGAAAGCTCAAAGAAAAAAGGGATGTTGGAACTTTCTTAGGATATTCCACACAATCAAGTGCTTATCTAGTTTATAATCACAGAACAAAGCTGATACAAGAAACAATCCATGTTCATTTCGATGATGTAGAAGAAATGGCTTCTGATCATGTATGTTCAGAAACCGTGCCAACGACTATGACTTCTGAACAACACAGTTTAGGACTCGCACCTAACCTCAAATCATCAACACCTAACCTTAACCGTACTCAAAAGGAAGTGTTAGATGGTCTGTTTGAAAACTTCTACGATGAATCATGTGGTGGAAACAAGATGAAAATGTCAACATTATCTGCTGCACCTCCGATTATCGAAGCTAACAATCAAGAAGACATACCATCTCTAATATCCGGTTCATCAACAACTACTTATGAAGATGCTGATCCCGTACCAGATACTTCTCCATCCACTAACATTCAAATAGAACGTTCACCAAACAATGTCACTCCAACCTCCCACATAAATGTTGATGATTAGATAATTACCAATGCATCTTCTGAGGAAGATACTTTCATCAATCCATTTGCAACACCAGAAAATAATGTCGGTGAACCTGCAGAGCCGCAAAACATCAGTCCTTCAAACATGCAACAACATTACCAACCACATCCGCACAAAATAAGTTGGACGCATGATCACCCTTTACACCAAATAATTGGACATCCTTCTCAACCGATTCAAATAAGAAGTTCTACTGCCGATTTCTGTTTCTACAATTCTTTCCTAAGTCAAATAGAACCTGCCAATGTCAAAGCAGCACTTGCTGAACCAGACTGGATCGTTGCAATGCAAGAAGAAATCAATCAATTTATATGACCTGGCATTTGGCGAAGGGTTCCACGTCCTCTTGGAAAACTTATACTTGCTTTGAAATGGATTTTGAAGAACAAACTTGATGAAGATGGCGATGTAATCAGAAACAAGGCTCGTCTGGTTGCCAAAGGTTACAATCAAGAGGAAGGAATTGGTTTCGATTAATCTTTTGCACCAGTTGCTCGGATAGAAGCAATACGCTTATTTTTGGCTTATGTAGCTCATAAATCTTTCACCGTCTATCAAATGGACGTGAACACGGCCTTTTTATATGGGGAGTTAGAAGAAGAGGTGTATGTAAGCCAACCAGAAGGCTTCGTTGATCCATATCACCCGGATGAGGTATATGTTCTTGACAAGGCCGTTTAAGGACTCAAGCAAGCACCACATGCATGGTACAAAGTTCTATTAAAATATCTCCTCAAGAACAAATTTGTCAAAGGTTCATTCGATCCAACGTTATTTATAAGGCGTAAAGGTGATGATATCATGCTTGTTCAAATTTACGTCGATGATATTATTTTTGGATCCACGAATCCTAAGTATTGCAAAAAGTTTGAAAATATCATGCGATAGAAATTTGAGATGAGCATGATGGGAGAACTTAAATTCTTCCTGGGTCTACAAATCATACAAACTCCAAGTGGTATCTTTATCCATCAGCACAAATACACAATGGAAATCTTGAAGAAGTTTGGGATGGATAAATCTGACTCCATAAGTACTCCTATGATTCACAAACATAAACTAGATGAAAATAAATTAGGAAAACAAGTTGATCCTACAAAATACCGTAGTATGATTGGTTCACTCATGTATCTCACATCTAGTCGTCCAGATATTCAATTTGCCGTCTGCATGTGTGCCTATTACCAATCCAGGCCAACGGAAAAACACCTCACTGCTGTCAAACAGATCTTTCGGTATCTAAAAGGAAAAACTCACATGAGCCTCGTGTATCCAAAAGACATTGGTTTTGAACTTATTGCCTATTCAGATGAAGATTATGCAGGATGTCAAATTGATTGCAAAAGTATTTCTGGAACTGCTCAATTTTTGGGGGAGAAATTAATCAGCTGGTCTTCAAAGAAACAAAATCCTACTGCTCTTTCCACTACTGAAGCTGAATATATTTCCCTCAATGCTGTGCCCAAGTACTACGGATGAAAACACAATTGACGGACTATGGTTTCTTCTATGACAAAATCTCAATTTATTGTGATTCGAAAAGTGCCATTGCCATCTCTTGTAACTCAGTACTGCATTCAAGAACGAAGCTCATAGCAGTCAGATATCACTTCATCAAGGAGCATGTAGAAAAGCGGACAGTGGAATTGTACTTTCTGAAGACTGACTACCAAATTGCTGACTTCTTCACAAAATCTTTGCCTCCTGAAAGATTTGAATACCTCCGACAACGGTTAGGCATGGCAAGTATTCGTGATGATCATGACGAGGAAACTCCAAAGGTTAAAACAGTCAACAATGTAGCAGACATCACACGTACATCAGGTAACCCAAAACGGTAATTATTCAAACATAATGGCTATTGATCACATCACAGATCAACACCCGTAACAAAAGAAAGGACCCTGAACGTACGCTTAAGTGCGTCAATCCTTAAGAAAAGGAGAGAAATCTTCTTATTATTATGAGCAAAATCTATACAAGATTTTACAAAAAGATTTTTTCTCTAAAAACCTTTTTATAAATTTTTTTGCTCATGATAATCAAATCTTGAGAATAGCTTGAGTAAGAATAAAACTTTAAAAAACAATGTTTCACCTCATCAATAGATCAAAAACGGTTTAAAAATACTAAGCTATTTTTGAGGGGGAGAAATATAGAAGTTTGTTTTTGAAATCATGAATAAGTCGCAAACAAGTGTTGCTAAAAGGTTGTTAAAAAGAAAAAATGAAAAACATGACAAAAAGTTGTTGTAAATGTTGGAAAAATAACCATCACTTCGAGGGGGAGTGATTGATTTTATTTTTAAAACAAAAACAATTTTTATATAACACAAACGTTCAAATTATTTGAATCAAAATATTTTCAAAAACTTGTTATAATTTTAAGAATAAAAATCAAAAGTGTTAAGTGTTAAAAAGGGCTAATGTCAAGGGGGAGTTTTGTTAAACTTGTCAAAATGCTGAATTGAACCTCCCTTAGTCCAAAAAGTTCTCGCAGACCTGAATTCAAAACAAAAAAGGTCATAAAGAAAAATACGGGTCAATAAACCCCACTTAAGTGATGCAAGAAAAACATACACACACACTTTGTCACTCGCATTCTCTCTCTCCTAAACCTAACTCACACTTACTCGCATCCACAAGAACTCTCATATCACAGATTTTTGCCTATTCTATCAATTTCATGTAAAAAGTATGCTTTCAAATTTGTTATAAATTATATTTTACATATGCATCTTGCTTATCTACCCTTAATTTTAACTGTTTCATACCCAATTGGGTTGTTAGGGTTTAGACACCAAGAATGCGTATGTTTCACTATTGAGTTTAAATTGTGGTGAGTTAGTGTTAAAACTTTGTGGTTAGATGGCTGAGATAGACCGGTTTGATCACTAATTTGAAAGATAATGGGTTTTTTAACAGTTTGATTTGGTTAAAACGGGCTGATTTTGGGAAGAAGATGAACAGTTCTCGATGCGACATCGTATTGGGTGCGATACGAGACTTTAGAAAAGAGGCAAAAAGTGCATTAAATATTATTTTAAAAAATCCGAGAGTTTTAACTGCGATGAAAAGTTCCTTCACATCGCGGGTAAAAGCTCCGCGATACGAGCATTTCTAAAAGTCATGCGATGGCTTGCCATCACAGTTTTCAATACGAATGTTTTGGGTCCGAAACTTTATGCGATGGCTTACCATGACATATAGTTTGTTCCGCGATACCTGTGTCACCTTCAATGCGAAATTGACTTTTATTGACCATTTGCCCGCGACACCAAATCCGCGATACCAGATATTGCGAAGCTTTTTCACCCACTTATACTAAATGTTACTCTACCAAAATTTTTTTAAAATCTTTGCAAAACTTTTATAAATCATGCATTTATATAGTTTTTCAAACATTTTAATAAATTTTGACTAAATAACAAACATTGATCAAAACATTCTTTCTCAAATTAAGATACAATTTGATCTTAATGAGTTTTCAAAAAGCCAAAGTGATTGTACAATCTACACAAGCATTTTTCTCAACTTGTTTTCATCATATTCAATCTGTTCTCCTTTTAAAGACTAAATGAAAACCTTTTAGACATAAAATATTGCACATGATTAGTTTTCATTGATAATTAGACTAGGATTGTATCACTATTATTGCCTTAACAAGACTATGTGATGCATATGTTTAATTACTACACTTAGACTTTTCTATGATTGCATCTTTTATGAATACTTTGTGTATATGACTAATTTGACCGATATGTTTACAATATGTTAGTGATTGCCAATACCATGAATATAATTTCAAACCAATTCATGCAATCACTTAACAGACTTTTCACTCTTAATTGTTTTCATTTAAATGGTTTTGAGATGAATCAACTCTATTTACACTACGGGTATCTCATCTTCAAGGTAGTTATTAGGGCTAGTTATCACCTAAAATCTGATAATGCATCCCTTTAGCTACACAACATAACAGAGTATCCAAGGTCTAGATATGTTTTGAGAAATCTCACACTTATGCAACAAAAGCTCTTTTAAGACGTATTACAGTTGACTCCTCTTAAGACTTCTCATATTCAAGATGGTTACTAGGACTAGTTATCGCCTAAAAGCTGATAATGGAATCCTTTAAGTAGCCAACGTAATAGAGAGTCTAAAGTATTGTCAGTTGTTAAGAAATCTTAAGCTCATGCAACAAAATTTTCAGTGAAAGTTTTTATTTCAAAAAACAAGGATTCTAGTTTAACTAGAAAACTTTTGTTTGAATACAAGATGATACTTTTTCTCAAAGCTTCAAAAGGTTTAGATAAACGTATTTTAAAGCATGAGTATTATAAAACAACGTTTATTCTATACAGTAAACATTCTTTTGAAAAAGTATCACAAATCAACAGATTTTTTTGGTGAGGAAAATAAAAACAGAAAGAGAGAATTAAATCACATGTGAAAAGAAAAGAGCATGCGCTTATGTTATAAAAGCAAGAAAGCATAAGAAAAGAAAAAAAAAAGAAATATGCTCGAAAAAGAAATGCCAGAGCATATAAAAATAGACAGAGTGAAAAATAAATATTGTAAACTTTATCAAAGATTCTTACATCTTTTATGTTATTTCAGAATCAATCATTACAATGGCTCAAGAACAACAACAACCACAAGAAATTCCAGTAAATCTTAATGTATCACTACCACAATTCACCTCTGAACAAATCCTTCCCTCCACCAATTATGTCAGACAGGGTGACAGTAACTATCTGTTTAATCCACATTAGTTCAACTGTGATTATCCAATCATCGTTGAAATACTGAAAAATCACCTAATATTCCCTGCTCTCAACAACACTGCCATTGAAATCCCTCAAATTTACATTGGAACACAATGTATGTTGTTCCTAACTCCAAACCCGCAATGCTGAAAGTCACAGTTGACAGATACATAACCACACTCACAAGTGAGTCACTCAGAAGTGAGTCACTCAGAAGTGCACTGGACTTACCGACAGCAACATCCAACAACAGAAACGGGTTTGAAGTTCTACCGGGTAATAACCAAATTCAGCAATTCTTTTTGGAACTTGGCTTTGACAATGACTTAATCAAGCTCATCAACACTTCTAGTTTCAAGAGAAAGTGTCTTACAGGCTTATGGGCAACAATGTTTTCTATTCTTAACCGATGCCTTGTAGGAAAAGAAGCGGGAATTAATGCTGGAAGATTCTCTATCTACCAGATATTTTATGGTATGGTTAATAAGTGCTACTTTGAGTATGCTTCGTTAATTTGGATTGAGCTAGTTGAATTGGTTCAAAATAAACTCAAGTCAAAGATGAAAAAGAAGGAGAAGGGTGCCTATATTCCTTTTGTTAGATTCATCAAGTTCATCATTGGAGATATGATGAAATCTAACTAATTGTCAGCAAGGCCGATTGAAGTCAAAATTAATGATAAAGTCATGAAAAATCTGCACCGGAAAAATATGCAACAACTAAGCCACCAATGCCCATACCTAAAGAATTGCTTGATCTTGCTGACAAAAGTCAATGACATACAAGGAATATATACGTAGATCTTCCATTTCTATGGAAAGCTCGAAACCGAGTGGACCTAGCCCTGAAACGCATAAGGAATTTAATCCTATAGCCAATTTAGGACTAGAGACGGGGAGTAAGGAACAACAGGTTGAACTAGGGGATACAAGGCATAAAAGAATACAACGACTTGCTGACATTCAGCAGTCTGGGGACATAAGGGAAAAGGATACAACTCACGTGAGCAAAGAATCTGGAACAACACTTACAGGAGATTCTGAAACAACATTGTCCGATAATAATGAAAATGGGCATGATAGAAAGGAGGTGGATACAATACATAGGCCGGAAGGTAGAAAGGAGATTAGGTTAGAATCAGACACCGGTAGTATTATAAAATCATCTGAGTTACAACAACTCGTAGGTACTCCTGAACGAACTAATCCTGTATCATGTGTTGAAACAACGACAAGTTTTCCGTCGGAAACTCTTTGTGGATCTGACTCGTTACCATTCACCCCGCCTAATCCACCAACTCAACAGCAAACACCAACAAAAACAACAACAACAACAACAACTACAACAACAACAATGATACGTGGGAATCGCACCAGGCTTTACCTCTCGAGGGATCTCGAGAAGCTTATAACCCCCACCAGGCAGTGTACCTGATCGTTGTAGTATAGTATAGTGACAAGTACCGGGGGATTGATCGTTCAACTCAGGAATAGTGTCGCTAGGATTAGAAAGCCTAAAAACTAGGTCTAGAGGTGAGGGATGATTCTTTTTGTATTTTTATATTTTTATAAAAGCAATTAAAAGTCTCAGGTTTTAGAAGAGTGGGCTGAATTAGTTGCTAACCAGCTAACCCAAATAACTAAAGATGCAATCAAAATAAAATAACAAAAATGAAAATTAAACTAATTATACTAGTGGTGTAAACAATGATGGGGAAAATTGTGTTTACTTAGGTTTCATTACTCCTTAGATATCTTTTACAGGTTGATAGCTTGTTACAATTGCATGGATGACGGGTCATATTCCTTAATACTAGTCTTAGGGCCGTGTTCAATATTCCCTAACTCTATAGGATCCTACTTCAATCCTGTGTCGAGCCGTTAGAAGCTCCTAACATGGGATCATTAGAATTCTCCTACGCATTAAATACAACCAAAAATCATAGTACACCTCTGATCATGTTTCTTAAGACGTTCAAGCATGTTACCAATGGAAGTCTGCCAGTTTTCTTAAGCCTAACATCGAATACAATCATCCGTAACAATTATAAACAAACAATCAACCCATAATTAACATCTAGGTTTCACTACATCTAAGCAAACACAAAAGAAATCTAGCCTAGCATGTTAAATTGAATACGAGCATAAGATATATTCAAACAATACATAGACATATTGATTGAATTGAAAGAGTACTTATCTCAAATTGAACATGAAGGTTTCAAAGGGTTGAAACCTTTGAAAAAGCTGTAAAAATCGGCCTAGGGTTTTTCCCTCAAAGTTGCACACTAATGAATGAAATTTGAAAAACTATATATTGATTTTATAGGGTGACGACGTCAAGAAGGAATTTCTGACGCCGTCAACTCGCCGCCAAAATAGAAATCGTATTGCCTAGATCCAATTGTGACGCCGTCATGTGTAAATTTCTTCTGGGCCATCACTAATACTTGGACCATGACGGCCTTGGGTGACGCCGTCATCTCCAATGCACAAAACACTCTGGACCGTCACGTGTGTCATCCACTTCCAACTCTTTTGTTACTCTTGACGCCGTCACTTGGAAACTCTTGACGCCGTCAGGTACTGTTCCCAGCAAGGAAAATTGAGACTTTGCCGTTTTCTTCACTTTTATGCTCCAAAAACGTCCAAAATGTTTCCTTTTCCAGATTTCTCTCCAAAAGTACCTAAAATGACAAAAGGAACGATTTAGGGCAATATTTGATCAAATAATCACAAATCCGGGCTTAAATGACCCCTTAAAAACGGTTTATTTTTTGCCTCATCAAATACCCTTACACTTGAGATTTGCTTGTCCTCAAGCAAATGCGCTTTTATTCTAATCAAAATACAAGTTAGGGGTCATTTAACACTAATATAAAAGTAATTACAACAAATAATCGTTCCACTAAAGACCAAAGACAAGCACGGAGGTCATACACTAGCACCTCACAAATAGTGTTTAGAGACTTACATCTCTCGGGTGTAATAAAGTATATATCACAATAAGGAAATGGAAAACATCTCTCACTACCTGTCATAGCAAAATAGATTACCATAGGCTTGGGAAAGGATCAAACCTCCACCACTTGGCGTAAGCACCTAGGATAAACTATCAAAGAGGTCTTTCAAAGGGTTATAACGTTAGTTGTAGGGATATGGAATACACGGCTTTGTTGGATAAAGGCAATATTTACTGGTGACGAGTTAATCATCTTGGTTAATTACATGTACAATATGGCGTTGCTAAGCAAGACTCGACTCGACTTAAGCTAATATATCAAAAATAACTAAAACATAAAACAAACATAAAATGAAACGGGATGGTAGTCCGTATGTTTTTTCTCTTTTCTTTTTCTATTTTTTACTTAATTTTTTCGGTTTTTTTTGCATACACTTTTACCCTACCATCCAAATAATACATCATATGGAATGCACATTCCCCTTACACTTGACTTTTTACATACTTTATAATAAACTAATCTAATGACTCGAATCAAGATAATCAAAAACTTGGAGTACTTTTTAAGATTAACGCACATATGGGGGTAATATATGATGTTCTTCCACATTACTCCATAACACAAGTACTTTACCCATGAGTCCCAATCGTCCCAAAACAATATGTACAAGATATGACTCGACTTAGCAACCATGTAATCAAGTAGATAATTAACTAAGGGTTTAAACATGTAACAATAATGCACTAAAGATGAGTGCATACATGGAAGGCTAAGGCGATTTGGTTAGCCAAGTAATATGACTTAAGTAAGATGCTTAAAGTTAGAAACGAAAAGATAGGCTCGGAGGGGTGTATTAGGGGTTTCGTGTACTAAAAATGAGTACAACGTTAAAGTGTGGGAAAAATTAATTGACTTTACTAGCCAAGTAATATGACTTAAATGGTCAACTAATTATGATACGGGTTTAAACACAAGGGTGATCTTAATGCCTCTTATCATGTAGTAAATCCTACCACACGAATGTAGTCTCACTAGCGGTCTCGGGATGCATCACTAACGCAAGTTCTAGAATCTAAATGCTACCGGTACACTCATAAGCACTAATAATGAATGCTTTTCCTATTTAATCTAAAGGCGAACCTCACATATTTGGGTGGAAAATTTTTCTGAATGGTACGGTTTTGTGCTAGTCATACAACTCCTATCCATGAGACGCTTGCTAAGTCTAAAGTCTCACTCCTAAATGTTGTAAATTCTTTTAAATTTGGCACTAAAATTACACTAACAAGTATTTCTCTTAGTTTTATTACACACCTACCATCGAACAAACAAACTCAAGTGCAATTGTATCCTATAAGGTATCATCATTTACCCTCCCCTTACACTTAGGATGAACATTGTCCCCAATGTTCAATTAAAGAATGTAAAAGTGAAATAGGTAAAAGAATGAAAGCAAATACTCCCCTGTTTCGTTCGGTGTGGATAGTGTGGTAACAAGGTTAGATCTTCCTCCAAGAAAATGAACATTCAAAGCTTCCCTTACAGAAAAATAAATCATCTTCTTGTCATATATAACCTGTTAAACCTGAGAAAACAAACAAGGCAACCTCGCATAAAATCGGCGGCAATCTATATATACTAACAAGTCCTAGAAAGCAAATTAAGATATAATGCTTGTAGATTGATTGTTTGCAGATTTCCTGGAGTTTATAAAATTAAAGAATTAACAAAAACTTTAAGACTCCGTTAGAAAAACAAAACTCGCAAAATTTCCAGAATTTTACACATGAAGCCATCAGGAATTAATTCATGACGCCGTCAGAAGTGACCTGCAG